>OY728145.1:1668358995-1669608995 GCA_963277665.1 Viscum album
CTGCCACTGTGACCATTATTTGAGTTTTAGATTCCTCTACATGCCAAACCATTTTTTAAATGAAAAATAAATACCATGTTTTACTTTTCTTTTATTTTGGTAGTGAAATTGGTTTTCATAATGTTTTTATATCAATGTGTTGTATTGATATCTTGTGATTGAAAAGTGGAAATGCTATGTTTCCTTTATGCATTTTTCATGTGATATGATTATGTTATTGTTCTTGGGAATTACTATGAAGATGGGTGGTTCTGTGATAAACTTAGGCCGGGTGAGCCCATTATCACTCTCCAATTCATTGGGTAACGCGAAAGGGGTTAATCGTTAAGGTTTCTACGAAATGATTTAGGGAATATACTATGATGGGTATTCCAAATGTAACCAATAGGGTTACTCCCTACATAAGAATGTTATGAATGCATCAAGTTACCATTATTCCTTATGATTTATATTTTTTATTCATGATTTGATGAGTTATATTAAGGTTATTATTTTTTATGAGTAATGTATGATTTCATTGATTCTTATGTATACATGTACTCATGTTTTCTTTCCATATTTTTATATCCCTTTCTGAGATTTTTATGCTCATCCCAAGTTTTTGAAATGTTTTACACAGGAAATAAAGATTAATAGGGTCAAGGATGGGATCCAGGAAAGACATGATCTCTAAAACATAGAAGTAGACCTGTTTATTTTAAGAGTTTTTTATTTTATTTTTTTGATATATGGAAACTTAGTAGAAGTGTCTACTTTGTAATCTTGTGAGATGTAATAGTTATATCCTAATTTTATAAAACTATAAACCTGGAAAGATCCTCAATGTGAATTATTCATTTAATTCAATATTAAGTAATGATTAAGGTCGGGGCCTTATAGTTGGTATCAAAGGTCGGTTTAGATAACATTAGAGGTAAGGGTATTCTCTAAGCATATGTGACATTACCATAATGGATAGGATTTCAGAAAGATTCATATTTTTTAGATAAAGTGAATGAGTAAGTATATCTTAGTGTTTATCTTCCTAATTAGTACATGATAATTTTGTTGATATACACACACTGAAATTTCTAGTTTTGGTAAAAGGATGGTTCTATCAGGCACCAAAATGACAATGGGTTTGAAGGAATTTGTGGTGGTTCTCTGATTAAGAGACCAGATGAAATGGGGGATTCAATGAGGAAACTCATGGTTATTCTAAACCAACTATCAAGGTGTCATGATCAACCACTTGAACCTTGGTAAGTTCTGTAATGAATCATTTACGAGATGACCAATCAATGTGGAAGTTCGGGTAATAATTATAAAGGTAACCATTAGGGTGTATATGATCCTTACTTTTTAAGTAATTATGGGTTACTATATGTTATGATGGAATATGAATGACTTGGGATAAACTTGAGGTTAAAACATGTTTGGGTTATTTTTGGAGTTTTATAAAAAGGAAAACACACATAATGTGTGACGACCTGTCGCGTCGGACAAAGCTGCAGGAATCAATCCCACAACCAAAGTGCGACTGGTATTTATCGCCTACCACTAGACTACGTGAAGTCCCTGGTTAGTATGGCCTTTTCTTTTTAGTTAGATGATTTTATGAATTAATAGTAAGTTTATTTTGGGTTATATATAGAAATTATTAACCTATCATGGAGGATATTTGATTAGGTTAATGACTTTTTATTGTGAGACTTTAAGATCTACTGATGTTATTAGGAGATAAGTATTAATTTTTACCTTGTAAGACTATGTGAATAAATCCATCAAATATTTGGGTTTCAATCTATGTTTGGTTTAATTTGAATAATTTTATGGAAAAATTGTTTATTGAATGGTCTTCATTGATCTTTGGGTTTTCTTGGACAAATTTTGGAGATTAAGAATAGATTTTCTTTTTATAAAGGATTATCCTTTTGCGGATTATCTGATCTTGTACTAAACACTTTTGTTTTGGTTTTGGTTAAAGTCTAAATACATGGGAAGTATATAGTTCTCTTTTTTGGATTAGGAGATTATCTAGAAGTTTATTATGGCTCTCTTAATGTAAACAAGTCTTCCTAAATACTCATCATTTGGGAAATTATGAGTTTGTGTAAGAAATATAGTAAAAGTTGAAAGTCAACATGACAAGTAAGTATGTTTCCTTAAGATCAAAAATAAATTCCTGAATTGAAAGTAACTTAAAACAAAAATGTTGTCTATTAACTTTTCCTACTAGGGAATCGAATACCGTTTAACCCACCACAAGTTTGTGATTTTCTTGTGGTTAACTTTCTCCTAAAAATGTTTTCTATCACTCTCCCTCAGAACATAACCCTTTGATTTTTCCTCCATTTCCATGTTTTCCTACATGGAATTCTTGTATGGGTTAACTTGGGTGACCTTTTTACTTCTCTTTCTTTATTTTAAAGTGATAGTTTTGCTGAATCTTGTTCCGGTGTGGGATTTTCAATGAAGTTTCCAAGCCAATTTTAAAATTGGGAGGAAGAAATTCCCAAAAGGGGGGAAGGATGTAACACCCCATCTAAATAAAGAATATGAAATTTTCATATTTATCAATATTTTTGAATAAAATATTAATATTACTTTAAAGGGGGCGCTATGCTCGATGGCGTACCCAATACGCAACAATGAGTTTCTTGGGAATCATACATTGCACTCCAATAATAAAATAATATTATTTTAAATGGTAGTTAATTCCTAACCATTTTAATGGCAGGAATGAACAGAACTAACTAAAAAATGATTATATATGTTTGTCAAATATTTTTACTTTTATCTAATAAATGTTATAGGCTTAAAATGTGAATGAATCTAATTTTAAGCGTAAACAATCTAATTTTCTTTAAAAGGTAGATTAACAGCCTTTTGATGGTGAACCTCTTTTAAATCCACCTTTTTACAATATTATGTCTAATTAAATTCTTCTTTAGAATCGGGACATCAAAATTTACTTTTTGTAAATTTTTTGTATTTTTGGAATAAAGTCCATTTTTAAATGAATAGTGAAAAATGTTGTATTTTAATTCAAAACCTATTTTTAGTCTAATTTAATTATATGAATAGATTATCTTTTGAATTTTTTTTAAAGTCCAATTATAATATATTTTTACCATTTAATCCAATAGTGGTCATAGGAATTAATTTCACTTTGAAATTGGACTTAAACTTGTGTCAATCTTTTAATAGATATTGTTTCTTAAAAACATGATATTTGTTTTGACAGTGGGAATTAATTATTTAATTTAATTAATTAAACTTATATGTTTTGAATTTTTTAAAATATTAATAATTTTTGAATTCGGAATATCATATATATCTTATGGTGAATTTTTGGTATTTTTCTGAAAAAGTTAAATTTTTAATGAATAGTGAAACCACTAAGTGGTAGTTAAAAAAACTGATTTTTCATTTAAATGAAACTTTACCACTTTTGTGATTTGATTTCAAAAAATCTGACATACATGGTTGTCATTAGAAAGTAAAATTTGGTTCAATGAGATTAAAATAATTTTTTGGTGAATAGTAACTTTTATGTTTTAATTGCGATTAGAGGTAATTATTGTAGTTTAAGGTAAAGATAATGTTTTAATATTATGAAATGACCATGAAACATGTCCTACACTTATTTGATGAGTCAGGGCCGACCCATACAATCCATGGGTCAACTTGGGGACCCCATGGAGCCACTTTGGTAGGAAAATGACATTAATTCCTTTTTATTTAAAGTTAGAATCAAAATGTCACAAACATGTGTTGTTTTACTAAAACAATTTTTACATGGGGTTATACAAGTCATATTTTTGACTATAAATATTCATTATAAAGATAAAAATGTTTCCTAAATCATGATAATTTTTTTATAATTTTTAGACAGTAAATAAATTAAATTAGTTATGACACCATGATGATGTAGCGATTACCTCATTATTTAACGATTTAAATAAAATGAAAAGATAATGTAAAATATAAGACCTACACTTGCGAAAAACCTATTGGATGGGTGGATTTAGAAATCTTATCAACTTATCCTCGAAATATATCCTTTTGGGACCTTTAAAATCCGAAAAGCATTATATAATAAAGTAATATTTTATAACTTTCCAAGAGTGACCCTCCTCTCCTCTTATAAAAGGCCCCCACCTCTACCACCTCACACACACCTCTCAAGCCTTTGGCTCGGCCAAAACCTGACCATTTTATCTCTCCAAATCCCTCTCTTCATCATTTAAGACTCACCATTGGGCAGAATCTTTTCCAAGGAAGCCTTTGAGCCCAAATCAAAAAGCATTACCCGATTTAAAGGTAATATTTTCCATTGTGTTCTTTTGTTTTATTTTGCTTCTCCAACCCCATAAACTCTTTTTATTAATTTTTTTTGTTAAAAAACCAGTATCTTAAATATAATAGGATTTTTTATAATAAGTATTCGAGCTAAACTTTCACACACCTCCATCTAATGGTTAAAGAACATACTGTTTCTGTGGATGGCGAATTACTGCCTCACGAAACGATGATTGTTCAATATTATTTTAACACCTTCAAAGGTAGCCATTAAGATGTAACAATATTTATATATGATATATAATATGTTTATGTTTTCCTTAATCTTCTATATTTTTTATTTATGGTATACCTTTATGGTTTCCATTATGGGTAAACGCAATATCTTCATTTTAGGAAGTGCGGACTACCACCCCCTCAAAGTGACTTGATTCGTTAATGCCATATGTGGGATGTATAAAGTATGTAATTAATGGTATTACATATGATATCCTATTGGATTTATAATATAATTCTATATCATTATTATTTCATTCCATTTAATAAAAAAAAGAAATGAAAGTAGCGTTCATGCGTACGTACAGCTTACCGTCTCCATGAATGGTACATTTCATTTCTTATCTCCAAATTTTATGTACTATTATAAGTACATATATATGATGGATTTATATGTAAAAACTTACATCTAAATGATGGATATCATTCTGGAATTATAATATATATATCTCTCATTTTGTTTTAATTCCATTAATATGACAAAGAATGAAAGTAGCGTTCATGCGTACGTACGGCCTACCGTCTCCATGAACAGTGCTTTTAATTTTTTATCTCCAAATGTTATGGAATAGTATAAAATGAATATATACAGGATATATATTATATTTAAAACATCAATACTATTATAGATATTATGTACCTATAAGTACATGGAAAATTCTTTTCCAATAAGTTCAATTTTTACTCATGTACCGAAGATTGACAAAAACGTCTGATATGAACTCACATTATTAACCAATTATTATAACCTTATAATATGATATATGAACTGAATAATAATATTTAAATAAGTCCTTAAGAAATTATAAATTGACCAAATTTTATTATTCAAGAGATTAAAGAACGATCGAGTCATGTCGAACACGAGGTAAGGGATCCTACCCCTCTTTCTTTTTAAGTACACTCTTTTATGTCATTCCTTTTAAGATCATCTTTCATATGATTGGGGTGTTATTTTATATTCCTCCTACAGTACGTTTTATTTTCATATGATGCGAGACCCTATTTTCTCTCATCAATCCATTTTGGATGTTTTGAGTGGCGTCGTTAGGCTACCGAATTTTTGTAAGGGATCATACCTCTCTCTTTTTTTAACCACTCTCTTTTTTGACATTTACATTAAGATCATATTTCATATGTTTGGGGATGTTATATTACATTAATCTTACTATAATTTTTAAGTTCATATGATGACAGACCGTATTTGATCTCATCAAACCATTTTTGGAAGTTTTAAGTGGCGTCGTTAGGTTACCAAATTTTTGTAAGGGATTTTTCATCTCACTTTTATTCCCGTGACATTTATACTACGTTTGCCACCATTTCCTTTGAGTGGTGTATGTACTGCCCATTATTATAATCGTTGTGTAATATAATTTTTTTATGGGTATTTACATCTTCATGGTATGACCCTTCTTCCATGGGGTGTACGTTTCGAAAGTTACCCATGTCGGTAAGGGAACCTTTCACCCTCATCTTTTTAAAAGACCTCTTTTGTTATATCTTTTAATTCACATAATATTATGTTGGGATATGTTATTCTGTATCCTTATTTATTTAAATTTTATTTCCAAGTGATCAGATACCCATTTTACCTTTCATCGACTCATTTTCTGAATTTTGCAGTGACGTCGTTAGGCTGTCGAATTTTTGCAAGGGAACTTCTTAACCCAATTTTGATTCTTTGGGTTAACTTTTCTCCTTGAATATGTTGTTCTATGAATATGTGTGAATAACCTCTGATTTTTTTACACTTAATATCCACTTATATTTGGGGTATTACTTTGTCACACATAATTATGTAATTGATTTATCCTTAATCCAAGGATACCCTCTTTGTATGGGACTTCGTCTCAATCTCCTTTAATTGAGGCATATTTTGTTTTATACAGAACCTTCTTTTATACGGTGTATAAAACCCTTTGACTTTTATTTTTATCCAAAAATAATCTTGTTTATACAAAGAGTTTTACTAAATGACAAAAGGGAATGTTTTTTTCGTACGTATGCGGCGACAACGACTTCTCTGCCGCCCTGACCATTATTTGAGTTTCGGCTTCCTTTACAATCCATACCTTTTTTTAAATGAAAAATAAATACCATGTTTTACTTTTCATTTATTTTGGTATTGAAAATGGTTTTCATAATGGCTTTATATCAATGTGTTGTATTTATATCTTGTGATTGAAAAGTGGAAATGTTATGTTTCCATTATGCATGTTTAATGTGATAAAATTACGTTATGGTTCATGGGCATTATTATGAAGACGGGTGGTTCCGTGATAAACTAAGGGTGGGTGATCCCGTTATAGCCCTCTAATGCATTGGGTAATGCGAATGAGTTAAACGTTAAGGTTTCTCCAAAGAGATTTAGGGAATATACTGTGATGGGTATTCCAAACGTAACCAAGAGGATTAATCCCTACATAAGAATGTTATGAATGCATCAAGTTACCCTTATGCCTTATGATATCTACATTTTATTCATGATTTGATGAGGTATGTTAAAGTGATTATGTTTTATGAGTAAAGTATGATTTCATTGATTCTTATGTATACATGTACTCATGTTTTCTTTCCATATTTTTATATCCCTTATTGAGATTTTTATGCTCGTCCCAAGTTTTTGAAATGTTTTACATAGGACTTAAAGATGAATAGGGTCAAGGATGGGATCAAGGAAAGACATTCTATCTAAAACATGGAACTAGACATGTTTCTTTTAAGAGTTTTTTTTATTTGTGGAAACATAGTATAAGTGTCTACTATGTAATCTTGTGAGATTAATAGTTATGTCCTAATTCTCTAAAACTCTAAACCTAAAAAGATCCTCAATGTGAATTATTCATTTAATTCAATATTAATTAAGGTTTAAGGTCGGGGCCTTATAATAGTTTTAAGCGTAAAATAGGATTTACTCTTATCTCTTATCAGGAAAACACAAAAGATGAATTATTAATAGTTGATTAAAAATTTACTATATAAATTTATCTAAAATAAATCAGAAAACTGGTTTTTATATTTTATTGAGGTAGAACATATTTATTTAAAAAACAATTATGTGAAATATTTCTTTTATTTTGAAATTGTTCTTGTTTTCACTTATAATTAATTTATTTCGAAGTAATTTTTTATATGTGCATGTGTAAATAATATTTTCATAATTTATTTAACAATATTCATTCCTATTATTATAGTAGATTGTTTATAACTACCATATTAAATTATAATATTTTAATTGTATGCCATGTTCTATTTAAATTCGTTTTTTGTGTGTAACACAAGCTAAATTTTGGATTGTGTGTAACCAAATCCCAAAATAGTCTTTCTTGTTATTTTAGAAAAAATCAGTGTTGTTTGTAATGTAAAATATCATAAATATTGAATTAATTTGAAAAAAATCCCAAAATCTTGGGGGGTTACCTTATACCCCATTAAAATGAATCTATCCCTCAAAAATACCTCTCTCTCATTAGTGGTTTAAAATTGTTAAATTATTTCATAGAAACCCACATCAGAAAAATTAATGATATAGAATCCCTAAATAGTGGAATTTCTGAAACATAATGTTTACCTAAATTATCTCACAAATTGTTTTCCACATAGGAGAACCAAGGTGGGAAGTGAAAAGAAAAACATAGAAGTGGAAAACAACACCAAAATATTAATGGAGAGTGATAGAAACCATTGATCCAAAAAAAGTTGGTGATCCATAAAAGGTTAAAAAAATCTATAGACAAAATAGTGTGGAAAAGGTTATTGATATCATAATAAATAATGATAATAGGGTAAAATTTTATCTCAAGATCCTTTTCCTAGTTCTGGGGAATTCCCTTTCTATATATACTGAGAACATATGGAAATTAACTTCATTCATATATTTTTCTATCATTGGAAATGTTTCATCCTCTAGTTGGGATGTAATCAATTTATACATAATCTCTTACTCTGAGATAATATTTTTTCAAAATCTAATGCAATCAATAAAAAACGTAAAGGAATGAATTTTCATTCTTTTTATATCTAGTTAAAAAATTGATAGAATTAACAAAATATGGATAAATATTGATTATAAGATGTAATAATATAATCTCTATAACCTCATCAGAAGTTAAAAATAAAATATTCCCTAATTTTTTAACATTTTAAAACCTCCAAAATAAAAAATTTATAAAAATGTCACCAAAATTCACAACATATACTTAGAATTAATCCCATATGAATAATAAATCAAATCTTTATTGGAACATATGAAACATATTAATACCTTCTTCTTGTATTCAATTAAATGATTGTAATAACTAGAATTAACATTGAACCTCAATGAAAACATGGATTCTTCCACAATCCATGAATAAAGAAACATAATATTAAATATATTCCATAGATACAATAATGTTGTAAACTCCATAAATGCTAACATAAAACACCTTATCCACAAATCAGTAATCATTTCCATGGCCTTCAATAATATAAAAATTTAATTTATCTAAATAAATAACCCCTTTATCTCAACATCACTATCTCAATATCAAGAATTTATTAAGGGTTATATTTTTCTTAATCATGTATTTTCTTGGAATATAAAATTACCCTTAAAAAATTTTTCTATGTTACTGGCATCTTTTAATATATTAATTCAAATCCTTAATGAAACAATTATATGAAACAATACTAATAAAATTTGAAATTTCAATAAAAAATTGTTGAATGTAAATACATAAATTCTTTAATCACCAAAATTTATTTTCAAAACATTTACTAGGATTAAACATAATATTCAGTAATACCTATTTTATTTCATATTTAATTTCTAGTCTCTTCATTGTATACAATATTACCATTACTCACACAACATTGTTTATTTTCTTCAAGAGAGTTTCCCTTAGTAATTTAATTTGTATAAAAACCATAAGTTATAAATTTGACGAATTTAATTGTTTATGATATCTTATTGAGGCCGTTTTTCTCCTCCATTTTTATAAAAAGAAATTTTAATCTCAATTTGTAGTTACATTCTTTGTGTACTTCTTTTCCATAGTCAAAACATATTACTTTTCCTCTAATACATCCACATGGGTGTATCTTTCCACATTCTCGACACATGGGAAACTAAATATTTCCTAGTACATGGTCTACACTACTCTATCTCTCAACAAACTCTTTCTATCAATACTATGGTGAGCCTGATAGTTGGTTAAGGTACCCACTATTAATCACGTTCTATGAAAACTGAATTGGAATATTCAAAATTTCATTCACTCCAGTAATTATCCAATTTGGATATTAATTAGAAATTTTTCTATCATAGTAAATGTTAACCCAATTCCTTGTGATTCCCTATATTGACTAAATACTAGAATCATAGTGTGTGCAATAATAACCAATGCAGAAAACCACATAATCCTGAAAAAATCACTAATATGATGCCTAAATAATTCTTCATTATTTATAATATATTGCAAATTTTGTTTATCATGGGTCATTAATAGTCATCATCCATTTCAATCCCTCATGATTATTCATAAAGTGTTTTTTGAATTTCCAAGTCATATCTACTAGGAGTTTCATACTAGGTGACAATTCAGTCTAGCTAAATGAGCTATTTTTAGAGTTATTACCCCCAGGTATCTCTTTTCATGATAGGTATTTAATTTCATAAAATCCACTTTCTCCATACTTTATGAATATTTTAGGAAGTTTTATATGTTTTCACTCATCCTCAGACTTCTCCTTAAAAAATACCAAGAAACATTGATAAAAAATTATTTTAGATATCACTAATGCCTTCACATCCTAGTTTCCAAAGGATCAATAATAAAATAATTTGATACCAACTATAGAATCCGATGATTTTCAGACATGGATATTATAACTTTTTAGACAAATATTCATTAAATTATATAAACACACACCAGAGGTCCACAATAGTTTAGTGCCTTTAGAAACATGGAACACAAGATTCTTAATTTCTAAAAGATCTATAATGAGTCTAATAAATATGCTCCCCTCTATTATTCCAAAATAAAAACATTTCTCAAAAATTATGTAAAGAAAATATATGAAATATTGAGCCTTGATGCTCAACAAGGGTAAAAAAAGTTGATAACTATGATTAAAATTATTAGGACATTTGAAAACTAAACATCCATATCCATTATTAAACTTCTACTTCATGGAATAAATATTTTTATTTTATTAGACATGAATCACATGATAATAAAATAAGAAGAGAAATTAGGGAATTAAATTGGCATAATACATAAAATTTTTATATACACATACACGTAGAATATCATTTTCATATTAGTTAATGCTCATTTGGAAATCTTATAAGGGAACTAAATTGGTGCCTACACCATATCAGTAGGATACACCACAATCCCCAGTGGAATATAACTCATAATAGTGAAATGAGCTCACTCCCCAATCCATAAAAGTAGTTAAGGTTCACTCCCTAGCTTATCATAGTGTACAAAGGCCCTTATTGTATCGAGTTCACTCCCCAATATATGCCTGCCATTCTCATAAGATATACACCATTGGACTATTAATTGGAAGGAAATATAGGTCGTGGACATCTTTATATATAACATAATAATGATTTCTGTATATAACATAACCAATATCCCATAGTGAAAATAACCCATATGTGTCACATAAGGTCATATAAAATTCTTCATAAGATAACCCCTGAAATAAAAAGGTTTTCATGACCTTTTGAACCTACCAAAACATATAGAAAAGAGGTAGGGTTCACAATCATCTCATTATTTCATCACAGAATAGAGAATGAATATAAGTTGGGTTCATATGATATATATCATGTAATTAGTTTTGAAAGAGGAATGAGTTTCATAAATGACTTTTTATCATAATCAAAAACCAGTTAGTGAAAGAATATAAATAGAATCCTTGGTTTATATTCTTATTAAAACTTCAATTATTGGAAAGGATGTCATCTTAGATTGAGAAATGATTTTAAATATCACCTAGAACATTTTTGTAGGAAAATAAAAATTATTTTAAATCAAATTTTAAAAAATAAAATATTTTGAAAGAACATATCTTTGAAAAATTTTTGACAACTTTTAAATGATTCTTCAAAAAGATCATATAAAACAGTTCTTGAATAAAATATCCAATAAAATTTTAAAAAAAACTTTTTAAAACTAAAAAATCATACAAATAATTTTCTTTGAAAATAACCTTGAAAATTTATAAATGTATCTTTAAAAAATGGTCATGATGATATGGAGTTTCTTCCATGTTGTACACATTAAAATAAGCATTCCTTTCAAAAAAATTTAGAGTACAAACAAGCATTATTCGAAAAAAGTCAAGAATATTCATTTCAAAGATTTTTTAAAAATTCATTCATTGTAAATAGTTATTTTAAAAATCAATAGTTAATTATATATTTTTTAAAACATTGTTTAAAAACAAGATTTTGGAAGAAGATTAATTTCCTATAGAATATAAAAACAATATATGATTTTATTAAAACAAATTCATCAATAATGTTACGTACCAAAGAGTAAATATAGGTAATATTACTTGAAAATACCATTAATAACAATAAGAGAATAAAATTCATGAGTTTCAAGAGATATGGATAATAATATTTTATCATCAGATATATAACCATAAAGAATAGTGATAAATGATGATATTATAATATAAAATCATTTCCACTTTGGAAAAAAATTAATCATATACCCCATGAAGGAATAAAAAATGGAACTTAAAATATCATGATGATTAATAAATTCATTATATTAATTTTAAAATAGGTTTCATATACACAACATAATAGAATATATTTGTATTACATAACATTTTTCTCAAAGAAGAGAAATTGAAGAAAATGTTCCCCATTACTTTGGTAAAGATAAATAATAAACCTCGTGAACGAGATATCCTAAAATGTAAATTTTATTCCTAATAATTCTAATATTTATAATAACAAAATACAAACATGTATACTATACATGCGATATAAAATAAATATTTGGTTGAAATATCATGTGTCTAACTGAAGTAAAAAGTGGGATGAAAATCCATTAACTAAAGAATTGACTTATTGCCTATAAATTGAAACCAATTGTCTAATAAGTTTAAGTTCATCATATATCAATAAAAGAAATTTTGTTATATATATGATACCATATAATTTAACTTCATTAATAATTTAAATGAAAAGGCATTTTTAAATTAAAATTCACTATTTTTAAATATTCGTAAAATAATAAAAATTTAAAGAAAAATACAAAAAAATTCATCCTAGGAAAAAATTAATTTTGTATTATCGGTAAAAAGTGTGATTAAACGACCTCCCAGAAAAATAATGTTTTTTATAAATCATTTCTTTTTAATTTTAATCATATTTAAAATTATTTATAAATAATACATATCCGTTTAATTTATTTTTTTCATACATTTCTAAACCATATAATTTATATTGATTTTTGTTTAACATTAATACCTAATAATTTAATAGAATATTTATAATTGTAATGTTTACATATTTATATCTTAATAGATTATAATGTTTATTTTTAAGTTCGTGTTGTGTGCCTCACATGATATGTAATAGATATAATTTATTTGAAAACAATTATGTTATAAAGTTTTGGGGGTGTCAGATTCTCTTCTAATAATATTTTCGTGTGTCATATACATTATAGAATATGATGTTCCTCTTTTAAAATTTCTGGTGTTATAATAGAAATTTCACTAAATTGACAAGGGTTGCTCACATCCAACAGAAAATTTATCTGAGAGGAAAGGGGTAGTATTAACAAAAATTATATCTAGAGAGTATCCAAAATACAATTGTCCAAATTATGGATGATTTGGTAGATATTAGATTTCAAAAATTGGGTTTGTGATTATACATAAAACATTAAATAGATTAACAATATTTTCAAATGATTTCCACAGTTAGGACACACGTATACTACTAATCATGTACATAATTTTATGAATTTAGTTGTATTTTGTATTATATGTGGGGTTTGGAAGCATGATTATACAAACCAAGAACCATCCATGTGCTTCCCCACTCGATTCCAAGAGAGGTGCATGGTTTTGTTGAACAATTTCAAAAACTATGTTCCAACCATAAAAATCCCAATTTTCCCACAACACACAATTTAATGGAGATGTTTCATTATATGAACTATCCATGTGGAACTCTCTAGAACCTCAAGATAAGGAACATGGTTTTTTATGACAACAAGAATGGTCTTCCCAATCCACATAACAACCATGAAAAAATCCCCATAAACGTAAAAAAATTACAAAAAAGACACAAAAACTACATGAACTATGAACCCAAAAAAGGGTGATAAAAAAGGGTATTGATATACCTATAATATAGTAACTAGATGTTACAATCTACCAACTATCATTTATTTTCACCCCTAGAAGGACTATAAAAAGAATATATATCAATGAGATGAGGCCACTCCCCTCTCATTAGTGCCCCACTATACAATGTTTCATGAGAATGAAAACTATGCTTCCATAGGACATGAACCAAATGTATACACATATTAAGATGAAAATTCATTATAGAATAGAAAAAAATGGATACATAGTCATGGATAAACCATGTTTAATATAAATTTCATCCCAAGTCAAAAAATGTGATGATTTAGAGAGATACATTCATGGCTAAGTCACATGAAATATTTCTTTATTTAAAACTAATCGGGTGGAATAAATATGAAGACAAATTTCTAGTATTCTAAATAATATACAATGGTCCCACATATCATGGTGAAAGTGTTCACCGTTTTTAAGGATGTTGGTGACCCAAATGGTGTGAAACTCTTCAAAACACATGTTCTATAATTGAAAAATCCAAAGTTCATTGATGGAAATCAAAATATGATTTATACTTTATTTGATCCATCACCATTATTTGGATAATCAAATTAAATCAATATTTCATATCTTAGACCATACTAGTAAAAATCAAGTCTTTTCAATAGTCTCTTCCCATGACAATAAATATTTACATGGATAACCATACAAGACCTAAGAGGGTTCCTTATAGATCGATGATTGGTAACTATATTTATAGGGAATATAATCTAGTCCCTTGTGGATATACCAAGCTCCACTAATATAGATAATACATTCACAATACCTATTTTCCAAATTATGTATAAGTTAGTCTATTTTCCCATTCATATATGGATGATATTATATACTCAAACAAACCAAAGATTCTATCACCTAATGGAGGCCTGTCCAAAAATGAGAAGTGAATCAAGGATCCCAATCAGAAAAATAACTAAATGAAATTCCCGTAATATGACAATATCTTTCACATACATACCTCCCATGTCCTTATTGTTTGTTGTACCATGAATTGGAATAATGTGACATGATTTAGACAAATGATAAATCACTAAAACTATATGATTCTTCGATTAAGGGATACGTAGTATCTGTTTGGTTTCTAGGGCCTGCAGTGCAAGCTGATAGGCCAGGGATTTTTATATTTTCCTCAGCAGGATGACGGAACTTGTCATCACTGATGAACCAAGCCCTGTAGAGGTCCCAGGATCTTTCTTAAATGGTAAATAGCACAAAATTAAAATTAAAACGTACCCGTTTCAAATCCGAAGGCATGGTAGATTTCTACTAGCCGATGGTGATCATCGCTTAGAGATTTTAAAGTAGGGTCCCTCTAGATCATCCATACGCGCTCCAAAAATCTGCTGGAATGTCGATCGTCAAATTCCAGGTGCTAGCACGGTGATCTGAGGATGCTTTCGACGTCCCGACGATCACCACATCGAGATGCCTATGATGCCGAAGAGAGATCATGATCAGAGCATCTTCGATCAAGAGATTCTCTCGCTTAGAAATAAGAGGAGAGAGAGGCTCTCAATATTCATTCCATTCAATAGATTGAATAATAAATTGCACACCCAAGAGAGAGATCCTCCTCTCTTATTTATAGAGATGTTGATAAATACCCGATAGGGAACCCTGACCCCCATTTATTTCAACGTTCACTAATTAAATAATTTTTAAGAACTTAACTTCACCAATATTATTTATTATTTTTATCACATACTTGTAATATATATGAAATATTTTACGTGATAAAATCCAATCCATTTAACTCGACTCGATATCCCTCATAATATTAAACAATTCTTGAATATTATATAATATTCGTTTGATTAATATTTTTCTTGTATTTACTAAACTCGTAAATACATTAAGTAAATTCAACACAAATATTTGTAACTTGAATATTAATGAATTTATTTAATTCTTTTGGTGATCGATAACTTGGACAATGCTCGGACCCTATAGCGGGGCCCACTATGAAAATTTAACTATTCCACTGAATAGGGCGGATTCTTGAATACGCTATTGTGTGTGACCTTCTAGGCCCTCATATCGATAGTACTGAATAAAATCCACAGACCAAGAGTTGAGTCTAGCAACTCATCATGGCCCCTAAAGAGATAAGTATAGTCATAGAAACGACTACCATCCTATGAACACTGACTGTGTACTATAATCTCTTTGTCATTAAATATATCATAAAGCATGGCGCACTCTTATGACATCGTCCTTATCTTTTTTTATTATTTGTTGATCTATTCGGATGGATTTTCCATTCTACTACTTTGGCTAAAGACTTATGAAGGCAGCACCATCCTAATCAACCAGGCCTGAGATATACAAATTCTTGAACTTGGAAGTGACAAAACCTTTCTTGATCATTCTGCCAATGTCATATCACCAACGATGCACCCTACACAAACTACCTCACCACGACATCTTTTCCATGGTTTTGGTCTTTCATCAAAGTACGTAATCAAATGATATACATTGGAAATGGTCTCATGTCTGTAGACCAATACACATGTCCGTAGATAGGAACAACCAATGACACCCAAAACAAGTGGTGTTCCTATTGGAAGGTCTGTCCTCATGATCTTACTACTAGAGATCACCAAGTGTGAATTTCATGAGAATAACTCTAAATGGTTATGATCCCCCAACACCTGATAGTTAGACATCTACTGTGTCCAGTCAGTAAAATTTATCTATACTATAGAACATATATTTATGATCAATTTAATTATATCTCAAGGTTCTCATTATAGCCTGGGATCTTCTATAATCTCTTAACACGACAATTAACTTTTGTACATTACCATTATTATAGTGGATGGTGGAAAGTCTGCACTATAATGGTAAGATATTATCATACATATATAACTTTACAAATGATACAATAATAAAAATTACTACGTAGTTGGGTCTAGGGCACCAACTATTTCAACAATATCTCAACCATTAAATACATCTAAATTTCATCCAACTTATTTTTAGTAAATTAAGTGGATGAAGTATTCCCATGGGTTTCTGGAACTTATAATTTCCATTTTGAAAATTATAAAAATGAGAATAAAAAAAATTATTTTCTCATACATGGCCACCAGAATCATGACCATATTATTTAGTATAATGTTTTAGTTATTAAACATTCAATCATATGTTTTGAATATCATAAAAAACATGTAAAAACTATGTTTTAATAACTTTATATTTCCCACATATTTGTAATGTTTTTTACAATACCATTTAATCTACCAAATGGAGAAATCATTATCAATTGGAGATTATAAATTTTCCATATAGTCAAGTCTGTTGAACTGATTAAATTAAAATCCATAAGAATGAACAATGTCTATGTAAAAACCCAGAAATTTCATATATTTATACTTTTAAATAATTTGAAATTATTATGAGTCTTTGAAAACTGACAGCACTTGATTCTGAGCCCCGTTGTGCCCGAAATGTATTTTTTAACTTTTTAAGGTATGTTCAGTAAATGTACGAGCAGTGTTTTCTAACTTTTAAACCAGTGCTAATACTTGAAATCCAAGGGTAAGGTAAAACTCACAGCGCTAATATTCGTTTAAGGGAAGCTTGACTTTGTTTGGAAAATGATTAACGAAAAATTCAATTTCTAGCTTTATTAAAAAATAATAAAATAAATAAAAAAGTAATTTTATTTATTTTTAGTAACTGTTGAGCGATGTGGTGGGGAAATAGAGTTAAATGGGTCATTACAGGGTATGAACCTTGGGTTGCATAACCTCTACATTGTAATATTAAATTCGGTTCATAAATGAACCGCATTAATGTTATGCAACACTGTTGGTTTCCTTGTCTGTTTAAATGATGCTCGGGCACATGATTTTGACACAAAAGTGAGGAACCATTGACAAAGTACATCGGCATCTTCCACTAACGATGAACGGAGGCATAAACAATGATGTTGGAGGGATTGATTTGGTATTGACAAACTTTAGTTACGTCAAAGAACGAGGACTCTTCTCCCTCCACAACCGCAAAATTATCGAATATTTCAAATGGTATGGGGTTTTTTCTTGATTTCAGTATAATATTTTGAAGATTAATTAATCTCACCCTTCTTATGATGCTAACACGGAGGTTGCATGCCAAACGAACATGGCCCAGACCCTCCACCGCTTGATTTTTCATTGGATTCTTCGGCGATGGATTTATAAACTTGATGAAACCCTAAAAATAAGAGGCACGTAGTGACAGTGGAATTCAAAAAGGCTCAGAGGTGATTTTGGAAGGGAAAACGGACCATTGGAGCTCACCTGATGGCCCACAGAAGACCTACCAGCACCGGCGGATGTCGGCACTCGCTGGCAGTGAAAGGGGGCATCTGACACTCGGTCGGACGTATTGGAGGAAGGGTGGTGCACCGTCACGTGCCACAAGTGGTGGTCACGGCTTCCAAGCTACGGCGGAGGGGACCCACACCCCGCGAGTCCTGCTGATAGGGGGAAACACCATGTGGTGCTGTCATTTCTAAAATATGAAGGGATCATTGGTCCGTTCAAGAGGAGGGGCCATGTGACCCCTCTTATGGGTCGTTCCCAACCTTCGGGTCGGGTTGATCCTCTACCCAGTGGGCAGAGCCCGCCGTGGCCCAGCTGGTTGAGGCCGAGCCAGGTCAGTCCCGAGTCAGTCCTGAACCGGGTGGGGTCGGTCCGACCGGGTCAGTCCCTAACCCAGTCAGGTCAGTCGGACCGTGTTGGATCAGTCCAACTGTGTGGGACCGGGCCCATACCCTCTTTGCCCCTAATATGCTTAAAAGGTTGTATCTTAGAAAATAGAATTATGTTTGATGAATCGTCTCTGGTTTTGGAATCCTTGTGATGAGAATGTACTTTTTAGATACTCCACCTATGTTTTGGAGAATGTTGGAGTACATACGGGTTGGATTATACCCAAATCCAATAGGGCCCTCGGTACTAAAATGCCTATAACTCTCAGACCAGGCATCCGATTGGCGCACTATCTATTGCGTTGGAAAACTAATGACATGACATATCATTGGGATACTTCTTCATGGGACTTCGTTCCAGTTGAAGTACGAATGATGGATTGAGGTGCGGATACTCCCAGAATCAAGTGTACTTTGTAAGGGAATCCAGTGACTGGTTGAGATGTGAAGAATGAATAACGATCATGTGCGGATCAGAAACTAGATATCCTATGTGGACCTGCACCTCGATATCCTGTTTGGATCAGCCCCTAGAGATCTTGTATTGACCAGCACCTAGGGACCCTATGTGGATCAACACATAG
This sequence comes from Viscum album, assembly GCA_963277665.1. Classification (NCBI taxonomy): domain Eukaryota; kingdom Viridiplantae; phylum Streptophyta; class Magnoliopsida; order Santalales; family Viscaceae; genus Viscum; species Viscum album. Next base: position 1,668,378,229 of record OY728145.1, read on the forward strand.
AGATCTTGTGTGGATCAGTACCTAGTGATCCTATGTGGATCAATAGTAGAACCCTTGACAAAATAAGATGATCTAGCTTTACGAATAATCATGTTTACTTATGTACATACGTTATACCTAGTTTGAGATGAGGCTTTTTCTTTGTTCTTTGTGATTGAGATCATGAATTTTGGTTTTCATTTGTGGAAATCTGAGAGACCTTCGGTGGTCTCTGGGTACATAATGGGTATTATTATACTCACCCATGAACGGGCTTCCCCTGCACCTTGTTGTTTATTTTCATATGATGAGCAGCTCGGCTAAGACTAAAAGAGATGGGAGCAAGTGGTACAGAGAGGTGACTGGATGATGTGGAGAGCAATTGAGCTAATCTATACCCACCCATTAGGTGGTATCCTTGGTGGATGATCTTAGAATATTTTTTCTGTTTTCTATTACAGGGGTTTCTTTTTAATTTGGCTCGTATTCCATATCCTTTACTTTCAGTAATTACTATTAATTATAGTTGTGGTTGAATCTTTTTGTCTTCTTGGACTATGTGTTTGTACAGGATTAAAGGAAATACCTTCTTACTTTAGGGATATTCCTTTTTAGTGTTAGTCACCAACCCCTAGCCTATGGAAGGCGGGCCGTGGGCTGTCATGTCACGGGCCCCTAGGGATGGGTCATGAAAAATTGGTATCAGATGAGTCAGTTATACCAAAGAACTAGGAATCTGATCTTTCAAATGGATAAATAGTGTTAAGTGTTTTGAGAGTGGTTTTCAGTTTGGGGAGTCCAATGTTTGTGTTGTGACCAACATATCCATGAACTTGTACCATGAATTCTGATTTCCAGCTCTATGAACGAAAAAACTGATTTCTTGTGTTTTTGAAATGTTTTACTTGTGATCTCTTTGGATTCATCTCATCAAGTATAAATTTATGACACTGGTGCACTAGTTTCTTTTTAGGATGCCACCACAAAGACACCCATCAAGGATTTCAGAGAGAGTACACGATGATGACCCACTGAGTGATGAGGCTTCGTTGTAGGGCCCTCTTACCATGTTGGCACCTTCGGGTGGTGTACCAATAGCACCACCACTCGGAGGGAAGTAATTTCCACCAGCCCCACTAAAAGACTGTGCATATCGATTAAGCACGTTGCATGATTTACAAAGATAGAGGCCTCCAAGGTTTTGAGGCAAGATAGATCCCCAGGCAGTTAAGGACTGGCAAGAGGTTGTAGCACGGGTTTATCTCTTGGTTCAGACACAAGAAGAAAAGATGGTGATCCTAGCTACTATACTATTCCAGGGAACTGTAGGGAGATGGTGGATTTTAACATCCCAGATGCTTAAGGAGGTGACACTATCTAGGTTGGAATTCAAGACCCTCTTCAGGGAAGATTTCGTACTAGTGACTATATGCTCAGTGCATATCAAGGACCTACTACACTTACAGCAGGGAAGCCTATCAATGACCCAGTACATAGTGAGATTCATTGACCTCTCACGCGACCCCACCGACATGGTACAAGACTCATTCTTCAGGGGCACATACCTTTGAGGAGGGTCTCTGGGGGGAGATCAGAGCATCGATGATATTACTAATATCCCAATGTAGGATGCAGTGCTTGAGCGAGTATTATTGGTGGAGATCTTCTTAGCTGAGCAGTTACTGATGGTGAGAGACACCACTGGACGACAGGTAGCTGATTCATCTGAAGAAGGTTGTAGATAGATGACGCAGAGGTCTATGCGGGCCATATCTTTTAGTGTACTACCTCAGTAACTGGGTTAGAGGCGCGAATATCTCAAGGTAGATGAGGTCTTCTGAGGATTAAATCATATTACTCTTTCGATGGATTGAGACACATGAATCACAACTATCTGACTCCCCACATAGATAATCATCAAATGATTGAAGGACTACTGACGCAGCGGTTGAGGTATGAGAGTGTGGGTCCACAGGGCAGAAGAAATGGTAGAGGATAAATTGATGCAGTAGTGGGTGGGAAATGGATTTAGGTACTAAAAACACCACACTCAGGTGGTCCATGCCGTCCACATAGAGTGGGTGGGCAGGAGAGAGCTCAGCTTTAGGTGGCAGAGGCATATAAAAAACGGTTCTATAGAGATGATTATAGGTATGATATGTGTCTATTCTACCCTAGATTTAGTTCTTAGAGACACATGTCCCAGTCACTATTTTATTTCCACAACACTCATTTGGAGCCTAGATATTCTAATTGAGTTGTTGACTAAATCATTATGATTATAGACTCATACAGGAGAAGATTTGACGATTACACACTAGTGTAGACAGTATGAGCTCACTCTAGGGGGGAAAGAGAATTATTTGGGATCTCCTAGTAGCAACATCGAGGCCTTATGACATCATCATGGGTATGGACTAGCTATCCACATTCCATGCTCAAATCCACTATTTTATGCACAAAGTGCGATTTGTTCGCGTAGATGGGATCATGTTTTCCTTCACCGAGGATAAGGGAAACTTGGAAATACGTGACATAATTACTCATAGGAGGGTGCAGTCTATCACTCGTCAGTTTTCGAGCGATACCCTTAGAAAAGTTGATGTGAGGAGTCTGATTTATCCTATAGTGGTGGACCAGTAATCTAATGTCTCTCCTAATGATGTTTTGGGACTACCACCTCGCAGAGAGGTAGACTTCTACACCGACCTATACCTTGGAATGAAATCGATATCTACACCATCATATCAGATAAACCATGAAGATCTTTGTAAGTTATGAGTACATTTCAGGGACTTTCAAAGGAAGATGGGAGTCTGAGGCTTTACGTGGAATATTGGCACCTGAATTAGGTGACCGGGAAGAACAAGTATCCACTCCATAGGATTAATGATCTCTTCATCTACCTAAAGGGGGATCGATGGTTTTCATAGATAGACCTCATATAAGGTTATCATGAGCTCAGTGTAAGAGTTAAAAATGTATCGATGATATCCTTCATATATCAGTATGGTCACTATGAGTTCTTGGTGATGCCCTTAAGCTTGAACAACACTCTAGTATTGTCCATGGGGCTCATGAACAGGATTTTCCAGCCATAACTCAAACTCTTCATTGTGGTCATCATTGAATACATTTTGTTGTAGTCAACGTAGTAGGAGGATCACACCATGAACCTACATATAGTTCTCGATAAATTCTGAGAGCACCAACTTTATGGAAAGATCTAAAAGTGACAGTTCTGGATATGTGATTTCCACTTCCTAGGGAATGTTTTCTTAGAGGTTTGTGTTGTAGTGGATCCGGTGAAGATCGAGGCAGTGCTTTCTTGGGAGAAACCCAAGAGTGTGAACAAGGTGCTAAGATTCCTGGGATTAGCTGGGGAATACTAGTTATTCATACCTGACTTTCCAAGAGTTGTGACACCGTTTTAATCTTTTTCAAAGAAGGGGAAATACTTTGTGTGGATGGAGAGATTCCATTTGAGTTTTCAAGAGCTGAGACAGAGGCTAACGGGTGGCCCCATCTTCAGGCTAGTAGAAGAGATCATTGGATATGTAGTATACTATGACACATCAAGGACCAGACAAGGTCATGTCCTGATGAAGGAGAGTGTGGTGATCGCCGATGTCTCACATTAGTTGAGACAACATAAGTAGAACTATGCTTCCAATTACTTGGAGTTATCAACAGTCATCATTTGAATAAATATGTTACAACACTACTTGATGGGAGATCATTTTACAGTCTACTTTGATCACAAGAGTCTCAGGTATATCTTCTCATAGAAGGACATGAACCTGAGACATCGGCGATGGATGGACTTCCTCTAGGACTATGACTTTGAGATATTCTACACTCTTATGAAGGGGAATGTAGTAGTAGACACACTCAGTAGGAGGTCTGTTCAGATGTTGTTGAGTGAGGCGATAATGCTACTATCCACATTTCATATATGCATTGTGGATAGAGATAGAGAATCTTACCTCCAGCCTATGATAATTACTCCCCCACTCCCTTCACGAGTTGGGGAGACAAAACTTTGTTAAATTGACTATGAGGACCAATGTGATTAAATATCCTCAGGACATGCACCTGAAGGACTTTCTGAAAGTGGGGAACACGACGTTCTCTTCAGAGGGTGCACCATGGTACTAGTGATGTTGCGAGGGGAGGTGTTGATGGAGTTCCGCACATCCCATTTAGTGGTATATCCTAGAGTGGATAAGATGTACCCAAACCTCCAGAGTCAGTACTAGTGTACATGGATGAAGAATGTAGTGGCAGAGTTTGTATCATGATTCCTCACTTGTCAGTAGGTGAAGGCTGTCGATCAGGTACCGGTAGAATTAGCTCAGCCACTCGAGGAGTCGTAGTGGAAGTGGGATTGTATCTCTATGGACATCGTGAAAACGCTACCATGTACATCTACGGGCAATGATTGCATCTGGGTTATTGTTGATTGAATCACCATGTTGGACCACTTTTTACCAATCTGAGAGACGAGATCAGTAGAGGGAATGGGATGCCTCTACGCGTAAGAGATTGTGTGACTTCATGGGGTGCCATCGATGATGGTATCAAATAGGGATTCTCATTCTACATCCTGTTTGAGGAATGAATTATATGAGGTGTTTGGTAAATAGCTACGCTTGAGAAGAACCTTCAATACTTAGATAGATGGTTAGGTAGAACAGACCATACAGAAACTTGAGGACATGATTCATGCTTGTTTCTTTGATTTTTTTCAAAGCTGGGAGGACCACATTCCACTGGTGGAGTTCTCCTACAACAACACTTATCACTCCACCATAGGAATTGATCCATTTGAGGCCCTCTATGAGAAAATTTGTATATCACCACAATGTCAGATAGTCCCATGGGAGTCAACACTTATGGGTCTAGAGATGGTATAGGCAACCACGAAGAAGGTGTAGTTCATCCATGAGAGGATTTAGAATACACAGAGCCGGTAGAAGTCTTATGCTATCTGGAGGTGGAGACCCATGGATTTTGAAGAGGGAGATGATGTATTTATATGGGTCTCACCCCGACGTGGAGTATAGAGGTTTGAACAGGGTGAAAAGCTATCCTCGAGGATCATTAGACCATTCCATATCCTCCACAGAGTAGCCATAGTGGTATACCATCTACCTTTTCCCCCAAAGAATCACATGATGCATAATGTTTTCTAGGTGTCACAGCTTAGGAGGTACGTACATGATCTATCGCACATTATCAAATGTGGAAAGATGAATATCGATGATGGGGTGACGTTTACGGAGTTACCAGTGAAGATAGAGGATCGACAGGAGTAGGTACTTCGTGGGCGGTCGAATCCTCTTGTGTGAGTTTTTTGGTAGCATGGGAACAACTAGAAGAGAACCGAGGATCGGGATGATCAGATATGTGCTCAGTACCCCCATTTGTTCCTCTAGTTTTTTTGTATCTATCGTGGAAAAAAATCCATAAGGTTTGGAGAATTTAATGACCTAGAAATTCTATATAATGTTTTTTAAACTATTAGGGATTATTACAAGTTTTTGAAAATTAACGGCACTTGATTCTGAGGCCCTGTGTTCCCAAAACAGAATTTTAATTTTATTTTAAGGTACAATCAGTAAAAGTATATGAATAATTTTCTAACTTTTGAACCAGTGCTTGTAATTTAAATATGATAGAACAGTTGAATTAACACCGCCAGGATTCTATTAAGGGAAGTTTAACTTTGTTCGGAAATATTATGACGAAAAAGTTAATTTCTATCCTTACATGAAAAATATAAGAACAAGTTATTTTATTTCTTTTTTGTAATAGTTGAGTGACGTGGCGTGACCGTAGAGTTAGATGGGTCGTTCAAGGGAATCGTCCTTGGGTTATGTAACCTCGAAGTTGGAACATTAAATGTGGTTCATAAAGAACCACATTAATGTTATGCAAGATGGTTGGTTTCCTCATCTATTTAAATGAATATCGGGCATGGATTTTTGATACATAAGTGAGAAAAATCTGACAAAGTACCATGAAATCTTCCACAAATGAATAATGGAGGCTTTAACGACGTCATTGGACAAATCGATCTAGGATCAAAAAACACATGCCACTTCAATGAACGAGGACTCTTCTCCCTCAAATACTACAACATCTTCCAACAGTTCATGAGATAGGATGTTTTATCATGATTTAATTATATTAGTTTGAAGATGAATTAATCTTACCCTTGTTTTGATGCTGACATGGAGGGTGAGGGCCAATAAAATGAGGCCTAGACCCTCTTCCGCTTTATTTTTCATTGCGTTATTCAGGGGTGGATTTCACAACATGACAAAACCATGAAACCGGGAGGCACGTAATGATAGAGGCACCCAGAGAGGCATGTAGGTGCTTTCAAAAGGGAAAACGCACCACCGAATCTCACTTGGTGGACTGCTGAAATTTGGCCGACATGGCACCGGTGCAGCGGCGCTGACGACCTACGGGAGAAGGTGGTGGCCGACACTCGCTGGCCATGGAAGGGGGCGACACCACGACAAACCTATGGGACAGCTGCCTCTCAGTCTGCTTCATTAGTAGAAGGGTGGAACGCCATTTTGCACTACAAGTGGAGATCCCGGCTTTGAAGCCATCATAGAGGGGACCCGCACCTCACGGGTCCCGTTGATAGGGGTGGCTCCACGTGGCGATGCCTTTTCAAAAATCCGAACGGAGCACTAGTATATTTTGGAGGAGGGACCACATGACCCCTCACGTGGATCGCGCCCAGAAGGTGGGCCATGCCTCTCCGTTGCCCAGCGGGCTGAGCTTGCTACGACCCTGCCCACCCAGTTCGGGCTGGACCAGTTTGAGGCCTAGTGGGCCGAGCCCATAGTAACCCAGCTAGTTCATACCGGGCCAGTCCATGGCCCAATCATATCAGGTCAAGCCATGTTGGACTTGGGTCAGACCCAGATGGGGTCGGCTCAACCCGAACCATGTCGGGTAATCCTAGGATAGGTGGGTTGAGTCGGACTGGCCTTGGAACCTCTTCGGCCTAGATATGCATCAAAGACCGTATCTTACAAACCAGATGTTTGTTTGACATGTCGTCTACAATGTTGGAATACTTGGGATGAGACAGTTATTTTGAGATACTACACCTCAATTTTGGAGATAGTTTGAGTATGGCCTGGTTGGATCCCCCCAAATCCAATTGGGCCCCCGACACTAAAATGCCTATAACTCTCAGACCGGCCGTCCGATTGACAGGCCTTCTATTTCATTGGAATATTTATGACATGAACGATTCTTGGGTTACTTCTTCATGGGACATAGTGCTGTTTGATTTAAGACCGATGGCTTGAGGAGTAGATCCTCCCAAGAATCAAGTGTACTTTGTATGAGAATCATGTGGCTGGTTGAGACATGATGAATGAATAGAGATCATGTGTGGATCATCCCCTAAGGATCCTGTCTAGATCAATACTTAGCGATCCTATGTGGATCCACACCTATCGATCCTGTGTGGATCCACACCTAGAGATCATGTGCAGATCAACACCCAGAGATCATGTGTGGATCAGCACCTAGCGATCTTATGTGCATCATCACATAAAGATCTTATGTGGATCAACACCTAGGGATCATGTGTGGTTCCACACCTAGTGATCATGTGTGTATCATCACCGATTGATCCTAGGTAGATCAGCTGTATAACCCTTGATAGAAGAAGGTGATATAGCTTTATGACTAACTATCGGTACATGTCACGACCCGTCCTCGGGGCCCGTGCCGTGACTTCCCCAAGCCCGCCTTCCATATGCCAGGGGCTGGCGACTACCACCAAAGGCGTAAATCCTGGAAACATGGAAGGAATTGCCTTTATAAAAGTAAACAAACACCACAGAGTACAAGCATAAGTAAAAGTAAACACTAAGAAAAAACTGTAACAAGCTGTGCTGAAAGTAAAGGGGGCCGGAAATACAAGCCCAACTGTAAAGTACAACCGAAAGGGGAAAACATCAACTGAAATAAAAAACCGCAACGTCGAGCCGCTACTGGACATCCCACCTGATGGGTGGGTACTGATTGCCTCCACAGCTCCTCGGTCCAGTCGTCCTCTCCGAGTACACCCCGCCCAGTGGTCCACCTCCAGGTACCGTCCTGCTCCGCCAACCTCGACCATGATCAGCGATGTCTGTCGTCTGCAACCAACACAACGAAGTGCGGGCATAGCCCGTGCAGGGGTGAGTATAAGCTACTCAGTAGGGACCCCGAGACCCCCAAAGGTATCCCGAAATCCACATAGGATAAACCAAAAAGGGATAAGATACAATCACGAAGTAACATCCGGCACTACTTAGGTATATTCCCATACATATACCTAAGTCATCAATTCCCATTGGGCTCCAACATCCGATCCCAAGCACAACCAAGTCCACACAGGAAAGAAAACGTAAATCCACACAGGATAGCACAATACAATCCACAAAGGAAAGCAAAATGTAATCCACATAGGATAGCACAACACATTCCACAAAGGAGTGTAAATAGGAGTCAGCTCACACAGGTATTCATCGTCGAAAATGTTAAAGGGATGATCAGATATAGATACTGAATCATCTAAGCTGGGACCCACTTAGGATACAAGACCACCTGTCTTCATTGATTCATCTATGCTGTGACCCACATAGGATACAAGACCAGCACTGAATCATCTATGTTGGGACCCACATAGGATACAAGACCAGCACAGATGGGACCCACATAGGATACAAGACCAGCACTCTTCATTGATTCATCTATGCTGGGAACCACATAGGATACAAGACCAGCACTGAATCATCTAAGATGGGACCCACATAGGATACAAGACCAGCACTCTTCATTGATTCATCTATGTTGGGAACCACATAGGATACAAGACCAGCACTGAATCATCTAAGGAGGGACCCACATAGGATACAAGACAATCACAGCTGGGACCCACATAGGATACAAGACCAGCACTCTTCATCATCGCAGTCGCAGCCAGCACTACGGTTCCCGCACACAACAAGCTCGTTTGGGAGGGTCCGCTCCACGAGCCGAGAGGCTGATACATCAACTGACACGAAGTCTGAATTTGATGTTTCCAAAAGTCACGTATCGTCAACAGGAACTCAACGCAAAAGACGGTGCGTCAATCGGACGCCCGGTCTGAGAGATATTGGCTTTTTCGTCCGAGGGCCCGGTTGGTTTTTAAGACAAACCCAAGCCTACCATACTCCACCTACATCCAAACCTCGGGCGGAGTGATCCAAAAGATCTGTTTCACTAAGAGGAATCCACTAAAGTCGACGGTACATCAATCGGACGTCTGGAGCTCAAGATATGAGTGTTTTCGCTCCGTGGGCCCGGTTGGTTTCGTGGACGAACCAACCCGGCCGAACCCAACATATTCCAAAACCATGAGTGCAATATTCCAAAATGACCACCTCGATCCAAGGATCGCGTTTCCGCTGACGGTGAGGCGTTTGGAGGCTCATAGCTCATGTTACGAGAAAATGACCGAAAAGGTCCGAAGACGGGGGGTCTGGGCCTAGACCGACCCGGCCCAACCCCCTGGGTCGGCCCGAACCGGGTCAACCCGACCCGACCCGGGTCCGAAGCCAACCCGATTTGGTGCGACTTGGGCCGACCAGGGCGTGAACCGGCCCGGCTCGGCTCGGCCGAGCGGCCGAGCGGAGGAACCGCGGGGCGCGCCGCCCCCGCGAGATGAAAATGTCGCGGCCCCGCTTGGGGCCGCACCGAATCACCCGGATACGGTCGGGCCGCCGCGTCCCTGAACCATGGTTCCACGCAGCGGCAGAGCCACAGAGAGGAATTCCCGGCGGCGCGTTGGGCGCCGCCGCCGCCTGGCGGCCTGCCGCTGCCGGCCCTCGCCTCCGGCCGCCGTGCCGGCGTGGTGCGCCGGCAGAAGCTTCAGTGGGCCACCAGAGTTGCTCCGGTGGTCTGTTTTTATTTCTGTCTATATCGAGGTTCATCTCAGGTCCTGACCTTCACTGCATGTCCCTCAAATTGCCCATGCAGCCCCGTTTGTGGTTGCCCGTCAATTCGCACGTCAAAAACGAATGTGCCGTCATTGTGGTTTTTCCGGCGTGGCGCGACGGCACCGCGCTCCTTCGCCGCGATTTTCCCAACTCCCGCGCGGTCTTCCTTGGTCAACGTTCACCGTTTCGCACACCAAGGATGAATGGGGTGATGGGTTTGGACTTTTTCATTGGTCCGCACCAACCGCGTGAGCAGTTTGAAACAAAACCATAATTTCCAACAAATGATAAACCCTGACCCATAATAATAATCCGCGGACCAACTTGCTAATTTTGTTGTTCCGTGTTAATGCCTTGGATGAAAAAAACATAGATTGTTAACATTTCAAAACAACCCCTACCTCGTCAAGTTCTCGCATGTGCATTCTTTGCGGAATTGATCGCCGTGGAAAGAGAGGGTTGTCACGTCGCGGAAGGGCGTCGTGTCGTCGCGGTACTCGGCGTCACATCGACGAACTCCGAGGATCAAAACAAACAGATTTAATTATATCGATTAAATCCATGTGTTGTTAAAATCCACAGAGAATATTAGAAAGAAAACCGAAATCTCCTACCTCAAGAAGTTGATGATCGGAGATTTGTTGCGGGGAAGAACGTCTCGGAAGAAGCGTCGTCAATCTCCAAGGGTGTCGGCGTTCTTCGCATTATTCGCGTTCTTCGTGGAGGGAAATGAAGGCACAAAATTCTGTCAAAACCTCTCAACGAACAATCTCAAGAAACCATGCATTGGTCTTATTTTATTATTACACCAACGGTGTGTAAACAGGTTAAGAAACAATTACATTAATTCATAGAATTAATTTTAACGAAGTTAACCGCCCAATTAAATGGTGCGTTAAGAATTTAAGAAAACGCGTCAGTTGACTTTCATAAAAACGGGGTTTTCACGGGTGCGTTACTTAGGGGAAAAGAAACGGTGGGGCTCATGCAGTCCCCACCTCACAAATATCCTACCAAGTGGATAGGATATTTTGGATTGCACCCTATCCGTTTCAACTAAGCTTAAGCAGCTTAAAGAAGTCTTTAAGCGGCTTTAAGTGAAATAAATATAAAATTGTCGTACAACTTTATTTTATTTCATAACTTAAAACCCAAAAATTAAAAACCACAACCAAGAAAACGCAACTCCGAAAGAGGTGTTTCTAAGAAAATATCGGCGCTGCGATTCTATCGGTGCCCTCAGAATTCGATTCCGGGCACCGGTTCAAATGTTAGAAAAACCTGCTCCTCCGTTCACTGAACGTACCCGAGCCAAACTTCAAAACATGATTCCGGGCACACCGGGCCACAAAATCAGGTGCCCTCAAAAACCGCGTTCTTGTAAAATTCCAAAGAAAATTAAGAAAAAAATATCATTGAAATTTATGGGTCTTTACATTACTCCCACCTCAGGGCTTTACGTCCCCGTAAAGATACATCATAAACTAGGGAAACAAATGTGGGCACTGAGCACGCATCTGAGACTTCCGCTCCCAAGTGCTCTCCTGGAGGTTCCCATGATGCCATCTAATGTGCACTAGAGGAATCAATCGTCCACGTAGGACCCGCTCCTGTTGATCCTCGATCTCCACTGGGACCTCTGCAAAAGTCACCCCATCATCGACGTCCAGCTCCCCATAGTCAATGATATGCGTCGGGTCGTGCACGTTCCTCCTCAGCTGAGATACGTGGAGGACGTCGTGCACCCGGTGCAAACTGAGGTGGTAGAGCCAGGCGATAAGCCACCTCGCCAATCCTACTGAGGACCTGGAAGGGTCCGATGAAGCGTGGAGACAACTTTCCTCCTTGGAAAAACCTCTGTAATCCACGTCGCGGTGAGACCCACATGAAGATGTGGTCACCATCCTCGAACTCAAGGGGCCTCCGCCTCCTGTCAGCATAGGACTTCTATTGGATCTGAGCTATACTCATCCGCTCCTGGATGACCTGGACCATCTCCGATCCCACAAGAAATACTAAGATTTCTTCGTTTCCGATAAGAGAAATCTGGTCTCATCCCCTGGATGAACCACTTCCATTTCCTAATACAGTCAATCTCGACTTGGATGTTACTAATCCATAATAAGGATGGCGTCGTAAGGCCTCGATTCTACTACCAAGAGATCCAACCGTTACTCTCGCCTCCAGGGGTTGAGTCACACTGTCGGCATCGGTGTGTGGTAACTGGGTCTCCTCCAGTAGATGTCTCACAAGTGAGGGTCAAGTCAACAGTCTAAAATGGAACCTCTTAGTAACAACACAAAAGAGGACAGGAATGAAAACATCACAAAGGTACACATATTTTACTATTACAGCTCATAATACAAAGACACTACACAACAGCAACAAGGAACTAGAAGTACAAAGGACGTATCCACTTGTTCCATTCCTGTCCATTTGCTCCGAGAGCTCCATGATCGAAGGCCTCAGCTGCCTAAAGTTGACCTCTCGCATGTACACCAACTCCCTGCGGTCGGGGTGGACCTCCTGGTGGTGGTGGTGGAATCACCTCAAAGTGTCGCCCACCATCTGCTACTCGGCCAGCTCCTCTGCTTTGTCCGCCTGCACCATGCGGACCACCGTGGGAGAACCTCTGTTTGGGAGGTCCCTCTACCACCTCTTTATCATCTGTAAGAATATTTGGGCAGTCTCAAGTCATGTGACCTCACCCGCTACATGCGTAGCAATACTTTCCCCTCTTGTAGTTGGATCTCCTTCGGGTGCCCCACACAACCGAATCTTCATCCTGAGACTGCCCATCTGATGGTCTGGCCCGTTTGGACCTCTACGTCACCTGTCTACTTCCAGCTGCAGAAGAACCTGCTACGGGCCGTCCTGTGGAGGGCCCTGTCACTGGAGCCTGATCGGCGAGAAAACACTCCACTAGAAGGGCTCTCCCCAACTCCTCTACATATGTCGGAATGTTGAGGGAGATCATCGAAGCCCTGATCTCGTGCCTCATTCCCTACCCGAAGGTCCGGGCCCGGAAGAATGGATCCCGTACCATATCTATGGAGTAGCGCGATAGATCAGTAAATCTTGCTGAGTACTGGGCCACTGTCATGCTTCCCTTCCGTAGCTATAGCAGCTCTTGGATGCGCACTGCACAGAGGGTGGATGGGACGAACTCAGAGCGGAAGATGCTCTCAAAGTCCGTCCAGAGGAGAGATGTCTCGTCGTGCACCTGGAGCATCAAGCTCCACCATCTGCCTGCGGCCGCGTGTAGGAGGCTCGCTGCGAGGATCACCATGAGGTCTGCTGGTGTCCTCACTAATCTGAAGACCCGTGCAACTACCTCCAGCTAGTCCTCCGCATCCTAGGGGTTCATCTCCCCGCGGAACCTAGGTGGTCGCTGACGCTGAAACTCGTTCAGCGCGCTAAGGCGACGTGCATCGTCAGCGGCTGGGGCTGGTAGCATCGGTGGCTCAGTGGGTAAAGGTACCGCCGAGGCCTCTGCTGACAAGGAGCCCTGCACCGAGGCCTCGTCGCTCGGTGGGTTGTCATCACGCTCCACTCTCGGAACCCTATCTGGCTGCCGTCGTGGGGCCATCCTGAAAAGAAACAGGTGTTCCACGGTCAGAACATTATACCTAGTGAGATTACACAAGTAATCAGAAAGAAAACCTGAACACACTTGCACTCAATGTTTTCTTACATTAAGTCGGAAATCAGAAGTCAGGGTCTTGGTGTACGTATACGTCGGCCGCCGCACCAACACTGGACTCCCTAGACTGATAACCACACCCAATACGCTAAACACTATTACTTCACATAGAATAAAGATCAGAGTCTGCGGTAGAACCGAACCTGTCTCTGATACCAATTTGTCACGACCCATCCTCAGGGCCCGTGTCGTGACTACCCCAAGCCCGCCTTCTATAGGTCAGGGGCTGGAGACTAGCACCAAAGGCGTAAATCCCGGAAACAGGGAAGGCATTTCCTTTATAAAAGTAAACAAACACCACAGAGTACAAGCGGAAGTAAAAGTAAACACTAAGAAAAAACTGTAACAAGCTGTGCTGAAAGTAAAGGGGGCCGGAAATAGAAGCCAAACTGTAAAGTACAACCTAAAGTGGAAAATGGAAACTGAAAGAAAAATCTGCAACGTCAAGCCGCTACTAGAAGTCCCACCTGAACGGTGGGTACAGATAGCCTCCACAGCTCCTCGGTCCAGCCGTCCGCTCTGAGTACACCCCGCCTAGTGGTCCACCTCTATGTACCATCCTGCTCCGCTAACCTCGACCATGATCAGCGCTGTCCATTGTCTGCAACCAACACAACGAAGTGCGGGCATAGCCTATGCAGGGGTGAGTATAAGCTACTCAGTAGGGACCTCGAGACCCCCAAAGGTCTCCCGAAATCCACATAGGATAAACCACAAAGGGATAAGATACAATCACAAAGTAACATTCGACACTTCTTAGGTATATGCCCATACATATACCTAAGTCATCAATTCCCGTTCGTCTCCAACATCCGAGCCCAAGCACAACCAAGTCCACACAGGAAAGAAAACGTAAATCCACATAGGATAGCACAACACAATCCACAAAGGAAAACAAAACGTAATCCACATAGGTTAGCAGAACACATTTCACAAAGGAGAGTAAAAAGGACTCACCTCACACAGGTATACATCGTCGAAAACGTGAAAGGGATGATCAGATATAGATACTGAATCATCTAAGTTGGGACCCACTTAGGATACAAGACCATATGTCTTCATTGATTCATCTATGCTGGGACCCACATAGGATACAAGACCAGCACTAAACCATCTATGCTGGGACCCACATAGGATACAAGTCCAGCACAGCTGGGACCCATAGAGGATACAAGACCAGCACAATTCAATGATTCATCTATGCTGGGACCCACATAGGATACAAGATCAGCACTGAATCATCTAAGCTGGGACCCACATAGGATACAAGACCAGCACAGCTGGGACCCACATAGGATACAAGACCAGCACTCTTCATTGATTCATCTATGCTGAGACCCACATAGGATACAAGACCAGCATTGAATCATCTAAGCTGGGACCCACATAGGATACAATACCATCACAGCTGGGACCCACATAGGATACAAGACCAGCACTCTTCATTGATTCATCTATGATGGGACCCACATAGGATACAAGACCAGCACTGAATCATCTAAACCGGGACCCACATAGGATACAAGACCAGCATAGCTGTGACCCACATAGGATACAAGACTAGCACTCTTCATCGTCGCAGTCGCAGACGTCACAAGGGTTCCTGCACACAGTAAGCTCATTCGGGAAGGTCCGCTCCACGAGCCGAGAGTCTGATACATCAACTGACACGAAGTCCGAATTTGGTGTATCCAAAAGTTCCGTATCGTCAACAGGAACTCAACGCAACAAACGGCGCGTCAATCAGACGCCCAGTCTAAGAGATATTGGATTTTTTGTCCTAGGGGCCTCGTTGGTTTTTAAGGAAAAACCAACCCAACTATACTCCACCTATGTCCAAACCTTGGGTGTAGTAAGCCAAGAGATCTGTTTCACTATGAGGAATCCACCAAAGTCGATGGCACGTCAATCGGACGTCCGGAGCTCAAGATATGATTGTTTCCACTCCGAGGGCCCGTTTTGGTTTCGTGGACGAACCAACCCGGCCGAACCCAAAGTATTATGAAACCTTGAGTGCGATATACCTAAATGACTGTCTCGATCCATGGATCACGTTGCCGCTGACGGCGAGTCGTTTGGAGGCCCGTAGCTCAAGTTATGGGAAAAAGACCCAAAAGGACCGAAGACGGGGGATCTGGGCCCGGACCGACCCGGCCTAACCACCCCTGGGTCGACCTGACCCAGGTCTGGGTTCGACCCGGTTTGTCACGACCCGGTCCGGCCAGGGCGTGACCCGGACCGGCGGGTCGGCCTGGGTCGGCTCGGCTGAGCGGCCGAGCGGAGGAACCGTGGGGCGCGCCGCCCCCGCGGGATGAAAATGCCGCAGCCCCGCATGGGGCCGCCCCAAATCACCCAAACGCGGCCTTGCCGCCGCGTCCCTGAACCACAGTTATGCGTGGCCACAGAACTGCCTCACCGCTGCGGCTTCAGCCGCGGCGAGGTTTTCCCAGCTTGGCGCGCCGGCGGAAGCTTCCGCGGGCCACCGAAGTTGCTCCGGTGGTCCGTTTTCATTTCCGTCTGCGCCGAGGTTTATCCCGAGTCCTGACCTTCACTACAAGGCCCTCAAATCGCCCTTGCGGCCCCGTTTTTTGTTTCCCGTCAATCTGCACGTCAAAAAAGAATGTTCCATCTTTGTGGTTTTTCCGGCGTGGCGCGACGGCGCCGCGCTCCTTCGCCACGATTTCCCAACTCCCGCGCGGTCTTGCTTGGTCGAGGTTCTCCGTTTCGCACACCAAGAACGAAAGGGGTAGTGGGATCGGACTAGTTTGTTGGTCCACACCCACCGAGTTAGCGGTTTGAAACAAAACCATAATTTCCAGCAAATGATAAACCCTGACCCGCAAAAATAATCCGCGCACCAACTTTTTAATTTTGTTGGTCCGTGTTCATGCCTTGGAGGAAAACAACATGAAGTATTAACATTTCAAAACAACCCCTACCTTGCCAAGTTGTCTCATACGCGTTCTTTGAAGAATTGATCGTCGCGGAAAGATTGGGTCGTCACGTCGCGGAAGGGTGTCACATCGTCGCGGTACTCGGCGTCACGTCGACGAACTCCGAGGATCAAAACAAACAGATTTAATTATATCGATTAAATCCATGTGTTGTTAAAATCCACAAATAAGATTAGAAAGAAACCCAAAATCTCCTACCTAAAGCAGTTGATGATCAGATATTTGTTGCGGGGAAGAACGTGTCATAAGAAGCGTCTTCAATCTTCAAGGGTGTCGGCGTTCTTCGCGTTCTTCCCGTTCTTCGTGGATGGAAAAGAAGGCACAGAATTCTGCCAAAACCTCTCAACGAACAATCTCAACAAGCCATGCGCTGGTATTATTTTTTTATAACACCAATGGATTGTAAACAGGTTAAGAAACGATTAAATTAATTCATAGAATTAATTTTAACGAAGTTAACCGCCCAATTAAATGGTGCGTTGAGAATTTAAGAAAACACGTCTATTGAATTTCATAAAAACGGGTTTTCGCGGGTGCGTTACTTAGGGGAAAAGAAACGGTGGGGCTCGTGCGGGCCCCACCTCACAAATATCCTACCAAGTGGATAAGATATTTTGGATTGCAGCCTATCTGTTTCAACTGAGCTTATGCAGCTTAAAGTGGTCTTTAATCGGGTTTAAGTGAAATAAAAATAAAATTGTCGTACAAATTTATTTTATTTCATAACTTAAAACCCAAAAATTAAAAACCACAATCGAGCAAAAGAAACTCTGGAAGAGGTTTTTCTAAGCAAATACTGGCGCTGTGATTCCAGCGGTGCCCTCAGAATTCGATTCCGGGCACCGGTTCAAAAGTTAGAAAAACCCGCTCGTCCTTTCACTGAACGTACCCGAGCCAAACTTCGAAACATGATTCCGGGCACACCGGGCCTCGGAATCAGGTGCCGTCAGAAACTGCCTTTTTGTAAAATTCCAAAGAAAATTAAGAAAAAAATTTCCTTCAAATTTACTGGTCTTTATAGGACCTTTCTACGTAAGTTATACCTGGTTTGATCTGAGTCTTTTTCATTGTATTTTGTGATTGATGAAATGCTTTGTGGTTTTCCTTTATAGAATTATGACAAATCATCGAGGGTCTCAGGATCCCTACTAGGTATTATTATACTCACCCCTACACAGGATTCACCTGTACATTGTTGTGTCTAGTGCGGATGATGAGTAGCTCAGCTCAGACTATAGGAGTGATGACCAGGCTATACATGGATGTGACTGGCTGACGTGGAAAGAAATGAAGACGAGTTGAACCTACCCATCAGGTGGGAGGCTTGGAGGATCATCTTAGGAGCTATTTTTTGTTTTCTTGTTTTAGTTGTATCTTTTTAGTTGGGCTTCTATTCCATCATGTTTACTTTCAATATGTACTATTACACTTAGTTGTGGTTAATAATTGTTTTTTTATATTGTTAAGTTCCTCAACTAGGTGTTTTTATAGGTTTAAAGAAAATTCCTTCCTGTTTTAGGGATACACCTTTCTGGTGCTTGTCGCCAACCCCTGACCTATGAAAGGTTTGCATGGGGTAGTCACGACATGAGACCCGAAGGATGGGTCATGATAGTCTAATCTACTAGACTTACTAAATTATGATCCATTGAAATGACCAAATTCTAATCCATCAAACTGAATAATATATGAACAATCTAACATAAAAAATTAAGCTTTTGGATGAAAAAATCTATTCCATTGGTTTCATGGAGTTTAGTAATAGTGTGAATGAATTTATTATATCGGTGTGATCAAGTTTCATCTATCAATGTGATTCCATTTGGTCTATAAATTTGATCAAGAGTTGTCTATTATTGTGATCATGTCTAGTTTATCGGTATAAATTGTATTAAAATATTCTTCTTATTGATTCTTTTGTCATTTAAATAGTGTTTAGTCCATTAGACTGACTAAGTGTATCCTATCAGACATTCTGAGTGATGTCTATCAAATCTATTAGGTATTTTGTATTTTAATAATGAATCATAATACATTAGAAAAAATAGAATTTATTTGATTGATGTAATTTTTAAAATCATAATGGTTATAATCATTACTATTGGATGGAATAAATTTTATAGTATAGTAATGGTGAAACCAAAATTACATCGAATTGAGAAATACATACTGATTTGTCTGGATGTAGATCATATAATGATATTTCCACAAACATAGGGAATCAATGAAATATGACTGTTAGAGGGATTTCTATAAATAGATGTAAATTTGAGGAGATGGAAGCAGACTCTTTTTTGAACTCAATCCATTAGAAGACTGGTTTTTTGTGACTTATCCTTACATTTTCATTGTCATATTTCAGATAACATTCATTCTACATAATCTAAGTGAGGATTAATAATTATTTATAATTTTTTAAATTTATATTATGTGTCCAATCATGGTTTAGGTTGATGGATTTTAGGGAGAAAAAGATGGCTGATTCTGACCATGATAATTGAGGGACTCTAGGGATAATATGATATATTTGATTCTGTTAATTGTGATTGATGGGTTATTTCTAAAGATATTTTGACATAAATGTTTAGTTCAATGTATATAAACGTCATATAAAAGTAATTTACTTTATTTATGAAGATGCTGAAGTTTTTTTATTCTATTTAGAAAGTTTATGATAGTGTACTATAGATATTTGTAAATTTTCATTTTACTTGGTTTTACAATTTCTAATTTTCTAAAAAAAATTTATTAATCATATTTCACTTAGTAAAATATTCTATTCTCTTATTTATTGGTTCAATACTGAGTTTTTTACATGTATTCCAATCATATGACATTAACACAGTTCAATAAATTTAATAAGGATGTTTGGCATTATAATTAGTTTAATATTTTAACTACAATTAACACCCAATTATGGCCAATATAAATTCTTAAAATACAATATTTTTTATCGAAGTATGATCTACAACATAACATGCTGATTTTTTACTTTTTATATTTCATAATTTTTATTAAGATTTAACAACATTTATTATAAAAATATATTCGAAAAGTGTCATCAAAATAATGTGTATAATTTATATAGTGTTTTTATATTCATTATATGAGAGGCTAAAACATTTGTAAAAACTAAAATCTAAAAACTATAAGACCAAAAATATTTGATGGTTCTAACTATGAATACAAGTGAGATAGAATTGAGATATTGTTTATTAATACTGGATTTGAAAACATCATTATGTTGACTTGTAATTACAATATTACTGAGGAGGATGGTTGTACATTTACAAATCAATAGAAACTTGAATATTAGTAAAATTATATAGTAAATAATACTTTGTTATGTTTTATGACTATGAATATATACATTAAAATAAAATTATATTAATAATATTATCAAATTTCAAAGAAATATCATGTTACACAATTTTGAAACATTTAAACTGGTCGTGGGTATCAAGAAATGATAAGAGTAGACTATCATGATTTTTTTCTACCTGGTAAATCTGTTTTAAAGATATATATGAGAAGTATGACAATCTCAAATATTAGAAAATCATATTTTTAGAAGGATCTTACTAAATAAATATTATAAGAAAATATTATAAATATAATACAAGGAAAATGGGATTCAAAATGAACAACATTAGATGATACGATAAGGATAAAAAATCTACCTTTTGATGATTTTATTTTTACTCTCATGAAGTGTGATGGTAGTTTAAAAAGAGATAATGATAAAAATGATGAAAAATAAGTGATTATTTCCTTTTTCTACAGCTTCAAATGACTCTAATGATGTAAATTTAGTTGAGAGTGATTCTATGGCTTCAATTAAAAATAAATTTAAAGTGTAAAAGAGATTAGTTCTTTGGAAATGTATGTGACTTAATTAGCCAATATGTCAAAGAGGATGATCATAACTATTGGTGAAATGCAATTTATATATAACTATATGAAGAATAAAAAACATTGAAGTCATAAGAAATATTATTCCAGAGTTATTTACTATTAATGAAATAAAGATGGTCATATATGTCTTAAATAGCCGAATATTAAAAGTAATGATAGGAAGTATATACATTCAGAAATGAATTGAACGAACTTTTATAGATAAAATAACAATAAATGTATGAAAGATTCATACAAATAGAGTTAAAGTGGCAGATATAGTTCATCATAATTCCCTTTTAATATTTAATTTAATGATAAGAACAATATCACTTTCTATGGAAAGATTGTAATGATCGATGACTAATTTATTGTTATGTTGACCACTTAATCCTTAATCAATTTTAAATTAAATTAATTTTATTAGAAAGTGATAATGAAAAAAAATTCTACATATCCTAATGATGAACATTCTTTATCAAAATAAATTTATACTTAATGTTATTTTGGAAAATATTTTAAAAAAAAACAATTATATAGAAAAAATTGAAAAATTAATAAAAATAATAATATTTTTCTGGAAAAACATGATAACGAAAACTCATGAATATTCACACTCACTACTGAGATTTCCATAAAATTAAAAGTATTAGACAATGATAAATTTTTGAGAACTAATATTACAAAATATATATTAAAATCCACTCTTTTTAAAACTATTTTTTTTATGAATCTATAAAAAATTTATTCATGTAAAACCTATATTGGGGATATGGATTTACTATTAAAACAAAAGAATGATATATCCTGTCTAAAAAAGGTTTTATCAAATTTTACCATTGGTAAGTAAAAAAATGATAATATTTATAGAAAAATAAGACCACTAATTGATGTATCCAAAATGGGTTTTACTAATGAGAAAATATTTTTTTTAAATAACTATTTTATTCCAAAAATGTGACCCATTTTTTAAAAAATGTCAAAGTGGTGGAAATTGGAGAATTATAGTTTCTCTAAATAGATTTTATGTTTTAGATGTTCATAAGGTGTACAATTATAATGACTTGAAAATTGTTCAATATAGGTAATTTTGATGGATATGCATTTGAAAAATATTAATCTCTAATAATACTAGATCTAAGAAGGTTTGGGTATCAAAATAACAATAAATTCATTTCCATGAAAATATGAAATTTGAATACAAAAACATATATACCATGGATTATGCTTTTTCTATGAATATTAATAGAAAAAATATATTATCAATAATATTGTTAAAATGGGAGCCCAAACTCTTACCTTTGGTGGAAATATTGAATGAAAAATTATAAAAAACTGTAATATTATTCTTTTTGTTAAAGATTTAATTTTAAATAATGGGGTTTATATATTAATTAAATATAAATTTATTACCATAAGTCACTTATGTGATGTGTGACATCTTATGGACATTACGCATGATAAATGCACTTTTTATAGTTCAAAAGATAATTTAATTAACTTCTATAGTCGATTTTGGGATGTTTATAAACTACAAATTGATGACCAAAGGATCCAAGATCTACCTTAACATAGTGTCGTTGAAACAAAAAATTAGCTTTGGAATACAATAATTACGAACCACAATGGTATAAATTTAGCTACATTATCTATGAAAGACTAGTTAAAGATCTACAAAATATTTAGTCTAAAACATAAAATGATTGTGATCTTTATCATTTCGGAAAGAAACAGAAGTCGTACATTAATTGTATTAGTGGATTTGAAACTTTTTATGATTTACATTTTGTTCACAGGTATTTTTTTGGACCTATAAAAACTATAAGTATCAATTGAAAAAACTATGAATATATTTAATTCAACAATTATAGTAGATAGGCATGGTTATATTAAATATAAAAACTGTTTTAATACCTTTTATTTTATAAAAACATTCTATCCTATGTTAAAAATTAAAAAATATACCTTGTAACTATATATAGTGATGATCGTGGAGAATTTTAAAATTCTGGTTGGAAATTGTTTTGTAATAAAAGGGTATAATATAGAACATTTTGTCACATATAATTATACAATAAAAGGGTTTAGATTAAATAAAAAATAGAATTCTTGGGAAAATATAAGAACCATGATGATAAAATACTCAATTATGAATCTTTTTTGGTATTAAGTTGTTATTACATATTGTCACACTATAAATTGATTTAATAATAAATTTTATTAATAAAAATCCTTATGTATTTTAGAATGAATGAAAAGAAAAACTTTCCTACTTTAATGATTTTGGTAGCAAAGAATTCAGTTGGAATAATATATATAAGTTACATAATTTTTTTCAAATATCTATTGATGGAATAATTTTAAATTATTCTAGAATTAGAAATACTAATAGAGTTTTTAGTAAAAAAACATCAGTATATGAAGAAAAAAATTGTGTCAAATTTGATGAATCAAACCCTTTTATTTTAAAAATAACTCAGTCCAAATCTTCATATGTTAATTATAAAATTTATTTTCAAAAAATGAAGGAATGCCCGGGTCATCATTGAATAAATAATAAATATTTTTTTATAGTTCTTCCAAAAACATAATCTTGACCTTTTTTTGAGGAATAGTGTTTCTAAAACCAAAATAATCATTTGTTATTATGATTCATCCTATAGAAAATATTATTGGAGATGTAGATCAACCTGTTAGAAGTAGATGTTTCTTAAGATATTTCATTGATCATTTATTATTTTTATCAAAATTTGAACTGAAAATTTATGGGGTTGATTTAGCTGATGGATATTAGGTCAAATATATGCAAGTTTAACTCAATTAATTTTAGATGAATCATGTTTTATGTTTTGTTGAATGAAAACATGAAACTTCTGTAATTGGTGTAAAATTAATTTTTCAGAATAAGCATGACGAAAGTGGAATAACTGAAAGAAATAATGGATGAAAAGTTGTAAAGGTTTATAATTAAAAAGATTGTATAGAATATCAATTAACCAATATTGTTTTAGAAATACTAGAGTCTAATTTGAATCTTCTAGAATATGAAGGATTTCATAATTTAAATATTTATTAAATGGATGTAAAGTGTTGTTTTCATAATATATATATATATATACAGATTTATTTTATTTAGAAAAAACACTATTTTTGGAAATAGAATTTTACTAAACATGTATTAAAAAATTATAATGAAAAATATGTACATAAACAAGCCTTTGTGCCAACTATTAATGATTAATAAGATTATTTTTACAAAACAAATTTAATAAAAGTGTTTTGGATCCAAAACATTATATATAATAAGTTTCTAAAAAAATATCATTATTGAAATTTATGTTGATGATATTATATTTATTTCAACTAATAACTATTTTTCACATTATTTTGAGGATATTATGAAATCTGATTTGAAAATGTTCATGATGGGAGAACTTACTAATTTTCTAGGATTTAAAATTTCATAACAACCAGATGAAAATTTTATATATCATCATAATTATATTAAATATCAATGTAAGATATTTTTATATGAAAATACTGAAAGTGTTAGTTCCCCTACCAGAACACCAAATACTGTAGAGAGTAATGAATCTAGAAAACTAGTTGATCAAA
This sequence comes from Viscum album, assembly GCA_963277665.1. NCBI lineage: Eukaryota > Viridiplantae > Streptophyta > Magnoliopsida > Santalales > Viscaceae > Viscum > Viscum album. The sequence continues at coordinate 1,668,402,381 of OY728145.1, forward strand.
ATATTTTTATATGAGCAATTAGATATCTACTATACTTAATAGTGAGTATTCTAGATTAAATATTTTTAGTATGCTTGTGTGTGAGATATCAAGAGAATCCTATAGAGTCCCCTCTTAAAGGTAAAAATATTGTTTTCATTATATTATGGGAATACTAGACTTAAAATTATATTAATCTTGTGGAAATTATCTTGAATTTCTTTATGATGGATTTGTTCGATTTAAAATGGATAGAAATTTTACTTTAAGTACTTTTCATTATATAATATAATCCTTAGTCTCTTTATCATATAAGAAAAAACATGCAATAATACTTTCCAATGATCATGTTAAAAATGCATCAGTTTGATGTTGTTGTGCTCTTATGATGTGAATGCAACATGGACTCAATGACTTTGGAATGAAATTTAGTAAAAATATGATTTTTTATAATAGAATAAGTGGAATTATTTTAATTAAAAACCCAAAACATGAATCACGAGAAAAAAAATATATATAAGATGCCATTTCCATCACGATCAAAAAAAAGTTATTATTTTATAATTCATCATAATGCAAGAAGTACATACTAATATGTTTACTAAACCATTTAGTTTCAATAGATATTAATATGTAAAATAGATACTTGTAATGATAAATACTAAGATATCATTAGTATATATTTCTTTTTTTCCAATATTTTTACATTAATTAATAACTTTTCAAAGGGGTATTAAATATTTCATGGTTTTAATAAAAACATAAGTTTTTATATAAATTTTAGATTTTATAAAAGTATAGTTTTTAATATTTTTTAGCTATTATGAAAACATTAGTTTTCTAGATTTACAATAACTTTATTTGTCTAGATTTAATTAAAACATTACTTTTTCTGAAATCCTTAGCCTTTCTTCTTTTTCAAAATGTTTTATTATTTCCAAAACATTCTGTTTTCTATTTTTTTGGTTTTTTAAACCTAAGAAGAATAGTACCAAGATTTTATTCATTATCAAAAGTTAAATTTTTTACTCTGACAAGGTGATTTATAATCATTAATTTTGAATATAATTTTTTAGTTATTATTTTTAGTTTATAAATTATTTTTTTGAAAAAAAATTAAATATTTTCCACACAAGTTTGGTGTCCAATAAAAGTAAATTCGAAAAAGAATTAAAATTTTAGATTGTATATTTATGTAATCTGAAAATATTTTTCAACCATTAGATAATGTTATGGAATTTAATATTAGCTGTTAGATCTTTAAAATGTTAGTCATCACCCTTATCCTTTAAATATTTGACTGTGCAACCACATCCCACACCAATTTCATAGACAGATGATGACTCTTGTCCCTAAATTTCTTTTCCATCTCATTTTTTTCTATTAATATGACCGGTTTCAATTCATCCAATCAAATACTATGTCCAATTATATTTTTTCAGATTGACTACTCCCAGTGATATTTTATAATGTGAAGGTGTTATGGATTAGTGTATCTTGAAAAAATGTTTTAAAAAATTATCTATTTGATAAAATTTATTATATGATATATAGAATGGTGAATGTTTTTCATTGAAAATTAAAATTTCGTTCATCATTATTCAGTGAATATAAAATAATTTTATTCAACTATTTAGTTTAGTGTCACATATGATTTATATGTCATAAATTTTATCTTTTTGTTGAATCTTACAAGATGAAAATTCAACAGTTTTTGAAACTTGTAGAAGTACATTTGGATGGGGAATAATATGTTGAAACCCATATGCTTCCAAAAAACCTACTTTATTTGAGAAATTATTGTTAAAACATCTTTCCACATATGAGAAAGTTAGGAAGGAGTATCATTTGAAAATATTTATCAGATTTGTTGCACTGTGGATGCAAGGTTACATTATACCAATGAATAGAGATAAATATACCTTAAACTTATAAGATATCAGTGTTTTTTATTTTATTATTAACATGAAGAAAATAAATTTAATGGATCATATTTTCTTGTTAATCAAATGCATTATGAAATGTGATTTTAATTTGAGAATCTTGAATTTTACATGTTTTATCAATATGATTTTGGTAAAATTAATATTAGTAATGAAGATCAAAAATTAAGATACTATTGTGAGAGAAATGTTTATATTATTAGTGGATAAACAATTTAAATAATGAAATTAATTTTCATACATGAGATAAGTAAATTTTTATAAACATTAGGAAAAGAATCATTTGATATTGAACTTCAATAGTTAGAGGAAAAAGTTCAAAAGAATAGGAAAAAAAGCTTATCACCTCCAAGAATGAATAATAAAGTTAAATTTATTACCAATAAGGATTATCGAATATTGATAAATAAAGCATATAATAAACATCGGGACAAGAAATTAGTCTCTATAAAGAAGATTCTTTATCTCTAAAAAATATAATATGTTTTTAACGAATAATAGAAGAATATAAGACATAATAAAGGATTTTATTAGGAAAAATTAGATGATATATCCATGAAGGGATTAAAATACAGACATGGATATATTCATAACAACTACTATAAATGAAGGAAATGGAGTAATTTCAATTTATTCTTCATATATTACCAGTTCAATTATTCCGTTCTTACCTGATGTTGTCAAAAAATATATTATGAAACCTACAATTTTTGGGACCTATAAAGATATTGTTTTAGTTGAAAAAGTAAAATAAAAAGTTATAGATATTGAAAAATTACTTCCAATACAATTTCATTTTGAGGTTCAAAAAAATCTAAATAATCATAAAAGATCATATTTTAGATGAAATGAATTTTTTCCAGATAATTAAAAATTAAATTAGAAGAAAACTCCAAAGTAAATTATTCAGATGATGATGAATACGAAGATTAATATGAATAAAAAGTACTTTAAAAAATCATCATTTAGTATATAGTCAAATAAAGATTTTGATTTTTTAATTTCATAAAATGATGAAATTTAATAAATTTTAATCTAACTAAAACATTGATGTAATGTATGTTTCATATGATAAAAATAAAAATATATCTAAGATAAATTAATTTCTAGATATTCATGGAGACTTGTGTTCAATTTTTTATCAAACTCAACAAATTTTAAAGACACTCAATACAATCAGATGCTAGAATCTTGATTTATATATTTTAATGACAATTTGATGAAATTAATGGTTCTATTATGTTTCTACCAATTATTTAATGACAACTGAGACATTCATAGGAGGTTGAGTGTTTTATAAAAATACAGGATGCACTAAATTCATCAATATAAAATGTTCTTTTGAATGAATTATATTAAATTATTTAAAATATAATTAAAAATATAAAATGGGTTGGGTTATATAGATATTTAAATTATTGAATTATATTGAAAGAGAATGAAATATTCATGAACATATTGAAGTTCTAAAGGAGACATCCATAGAGATTGTAGATTGTTTTTAAAGATGTATTTTGGGGTTGATGAAAAATTTAAATTGGTTAAATCATTCATGTGTTTATTTGAGTCTATGGAAAAAATAAATTTTATAACTAAAGAATTTTTTTTACTTGGGGCGGAATTATAGATATTAAATGCTTCGAATACTGAGAACCAGTATGTTAAATAAGAATTTTTTATCTTAAATAATGATTTTTGAAGGTTTTTAATTATGGAAGATAAGATCTATAATTTAGAGTAAATGGATTGAGATACTGAGAATAATATAAAATAGTTTGATAAGATAAAATTAATCATGAAGAAATTATAGAATAAATAGAGTTATATTCGGGGAGCACATAGTTCATGCTATTTCAAACTCAATCCATACGATAATTGATATTTTTTATGCTCTCATTACATTGACTTTGTAATTTGTAAAAAACCATAATTTTCTGTTCATGCATCCAATTTTTTTTTACGTACATTTGGATTAGTGTTGAGAATTTTTGGTTGGTTTTACCTTAGGGTGTGTTTGAGTAAACATTTGATAATTTTGGAAGAAAGAGGGGAGTTTATAGTGGAACATGGTTTCCCCTAAATATGACCCTATCCCAAAAAAATATCCATCCCTAGACATAGGGGGTTTTCTTAGTTGGCACACATTCTGTCAAACCATTCACCCCCACCAAAAGAGGCACACAGTAAGGCACACTATTAGGGGAAACGCTGCACCTTTAGCAGAAAACTGTGCACACATAATTTTAATCAGCCAAATTTTATTAAAAAATTCATGAACCCTTGTCATATACCACTATATTCCATATAATAACCCATAGTCGATATCTATTAACTTAATATCTTCCATGAGGGATTCAATTTCTGTCTGAACTCCCATATTATTGATATAAACCATAGTTGGAATAACTGATTCTCTTTAGGTATGTGATTTCATCCTGATCGATTTCACATCTCTCTCCTAATATTCCCCCATTATATTGGTGGGTTATTATACTCTATTTTTTTGGATCAATATCTAGATTTTTAAAATGTAGATATTGGATTTTTGGATCTAGATATATATATATATTAGATATTTTTTTGTTTGATAGTGGGTTTTGGTTTTAGATTTAGACCGTGTTCTACATTGTCATTCTGATATAATTAGGGATTTTCGTTGGGAAATTGCTCATGAAAAAATTGAGGTAGGTGGTATATAATTCAAATCCCAATGTATTGATTTCAATTACAAGATGTAATTGCAGGATTAATATTGTGTTATGAAAAATTCATTTTCATACATTTAATTAATTAATTTGGTGAATTAATTAATTTAGAAATTATGAAATTAGGGATAATGAATTGATATATTTGAATAATTAATTATGATATATTGATATTTTTTAATAATGATAAGGAATTATAGATATATTATTAATATTTAATTGAGATTTACTGATAATTAACTTCTCAGTTATTTGTTCATTTAATTATCACCAAGTCTCAATTCAATATTTAATTGGGATTTAAAGATAATTAACTATTTAGTTAGTTACTGGAATATTGAATTGAAATATGGGGATAATTAATTATTGAGTTAATTATCGTTATATTTAATTTTTAATTGAATAATTCATTATTGAATTAATTATGTGAAATTGAGTTTGTGGATATGGGTTAATAAATTAGTGAATTATTCAATGGGATTGATGTGCTTAATTAATTTGGTAATTAATTAATGGGATTGATTTGATGAATTAGTAGTTGAATTACTAATGATACTTAGATGATTAAAAAAATTTTGAATTAGAAAATAAGCTGAGATGAATAATTTATTATTAAATTAATTAATGAGATAATTATGATTAATTAATATGTGAATTAATTAATTGCTATCAGTGGAATATGATAATTGAGATAATGAAAGGTAGGAATGGAATTCATCTGTATATTGAGACATTGAATGGTAATAATGATATTCATGGGTAAATTGAGACAATGAATGGTAATAATGAAATTCATGTCTAGAATAGTGAAAATGAATGGAAATAATGGGATTTATTTGTAAATCCAGAAAATGAATAGTAATTATGTAATTCATGTTCCAATTGAGACAATAGAAGGAAATTGTGGAGTTTAGGTGTTTATTGAGAGTTATGGTGTCCTTGGGAACTTGGGGGTTTATGATGTTAAATAAATACAATTTGATTATTTGATAACTGTTTATTTGTGAAACATATTTTTTAATAAATACAAATGAATACACTAATTAACTTTATATTTTGTTATACACTATTGTAGGTTGACTACTATATTGTACTCACACCACAATCTGACTGCCTCATCGGTATCTAAATAGATTTCATGGTTTTATGATAGGATAATGGTGAGGACCCTATGTTATATGGTTGAGTTGTCATGGTGTAGGTATTAGAGATCCAGATGTTGTTTGGGAACCGTTTGAGAGATTTTAGTGTCTTTACTCTTGAGATTCATTTTTACACTTGAACGATACATTAGCATGGAATATATATTATCCATATTTGATAAGTTTTTTTCAATTTTTTGTTGTCTTATGATAATTTATTTTTAATGGTTATGATATATCATTATTTTTCCATTGATTGTTTATTTCTACTAGGTATTATTCAGGTAAAGAGGGTATAGTATTTCCATGACTTATATTTGACCCTCTATACTAGTAATCAACCTCTACCAGAATCAAAGGTGTGCTTGAGGTCATGTGGTGAACTAGCTCATGGCACTAGTTTTTGGCACCCATTACAAGATGATACAAAGTGTAATCATAGTATTTTTATTTTCTTTTTATTTTGTATTACTACTTGGGAAATGTAAAATGGATACTAGTAAGAGTCCAAAATTTATTATGATCTTCTTCATGGGGGTAGCTAACCCATGTTTTTGGGAAAAACCAAGTACCCATGGTGGGATTTTTATTATTTTTTGTTTGTTGTTATAGTAGAATAATATTTCACCTTGGGTGATGCACTTGTTGTGTGATTTAATTATAGTTTTAGACTTTTATTTATGATCTAATTCATGGAACAATATTTCATTATATTTGAATTCTCAGGAATCATTTTAGAGATGCATGAAAAAAATGGGTTTTGGGTATGTTGTGGAACATTAATTATTTTCCCTTTCCAATGAGATGGAAATGAGAATGTAAATAAGGTTAAACTGAGTTTATAAAATAATGAAATATGAGAATAAATTGGTTTCCAATGAGAAAATGGTATATGGGAATGAGTTTACCAATTTTATAACCATGACCTAGTTATAGGATGGTTAAGGGTAGTGATAGCACCTTGGTTTTGACGTTGTGGTGGGGTTTGGTTTAAATACACATTGTGGCTATTTGTCTTTCCCATTAGTGTGATAATTTTGTGAACTTTGTCACAAGGTATGTTTTTAAAATTATATAGAGATGGATCCACAACGTCCCTTTTTGCGAGGATGATGTGTGGATATGATTATAGGTGATCTAATAATATGGTAAACTAATTCATATATAGTGTTAGGTGAAGAAATAGGGGAATAGTTTCATATAAACATTCCTTTCTTCCTGAAATTAGTTGGAAGAGATACAGAGAACGTTGTGAGGAGTATATATGACTTCACATGGGAGTTTTAATTGCATCACCCTCTGAATTCTACTAGATAGGGTCGACCCAAGTTAGCCAAGTTTGGACTGAGTCTGTTTAGACTATACTCGACCATTTATAGAATCTATCTAAGAGGGGGTCATGTTGGATTCTTACATGATATGAGGTTCCATGATGTAGAGATGAGATGTTCAATCTTAGACAAGATAGGATGATGGTTTTATATAGAAGGAATTATTTTTGAATTTCATGGCACACATCTATCAGGGACATTAAGATAGAAGAGAATAGTTGTGTTCAAAAGGTTGGTTCTAGGTATTATGACAATGATGGACTATAATGGACATGTAATGGATTTGTAATAATTTTCACTGGCGTTGTTTGGGGATTATACAACTATGAAAAGTCATTTCTAGGATGGAATTAAATACGAGATTATGTCCCAATTTCACATATTTTGGTGAAATATGTTTGTTGAGGTGGTTGATTAGGATTTCATATATGGGGGGAACTTGATATGGGATAGTAGTGAAATAAATGTGGTTGCTGCAAGGTGATCAGGTTGTATGTCTTCTAAGAGAAGTAAGTGCCACTATGAGGGTGTTATCCAAGGGTATAGTAGGAAGAGAGATGATTGGTAATGTTCAGTCATACATGACCTTATCCATATTGTCTGTCACCAAGTGTGGTAGGAAAATCTAGTATCATATACATTACCCTCAGGTTGTTAGTCATGACGCCTTTCCACCTATAGTGGACTGGTTTTAGGATGTTTTTCCGGAATATGTCTTCCGAATTACAAAAGAGAGAGATGTGGAATTTACTATTGAGATCGTGTTTGGTGCTGATCCAATTTATATTCCACTGTATATAATGGCACCAAAATAACTTAAAGAGCTCAATACATAGCTAGAAGACTTGTAGGATAAGAGGTTTATCCTACAGTGTATGTTTCCATGGTGTTCTCTAGTGTTGTTTTCAAAGAAGTTTGATGAGACTCTATGCATATTTATTGACCACTAAAAGTTTATCCGGATGATGGTGACAAAATGGTATCCGCTTCTGTGCATCGAAATACATTTTACCAACTTAATGGAGTTTGTTATTTTTCCAAGATTGACATAAGATCATGGTATCATCAGGTGATATTTGACCTTATTATATATCGAGGACTGCTTTATGTGGTAGAACTCACCTATATGAGTTTATCATAATTCCCTATGGGTTGAAGAATGAACTATAAGTGTTTATGGGCTTGATGAATGTAATATTCAATCCACAGCAAGATCGATTTCTAGAAGTGTTTTTTGATGAAATTTTGGTGTAATCCAAGACTCATGAAAATAATACCTAGTACCTTGAAAACATACCAAGTACATTGGGAGAGCATCAGATATGTGCCAAGATATATATATATGTTATTTTTGGATTGATCAGCTACACTTCTTGTGTCACATCATCTTGGAGGAAGGCGTTTCAATGGGCCTTGAGAAGGTTCAAGTAGTGGTTTGTTGGGAGGAGAAAATGAACAAGTTGGATATCTGTAGCATTTTGGGATTATTTGGATATTATTGGAGGTTTATTCTGTTATTTTCCATATTTTAGTGACACTATTGGTTTTGAAAAAAGTGGTGGAAAATATTTGATTAGTATAAAGCATTTGAGAATGCCTTTCGGGTGCTAAAGAAACTCTTTACATCAACACTAGTCTTAATCCAACCTGATTTGGTTGAGGAGTACATAGTGCATTATGTAGCTTCTAGGATTGGACATAGAGGAGGGTTGATGTAGGGAGATCTAGTTGTGGTGTATGGGTCTCGACAATTTTTTCCACTTGAATGAAATTACCCTTACACATGACCTAGAGTTTGGTATATTGGTTTATTCCTTATTGAATTAGTGACATTAATCTTTGGGAGAAAAGTTTACTCTATATATAGATCACACGAGTTCTATGTGCATATTTTCCTAGATATATTTTAATATGTTGTAGTGAAAGTGGATCGAGTATATTCATAATTTGAATTTTAGCTAGCATTTACCTCTAGGAAGGTAGTTGATATTTTGAGCAAGAAAACTGATAATTAGGATGTTTATGAGTCTAGTGTTGAGCGGAACATGAGGGATTTATTGGATGAGATTCACATTGTAATTCAGGAGAGTTAGGGGAAGATGAATATGGTATCATTTTCGATGGAATATACACATTTGAGTCAAATTAGAGACAAATAGTATGAGGATATATAATATTTTACCTATATGAAAATCCATGAAGTTTGGGAGTCCCCTTCCGATTGGATCATAGATTATGATGAGGTTATCTACGTTATAAATTTGGTTGTTGTGCCTATGAGTATATAAGAGGAGTTGATGTTGGAGTTTCATTCCTTGAAGTGTTCATCACAGCTAGGTGTAACAAAAATGTACCATGACCTATGACTATAGATTTGGTGCCCGAAGATGAAAAAGGTGATAGCAGGGTTCATGACACGATGCGACATATTCCAATGGGTGAAGGCCAAGAATCAATATCTGGACGATCTACTAAACTCATTGACCATTCCTGATTGGATGTGGGATAACATTACCATGGTTTTAATGGAGGGTAATTCGAGTATTCCTAAAAATAATGACTCTATTTCTGTGGTTGTGGAAAGACTAATGAAGGTAGACAATTTCATACATATACAAGAATCATTCTTAGTGGAGCAGTTGGGAGACCTGTTTGTTTGGGTGATAGTCGATCTACACATGGTTAAATAGAATATTGTTTTAGACCATGATTATAACTTTACATTGAGATTATGGAAGGGATTATAGAAGGATATTTGTAAATAGGTTTCGTTGAGTACAACATTCCTCCCACAAAAAGATGATAATTCAGAGCATACTATACAACTTCATGAAGATATACTATGACCATGTGTTCTTGAATTTCTTGGGTCTTTGGAGAATCACCTAGATTTGGTGGATTTTTTCAACAAAAATAGTTATTAGGCTACAATTCATGTGGAACTATATGAGGCGCATTATTTTAGGCCATGCAGATCACCTATATTTTTGATAGAGGTTGATGAGTAATAGTTATTAGGACTGAGTCTCCTTCAAGAGATGCTAATGTAGGTTATAGTAATTCAAAAATTAATGGATACTACATTGAAATGAAATAATAAGTACGATGATAGATGATTATGAACCCTAGAGTTTACAAAGGATGATCATTTATTACATTTTATGTTTCGTAGATTGGGTCATTGTAAGTTACCAATATAAGGCAGGTTCAGGATTAGGTTCGTTAGAACGTTTGATGTTGTGGAGAAAATTGAGACTCTATTGTACCAATTTATTATTATAAATTGATACAATTCCATGAATGATGTTTCCCATGTGTCAAAAATATGACAATATCACCCATATTTCTGACATGTGATTGATGTGGATGATTTTTATATAGGAATAGATGCATCCTGTGAAGAGAATTTGATATATTCGATGGATCGTAGTGAGAATGTGTTGAGGGAAAAGATTGTGCTGATAGTTCATGTATTGTGGAAATATATCCATGTTATGGATGAAACATGGGAGAGGGAAGGATATATGAGGGCATAGTGGCACAATGTTTTTTACTAATAATCTTAGATATTCTTGGGAGTACAGTTTTAGGATGAAATGTAATAATGTGGTGAGATTGTAAAACCCTAAACATTAATCAAGATGTCTCGGGCTCATTTTCACGTACTTTTTTTTTCTCGTGTTGAGTACTCTTCTCTTGGGGTTTTCCTTGGATTGTGTTTGGGTAATTTTTTTAGTAAAATGGATGGAAGTGGGAAGTGCAAAGTTGGCCCACAGTTTTCCCCAACTATGCACCATATCCTTGTAAACCGTGCAACACTAGATAGAATATATTTGCACAAATGGTACATGGTTTGTCAAACAGTGAACCCTAAAAGGACAATACCTAAATCCATGGATGATGAGGCATACTTTTATGTTCATGGTTAGGGTAAAATGTGCACCTTGAGTAGAAAACCATGCATATGTTATTTTATCTCACTAATTTTAGTTAAAATATTCCTGAACTCGCGCCCTGTACCCCTGAATTCCTTAGTGCGACCCATAATCTATTTATCTCAATTTACAAGCCTCAGATTGATTTTAAGGTTGTATGACCTATTTTCATTGAAATTAAAATCCAAATTTGGAGATTTTCACCTCTTCATGTACGTCATTTCATCCGGATTTATTTCCAATTTCTCTCCCATTCATCTCACATTCTTCTATTGGGTAAATATCCAATATTTTGATAGATCTAGATGTAGTTTTTTTGAATCCATATCCATACTTATTGGATATAGAAATATATATTTATTATATTTTATTTCATTTAACTATGGATTTATGTTTTGAAACTAGATTTTGTTATATGTTATTATTCTGTTCAAATTTGGGATTTCCATTATGCAATCACTCATCATCAAATTGATGTAGAAGGCCTATAATTAAAATCCAAAAGTATTGATATCAATCAAGTGTATGTAATTATATAATTTATATTATATTAATAGAAATTGAGTTTCCTAAATTGAATTAATTATTTAAGGAATTGGAAAATTGGGGATATTGAATTGATATATTTGAATAATTAATTATTCCATTAATTATGAGATATTGAGAGCGTTTATTTGAGATAATGAATTTATGAGATATTGTGAATATTTAATTTGTATTTTAGGATCATTAGATGTTTAGTAATTTATTAGAATATTTATTTGGAGTTAGGAATAATCAATTATTGAATTACGTGTCGAAATATTGGGTTATGACTAAGGGATAATTAATTATTGAGTTAAATATCAGAATATGAAACCACGAATTGAATAATTAATTTTTGAATTAACTATGTGATATAGAGTTTATGGATATTTGTGATTTAATTAGTGAATTAATTTATGGTATTGACATGAATAATAAATTTTTGAATTAATTAATTGGATTGCTGTGATGAATTATAGATTAATTATAAATTAGATTGAGATAAATAACTAATTGTTGAGTTAGTAACTAGATTGTGATGATTAATTGATTTTTTAATTAATTAATGATATAAATGTGATTAATTAATTTGTTAATTAATTAACGGGCTGAAGTGTCATATAGTAATTGACACAAAGAATGGTAACTATGTAATTAATGTGTAAATTGGTAAAATGAATGGTAATAATGAAATTCATTTATAAAATGAGACAATAAATTGTAAAAATGGAATTCATGTGTAAAATGAGACAATCAAAGTAAAAAATTTCATTCATGTGTCAATTGAGACAATGAATGGTAACAATTTCATTCATGTTTTTATCGAGAGTTCAGGTGTTCATAGGAATCGAAGGGTTTATGTGATTAACGAACAATAAATTTATAATGATATAACTATTTATTAATGCATTATTTTTATTTCTTATTAAAAATTCATGCACTATTTGACTGGATATTTTTTAAGACACCGTTGATGGTGGCCTATATATTTATATTCAAACCCAACATGGGCTACCTGATCAATACCCAAATAGATTTCATTGAATAAGGTTAGGATAAGGAAAACAAACCTTTGTTAGATGGATGAGTTGGGATATATCAGGGATGAGGGAACGAGACATGGTTTTTTTGACCTGGTTGGGTGTTGTCGGTTTATTTACTTTTGGGATTTATTTTGACATTTGGAACATACTTTAATAATTAATATCTACTATTTAGTCTTGAAATTTTAATTTCTAGTTTTGTTTATCTTGAGATACTAGATTTGTTCCGGTTAATTTACATCATTATTTGGTTCCAAATTATTTAGTTATACATGTATATTATTGTGATAAAGTGGGTATAGTCTCTACATGACTGCTATTAGTCCTTTTCTACTAGTTGATAGCCTCTAGAGTATGGAGAGGTATGATTTTAGGTCATGTGGAGTGCCGGCTTGGGGCACTAGTGGTTGCCACATGGGAGATGACATTAAATAATCTTCTAAAAGGTTTTCCTTTTAAGGAATCTGAGTGAGGATTTTAAATTAAATTGATTATTTTTTCATTTGTATTCTATTACCTATCAAGGGTGAGATGAAGGGATTATACGTTACAGAAGGTAGCTTATACAATTCATGCTAGTTGAGGGTTCTAGGGTTAAGACTATATAGGTGATTCAAATCTTTTTTATGAAGGGATTTTTTCTTGATAAAGTACATACCATATAGTTTGGTTAATACTATGGATACATTATTTAATTTTTATAGAATTACTTTTTGAAAATTGTTAAATTGTGTTGATTCATTTTATAATGTTCCTATTATTTTACAGTAAAATTTTGTATTTTTTTACTTGTTTTTATACTTTATTAGTTTTCTCAATGAAATTTTAAAGAAGGTTTATTTTAGTAAACATTGGTCTAATATGATTTACTGATCAACCGTAGAGTCTGTTACAAGTACTCTAAACTTAAGACAATAATTATGTATGATAAATGTAATAAATAGGTTTTTTGTTTAATTTGTTTTATATTTAAACTAAATTTCACACTCTTTTCTAGAAATTAAAAACTATCATGAACCAAGACATATGTCATAGAACATCTTCTGGGTTCTGAAATATACCACCCATTGGGAATTATAACAATCACCCATCCCAACTGTGGTTATGGAATAAGGTAAAATGTACTAGTTATGAAAGCATAAGATACCCTCCGAAGTCAATGAAGAATCAATGATATTCACCTTACTATAATAGATAATACCTAATGTCACAGAAATTATAATCAAGATTATTCTCAAGGAGAATTATTCTTTGAATAGTGGAGTTGAACTGAACATTTTTCATAAATATCATAGTTTTGTTATCCCAGAATACAGAAAGCATATGAGTAAGAAGATCCATTAGATTTAACTCATCTGATCATTTATTCATCAATTTGTTCATAAGTTTCTTTTTCAAAGAACCAATAATGACATTCCTCTTAGAATGGGTGTACATGATATTGAAAAAAATTATTTTATATACTCCACAAATCACCTGTGATGAAGATTCAAATATTTTAATGAGGAGATATATAAAAGGAATTTTTATCAAAATAAATGGTAACCCATTATCAAAAAACAGAAAATTGAAAAATGTTAACGACATACATCTCAACTGAAATCTTGAGATCATATATGGGTTAGTTCTTCTCATGTGGAATATGATGTAAGAAACCATAGGCCACCACATCATCAATATATATAATAATGCTTCATAAAACAAAACATGATGTGTCACAAACTAACACATAGACAATCCTAAACTCTGGAAGGGTCGACACTAGTTTATAATTCATAGGCTACTTCAAATCATCAATATACTATAAAATATTGAAATTCCAAAATAATATTACTCATTTATGAGTGTAAGTAGTCATTATAGAATACATCTTAGAAAAATATTTGATGAACAAGTAGTAATACGCCAATAAGCCCAAAAATATATGAGTATTGAAAACAATTTATAGTTTATCCCTTGTAAAAATAACCATCATATTTTAATGATCAATTAAAATTACATGTTCGGAGGCTGTTTTTACTAAGAAATTTACATCCCAAATCAGAAAACAACATTATGATTTAATATAAAAAATTCAGTGATGTATCAATGTATTTAAAAATACTCTTATATGACGCACCTGTTCATCCTCAGTTTGAGAGTAAATCAATATTTCATCCAAAAACACTACTGTGAATTCATCAATATACTTGTAGATTATCCTTCTCATTAGTTTCATAAAATAAAAATCATTATTTAGACCAGAATTCATTACAATGTAATTACAATGTTTTACCTACTCATGATGATGGTTTTCAAAATATTTAATTTTTATTTATGAAAAGGTGGTAACTAGACTAAGGATCAATCTTCAAGAACCACTTAAACCCTTTCAAACAATTAAAGTAATTTGTAATAAAGGAAGACACATATTTTTTCATTACATTAACTTGATTTAGTTTTCAGTAATAAATGTAGAGGTGATGTTCCCCATCATCATTCATTGTAAAAATAATAGTCACCACTCAAGAAGACACACTTGGGAAAATGAATCCATTGTCAAAAAATTATACCAATAGAGTATTCAAATATTTCAGTTAATATTGTTCAATATAGTAAGAAGAAGAAGAGATAGGTTGAGTACTTGGTACTAATTAAGTAAAAAAATCTACATCCCTTGCCTGTGTAGAGACAAAAATTCAATTGGAAACATTTTTGGAAAATTGTTGACCTCTATTGGAATTTAAACACTCAAATATTCTTGTTATAAAATAAATGAAAACATTGATATCACCCTACTTAAATCTGAAAGTGGTTGTCCTTATCAGTTGGACCTCAGGTCCCATTCTTCCTTGAAAAGATAGCATACCCCACTAGGGGTAGTAAATGAGACCCTATAAAGATAACAGTCAATCCGAGAATTTCATCAAATAAACTATGAGAATGAAATGCAAAGGTTATATTTCGAGAACCTAAAAAATACCCATTAGCATGATCTACAGTAAGGATAAGGAACATGGGGAAAACCAAAGATCCTTCGCTATCTTTATTTAGTGGGGAATAAAAATATCCCTCATGCAATACATATGTATTGTATTAATGCTATAAGGTTGATAATTCGTGTTTAAATAAAAAAATTATATTTATCGGTATAAAATGAAGTACTCTCTAATAATGAATCTATAGTTATGGTACCTCGTACATTCACTATAACTGCATAACTTTCTAATAGATATGCTTTCCACTGTGTGAAAAATCATTGTTATATATGAATGTGGCCATAACCCATTTTTTATTGATGTTTATAATTGAAGAATAATACATTTTTTAGGACAATATCATGAAACGTTGTGGTGTAGTATTGTTTTGAACGAACTTATATAGGTGTCCTAAGAGACCACATGATCCACAGATCATTGGTATCTCAGTATGAAATCAATTTTAATTCCTAACCATTCCACATTTAATGAAAATTGACAACCCTTTTCCCATAATTTCTAAGGGTATACATAATACTTAATATCATGATCTTTGATAGTAATCATCATAGAACTTCCATTGGGAGTAAGAGGAACTCTCATCAACCAGGAATTTATAGGTATGCCAAGGTGAGACATCAAAACTCTATCTAACATATCTACATAATAAGTGAGATTTTATTTTATAATAAGTGAGATTCATTATGAAAAATTGAGATAAAATATTTTTTCAAAAACCAATCCCAAATTTTCAGGCCTGCAACCTAACATTGTTTACTTCCATTGGAGAAAACTAAACATGTTCCAAAAAATGGTTTCATATTATTTCATGATCATGTTACTTTGTTTGAGGCTAATATAAACTATATAAATTTTACAAAATATAAAATTTTGATATAAATGAAACATGAAAATATATATAACATCTATACTAGATAAGAGCACATGTTTGTCCTCCATAACAATTGAATCCTACCACCTTCTATAAGGTCATTAATTCTTAATGGTAACACATTTTTCATTCCATAAAGGTGATGTTTCTAGGAAATTGAAATGATACACTATATATTTCAAAAAACTCAAATAACTCTCCAGGATCATCCAAGACATGTAAATATGGAGATATTTAATAAAAAACTATTTCACATGATCTAAGGATACATTACTTCTAGGATATATTTCGTGATCCTGAAAGGGAACTACTGAGGATACCTGATATAGAGAATTGAATATGAACACCATAATTTCAACGTGGTTTATATCTATTGGAGTGTTCACTTTCTGAGGTTCATCAGAAACTCATCCCATCATGGTATGTTCAAATTTCTTCTTAGGGGGATGGTAGTACACAATGTGAAAAAATATAGAAACATCAGAATTTATAATTATATCATAAACACAATCAATATATATATGAATCTGGATTTCATTGGATAGAATTATTTTTTACAGGACATTGAAAATACTTATATATATTTTAAAAAATACTATTGTTAGATAAATTTATTCCTTAAGGGATCTTTTCCCAAAAAAAACCCATGGATAATTTAGGCTCATTATAATGAGATTTAGACATCCACTTGCTTTTAAGATACCCCAAGGACCCAATAATACTACTAGTTGTCTACATGGATATCCCAAGTATCTTACTAAAATCAATGAAATATTATCAACATAGATTTATATGATTTTTCACAAACCATCCAAATAACCTTAGTACAATATTCCTTATTCTTATTCAAACATACCTCAAGGAGATTTTTCAATCCCGAAGGGGTAGTGTCTTTTTCCTGAGAATCATAATAATATTATAGGTAACCATTTATCCATATTAAATAATACGAAATCAATTTATAAGTGTGTATGATATAATAATGAACAATCGTTATGGAAAAGACCCCTCAAGGAGAAAATTACAACAACAAGATGTATATGAATCAAATAGTTCATCATAACAAAATTAAACTCAACATCCATCTAGAAAACATCCACTAATATTTTTACAATGGGTAGATCATATATCAATTGACACCATAATCAATAAAGTTCTATCATGTCAAGAAAAAATAACAAATTTGATAAGAACATTCCCATTTCCTAGACCTCCCATATGATATTCTAAAAACACCATGTGGAATATGTATTGTGTGAGAAAAAAAAACATTGTAGAATTTTATAATATTTCCCCTAGAATTTATATAACAATTAAAACAATTTTGTTACAATTAATAAATGTTAAATGAATTTATAATTTCATTTAAATCATATTTTATAACTTTGTTAAGGAAAATATATAAAAACAATATCATTAATGAATATTTCAATAAATAAAACAAGAATGAATAAAAAAGTTATATAACAATCATAATCTATTGAATAATTCAAAACATTGAACCATTTAAATATTAACTGAGGTTGGATTGTTCTTGGATATAGGATCCTAACACTACCTAGTCAATCATTACAACTGAAGATATCTTAACACATCCCTAAGGAAGATGAAATTTGGACAGGATAAATCAATATCCCTTTAGAAAAAAGCATTCCAAACATGGTTTAGTTTTAGTTGTCATCATAAAATACATTAATAAGAAGTTATAGTCCTGTAATTATTATACCAATCACCGACTAACAACATTGGATCATATATTATTCAATAAATAAATTTATCATTATAAATTTCAATTTAAGTCACCACTCATAGTTTATGTTTCAACATGTAATTTCAATTTAAAAACTAAATAATGGTTATTAATCAAGTACTTGCATATTGAAAAGGAAATTCATTTAAATACATTTTTTCAAGAATCCACATCAAATAATTTCAATAAATAAATTCCCATTTTCATCTATCTTTTCTCAAATCAGCCCAATTTTTAAAATCCTTTGAAAATGGGTTTTATTTTAAAAATTCGTGCCTTTGTAAATGAAATAACATATCTACAAAATTTTAAGAAATAAATGAATTTTTTTAAAATCATGCAATAACATAAATTTTTATCTTCAGGGAAAATTCTTATGGGACCACTTAACCGTAATTAGAAATTTAAACAACGGAGATGAGAACCTCCAAATAGATATGTGAAGGAGAGGGAGATTGAGAAGGATTACATAAAATCATAGTCCACAAAATCAATGTTTAGGTCAAATAGTAAAATTAGTTTCTATAATTCTAAAATAAGTATACAATAGAATAATGTATGATTCAAAAATCAATGATATTTCACTTACCATAGAGGGATCAATCACATCCACCAACACATCGATCTAATAGGAAGGTGGTAGGATAAACCAAAATACACTCTAGAGATCCATAAAAATCCAAAACCTGAATGTAAAATAGGAAAATTAGGGTTGAGAGGGAGGTTATTAAAATTTATAGATGGGTTTTTAGATTTTTAATTATAAATTTCAAGGGATTAGAATTTTATCATGTTGTTTCCTTGGTTAGGCCACATAGTTATTACTAACCATGTACCTAAACATGTTCCTTATCTCATCTTCTGAATGAACTATAATGTTTTTACATATGGTTAGACAAACCATGTTCCATCTCTTTTATCCTCATTGTGATTATGATAAGGGTCTATGATTGGGATTCATGGTTTAAAAAACTGCATACCAAATGAGAAAATACCCACTATCCCATTTATTATATCTTAGGGGTTGCTCCACATAATATAAACTGACCATAATCAACCCTATTGTGCCTCAAGACATGGTACACAATTTTCTAGAATACACCACACCATTTGAAATAAATTTTTCCAACATTTAACAACCCTAAAATATCCCATAATTATAAAAAGTTAGTAAAAAATAATTGAAAACAAGACCCAAAGAAATGATTATCCAAACAAGAGTGTTGTACAACCTAACAACTGGTAATATAATGTTACAAATATAATATAAAATCTCTTGGTGATAAATTTTACCTATAAAGTCCTAATATTAACATACATAGATATTACATTATTGTTTTTGAATATTTAGTACATTGAAAAAATACATGCCTGAGGGCCCTAAGAGTTTATTGTATTTGAAAACTCGTAAACAATATCTTATATCCTAAGGAGAGATCCTCAACATTTACCTTAAATATCTCCACCATTAGTACTTAAAACTTAAACCATTCTTCATACCATTGGTAAAGGAATCATAAGAAAGTGGAGAGCTTAGATACTCAGTAAGGGAAAATAAAGGAAATGAAAAAGTATAACATACATAAAGGGTATGGAACTTGAACATAACATTTTAGGATCAAGTACAAAATATTACAGAACATCATAAATAATAGAATTTTATAAGGCATGAATCCTATTGAAATAACTGACATAGAAGATGGAAACATAACACAGGAAAATACATGGAATTTGTGGCATCAACATTGGTTTATGACATTGTAAACATGTACAAGTAGAAATAGGTTCACTCATTAAATTAACGACATGAAATCAGGCCCCATAATCATCTGGTGGACATGAAACCTGGTCCATGCATAACATTGGGAAAACGTAATCAGGTTCATGCAGTACCATATGGACATGAAACTGAGTCCATGAATAACATTATGAATATATAATCAGGTTCATGCATCTTCTAATAAACATGAAACCAGGTCTATGCATAACATTGCGAACAATAAATCAAGTTCACTCATGAGATTTGGACATGTAATCTGGTTCAATCCTAAACTTATGTAAATAAACCATTTTCTTGAATGACATTGTGAGCATGTAATAAGGTTCACTTATAACATTACGAACTTGTAATCAATCTCACTTATAAATTTATGGACATATAATCCGGTCCATTCAAAAAATTGTGGACATTTAATTTCATTCACACATTAAATTTATAGAAATTAGTCGTCTATCATTACCCAATTAATTGGAGGGATATATATGTCGTAACTATCTCATAAAACTATTTATACATATTGCACAAGATAATAATACATTCAACATAACAAGACACACAAAAAGAGATAGGTTTCATAAATCATCACTAATGAAATTAAATGGGTATTATTAACATTTCATCACATCATAACTTATGAAAATGAGAAGGTTTCATAACCATTCATCAAATAATAACCCATTAAAAAATTGGGTTTCATAAACCTGTAACCAGTGAATGGGGAACAGGCATCATAAAGACAATTGCATTAAGAATAACCCATTCATTGAAATAATATAAAGAGAACCTTTATATAAATTCCTTGAAAGGAATGAATGACATCAACATATTTCATCTTAGATGGTAAATAATTTTGAAACATTTCTTGAGGAAAATATCTTTTTTTATTCAAAAATAGTTTTTTAATACATAAAACCATTTAAAAATCACACTCTCCTAGGGTTTCCAGTCGCTTCTTCGACTGTAAGCGCTCCTTCTCCAGACTCCCCCCTTCCTATCTCGTCACTTTCATAATCTCGTTATGCATTTTCTTTTGGAATCTCCTCCTCCTTTATTTTTTTTATCTCTTACAGAATCGTGATTTTATCCTTCATACTTTCTGATCCTATTTCGTCCTTCTCAGGTTGATATCTCTTCTTTGGTGACCTAGCGTTTCATCTTTTTCACCTCTTTCATCACCTCCTTCTTCGATGATCCTGTTCATCCTCTATTTTTTCAGATCTTGTAGAAATCTTGGTTTTCTTCATTTCACCTCCTCCTTTGCAATTTCCCATGCTCCAGTTCTGTTTCTTGACTGTCAAAATCAGCTGTTTCCTCTTTGATGGATGTTTTTTTATTGAAGATGATGTCTTCTTTGGTCATTTGATGGGTTTTTGATGGAGTTTTTTCTCTTTCGGTGGTTCAGGTTTGGCGATATGTTATTTGTGGGTTTGATGGTGCTGGCTCATCATGGCTCACTATGGAGGCCTCTCTGCCCTGACTATGCTATGTCTTCCAGGTCCATCATTCCTTCCAGGTCGGTTGTGTGAGATGGTTTCTGATGAGGTTTTGGGATTTGTTTTTTAGGGGTGATATGGTATTTCTGGAGGCATGACTTGTAGTGACTTTATACCTTTCTCCAAGTCCTCTTGGTGATGGTTCTGCATTTTTGTTTCCTCCAATGTTAGATGATGGTGGTGGTGAGACCAATTTTTTCTAGCTTGGGGGTTCTTTTTCTGATTTTTTTCTTGATGACTATGGTTAGTGTTCTTATGATTCTATTCTGGAGGTTCTGATGTCAGCCGACACTCATGCTGGTAACTGTGTGCTGGTGGGATGTGAGGGACGATCTGTTTGGATTGGGGAATGTGGCTCCACATGCACGCGATGTTCGAGATATTCATCTGGATAAGAAGTAAACGATTAATGGTGATGATTGTAGGAGATTCATTCGAGGTGGGGACGTGCTGATCAGTGCACTGGGCTTGAGGATCGATCAACAAACATGATCGTCATTTGTATTTAAAATTTGAAATTTGTATTCTCATTATTGTATTTTGAATTTGGGTGGTGGTTTGTTAAAAAATCTCATTCTTAGAAAATAAATGGAAAACATAAAAATAGGAATTGAGATCATTTTTTAAAGAAAATTCCTTAAAAATTACATTAAAAAAAACTTCTTAAAGATTATCATATTAAATATACAATGGAATCTTTAATGGAATGAAGGTGGGTAAATCCATATATGTCATACGAGGTAAAAATAATAATCTTTTTGCTTGGTAAAATGGTTAGAATGAATGCATTGTTCAGAAATAGACAAGAATATTCCATTGAAGTGATTGGTAAAATGAAAAAATGGTACAAATATATTTTAAATCCTATAGGAAAATGGTTTAATATTTTTGGAATCCTTCTTTAGAAATCATAGATTTCCAACTAAAGGGAGGGTAAACTCGGGACTTCTTAAAAACACAATCTTAGCTATATATTGGAACAAAGAGTACCAAAATGGTACCAATACCAGAATATATCATGTATAACCATTGGATAATAATATTAATGAATTTACTTGAGATATATATAATAATATTTCATAAAAAATGTATAAACATAAATAATCTCGAAAAAAATGATCATATTTTATCAATAAACTCTTATAAATTGGTAACTTGGGATGTAATCTACAAGTAAGAAATGGAATTACATGAAACATAAAATATCATGAAAATAATTTATTCAGGATGAAACATGTAAAATGGATTTACAAACACCTCAAAAAGAATTTTAGGTGCATATCAAAACATGAGTCTCAAAAAAGACAAATTGAGCTAAAATATTTTACTGAATCAACAACTTTTGAAAGTTAATCCCAATGAAACAAAAATAATATAATGGATATGTAATTACCCATAAATTTATTTATGTTATACATATAATTCAATCATGGACATTATATACACCACAAAAATATAAAAGAGTGGTAAACATAATATGTATCACATGGAAATTAAAAAGTGAGATTAAATCCCCATAGCTTGTGCCTTGTCTCACATCGTAATAATTTCAAACAACCTATGTATAAAAATTATTATAAATATTTTTAAGAAAAATATTATTATATTAGATACCATATAAGGTTTTATTATGACCTTATATTACCGTTTTTTTAACCATCATATATTTAGGTTTAACTTTGGGTTATATTTTCCTCGTTCCTCGCATATGTATTAATTTTTCATATCATTGGTTTTTATACTTATATCATGATTCCAGAATAAAAATAATGAAATAAAAATCATGAATATACTGTATATTGATATTATAATAATCAATATAATAAATAATTGTGAAATTGAATGCACCGTTCATGGAGACGGTAAGCCGTACATACGCATGAACAATGTTTCTGTTTTAATTGTCGTATTGAAAGAAATAAAGAAAATGACATATAAGTGTATATGTATAAAATATAATTATAGTATACTTATAATTATATATATAATATAAGTTCATTAACCCCATCCTTAATACATTCCATGTGGTGTGTGATTGAATAATAATGCTTTGAGGGGCGGTAGTCCATAATTACTCAATCATGATTTTCATATTCACACCTAATGGAAAGTAAATAGATGTGTTTCATAAAAGGAATATATATGAATAAATACATAATTAATTTAATATATTTCATATATAAATAGAGTTTCCCTCATAATTTCCACCATTATTGATTGTAAAGAAGAAATGAACAATCATCATTTCATGTGGAAGTAGTTCGTCGTACATAGAAACTTTATGTTCGATATCCATTAGATGTAGGTGTTTGTAGTGTAGGTAAAACCCTTATAAAAGAAATAGAATATTTATGATAATATTTTTTCACACAATTGTGTAATAAAGATAGTGGATGGTGTGAAGAGGTAAAATAATTGAAAGGAGCTTAAGAGAATATATTATCTCCTAATCGAGTAACTCATTTTTTTTGTGCCAAATGGATTCCTTGAGAAGATTTATACCCAAATGAAGGATTCCAGGTAGAAGGTAGGGATTTTGTGAGGTTACATGGGGAGAACATGTATTATCATAAATGTTTTGAGAGATGTGATGAATTGGTTGAGGTGGCGCCCTTTTATATTGGAGGAGAAGATGCACTCTTGTAAATATTTGAAGAGAGATTTACTCCCACATTTTTCATTTTTAATGTGGATAGAATAATGGAAAAGGTAGATTAAATTTATTATAAGGACTAAATATGTCCATCCAATGGGTGTTGGAAGAGTTTATTAGACGTTTTTTGCCTTAAATTTATAGTTTAGTACTTTATAAAGAAAACTTCTCTCTTAACCAATGTAATTAATTTTAATCACTTTCACAAATCATTTGGGAAAAAATATTACCTTATTAAAAAACAAAAAATATTCTTATTAAAAATATGGAATCCATTTTTCCAAATTATAATAATATAATTGTGGTTAATTAATATCAAATTAATCCCATTTATGGGATGACATTGTGGGTTTTAAAGTAAAAAAAACCAATTGTTTGCTAAGTTTTTATCTCAAATGTCAATGTAAAATTGGTTAAAATGAACTAAATTGGAATAATTGGTAAAATTATTATCTAACTATACTATTAAACCCATTAAAAATATACTTTATCCTTTTAAATAAATTAGATAAAAAAATTATTTTTAGATAGAATACATTATTTTTAGCTATTACATAAAAGATGAAACCTTATATAAGAATAAAAAAATTATCATAAAGTACTTTTTATGTCTCACTTCCAAATATAAAGTTTATATTGACATATTAAATATATAATAGTTCCAAAAATTAAATTTAAAAAAGTGTTCTCCATTTAATGGCGGTAAAAACACCATAATAAAAATTAATTTTTAAGAATAAAATTAAGATTATTCTTATCTTATTAACTATAGAATTTATTTAAGGAATATAGAAAATATTACAATGAATATATAACATATGTGATAAATTAATATCACGTAAAATTTTAACTAATTTAATTTACTAGGTTAAAATATTTTGGTGGCTATAATAGGATTTTCCTTTATATTCAATCACTTTTCATATTTATTAATTGGTAACCTATGAATTCATATTATAATTCTGTACGCAACAAATTTTAATAGTTTAGTTATTAGTATTCATATTTCATAAACATAACATCTTGGTTATATCTCATTATAATAATATTTTTAATAATATATTATAGTAAGGTTGCACTCCGTCTTTCGTGTTATAAAAGTAATCAAGGATGGTCAATCGGAACGTATTACAAGTTGGAGTTCCATGTAACATATGTAAAGATGATGTCATGTGAAAGGAATTATTGACATAGTGAGATACTATTTTCATATTTTCATGATATGAAATTCATCAAAAGAGTAAATTTATTCATAATTAAATCTCACCAATATCTCATGGAGTCACATTCTACCCCCCTTAAAAATAATTTTTCCATTGAACTTTTTCTAGGTTATCAAAGGCTTAAAACTAGAATGTTTAATTCATAGAAACCTACATTGTAAAAATCAATACAAAAACTTTCCATAAAAAGGGAAATTTGGAATTATAATGGTTAACCCAAGTAATACATAATTGGGTTTCCACAATGGAGAACCTAGGTTTAACATTAAAACATGGATTTGGAAGAGAAATAATACCATCAAGTTCTAATGGAAAATAATAGTGAAAAATGTGTTTAGAAAGATAATAATTATAAATCCATAAATTTACGACCAACTAAAGGACCTTCTGATTCTTCAAAAATTAAATCACTTGGAAAACATTTTTGGATTGATGATTTTTTTTATAAATCTAATGAATTTTCATGAAAAGAAATACTTTCATGATTTTAGGACAACATCCCCCTTTTTTCACTAATCCACTTCACTACTTTCTATAAAAAGGATGATGACCTTTTCATTCCTAATGTACTAAAAGATCATGAGACCCATGATATTCCACCCCATTTTTCATCAGTTACCTACACAACATAGGTAACAAAATATTCATTAGTACTCATGTGGAGAGAAGTCACATTCATCATATAGAGTTCATCTGATGTTTAAGTTAAAATTTCCAAAATGGTTTACTTTACAACCCATTAAACTGTTTAAATTTAAAAACATTAAAAATAAAGTATAAAAATTAACATAACCTTGATCCCACATATATCACAAACTAGCACTTTGTTGTCACATTGTGAACATATGAGTACCCTTATTGTATTTTCCCCTGAAACTAGTTAATAACCGTAATTAAAATAAATATTTTTGGAAAAACATGCATTCTTCCTTATTAATAGTTATATTGTATATATTCATTAAATTAAAGAAGTTTTAAACTTAATAAATGATGAAATTGACCACATTTTCAAAAAATCATAAATTAGATCCATAGTAATTTGTTCTATCAAATTTACTTTATTCAACTCAATCATCTCTTTGTCCAAGTAGAAGAAACTTTTCTCAACATCTTGATCACATTAAGGTTTAACTTACCTTAATCAAAATATCCATTTTATAAGTCTTCATCACCATTAAATATGTTCTTTTCAATCCTTAATGAAAACTTATACAAAAAATACATATAAATTTCAAGATTCATATAACAAAATCTATGAAATCCAAAACAGAATAACATTATTCATCCAACATTATTCTGAAACCATTAATTAAGATTCAGAATATTTTCCCTTAATAGCTATTTACTATATTATGAAATATGAATCATCTCTTAAGGTTAGTCAGCATCAATATAATCATTATTCTTATATAAATTATACTAGAAGAACATAACATACCTTTCACATGTTGTTCTCTATCACTTTTTCTTCAGAAGTATAACCTATAATAATTCCCCCTTCCTGATTGTTTTTATGATATTTACACCTGGGTAATATATTCACATGACAACCCTACTTTTCATATCTAAAACATTATGTGTATAACACATTCCTTTTATTTATCCAAATTACTAAAACCAGAAAGCACGGGGTGAGAAACATATATCATATAAGAAATCCACATAATCAGGAAACATTTATTATAAGATGTATAAAGTATAAAACCATTATTTTTCTATGAAACTCTAGGATTATCCAAGGCTATTAATACCCAAATTATAATTAAATCCTTCATGATGGTTTGTGTAGGTTTTTTAAATTCCTAATCAATATCCCCTGGGATTTTCAAACTAGGTGTGTAGCAAGGCCTATTCTCGCATACTAGATTACACTAAGTCAGTCCTGGGACATCATGTTGGAGTTGTTACCCCTAGGTACATCTGTTCCAGATCCACATTCACTTATAGTATACATATATGGATGTATTTATAAGAAAGCACTCACTCTATACTTTTCCAAAATACCATGACTTTTTTGATAAATGTTGACTCATACTTATATGCATCCATAGAGACATCCCTAGACATTTAATTAGGAATATAACTAGGGATCTCACTAACGTTATGTCATCCAACATTCCAAAGGATGACTAAAAATTTCATTTGGTACCAAATATAGAGACCCGGTCTTAACAGACATGTATTTTACAATATTTTAGATGAATATTTAGTACATTGAAGAAATAAAAGCCCATAGACCGTAATATTTTAGTGTATTTGGAAAAAATGAAAAAAAATATTCTATTCTAGGGAAATATCATCAACATCTCTGATATTGATATTCACCTTTAGTACTTATACATAAGCCCATTATTCATGACATAGGGAAAGGAAACATAAGAAAGGGGTGAGCTCATATGATCATTATGTGTAAATAAAAGAAATGTATAAAGATAACATAAAAAAAGTGTCTAGAACTTGAGTATAACATTTGAAGTTCATGAATTTCTGACACGACCAAACCTTCATTGAAGCTGGTGAAAGTTTATTTTTTTTTAATTTAATACTATCTACTATATATGTGTTGAAAAAGGTCCAACCCACAGGGATGGATGGTG
Source organism: Viscum album (assembly GCA_963277665.1). Classification (NCBI taxonomy): domain Eukaryota; kingdom Viridiplantae; phylum Streptophyta; class Magnoliopsida; order Santalales; family Viscaceae; genus Viscum; species Viscum album. The sequence continues at coordinate 1,668,430,329 of OY728145.1, forward strand.
GCTAAATTTCTTTTCTATGAATCATACTATTTTCAATAGTGGGAGTGTTTTTTATATTGTTTTTCCTATATATATATATTATAAACAGTAAAAAAATATTTTTCTTACACTATAGTGAACTATATTTATAAAAAAATACGACAACTAACTATAAAATAGTGCACAATAAATAGAAACTAACACTGAAAAAATCGATCTAAGGATGCCCTATTGAATTTTAAACTACTTGTTTAAAAATATATCTTCTTCACTATTATTTATTGAATCACACTTGAAATGAAATGTTGAATATCCTTCTTCACGAAAAGGTTCAAAAGACAAAAAATGTAATCCTAGAATTCACCACTCTAGAATTCAAATAAACTGATCAAAAATTTGTTATGGAAACATCTAGAATGAAACTCACCATAAAATTACATTTTATTCTCGCATTAAAGTTCAGATAAATTAATTCAAGATTAATCACATTGAATGATCTTGAAGTTTTAATTTGAAAACGTTGAGGTGTGAACATTTTAAACATAGATAGAATCAATCTCCCCTAATGATTCTAACTTCATAAGAACAAAGAATTTAATGATATCAAAATAAAGAACCAGTAGGATTTATCACTCTAGAGCTAAATACTATAGCCAACAAACATATTTGATACTATCCTTAAAAAAATAAACAATAAAGGAAGAAAATGGAACAAAACAGGGGGAAGAGAACTCCCCTACGAACTGCTATAGTGCTGCACTCTTGGTACTTGGATCTTTAGGAAGAGGTCCTCGAGGTGGTGCTCCAAGGTTCTCCTATACACCATGAGTTTGTGAGAAGTGAGAGAAAAAATGAATTGTGTGAATGATATCACCCATGTTCATCTTCTATGATGACATAAAGGGGTAAGTGGATTGCTCTGATTCTTCCAGAACCATCCACAACGTTGAGGATCTCTTATGGTCTAGCTCCTCTCCCTCGATGACTAGTGGACTAGTTTTTCTGAGCTCTGACATAACTCCTCGTGCGACTTCCTTTCTTTACTGTAACACAACAAGATTACATTATGGATGAGTATAGTTCTGTTTGGTTAAGGGTGTCAAAAACAACTGTGGTATATTATTCTTCGATCAAAAGGAAGGTAAGTTTCCAGATTTCAGATTTAGCACCGGTTGTCTTCAACATCAACAAATTATATTTCAATTGTCAGATCTAGTGATTTATGTTCAGATTTGAGTGGATGGGAGTTTTCATTGTCTAGTATCTATGATTTTTACAGGGTTTTGGGTTTAATTTTTTCATTTTCTCTTTGATTGATGGTTGTGATAGATAGAGAACATGGTGGCACAGATGGTTAGGGAACGGTGAGATTGTGTGTGAAATGGTTACTTTTTCAAAGAATAGAAATAGTGGCTAGTTGAGGGAAAAAGTGACACCAAGAAGAATGTGAATATGGTAAAATTGTGAAGGAATAATTATTAAGGGAATGGAAAGGTGTGAGGAGGTAGATAAACAGTGGAACCGTAATGGGCCAAAATGGTGCCACACTATTTTATCATATAAGAAAAGAGGGTTATGGTGGCACAGTTTCCAACTGAAGAAAAACAAAACTCAAAATAATTAAAAATTAAAATACTAAAACAAACTAAACAATTAAAAACATAAAATAAAAATTAATATAGATCATAATAAAAAGACTAAAAATTAATAGAATCAAAGTTTAAATAAATTAGTTAATTAAAAAGAAAAATAATGTAAAAAATATATTCATTAGGAAATTAAAATAATTTAATTGAAATCAAAATTTAAAAATTAATTTTTAATTATGAAATGAATTAAATCCGTAGAAATTACATATCAAAATTAGTTGATGGAATAAAATTAATTAATGAAATATTTTCTATTAGTTAAATAAATTAGATAACATTTGATATATTGAATGTTAAATTAATTTTTATATTAATTAGTTAAAGAAGATTGATAAAGTAATTATCTAAAAACCAGGGGAAAAGAAAAAATATTATGGAAAAACATTATCTTACAGAAATTTAATTGAAAAAATAATCATAGAAATTAAATTTGGTAAACTTGTATAAAAATATATATAAAAAAATTAATTATAAAAATTCAGTAATTAATAAATTTAATTATAAAAAATAGTTAAGTATAAATATTTAAAAAAAATATATAAAGATAATATATTAAATAAATAATGGTTGATTTAAAAGATGTGGAAAACTATGTAAATATAAGGCCACATCAAATTCCCGCCACAATTAAACATTTTTTTCCTAAAATAATCACTTGTTTTATTATCATCAAAAAGATAATAATGATTTATATTACTCAGCTCAAAATTTAACATTTCAAAAAAATAGAAATCAGAGGACCACCCATTGTGAAATAGGCTTTTGAGATGATGTCATCAAAATCAATCATGCCTTAAAAAAGGTCTTACTGGTAATCAAGAAAATATTGATTCATCACCCTATGAGAGTTCCATTCTATATAATGAATATTCTAAATTACTTATTTCAATTAAAGCTCATGTTCTATGATCAAGAGTGACAACATGTTCAATATATGTGGAATTAAAAACTTAGAAAAAGGAACATTGTACCTTGAATTTTCACCTAGGATCTAAAAATAAATATATTTTTTTGAATCATCTTATTGATACAACCTAAATGTTTCTCATATAAACCAATTTCCCCCTTATTCATTTGGTGTTCATTATTCCCTCACATTAATGAACTAGTTTTGAACCTAGACACTTTATTCATTTTTTCCAAGCCATTTAACATCTACTAAGAACTGTGCATAGGCACTTATTCAAAGTATATAGAATGTTTATATTTGAGATAAATGAACCCCGTATCCAGGGACTTAGAGATTCACTATGGGATCCCAAATGCCCATACTACTCCAGTTTCAAAAGATTGATATAAAAAACGTTTATATTGTCCCATTAATGTGATTACTTATAAAATTTAAAATAATGGACCATCCCCTAATAAAGAGTTCAAATTTATTGTTCCTATGGTTATGATAATAATTCCACAAAAATTTTACCCATATCCCTATCAAAAGTAGTTCGTAAACTAAAATTTTCAAAAAAACACTAATCATGTTCAATTAGAAATCATCCCCCAACATATGTTTCAAATTCAGAGAAAATTATAACCACTAGTAATTTATAGTACTTATGAAAGACTCAATTGAATTACATAGTGAATCCTAAAGGGGAAAAATCTGTGAAAGAATTTTCCAAAAAAATTAATCCATTTTTACAAAATTGTTTGAAGAGGTAGTGGAAATTGAAGAGATTTTCATTAAGCACATTTTAACTCATCATATTATTTAACCCCCACCACCACATTTAAAACCGAAATTTATCTCCGAAGATGAATTCAGAAGTGGAGAAGAACCATTTGACAATAATAGTTCAAAACAAACCTTCAATTTTTTAGAATAATGACTTGTGTAAAGAGTCTCATTGAATTTAAAAAAATATTTTTTTCTACAAAGTTTATTTTATAACAATTTCATTACCTAGAGAAATGAATTATCATTTGATTCAATGACAAATATTTTTATTAAATTTATAACAGTAGCGTGTATCTTAGATTCGTGCATAGTGAAAACGGTGAAATAAAGTTTATAAATTAGTTAAAATAGATTTCAATAGATCAGAGAAATTAATGATAAACACCCCAACAAAAACAATTAGATTCAATAAATTTATATCCTTTATGTTCCCCCTCCCCCCCCCGCCCACACACACACACTTATTTTCAAGAAGTGGAATTATTTTAATGCCAATTAATTTCAACCTATCAGTGAGGAGGAACATGCTTAATTCTATTTTCAGATACGTGACATGCAGATGACTTTTAAGTAAATCACTGGAAAATATTGCATAATTTTTTAGTTATGTGGTTTTTTTATAAGAAAACATATATAGATAAATTTTCTCAAGAAAAAATAGATAGAAAAACATAATTTAAAATTTAATGTAATTTCCAGAGCATGTTTGACCATAAAGGATCCAGAATTAACTCCAAGTGAATTGAAGAACATCAGAATATTACGCTCCTTTGAAACACCTTCATCAACATCATTATAATAATAAGAACAATAATCATGAAGGAAAAGTATACATATCCAGGAAAACATAGACCAAGAACTACTACAACAAGTAGTTTTTTATTCATAGTAAATATTAAATAAAGAAAATGACAAAACAATAACTATGGGTTAACTCATATGCAGAACCGAGTTTTGAGTCTTTTGTTTGAATTTATTCACAATGAGTTTCCATGCATATTGAAGGTAGCCAAGACCTTTGGCTGTCATTAAAAATAGAGTTTTACAATTTTACAATTAACAATATGAATTTTTTCTCATCACAAACTATCTATAAAGTTCTATTCTTAAGCACTCTGGTAATAGAAAAAGCTCAAGACCATTTGGACTTCATTTTTTCAAGAAAGAGTTTATGTATTTAATTAAGGAGAATAAATTTTTGCACATGTCTAAATTATTTGGTTTGAATGATAGAATCTTGAATGAATTTAGTCCTCTCTTTATAAATTCTTGAATTATCATAACTCCCTACTCTTATCTCATTTAACTTACTCAGATCATGCAATCTCATCTCACCCACACTCTTAGAATCAATGTTCAGAGCCCTAACTGCACAATATGACTTTTTTTGCAACTCCATAAGAAAATGAAAACATTTTCAAAACAAAAGATTATAAGGGGACATACATTTTAGGGTATTAAAAATAGATCTATAGGCCCATGAATCTTTATCCATTTTAAGATACCTTTTTTCCTAAAATGTGAGACATTTTTTACAGAATTAATTTTAGTTCTCTGTTAGATATTTCTACATGTCCACTAGACTTTGGATGATAATGAGTTATAGTATTAGGAATACAACCATTACATTGAAGCCGTAAACTTTTTGTTCATAAAATGTGTTCCATTATAAGTAATAAAGTCCTTGGGAAATGAAAATATTGTAATGAAACACCTTTTAGAAAATTTTATAACATTTTTTTCTGGATTGTTGGGAAGTGAAATTGCTGCAACCCACACAGACAAATAATCTAAAACCAAAAGAATATAATCATTACCATGAGATGATGGAAATGGACCCATAAAATCTGAATTCCATGCATCAAAAATCTGTACTTCTAGAAACCTTTATTGGGGAACATCTGTTTTCTAATAACATTTTATAACCATGGGCACCTATCACAACCAACCACATATATCATATAATATTTAAAAATGGTATGCCAATAAAAAAATATTGGAAGAACTTGTTAGCTATCCTTTCACCACTATGGTAACCTTCCCAAGGGAAGGAATGTCAACTCTTTAAAATATGAAACATCTCTACTTTGAGCACAAACCTCCTATGAAACCCATCAACACACCTCCTAAACAGTAAAGGGTCACCCCAAAATAAATACGTATGTTCATAGATGATTTCATTCATTGATTATTTGAAAAATATTTGTGAGTGATTCCTCGAGTGAGGAAATTGGAAAAATATGCATGCTATGTAGATGTCCTAATTGACATAGTGATAAATTTTTCATTAGGAAAGGAAGAGTTTATATCCTTGAGATATTCAGAATAGGTCTGGGGAATCCTAGATAGGTAATAAAAAATTATGTTTTTATATCCCTTCTTATCCATAATCTGTAAATAAAATTATTATAGCAATAAAATTTATCCAATCATCCTATTTTTGGTTTCTTTCATAGGAAGCAAGTACTTCAAAGAAGAATGATCAGAAAATATGATGACTTTCGATCATAAGAGGCATCGTCTAAACATATCTAGAGAAAATACAACAGTTATAAACTCCTTTTAAATGGTTGTATAGTTTCTTTGGCCCTCATCTAGAAGTATACTAACATAGTATACCACATGCAACTTCCTATCTCACCTCTATCCAAGGACATCTCCAACATCCATATCACTAGCATAACACATTAGTTAAAAAGGGTGTTTCCCATCAGGTGAAGTGTTGATAGGTGATGTAGTGAATTTTTCCTTAAGTATATTAAAATATAACAAACAATTTTCATCAAAATTGAATGGTGAATCCTTAACAACAATAGAACACAAGGGCATGTTTATTTTAAAAAAATTCATTGATAAACTACTGGTAGAAACAAGATTTCCCTAGGAAACTTCTAAAACCTTTTACATTTTTAGGAGGCAGGAGTTTTTGAATGACTTCTATAAATGAAGTATCAACCTCCAAACCTCTCTTGGAAATATTATATCCTATACCAATACCTCCAATGAACATAAATTTACATTTTCCCAAATGAATCACAAGATTTGTTTCTCTACATCTCCCAAAAACTAATTCACGATTTCATAATCATGTATCAAATAAACTACCCAAAATGGGTACATAACCAATGAACACGTCAATGAACCTCTCAATAATATCAGAAATTATATACATCATACACCTTTGAAAGGAATCTACGGCTCCACACAACCCAAATAGCATTTTCCTATAGGAAAATGTTCCAAAGGGGAATATTAAAGTAGTCTTATGTTGATCCTCTAGATTAAAAAAATCTATTTGTAACTATAATATCCATCTTGAAGATATAAAATTAATTCCCAGCAATCCTCTCAAGAATTTGATCATGGAAGGGTATTGGAAAATAGTCCTTTTGAGTGGTTGTGTTGATATTTCTATAATCTAAACATGCTCTCCATTTTATTTGTTTCCTAAGATGTATTTTTTATTTTTTTTTCATTTTTTACAATAGTAAAACATCTCTTTTTATGAACTACTTAGATTGGTCTTACCCAATTACTATCATAAATAGGGTAAATTATTCCAATATCTAGTAGTTTAATGACTTCTTCTCTGATAGCTTATTTTATTTTGGGATTCAATCTTCTTTGACACTCTACCCAAGGATTATGGTCTATCTCTATAGAAATTTTGTGCATGCAGAATGAGGAACTAATTCCTTTGTCTCACTTATGGTCCATACGATAGCATATTTAAACATTTTATGAATATTCAGAAATCTCTGTTTTTGATTTTCATTTAGCAAAGTATAGATTATAACATGAAAAGTGGAATTCTCATCGTAAATGAATATTTAAAATGAGAAAGGAGTGTTTTAAGTTTCATAATGGGTGGTTTTTACTTGAAGGAAGACTCTCGGGACTTCTTGGTCCAATATATTCAGAATATATATTATATGTGGTATGAAAATATGAAAGATATTTATTTCCTACCTCAGATTCATAATTTTCAGTACTGCTATCCATAGTGGACAACTCACTATCCCAATTTTCCGGATTCAAATTTAATATATTTATTAAAGAAGAATCATCATGTTTTCTCAAAAGCTCTCTTTCAACATCATCAAAGTTCTCAATAGTTTTTTTTAATAGAAAAACCCTCAAATTCACTAAAAAATATCCTATGTTCAGAAAGATAGGACTCTCCTATAGTATAAACTTGGCATTTGTCTAGATCTAGAAAAGTTTCTAGATTCAATGTTTGAGTAGAATTTTCAACTAATGATACGTGAAAATTAGTATTTTCAGCTTCCAAATGGAGTTCTTTAAGAGAGGAATTATTTTCAGAATATTTTAAGCTTCATTTTGAGTTTTCATCATCCAAATAATCTTCCATTGAATAGTCTTCAGAAAAGGTTTCTCCTTTAACATTTTTAAGCACATTAAACTCTTTTTTTGTTCCGAAATTTTAATGATATTTTGACCTATAGGGATCTCAATTACAAATCAACCAGTTTCCAAGATGGTCCTACCCCAGATTATGGGGACATCTTGATCAGAATCCATTTATATGACTAGAAAATATACAGGAAAATTTGCTTCCCCACCCAAACTAGTAGGTCATCTACCCACCCCATGATATGAGTAAAAGAACAATCAGCCAACTGATGCATAACTGTGTTGGGTTGAAGATCAATTAATATCAACAGTTGGAGCAATGATTATGGGAGTATTTTAATACTTTCACCTAAGTCACAAAGGTAGTTAACTTGATTTGAATGTCTTAAGGTACAATGGGTAAAAAACGAATTGGGACATTCAGTTTGGGTAAGATTTCCTTCTGGAGGACAACACTACAATCTTCAGTGATGATGTAGGATGAAAATTCTTCAGGATTCTTTATATTTGAATCAATTTTAAGAGATTTTAAGTAAGATGGGATTTTAATTTAATATTGGATGAATGGTATGTTCACTTTAATTCTTCACAAAAGGCCATGGAACTGAATAAGTTCATCCGTGGTGTTACATTGAGTTTTATGTTTTCCTAGGAAAGGGATGGGTAAGGAAATGTTTTTTAAGAAGGAAGGAAATTCCCTCACATCTTCAGTAGTTTTCTATTTTACTTTATTATTTTTGTTTTTAGTAGAATTTAAAACATGAATTTTATAATAAAAATTCATATTTTGATCATTTACAATTCTTTTATGTGAATTTCAAGATTGGGTACAAAGATTATTTTTTTCCAAATTCAAAAAGTTTTTCATTTTGGGAATTTTCAAGTTCTTTTTCACCAATAGATTGAGTGTTATAACAACTTATAGTTACAACAACCATAGTTTTCTCTCTTAGATTCAGTTTAGTTGTACTTGGAATGTGACGCCCCGACCCCAGTTACCGAGAGTCGGTGCATTATTACATAACATTGGCATAATCACAAGACCGATCAAGTCTCGAAAGACCAATTAGGTTAGTATCCTTGGAAACACTAGATACAATCATAAAGTTTTACATTACATAGAAAACATCTTGTCTTCATATCCCCTCATACTATCCCTGCAGGTTATTCATAAATTACTTCTTTATAATCCTGGGAAAAATAAAACATTGAAAGGGGTGAGCTCAGATGCTCAGTAAGGATAACATTATAGCAGAAGCTTTCATAGATAAGCATAAACACTTAAGAAAATTTATAATTAAAACAAAAGACTTTTAAACATGAACTTCAGCATAATATGGAAAAGATAAAATGAAATAATGCCATTTACTTATTCACATGGATATTCTACTAGTCGAACAATCACATGCAATATCAATAACCACTTTCATAATGATGGAATGCATAATGCCAGACTATTATAACCACATAGTCGGGCCTCATGCCAAGACTACAAATAATATTTTTCCAAGGCCTTGTGCCAAGACACTAGTTTGTCTCATGAGACCTACCGATGCATCGAGGAGCTATAGCGTGCTCCACCTGTCACTTATTAAGTCCAATGCATTCCACATATGAACATTTTTAAACACAACATAAACATTCGTATTAAAACTAGCATATGAAATGTCAATACTTTAACCACAAACCATGAAAGGTATAAAAATAGCACATCCATAGTCAAACATAACTAATTCTATAAAATATAGAATATTTTATTGTATCAAATTAACCTAAATCAAGAATAATGAAGGATATTGACATAGATGAAAATAATCAACAAAACTATTTGAGAGAAATATCCCTCTTTTTCTTGAAATCATTTAAAAATCACACTATTTGTCAAGAAGCCATTCAAAAATAGATTTTTGAATCAATGTGTCCCATACCACTTTGAAACTTTTAAAAGGAGTTTAAATTTTAAATCTTTAATGTCCATATATATAAATCCTTAAAACCATTTTTTAAAACATGGACATTAATGAGTAAGATTTAGAAGAATAAGTCTTTAAAACATTTAAAAATGGTATTTTAGTTAGAGATTCTAACCAAAAGAGAGACACTTGAATACAAATAAATGAGGTAATAAAAAAGTTGTAATATCATGATAATAAATGTATTCATGATATACTATGTCAAGGTACATTATATACACCACATAAAATTGATTTGGTGTATATCAACAAGGAAGTCTCAATGTAATGTAAATTGAGATGAAATCTCTCAAAAAGGTCGTACCCTTAGGTTAAGGATAAATCAACGACATAGTTATGTGTGACAAATATAAATACACTACATATGATTGGATATTAAATGTAAAACAATCAAAGAACATTCACACATAATCTTGTAAAAACAACCCCAATGAATTGGATGTTTAACTCAACAAATGGAGAATGAGTTAAAATTACTCTTATCAAATTCATATAGATGACTTGAGAAATTATCAATGGAGTGATTATGTGTATCAAAAGTATATCCACAGAAAAGGGTAGTGGAAATTATGACATAAGCAAATTAATAGTGATTCCACACATAATATCGGAGTAAAATAATCAATGCAGTTTGTGTAAAGCCGAATAAATGGAAATTGAAATTTGGAATTCCCTTATCGATTAGGTAACATACGAAACATACACCCATGAAAGAAGGATCATAAAATTCTGATGTAAATACCCATAAATTAAAGTATATTACACAATGAATACAAGCATGGGCAGTACATATACACCACATGCAATAATTAAGTGGTGAAAAATGGAATTCTCACGAAATTAAGAGTGAGTTAGGAAACCCCTTACCTTGTCCTTTCCCTTGGTTGGGGGTAGGTTAACCTCCTGTATAATGTTGAAATAATTGTTATTAAATTATTCATGAATCATATACATTAATATGATATCATATATGATCTTTTAACATTTCTTTGTTAATAATATCTTAGAATTATCGTCGTTTCGGGTGTTAACTTACTCGTTTTATTTTATATGTTTTGTTATGTAAGACATGTTTGTCATGGATATGTTGTATATTATTCATATCCATAATGATATCAAGTACTTAAAAATTATTTTTAAATCATCAAATGATAATTATACTTGAATGGATATGATAGATAATGAATCTCATCGCGTTCGTGGAGACGGTAGTCCGTACGTACGCACGAGCGACAATATCATTATTTTTATATTAATATAATATATAATTGGATGTTATATAATATATACAGAATAATTATCATGTTATATTTATTATTTTCATGAGTTAAACATCATTATTATACCCACCAAAATAATAATATATTGAATAACAATTACACCACAACGTGGAGACGGTATGCCGTACATACGCACGTATGGTGACATGTTATTCAAAGGGTTGATAGAATACTGAATATGGTTGTACCATATTTATAATAACATAACAGTATATATAAGATACTGGAGTTATTATTTTAGAATGGTAATAACAATGATAGGAGAAGTGGAAGAAGAAAGGAACTTGAAAAGGGGTGGTGAAAACATTACCTCTTCTTCGGGTTCTTCATTTTGATTTGATCAAAACGGCTCCTTAGGTTGGCTTTCTAATCAAACTAAAGTCTCTAGGTTGTAGTGAGGGAATCTTAGAGAGTATTTGGTCAGGGTTTGGATGAACCAAAAGGCTTTGAAGAGGTGAAAAAATGAGAAGGAGGAGTGCCTTTTTATAAGAGGGGTGAGGGGGACCTTTGGAAAAGATAGAAATATTAATTTAAAATAAATTCATATTCGGTTTCTTATGGCTCCAAAGTTGATTATTTAAAGGTTAAGGTGGGGATAGGTTGAAAACCATTCAACCAATAGAATTTATTCAGGTTTGGGTTTCTATATTAACCTTATCTTTTAGTTTTAACTCTTAGTTAATTAGTTTGACATTTACCATGTCAATTTGTATTTTTATATTATATAGTTAATAAACTTACTATATACATCCAAGAGACCGCCAAGTGGTCAATTAATGATATAAATAACAGGATATAAGTCTCTTGGAAGAACTTTAGATTATTTCGTAATTTAATATCAATTAATACTATAATACTTTTTTTAAAAACTCTTTTATGTCAATTTTGACTCTATTCAATAGTTGATTTTATTGAAACTCATAACAGAATGATTACTTCAAAAAAAGTCAATTAAATAAATCCTAATAAGTCATATTATCCTATAAAATTAGTGTAATTCATTAAAAGTCTTAAATTATATTTATTTGGGTATTAATAATATCAATTATTTTAATTTTTCACTATTATGGTAATTACTGCATCATCATTGTGTCATAAATATATTAAATTATTTAATGTCTAAAAATTATAAATAAAATATCATTATGTCGTAAATCATATTATATTTATAATGAATATTTAAAATCGAATTTATCTTATATATAACCCTATATTATAAATGTATTAGTAAATAAACATTGATTTTAACTCTTTTAACTCTTCGTTGAATTAAATAAAAATAAATTTCCTAATCTAATCCAAGTGGACCTAACTGATAATATTTTATTCCTGCGGTTTTTTTTTGTCGAGATACACTTTTCAAATAGAATTAGGAAATGTGTTAGGCTAATATTAAAATCATTTTTACCCTTAATTACCCTATTTACTTTTAACCATGGTAAATAAAAGTAAAAAGTTACTATTCACCAAAAATCATTTTCATCTCATTGAACCAAATTTTACTTCTTGATATTAACCGTGTCTCTCGGATTTTTGAAATTCCATTCACAGAAGCGGTAAAATTATGTTTTATGAAAAATTCAGTTTAATTAACTACCACTTAGTAGTTTCACTATTCATCAAAAATTGAAGTTTTTTAGAACAATGCCAAAATTTCACCCTAATCTATAATTGATATTCTGAATTCAAAAATGATATCTATTTTGAAAAATTTCAAACATATAAGTTTCATTAATTAATTTTATAATTAATTCCCGCTATCACAACAAATAGCGTGTTTTTAAGAAACAATATATATCAAAAGATTGAAAATTGTTTAAGTCCAATTTCAAAGTGAAATTAATTATAATGAACACCATTGGATAAAATGATAAAAATATATTCTTATTATACTTTGAAACCACTCAATAATATAATTTATCACTATAAATTATTTTGATTAAAAAATTTGTTTTTAAGTATTTTTCACTATTCATAAAAATTGGATGTTCTCAGAAAAATACCAAAAATTCATCATAGGATAATTTTGATATTCCGAAACCAAAAATGAAGTCCATTTTGAAATATAATATATATATAATTTCAAAAATTAGGTATTACTATTCATAACGGCTAGTTTGATTGGTTGTTGTGTGTTAGAACTTGATGTTGCGTATAATACACGCCATTGCATTATTCGAAGGAAAACGTACCGTGGAAGCTTGGGGGTGTTACATTCTCCCCTCCTTCAATAAACCACATTCTCGCAATTTTTAAAATTGTTCTTGGGAATATAATGGAATGTCCCACATCGGAAAAAGAGTCAATAAAACTATCAATTTAAAAGAAATAAAGATAGGTATAAAGGCCAACCAAGATAACCCATACTCGGATTCCATATAGGAAAACATGGATATGGATGATAAAATAAGTGTCAAGTTCTGATGGAGAGGGATAGAAATCATGATCAGGAGAAAGTTAACAATAAGAAAACTACAGACTTGTGTTGGGAAAAATGGCCATTAGTCTCCTAGTAGGAAAGTAAACGGACAACATTTTTTTGTTTTAAGTTACATTATATAAGGATGAGGAATTCATTTATGATATTGTCTAAGAATATAAAGATATAAACATACATTTTAAGTAGAGTTTCATTCTTAAAAAAACTTCTACTACTAACTCATTTTTTTTAAATGATGATTATTCAAGAAGACTTGGTCACACTGGAAGAGCTAGAATAAACTTCTATAAAATCACATGATCCATGCAGGATGAACTATATATTTACATTGTCTTTAGAGATTAATCAAAACCAAAATGGTTAGTACAAGATCTAATGACCCCCAAAAGGATATTCCATGAGAGAAATAAACACTAATCTTAATTTCCAAAATTATACCAACAATACCCCAAAGCTAGATAAATACCATTCAATAATCAATTATCCTTAAAATACTTCAATATAATGAAAACTAATATTGAAAACCAAAACTTATTAAAAATTTAGTCTTCCACGTTAAATTATATCTCCAAATGACATTAATTACTCTTAAAGTCACATACGTAAAAGTAATTAACCTAATCATTTCCATAAATAACCCAAATCATTATAAATCTACAATAAAAACATAGTTGAAAATCCACCATTACTCCTCAAATGAAATCCCATACTATTCTATTTTCCTTCGGCATATAGTGTTGACACTAAAGCGAACAACTTCCAAAATAACATTTATCACTTAATCACCAAATCATTTTACTATACTAAGGGTATTCATTTGATAAGACATAAGATCCCAAATCAAATTATTATTGATCAATAAAATAATTTAACTAAAAATAACAGTCACACTAACCAGGGACTTCACGTAGTCCAGTGGTAGGTGATAAATCCCAATCGCACTTTGGTTGTGGGTTCGTTTCCCATAGCTTTGTCCGACGCGATGGGTTGTCACACGGTCTACGTGTTGTCCTTTTTCAAAAACTATATTTTATAACATTACCAAAATGAGATAAATTCCTCAAAATAACCATAACACAATTTAACCACAAATTTTATCTCATACCTTTCATTTTCATCCCAAATTATAATAATTTGTAATTTCCTCAAACCCAATGATCATATAAAACCAAATGCTTATTTATAAGTATATCCACAGGAGAAAAGATAATTCTTCCTCAAATATCATTCTCACATGGAAAACTGCATGGTTACAAATACAAGAGAAAATTATTCCAAAGTAAATCCATCAACAAGGAGCACTAATACTTTTTAAACATTTCTCCGACTATTTATTTCCACATAGATTCTTCTTTGACCAAGAAAATATCCTATAGAATAGGGCATTCACTCGGGTAATGGCCAGGTCCCCTACATTTACGGAAAATGATTGTAAATGGACTCTTGGGACCATTTTTATCTTCTTCTATAGTACTCTTCATTTTTCTTCAGCAATTATTCACTTTATGTCCTTCCTTCCCGCATGTAAAGCATTTCTTTGTCCCATTGAGACACTTTCCTGGGTGTCTCCTTCCACATTTCCTGATTGATGGAAATTGAGGATTTCTTTCTCCATGGTCTCCACTACTGGTGCTCTTATCATTCATCACCTTTCTCTTCCCTGTTGAGTCTGATAGTCAGTTAATATATATATTGTTGATCATGTTTTTGGAAAATTGATTTGGCATAAAGACGATATCCTTTACGCCTATCAACATTCCATTTTATTGCTCATTACCACCACCGTTCCTACCTTTTACATCATTCTCAATGTCACTATGACTTCCTTGTAATCTATCCATTGACTAAAACCAGAAAGCATTGTGTGAGTAATAGAATTCATACAATCATTTTGAGATTAACATGTCACCATATTCTCAATTTGAAACACATTAGGATTAACCAAGGTCATTTACTCTCATCTTATATATATAATACTTTAAATCAGATTGTAAATAAAATGTAAATTATCCTTAGCATATCCCCCATGAGTGTCGTAACCAAGAGTGCAGCAAGGCCCGTTGTCGTGCACCAGTTCCCGTTCAAGTCTAGCTCAAAGCGGTGTTTTCAGTTTTTACCCCTAGGTACATGTGTGCCAGATCCGCCTATACCTGCTTGAATCCAGACATGGATGTATTGCTCGAAAAACTCACAAAATCTCTACAATACCAAAATTCTAGGAAGTTATTCCATACTAATCCACAAAGTCCATCTAAAATCTATGTTATCTAATCAAAGATTATCTAAATCTAGCTTCCATGGTTTGTACTAAACTTCCTCTGATACCAACTATAACGCCCCGACCCCAGTTACCCAGAGTTAGTGCATTATTACATAACATTGGAATTATCACAAGAAAGATCAAGTCTCGAAAGACCGATGAGTTTAGTAGCCTTGGAAACACTAGATACAATCATAAAGTTTTACATTACATAAAAAACATCTTGTCTTCATATCCCCTCATACTATCCCTGCATGTCATTCATAAATTACTTCTTCATAATCCTGGGAAAAATAAAACATTGAAAGGGGTGAGCTCAGATGCTCAGTAAGGATAACATTATAGCAGAAGCTTTCATAGATAAGCATAAACACTTAAGGCAATTTATAATTAAAACAAAAGCCTTTTAAACTTGAACTTCAACATAATATGGAAAAGATAAAATGAAATAATTCCATTTAATTATTCACATGGATATTCTACTAGTCGAACAATCACATGCAATATCAATAACCACTTTCATAATGATGGAATGCATAATTCCAAACTATCATAACCACATAGCTAAGGCCTCGTGCCAAGACTACAAATAAGATTTTGCCAAGTCCTTGTGCCAAGACACTAGTTTGTCTCATGAGACCTACCAATGCATCGAGGAGCTATAGCGGGCTCCACCTGTCACTTATTAAGTCCAATGCATTCCTCATATCAACAGTTTTAAACATAACATAAACATTCGTATTAAAAATAGCATATGAAATTTCAATACTTTAACCACAAACCATGAATGGTATAAAAATAGCACATCCACATTCAAACATAACTCATTCGATAAAATATGGAAGATTGTATTGTATCACATTAACCTCAATCAAGAATAATGAAGGATATTGACATAGATGAAAATAATCAACAAAACTATTTTAGAGAAATATCCCCCATTTTTTTGAAATCATTTAAAAATCACACTATTTGTCAAGAAGCCATTCAAAATTAGATTTTTGAATCAAAGTGTCCCATACCACCTTGAAACTTTTAAAAGGAGTTTTAATTTCAAATCTTTAATGTCCATATATATAAATCCTTAAAACCATTTTTTAAAAAATGGACATTAATGAGTAAGATTTAGAAGAATAAGTCTTTAAAACATTTAAAAATGGTATTTTAGTTAGAGATTCTAACCAAAAGAGAGACACTTGAATACAAATAATTGAGGTAATCAAAACATTGCAATATCAGGAGAATAAATGGATTCTTGATATATATGTCAAAGTATATTATATACAACACATAAAAGTGATTTTGTGTATATCAACATGGAAGTCTCAATGAAATGTAAATTGAGATGAAATCTCTCATAAAGGTCGTACCCTTAGGTAAAGGATAAATCAACAACATAGTTATGTGTGACAAATATAAATACACTAAATATGATTGGATATTCAGTGTAAAAAAATCAAAGAACAATCACACATAATCTTGTAAAAACAACACCAATGAATTGGATGTTTAACTCAACAAATGGAGAATGAGTTAAAATTACTCTTATCAAATTCATATCGATGACTTGAGAAATTATCAATGGAGTGATTATTTGTATCAAAAGTATATCAACAAAATAGGGGAGTGGAAATTATGACATAAGAAAATGAATAGTGATTCCACACGTAATCTTAGAGTAAAATAATCAATGGAGTTTGCGTAATGCCGAATAAATGGAAATTGAAATTTCAAATTCCCTTATCGATTAGGTAACATACGAAACATAAAACCATGAAATAAGGATCATACAATGATGATTTAAATACCCATAAATTAAATTATATTACACAATGAATACAATCATGGGCAGTACACATACACCACATGCAATAATTAAGTGGTGAACAATGGAATTCTCACGAAATTAAGAGTGAGTTAAGAAACCCCCTACCATGTACTTTTACTTGGATGGGGGTACGTTAAACTCCTGTATAATGTTTAAATAATTGTTATTAAATTATTAATGAATCATATACATTAATATGATATCATATATGATCTTTTAACATTTCTTTGTTAATAATATCTTAGAATTATCGTCATTTTGGGTGTTGACATACTCATTTTAATTTATATGTTTTGTTACGTAAGACATGTTTGTCATGGATAGGTTGTATCTTATTCATATCAATAATGATATCAAGTTCTTAATCATTATTGTTAAATCATCAAATGATAATTATACTTGAATGTATATGATAAAGAATGAATCTCATCGCGTTCGTGGAGACGGTAGTCCGTACGTACGCACGAGCGACAATATCATTATTTTGATATTAAAATAATATATAATTTGATGTTATATCATATATAAAGAATCATTACCATGTTATATTCATTATTTTCATGATTTAAACATCATTATTATACCCACCCAAATAATAATATATTGAATAACAATTACACCACGACGTGGAGACGGTAAGCCGTACGTACGCATGTATGGTGACATGTTATTAAAAGGGTGGATAGAATACTGAATATGGTTGTACCATATTTATAATAACATCATAGTATATATAAGATAATGGAGTTATTATTTTATAATGGTAATAACAAATAAAGAATAAGTGTAAGGAGAAAGTAACTTGAAAAGGGTTGGTGAAAACATTACCTCTTCTTCGGGTTCCTCCTTATGATTTGATCAAAATGGCTCCTTAGGTTGGCTTTCTGATCAAAATAATTCCTCTATGATGTATTGAGGGAAGTTAAGAGAGTACTTACTCAGGTTTTGGCAGAACCAAAAGGCTATGAAGGTTTTAGAAAAATGAGAAGGAGGAGTGTCCTTTTATAAGAGGGGTGAGGGCACCTTTGGAAAAGCTAGAAATATTAATTTATAATAAATTCATATTCGGTTTATAATGGCTCCAAAGTTTATTATTTAAAGGTTAAGGTGGGGATAAGTCGAAAACCAATCAACCAATAGAATTTAGATAGGTTTGGGTTACTATATTAACCTTATCTTTTAGTTTTAACTCTTAGTTAATTAGTTTGACATTTACCATGTCGCTTTGTATTTTTATATTATATAGTTAATAAACTTACTATATACATCCACGCGACCCTCAAGTGGTCCATTAATGATATAACTATGATGATATAAGTCTCTTGGCCGAACCTTAGATTTTTAGGAATTTAATATCAATTAATAATATAGTATTTGTTTTAAAAACCCTTTTATGTCAATTTTGACACTATTCAATAGTTGATTTTTTAGAAAACTCATAACAGAATGATTACTTCGAAAAAAGTCAATTACATCAATCCTAATATGTCATATTAACCTATAAAATTATTTTAATTCATTAAAAGTCTTAAATTATATTTATTTATGTATTTATAATATCAATTATTTTAATTTTTCACTATTATGGTAATTACTGCATCATCATTGTGTCATAAATATATTAAATAATTTAATGTCTAAAAATTATAAATAAAATATCATTATGTCGAAATTATTATTAGCTTTCAAATGAATATTTACAATCGAATTTATCTTATGTATAACCCTATATTAAAAATGTTTTAGTAAATAAATGTTGATTTTAACTCTTTTAACTCTTCTTTGAATTAAATAAAAATAAATGTCCTAATCTAATAAATTGGACATAAATGATAACATTTTATTCCTAAGGTTTTTTTGGTCGATATATACTTGTCCAATAGAATTAGGACATGTGTTAGGGTAATATTAATATCATTTTTACCCTTAATTACCCTATTTACTTTTAACCGTGGTAATAAAAGTAAAAAGTTACTATTCACCATAAATTATTTTCATCTCATTGAACCACATTTTACTTCATGATATTAACCGTGTCTCTTGGATTTTGAAATTCCATTCACAGTAGCTGTAAAATTAAGTTTTATGAAAAAATAAGTTTCTTAACTACCACTTAGTAGTTTCACTATTCATAAAAAATTGATGTTTTTTAGAACAATTCCAAAATTTCACCCTAAGCTATAATTGATATTCAGAATTCAAAAATGATATCTATTTTACCAAATTCCAAAAATATATGTTGAATTAATTAATTTTATAATTAATTCCCGCTGTCACAATAAATAGCATGTTTTTAAGAAACAATATATATCAAAAGATTGACAATTGTTTAGGTCCAATTTCAAAGTGAAATTAATTCTAATGAACACCATTGGATAAAATGATAAAAATATATTCTAATTATACTATTAAACCACTCAATAATATAATTTATCACTATAAATTATTTTGATTAAAAAAGTTATTTTTAAGTATTTTTTACTATTTATAAAAATTGGATGTTCTAAGAAAAATACCAAAAATTAATCTTAGGATAATTTAGATATTCTGAAACCAAAAATGAAGTCCATTTTGAAATATAAAATATATATAATTTCAAAAAGTAGGTATTACTATTCATAATGGCTAGTTTGATTGATTGTGGTGTGTTAGAACTCGATGTTGTGTACAATACACGCCATTGAATTATTCGAAGGAAAACATACCGTGGAAGCATGGGGTGTTACATGGAAGTCTTATTTTATCCCTATATGTAAAGTCTCTAGCTATTTGTCCCAATTGAGTTTTCAGGTTCTACATTCTTGCATCATTTTTCAATTTATCTTACTCATATTGATTTTTTAGTTTATTTAATTGATACATGAAAAATTCTTCTTGAGAATTCATTTTATTCCAAATTTGATCTAACATAGGTGACATTTTGTTATAATATTACCTTGAGAGTTAGAACATTCACACTGTTTTTGGTTTTGAAAATTTTGTCCTGATTAGTTATGATAATTAAAGGAAGTTGTTTGTTAAATCTAGCATCATTCATTACATGAAAAATTTGGATGATTCCTGTATCCTTGGTTGCAACTGTTTGAAAATGGATCTTATTTACAATGTATCCTAGGACCATATTTAACAAATTTTGAGTTTTCTTATTTTTGGGATGACATATCAAATTTTGGATAGATGTTTTTAGTATGCACAAACATTCCACACTTGGCACACTATTCTCTCAAATATTGAATATTTTTTTGATATCCCAATTAGATTAATTTTTTTTATAAATTCCATTTTATTAAAGATTGAAGTTGGTTGGAGATTTTAAGAAGATGGGTTTGAGTTTCATTCATTTAACCCGAAATAAAATTAACATTTCTATTGACTATTTTTCTTCTGGAATTTTTTTCTTATGAATATAAATCAAGATTATTAAAGATTTTTCTTAGTTTTTCATTAGTTTTATCATTATAGTTACCCCTAGTATATTGGTCCACTTCGTTCTGACTAGAGGAGGACAACCCTTCATTTAATGTATCCATGAGAAGGTGGGATGGGAGTTAAGGATGGGGACACTTCCTGTGAAAGTCCTTGAATCTAACACCAGCCTCATGAAAGGATTCTCCATCTTCTTGATAAAAAATTGTTATATTTTTTCATAGTTATTATTTTAATATTTGGGAATATAAGTTCATTATGAATGAGTTCCACACCTTATCATTGTTTCTAAAATATTCTCATCTAGTCTAAAAAACTATTTCCTTGAATTCCCTTTAAGACAAAATAAAAAGACTCTCATTCTTATCTCATTTTCAGTAATTTATAAAAAAGGTAACTACTATATAGAATTATAGAGGTATCTAATGAAGGATAGAGAGTCCTCATTGGATAGCCCATTAAATAAAAGAAGCAATGAAATGTGGGGATTTTATATCTCATAGTCCCTAGATCTAGGTGAATATCAGATTAAAGAAGGATTACATGACATTTGAGGGAATTGGAACTCCATCATCCTAGTACTCTTATTCTCTATGATTTATAGATGGGTTTTTAATTCATTAGGTGCGTGAGCCCTATTATATAAAATTTCCATTTTAGATTTTCTTTTTTTTAAGAGTAGTGGGATGTTTATCCAATTCCAAGTTTAGGGGCTCAAATTTATCACCAGTAGACCTAGAGTTCATGCACTATGTCAGCAGTGGGATGTTTATCCAAACATTCATTGAATCCAGCCAAAAATTTAATTATTTTTAATTTCATACTAACTACTCTATATGTGGTGAATATGGTCGAACATATAGGGAAGGATGGTGGAAAAATTTTGTTTCTTAGAATCCCATTATTGTCAGAACTGGGAGTGGTTTTTATATATTTTTTATATTTTATATATTTTTATAAGTTTTAAAGAAACATATTTTTTTAAACTATAGAGATCTGGATTTAACACTAACTATAAAAACTAACAGTAAAATAATACACCATAAACAGAGACTAACACATAGAAAATCCATTTAAGGATGAAATCATGAGTTTTAAATTACACTTAAGATATATTTTTCACTGATATTAATTTAATCACACCTAAAATGAAATGTCGAAGATCCTTTTATCCAGAAGGATCAAAAGATAGAAATTTGAATCCAATATTTTTCCACTCTAGGATTATAATATAATGCTAAAAAATTGTTTAAGGAAACAACTGGAATGAAACTCACCATATTATTTTATTTACATCTAACATTAAAGTTTCAATAAATGAATTCAAGATCAATCTTTCTGAATGATTTTGATGTTGAAATTTGGAAACATTGAGGTGTGAATAATTTAAATATATTTAGTATCAATATTTCTGACTAATTGTAACATCATAATATTAAAGCATGTGAATACATCAAAATAATGAACCAGTGGGATTTATAAGTCCCAAGATAATGATTTTTTACAACAAACATATTTGATAATATACGTAAAAATATCGATAACAAAGGAAAAAAATTGAATGAAACTGTGATAAAAGAACTCCCCTATGAACTACTTCAATGCTATACTACTTGTCCTTGGATCTCCAAGAAGCGGTCCTCCAGTTGGTGCTCTAAGTTTCTCCTCTACTTCGTGAGTTGTTGATAAGTGAGAGAAAAAAAATGATTTATATGAATAATGGTCCCCTGTTAATATTATTCAACCCCACAAAGGGGGAGGGGTATTCCTTTTATTCTTCCAGAACCATCCATGTTGGTAGAGTTATCTCGTGGTCCGACTCCTCTCCCTCGACAGATAGAAGACTCCTTCAGATCACCTCCAGTATGGCTTCTCATGCAGCTCCCTTTCTTTACTGCTATGTAGCAAGCTTCCATCCCGACAAAGATCAGTTAGGTTCAGGTAAGGGTATCATTAATAATAGTGGGATATCCATCTTCGATCAAGAAGAAGCTTGGTTTATAGATTTACGATTTAGCACTCGTTGTCTCTAACATCACCAAACTGGATTTAAAGTTTCAGATATGGTGATTTAGGTTTGAAATTGAGTGGATGGGAGTTTGGATATTCTAGTTTCTAGGATCAAAATAGGGTTTTGGGTCTGTTTTATTTGATTTTATATTTGATTGAAGGATATAACAGTGAGAGCACATGGTGGGAGGGATGGTTGGGGAATGGTGAAAGCATGTGTGTAATGATGAATATGTCAAAGAAGGGAAATGTGGATCGATGAGGGAAATGGTGCCATCGTGAAGAATGTCAAAATGGTGAAATAGTGGAGGAAGATTAAAAAAAGGATGGAATGGTGTCAGGAGGTAAAGAAACATTGTGACTGTAGAGGGAAAAAATGGTGCCACACTATTCTTTGAGACAGTAAAATATGGTTACGATGGCATAGTTCCAAATTTTAAAGAAACAAATAAAACAAAGGATTCAAAAAATAAAATAATAAAATAAACTAAACTAATAATAAATAAAAATAAAAATTAATAAAGTTCAAACTGACGAAACTAAAAATTAATAGAATTATTGTTTTAATACTAAATTAATTAATTAAATCAATTTTAATGTAAAAAATGATTTAATTAAAAAATTAAAATGATTAACCGAAATTAAAATTTATAAATTGATTTTAAATTATTAATTGAATTACAAGAATAAAAATTAAAAATCCATATTATTGGTAGGAATAAAACTAATTAATAAAATATGGTATTAATTAAATAAATTTTTTAAATGTTGAAATATTAAAAATTAAATTAATTTTTAAATTAATTAATTAATTTATATTTATTAACTAATTAACAAAAAACCAAAAAACACAAAAAATTATTAAGGAGAAACATTAACTTTCATAAATTAAGTAGAAAATTTAAACAACCTAGAAATTAAATTTGGTAAACTGTAACGCCTCAACCCCAGCTACCCAGAGTCGGTGCATTACATCGTAACATTGGCATGATCACAAAGATCAAGTCTCGAAAGACTGATTAGTTTAGTAGCCTTGGAAACACTAGATACATTCATAAACGTTGCATTACATCATAAAGTGAAAAACTAATAACAAAGTCTTCATAGTCCACACTCATATCCCCTTCTGACTATCCCTGCAGGTCATTCATAAAATACTTCTTCACATCCTGGAAAATATTAGAACATTGAAAGGGGTGAGCTCAGATGCTCAGTAAGTATAACAATATTGCGGAAGCTTTCATAAATAAACATTAACATTTAAGGCAATGTACAACTAAAACAAAAGGCTTTTAAACTTGAACTTCAACATAACATGGAAAAAGTAAAATGAGATAATGCCATTCACTTCTTCACATGGATATTCTACTGGTCGAATAATCACATGAAATATCAATAACCACTTTCATAATGAGGGAATGTATAATGCCGGACATTCTGAAACATTTTGTCAAGGCCTCGGCCAAGACGTCTAAAATGATTAAGGCCTCGGCCAAAACCATAAATCAAATTGGGAAAGGGCCTCGGCCAATTCCACGTCTAGTTGTCTCATGAGACCTATCGATGCATCAAGGAGCTATAGTGGGCTCCACCCGTCACTTATTAAGTCCAATACATTCCTCATATGAATAGGTTTAAACATATCATAAACCATAACATAATCGTATCACATAAAACATGCATAAAGGAAACATAACATTTCCACATTTAAATCACAAGATATCAATACAACACATTGATATAATAAAAACGCTTTCAAAACCATTTTCAATACCAAAATAAAATAAAGTTAAAACTTTGTATTTATTTTTCATTAAAAAAATGATGGCTTGTAGAGGAAGGCGAAACTCAAATAATGGTCACGGCGGCGGAGAAGTCATTGTCGCTGCATAAGTATGGAAAGAAAAACATTCCCTTTTGTCGTTTAGCAAAACTCTTCGTATAAAAAATATTCCTTTTGAATAAACGTAAATGTCAAAGGGGTTTATACACAGTATAAAAGAAAGTTGTGTATAAAACCAAATATGCCTCAATGAAAGGGGATTGAGACGAAGTCCTTAAAAGATAATTTTTAAAATAAAATAGATCTATTATGTGTATTCACTATAGGTACACATAAAGAAAGTAAAAATACAAAATAGGACATAATAATATCATGACATAATTTGAAAGTAGGAGATTAACCCAAAGAATGGAAGTTGGGTTAAGAAATTCCCTTACCTTGTGTCCGACTTGACTCAACCGTTCTTTAACCTCCTAAATAATAAACTAGAGTTAATATATACCTTATTAAGAACCATATTCAATTTCATTATCCTTTTTATATCACTTATTACAATGTTATGAACATTATGTAATTATTTAAGTTAATAACGGTCGTTTTGTCGATCTTTGGTAACTTGAGTCAACAATAAACTTCTTATAATTACAAGTTGTTCATTTGGTAGAATATCCATTATATACAGAATTATATTCATGATTTAGATGTCATATATATCTTATATATCCAGTATATACATTCATTTATAATATTACGTAACATTTAGAGGTAAGAAATGAAATGCACCGTTCATGGAGACGGTAAGCCGTACGTACGCATGAACGCTACTTTCAATTAAATTTCATATTTAATGGAACGAAATCATAATGATATAAATGTATAATATAATTCCATTATAATATAGTGTATAATACCATTTACTCCATCCTTTATACATCCCACATATGGCATTAACGATTCAAATCACTTTGAGGGGGCGGTAGTCCGCACTTCCTAAAATGAAATTATCGCGTTTTACCCATAATGGAAATCATAAAGTATGCCATAAATGAGAAATACAGAAGCATAAGTAAAACATAAACATATTATATATCATATATAAAAATATTTACATCTTAATGTCCACCTTTGAAGGTGTTATATGAGTGTTGAACAATCATCGTTTCGTGAGGCAGAAATTCGCCATCCACAGAAACCGTATGTTCTTTAACCATTAGATGTAGGTGTATGTAAGTTTAGCTCGAATACTTCTTATAACAAAATCCTAGTATATTGAGGATACTGGTGTTGTTACAAAAGAAATGAATAAAAAGAGTTTAGGGGTTTGGAGAAGAAAAATAAAACAAAACAACATTAGAAAAGACATTACCTCAAAATCGGGTAACTCTTTATGATTTTAGAAAAAGGCTTCCCTGGGAAGAGTTCTTCCCAAAGTAAGGCTTCTAGGAGTAATAGGGGGAAGTTGGGAGAGTATTTGGGCAGAGTTTAGCCGAGCCAAATGGCTTGAAAGTGTAAATGAGGTGGGAGAGTTGGGGGCCTTTTATAAGTGGAGAGGAGGGGCACTTTTGGAAAGATTGAAATGTTACATTATTTCACAATGCTTTTCGGATTCTAAAGGTCCCCAACTTATATAATTCTAGGCTAAGGTGATAATGTTTCGAAATCTCCTCATCCAATAGGCTTTGGACAAGTGTAAGCCTTGCATTTTGCATTATCTTCTCATTTTATTTAAATCGTTAAATAATGAGGTCATCGCTGCATCACAATGATGTCATAAATAATTTAATTTATTTAATGTCTAAAAATTATAAAAAAAATACTATGATGTATGAAATATTTTTAGCTTTCTAATGAATATTTATAGTCAAAATTGGGACTTCTGTAACCCCACTTAAAAACTATTTTAGTAAACTAACTCATGTTTGTGTCAATTTAATTTTAACATTAAATAAATATATATTAATGTCATTTTCCAACTAAAGTGGCTCCATGGGGTCCCCAAGTTGACCCATGGGTTGTCTTGGTCGGCCATGACTCATCCAATAGGAGTAGGACAAGTTTCATGCTCATCTCATATTATTAAAACATTATTTGTACCTTAAACTACACTAATTACCTCTAATCGCGATTAAGAACTTAAAAGTTACTATTCACCAAAAAAATTATTTTAATCTCATTGAACCACATTTTACTTCTTAATGAAAACCATGTATGTCGGATTTTTGAAAATCAAATCACAGAAGTGGTAATATTTCATTTAAACGAAAAATCAGTTATTTAACTACCACTTAGTGGTTTCACTATTCATCAAAAATTGAAGTTTTTCAGAACAAGGCCAAAATTTCACCCTAAGCTATAATTGATATTCCGAATTCAAAAATGATGTCTATTTTAAAAAATTCCAAACATATATGTTTCATTAATTAATTTTATAATTAATTCCCGCTGTTACGACAAATAGCGTGTTTTTAAGAAACAATTTACATCAAAAGATTGGCAATTGTTTATGTCCAATTTCAATGATAAATTAATTCTAATGACCACCATTGGATAAAATGGTAAAAATATATTATAATTATACCTTAAAACCACTAAATAGTATAATTTATCACAATAAATTATTTTGATTAAAAAAGTTGTTTTAAGTATTTTTCACTATTCATAAAAAATTAGAAGTTCTCAGAAAAATACCAAAAATTCAACATAGGCTAATTTCGATATTCCGAATACAAAAATGAAGTCCATTTTGAAATATAAAATTTCTATAATTTTAAAAAGTGGTTATTACTATTCATAACGACTACTTTGATTAGTCGCGATGTTTTAGAACTCGAAGTTTCGTACAATGCAAGCTATTGCATTATTGAATGAGAAGCGTATCGTGGAAGCTCGGGGTGTTACATTCTCCCCTCCTTAAATAAATTGCGTCCTCGCAATTTGAAATTTTTCTTTGAAAATAAAAGGTTGAAAAGAGAAAATACCTTTGAGGAAAACCCACATCGGAAATAAGGTTAATAAATATATAACATTAAAATAAAGCAGGATAAGTACAAAGGTCACCCGATATAGCCCATTCTAGGATTATATGAAAATATGGATATGGAGGAGAAACAAACCATCAAGGTCTGATGGAGAGTAATAGATAACAGGATTAGGAGAAAGTTTAACCACAAGAAAATCACAAACTTGTGATTGGTTAAACGGTCATTGAATCCCCAGTTGGAAAAGTTAACCGACAACATTTTTGTTTTAAGTTACCTTTTATAATGTTGAGGAATTTATTTAGGAGATTTACTAAGAACGTAAGGGAATATACATACTTGTTATGTATACTTTCATTCGTTAATAAATTTTTACCACAAACCTAACTTTTACTCCAAATGGTAACGGAACTCAAAAATATTCTATTTATCCTAATTGCATAAGGTTCCAAATGTTAACACATACCATTTAGATTAGTAAAACTATTTTTTAATAACCAGGGACTTCTTGTAGGCTTGTGGTAGGAAATAAAGGCATGTCGCACTATGGTTGTGGGTTCGATTCCTGCAGCTTTGTCCGACGCGACGGGTTATGCCCCACCCTACAGGTTGTCGTTTTCCTAAAACTATAGTATTATAATATTCCAAAAATAATCTTCTGAAATGTTTTTACCTTGAACAATACTATCCAAAGATCAACTTAATCCATCCCAACCTTTATAGTTATCCAAAATACCTCTGTCTAGACTTTCTCTAGAAGGTCTCTAAATTCCAAAATCAATTGTAACATCAGATTCCCCATACCAAGAAAATATTCTCTTATTGTCACATACTAAAAATATGATTACCTTAATCATATTACCTTAATCAAAAAGTAATGCAGTACAATATTTATATATATCACATTATTCTTATAACCAGAATATAATCCTTGAGTCCAAAAGCACCAATACATTAATTATTCCGCTTCAACAGTAGTCACAGCATAAGATTGGCCTTGATCCATTGGCATTTTCTGAGGTAAGTTTCCTTGACTCTTAGGACATTCCTTTGCATAATGCCCCATTTCCCTACAATTGTAGCATTCAACTTTGACAGCCTCTTTCTTTCCCTTGCAATCACGAGCCTGGTGACCCTTTTCTCCACATTTATAACAAACTCCCATTCCTTTTAGGCATGTACCAGGGTGATTCTTCCCACAATTATCACATAATGGAAAATCCTTCTTTCCCTTTTTCCCTTTATCTGTCTCTTGTTCCACCGTTCTCTTCTTTTCTTTCTTTACTTTGTTGTCATAAGACTTAGAGAATTCCTTTTCTGTCTTGATAGCACACGAGACAATATCTTCGTATGATGAGAAGGATTGTGATACTAAAGCTCTACAGAGAAATGGTTTTAACCCATCAAAGAAACGATCAATCTTACTCCTTGGGTTACGTATATAATCAGAAGCATGCCTCGCTAACCTTGTAAAGTTAGCCTCATACTTTGCGACATTCTCATCCTTCTTCTGCCTCAAACTCAGAAATTGCCTTTCCATATCTGCTCGATGGTCACGAGGAAAGTATTTTTCTAAGAAAATCTCTTTGAACTCCCTCCATTCCATATTCGATACGTCATCATCTTCCTTTGTGTTTTGAATCAGCGACCACCACTGATCGGCATCTCCAGTGAGGCGGTAAACTGCCATGACAACCTTCTCCCTTTCACTACTCCCCAAGGCATGGAATATTTTCTCTAAGAAATTTATCCATTACTCAACTACTAATGGATTTGTACCCCCATTAAATGTTTGCGGTTGTTGCCTCATGAAGCGGTCTAACATTGATACTCCACGTTGAGGATCAGGGTTCTCCATACGAGTAAGGTTATTATTCATAACCTGCGTGAGTTGTCCCAGTACGGTGAGAAGCTGATCGGCACCAGTTGTATCACTAGCTCCACCATAATTATCTTGAGCAGGAGGGAAATCCCTGCACGGAGTGCGTGCATTGATACAGTTTCCATTCCTTCTACTAGGCGCCATTTCTAAACAATGGCATAAACTAGATTCATTTATGAATCAAAATACATAATTCCATACTTGTTAAACACTTTACATAAATTGAACTATTTATGGATATAATCCATAATCATAAAAAGAAATGTTTTCTTTGAGGAAGTATGTACTCATAACCCTTCATAGTTGTTTGTAAATAAAATGAGAATTATCCTAAGTATATCCCCCGGGAGTGTCGTAACCAAGAGTGCAGCAAGGCCCGTTGTCATGCACCAGTTCCCGTTCGAGTATAGCTCAAAGCGGTGTTTTCGGGTTTTACCCCTAGGTACATCTGTGCCAGAGCCGCCTCTACCTGCTCGTATCCAGACAGGGATGTATTGCTCGGAAAACTCATAACATCTCTATAATACCAAAATTCTAGGAAGTTCTTCAATACTAATCCTCAAAAACTATCTTTGGGCTATGTGCTCTAATCAGAGTTTATCTAAATCTAGCTTCCAAGGTTAGTACTAAACTGCCTCTGATACCAACTATAACGCCCCGACCCCAGCTACCCAGAGTCGGTGCATTACTTCGTAACATTGGCATGATCACAAAGATCAAGTCTCGAAAGACCGATTAGTTTAGTAGCCTTGGAAACACTAGATACATTCATAACCGTTACATTACATCATAAAGTGAAAAACTAATAACAAAGTCTTCATAGTCCACACTCATATCCCCTTCTGACTATCCCTGCGGGTCATTCATAAAATACTTCTTCACATCCTGGAAAATATTAAATCATTGAAAGGGGTGAGCTCAGATGCTCAGTAAGTATAACAATATTGCGGAAGCTTTCATAAATAAACATTAACATTTAAGGCAATGTACAACTAAAACAAAATGTTTTTAAACTTGAACTTCAACATAACATGGCAAAAGTAAAATGAGATAATTCCATTCACTTATTCACATGGATATTCTACTGGTCGAATAATCACATGAAATATCAATAACCACTTTCATAATGAGGGAATGTATAATACCGGACATTCTGAAACATTTTGTCAAGGCCTCGGCCAAGACGTCTAAAATGATTAAGGCCTCGGCCAAAACCATAAATCAAATTGGGAAAGGGCCTCGGCCAATTCCACGTCTAGTTGTCTCATGAGACCTATCGATGCATCGAGGAGCTATAGCAGGCTCCACCCGTCACTTATTAAGTCCAATACATTACTCATATGAATAGGTTTAAACATATCATAAACCATAACATAATCGTATCACATAAAACATGCATAAAGGAAACATAACATTTCCACATTTCAATCACAAGATATCAACACAACACATTTATATAATAAAAACGCTTTCAAAACCATTTTCAATACCAAAATAAAATAAAGTTAAAACTTTGTATTTATTTTTCATTAAAAAAATGATGGCTTGTAGAGGAAGCCGAAACTCAAATAATGGTCACGGCGGCGGAGAGGTCATTGTCGCTGCATAAGTACGGGAAGAAAAACATTCCCTTTTGTCGTTTATCAAAACGCTTCGTATAAAAAATATTCCTTTTGAATAAACGTAAATGTCAAAGGGGTTTATACACAGTATAAAAGAAAGTTGTGTATAAAACCAAATATGCCTCAATGAAAGGGGATTGAGACGAAGTCCTTAAAAGATAATTTTTAAAATAAAATAGATCTATTATGTGTATTCACTATAGGTACACATAAATAAAGTAAAAATACAAAATAGGACATAATAATATCATGACATAATTTGAATGTAGGAGATTAACCCAAAGAATGGAAGTTGGGTTAAGAAATTCCCTTACCTTGTGTCCGACTTGACTCAACCGTTCTTTAACCTCCTGAATAATAAACTAGAGTTAATATCTACCTTATTAAGAACCATTTTCAATTTCATTATCCTTTTTATATCACTTATTACAATGTTATGAACATTATGTAATTATTTAAGTTAATAACGGTCGTTTTGTCGATCTTTGGTAACTTGAGTCAACAATAAACTTATTATAATTACAAGTTGTTCATGTGGTAGAATATCCATTATATCCAGAATTATATTCATGATTTAGATGTCATATATATCTTATATATCCAGTATATACATTCATTTATAATATTACGTAACATTTAGAGGTAAGAAATGAAATGCACCGTTCATGGAGACGGTAAGCCGTACGTACGCATGAATGCTACTTTCATTTCAATTTCATATTTAATGGAACTAAATCATAATGATATAAATGTATAATATAATTCCAGTATAATATAGTGTATAATACCATTTACTCCATCCTTTATACATCCCACATATGGCATTAACGATTCAAATCACTTTGAGGGGGCGGTAGTCCGCACTTCCTAAAATGAAATTATCGCGTTTTACCCATAATGGAAATCATAAAGTATGCCATAAATGAGAAATACAGAAGCATAAGTAAAACATAAACATATTATATATCATATATAAAAATAGTGACATCTTAATGTCCACCTTTGAAGGTGTTATATGAGTGTTGAACAATCATCGTTTCGTGAGGCAGAAATTCGCCATCCACAGAAACCGTATGTTCTTTAACCATTAGATGTAGGTGTCTGTAAGTGTAGCTCGAATACATCTTATAACAACATCCTAGTATATTGAGGATACTGGCGTTGTTACAAAAGAAATGAATAAAAAGAGTTTAGGGGGTTGGAGAAGAAAAATAAAACAAAACAACTTTAGAAAAGACATTACCTCAAAATCGGGTAACTCTTTTTGATTTGAGCCAAAGGCTTCCTTGGGAAGAGTTCTGCCCAAAGTAAGGCTTCTAGGAGTAATAGGGGGACATTGGGAGAGTATTTGGGCAGAGGTTGGGCGAGCCAAGTGGCTTGAAAGTGTAAATGAGGTGGGAGAGGTGGGGTCCTTTTATAAGTGGAGAGGAGGGGCACTTTTGGAACGATTGAAATGTTACATTATTTCACAATGCTTTTCGGATTATAAAGGTCCCACACTTATATAATTCGAGGCTAAGGTGATATGGTTTCGAAATCTTCTCATCCAATAGGCTTTGGAAAAGTGTAAGCCTTGGATTTTGCATTATCTTCTCATTTTATTTAAATCGTTAAATAATGAGGTCATCGCTGCATCACAATGATGTCATAAATAATTTAATTTATTTAATGTATAAAAATTATAAAAAAAATACTATGATGTAGGAAATATTTTTAGCATTCTAATGATTATTTATAGTCAAAATTTGGACTTGTGTAACCCCACTTAAAAACTGTTTTAGTAAAATAACTCATGTTTGTGTCAATTTAATTTTAACATTAAATAAATATATATTAATGTCATTTTCCAACTAAAGTGGCTCCATGGGGTCCCCAAGTTGACCCATGGGTTGTCTGGGTCGGCCATGACTCATCCAATAGGAGTAGGACAAGTTTCATGCTCATCTCATATTATTAAAACATTATTTGTACCTTAAACTACACTAATTACCTCTAATCGCGATTAAGAACTTAAAAGTTACAATTCACCAAAAAATTATTTTAATCTCATTGAACAACATTTTACTTCTTAATGACAACCATGTATGTCGGATTTTTGAAAATCAAATCACAGAAGTGGTAATATTTCATTTAAACGAAAAATCAGTTATTTAACTACCACTTAGTGGTTTCACTATTCATCAAAAATTGAAGTTTTTCGGAACAAGGCCAAAATTTCACCCTAAGCTATAATTGATATTCCGAATTCAAAAATGGTGTCTATTTTAAAAAATTCCAAACATATAAGTTTCATTAATTAATTTTATAATTAATTTCCGCTGTTACGACAAATAGCGTGTTTTTTAGAAACAATTTATATCAAAAGATTGGCAATTGTTTATGTCCAATTTCAATGTTAAATTAATTCTAATGACCACCATTGGATAAAATGGTAAAAATATATTCTAATTATACCTTAAAACCACTAAATAGTATAATTTATCACAATAAATTATTTTGATTAAAAAAATTGTTTTAAAGTATTTTTCACTATTAATAAAAAATTTGAAGTTCTCAGAAAAATACCAAAAATTCAACATAGGCTAATTTCGATATTCCGAATCCAAAAATGAAGTCCATTTTGAAATATAAAATTTCTATAATTTTAAAAAGTGGTTATTAATATTCATAACGGCTACTTTGATTAGTCGCGGTGTTTTAGAACTCGAAGTTTCGTACAATGCAAGCTATTGCATTATTGAATGAGAAGCGTATCGTGGAAGCTCAGGGTGTTACATTCTCCCCTCCTTCAATAAATTGCGTCCTCGCAATTTGAAAATTTTCTTTGAAAATAAAAGGTTGAAAATAGAAAATACCTTTGATGAAAACCCACATCGGAAATAAGGTTAATAAATATATAACATTAAAATAAAGAAGGAAAAGTACAAAGGTCACCCGATATAGCCCATTCTAGGATTATATGAAAATATAGATATGGAGGAGAAACAAACCATCAAGGTCTGATGGAGAGTTATAGAAAACAGGATTATGAGAAAGTTTAACCATAAGAAAATCACAAACTTGTGATTGGTTAAACGGTCATTGAATCCCCAGTTGGAAAAGTTAACCGACAACATTTTTGTTTTAAGTTACCTTTTATAATGTTGAGGAATTTATTTAGGAGATTTACTAAGAACGTAAGGGAATATACATACTTGTTATGTATACTTTCATTCGTTAATAACTTTTTACCACAAACCCAACTTTTACTCCAAATGGTAACGGAACTCAAAAATATTCTATTTATCCTAATTGTATAAGTTGCCAAATGTTAACACATACCATTTAGATTAGTAAAACTATTTTTTAATAACCAGGGACTTCCTGTAGGCTAGTGGTAGGAAATAAAGGCATGTCGCACTATGGTTGTGGGTTCGATTCCTGCAGCTTTGTCCGACGCGACGGGTTATGCCCCACCCTACAGGTTGTCCTTTTCCTAAAACTATAGTATTATAATATTCCAAAAATAATCTTCTGAAATGTTTTTACCTTAAACAATACTATCCAAAGATCAACTTAATCCATCCCAACCTTTATAGTTATCCAAAATACCTCTGTCCAAACTTTCTCTAAAAGGTCTCTAAATTCCAAAATCAATTGTAAAATCAGATTCCCCAAATAAAGAAAAGATTCTCTTATTGTCACATACTAAAAATATGATTACATTAATCATATTACCTTAATAAAAAAGTAATGCAGTACAATATTTATATATATCACATTATTCTTATAACCAGAATATAATCCTTGATTCCAAAAGCACCAATACATTAATTATTCCGCTTCAACAGTAGTCACAGCATAAGATTGGCCTTGATCCCCTGGCCTTTTCTGAGGTAAGTTTCCTTGACGCTTAGGACATTCCTTTGCATAATGCCCCATTTCCCTACAATTTTAGCATTCAACTTTGACAGCCTCTTTCTTTCCCTTGCAATCACGAGCCTGGTGACCCTTTTCTCCACCTTTATAACAAACTCCCATTCCTTTTAGGCATGTACCAGGGTGATTCTTCCCACAATTATCACATAATGGAAAATCCTTCTTTCCCTTTTTCACTTTATCTGTCTCTTGTTCCACCGTTCTCTTCTTCTCTTGCTTTACTTTGTTGTCATAAGACTTAGAGAATTCCTTTTCTGTCTTGATAGCACACGAGACAATATCTTCGTATGATGAGAAGGATTGTGATACTAAAGCTCGACGGAGAAATGGTTTTAACCCATCAAAGAAACGATCAATCTTACTCCTTGGGTTACGTATATAATCGGAAGCATGCCTCGCTAACCTTGTAAAGTTAGCCTCATACTTTGCGACATTCTCTTCCTCCTTCTGCCTCAAACTCAGAAATTGCCTTTCTATATCTGCTCGATGGTCACGAGGAAAGTATTTTTCTAAGAAAAGCTCTTTGAACTCCCTCCATTCCATATTCGATACGTCATCATCTTCCTTTGTGTTTTGAATCAGCGACCACCACTGATCGGCATCTCCAGTGAGGCGGTAAACTGCCATGACAACCTTCTCCCTTTCACTACTCCCCAAGGCATGGAATATTTTCTCTAAGGAATTTATCCATTGCTCAGCTACTAATGGATTTGTACCCCCATTAAATGTCGGAGGTTGTTGCCTCATGAAGCGGTCTAACATTGATCCTCCACGTTGCGGATCAGGGTGCTCCATACGAGTAAGGTTATTATTCATAACCTGCGTGAGTTGTCCCAGTACGGTGAGAAGCTGATCGGCACCAGTTGTATCACTAGCTCCACCATAATTATCTTGAGCAGGAGGGAAATCCCTGCTCGGAGTGCGTGCGTTGATATGGTTTCCATTCCTTCCACTAGGTGCCATTTCTAAACAATGGCATAAACTAGATTAGTTTATGAATCAAAATACATAATTCCATACTTGTTAAACACTTTACATAAATTGAATTATTTATGGATATAATCCATAATCATAAAAAGAAATGTTTTCTTTGAGGAAGTATGTACTCATAACCCTTCATAGTGGTTTGTAAATAAAATGAGAATTATCCTATGCATATCCCCCGGGAGTGTCGTAACCAAGAGTGCAGCAAGGCCCGTTGTCGTGCACCAGTTCCCGTTCGAGTCTAGCTCAAAGCGGTGTTTTCGGGTTTTACCCCTAGGTACATCTGTGCCAGAGCCGCCTCTACCTGCTCGTAGGAAGTTCTTCTATACTAATCCTCAAAGTCTATCTTTGGGCTATGTGCTCTAATTAGAGTTTATCTAAATCTAGCTTCCAAGGTTAGTACTAAACTGCCTCTGATACCAACTATAACGCCCCGACCCCAGCTACCCAGAGTCGGTGCATTACTTCGTAACATTGGCATGATCACAAAGATCAAGTCTCGAAAGACCGATTAGTTTAGTAGCCTTGGAAACACTAGATACATTCATAAACGTTACATTACATCATAAAGTGAAAAACTAATAACAAAGTCTTCATAGTCCACACTCATATCCCCTTCTGAATATCCCTGCAGGTCATTCATAAAATACTTCTTCACATCCTGGAAAATATTAAAACATTGAAAGGGGTGAGCTCAGATTCTCAGTAAGTATAACAATATTGCGGAAGCTTTCATAAATAAACATTAACATTTAAGGCAATGTACAACTAAAACAAAAGGTTTTTAAACTTGAACTTCAACATAACATGGCAAAAGTAAAATGAGATAATTCCATTCACTTCTTCACATGGATATTCTACTGGTCGAATAATCACATGAAATATCAATAACCACTTTCATAATGAGGGAATGTATAATGCCGGACATTCTGAAACATTTTATCAAGGCCTCGGCCAAGACGTCTAAAATGATTAAGGCCTTGGCCAAAACCATAAATCAAATTGGGAAAGGGCCTCAGACAATTCCACGTCTAGTTGTCTCATGAGACCTATCGATGCATCGAGGAGCTATAGCGGGCTCCACCCGTCACTTATTAAGTCCAATAGATTCCTCATATGAATAGGTTTAAACATATCATAAACCATAACATAATCGTATCACATAAAACATGCATAAAGGAAACATAACATTTCCACATTTCAATCACAAGATATCAATACAACACATTGATATAATAAAAACGCTTTCAAAACCATTTTCAATACCAAAATAAAATAAAGTTAAAACTTTGTATTTATTTTTCATTAAAAAAATGATGGCTTGTAGAGGAAGCCAAAACTCAAATAATGGTCACGGCGGCAGAGAAGTCATTGTCGCTGCATAAGTACGGAAAGAAAAACATTCCCTTTTGTCGTTTATCAAAACGCTTCGTATAAAAAAGATTCCTTTTGAATAAACATAAAAGTCAAAGGGGTTTATACACAGTATAAAAGAAAGTTGTGTATAAAACCAAATATGCCTCAATGAAAGGGGATTGAGACGAATTCCTTAAAAGAACATTTTTAAAATAAAATAGATATATTATGTGTATTCACTATAGGTACAAATAAAGAAAGTAAAAATACAAAATAGGACATAATAATATCATGACATAATTTGAAAGTAGGAGATTAACCCAAAGAATGGAAGTTGGGTTAAGAAATTCCCTTACCTTGTGTCCGACTTGACTCAACCGTTCTTTAACCTCCTGAATAATAAACTAGAGTTCATATCTACCTTATTAAGAACCATTTTCAATTTCATTATCCTTTTTTATCACTTATTACAATGTTATGAACATTATGTAATTATTTAAGTTAATAATGGTCGTTTTGTCGATCTTTGGTAACTTGAGTCAACAATAAACTTCTTATAATTACAAGTTGTTCATGTGGTAGAATATCCATTATATACAGAATTATATTCATGATTTAGATGTCATATATATCTTATATATCTAGTATATACATTCATTTATAATATTACGTAACATTTAGAGGTAAGAAATGAAATGCACCGTTCATGGAGACGGTAAGCCGTACGTACGCCTGCACGCTACTTTCATTTCAATTTCATATTTAATGGAACGAAATCATAATAATATAAATGTATAATATAATTCCAGTATAATATAGTGTATAATACCATTTACTCCATCCTTTATACATCCCACATATGGCATTAACGATTCAAATCACTTTGAGGGGGCGATAGTCCGCACTTCCTAAAATGAAATTATCGCGTTTTACCCATAATGGAAATCATAAAGTATGCCATAAATGAGAAATACAGAAGAATAAGTAAAACATAAACATATTATATATCATATATAAAAATAGTGACATATTAATGGCCACCTTTGAAGGTGTTATATGAGTGTTGAACAATCATCGTTTCGTGAGGCAGAAATTCGCCAACCACAGAAACCGTATATTATTTAACCATTAGATGTAGGTGTGTGTACGTGTAGCTAGAATACTTATTATAACAACATCCTAGTATATTGAGGATACTGTTTTTGTTACAAAAGAAATGAATAAAAAGAGTTTAGGGGGTTGGAGAAGAAAAATAAAACAAATCAACATTAGAAAAGACATTACCTCAAAATCAGGTAACTCTTTTTGATTTGAGCCAAAGGCTTCCTTGGGAAGCGTTCTGCCCAACGTAAGGCTTCTAGGAGTAAGAGGGGGAAGTTGGGAGAGTATTTGGGCAGAGGTTGGCCGAGCCAAATGGCTTGAAAGTGTAAATGAGGTGGGAGAGGTGGGGGCCTTTTATAAGTGGAGAGGAGGGGCACTTTTGGAAAGATTGAAATGTTACATTATTTCACAATTCTTTTCGGATTCTAAAGGTCCCACACTTATATAATTCTAGGATAAGGTGATAAGGTTTCGAAAGCTCCTCATCCAATAGGCTTTGGACAAGTGTAAGCCTTGGATTTTGCATTATCTTCTCATTTTATTTAAATCGTTAAATAATGAGGTCATCGCTGCATCACAATGATGTCATAAATAATTTAATTTATATAATGTCTAAAAATTATAAAAAAAATACTATGATGTAGGAAATCTTTTTAGATTTCTAATTAATATTTATAGTCAAAATTTGGACTTGTGTAACCCCACTTAAAAACTGTTTTAGTAAAATAACTCATGTTTGTGTCAATTTAATTTTAACATTAAATAAATATATATTAATGTCATTTTCCAACTAAAGTGGCTCCATGGGGTCCCCAAGTTGACCCATGGGTTGTCGTGGTCGTCCATGACTAATCCAATAGGAGTAGGACAAGTGTCATGCTCATCTCATATTATTAAATCATTATTTGTACCTTAAACTACACTAATTACCTCTAATCGCGATTAAGAACTTAAAAGTTACTATTCACCAAAAAATTATTTTAATCTCATTGAACCACATTTTACATCTTAATGACAACCATGTATGTCGGAGTTTTGAAAATCAAATCACAGAAGTGGTAATATTTCATTTAAACGAAAAATCAGTTATTTAACTACCACTTAGTGGTTTCACTATTCATCAAAAATTGAAGTTTTTCAGAACAAGGCCAAAATTTCACCCTAAGCTATAATTGATATTCCGAATTCAAAAATGATGTCTATTTGAAAAAATTCCAAACATATAAGTTGCATTAATTAATTTTATAATTAATTCCCGCTGTTACGACAAATAGTGTGTTTTTAAGAAACAATTTATATCAAAAGATTGGCAATTGTTTATGTCCAATTTCAATGTTAAATTAATTCTAATGACCACCATTGGATAAAATGGTAAAAATATATTCTAATTATACCTTAAAACCACTAAATAGTATAATTTATCACAATAAATTATTTTGATTAAAAAAGTTGTTTTAAAGTATTTTTCACTATTCATAAAAAATTAGAAGTTCTCAGAGAAATACCAAAAATTCAACATAGGATAATTTCGATATTCCGAATCCAAAAATGAAGTCCATTTTGAAATATAGAATTTCTATAATTTTAAAAAGTGGTTATTACTATTCATAACGGCTACTTTGATTAGTCACGGTGTTTTAGAACATGAAGTTTCGTACAATGCAAGCTATTGCATTATTGAATAAGAAGCGTATCATGGAAGCTTGGGGTGTTACATAAACTTACCTAAAAAGAAAGAAAATATGAAATTAAATAATTTTTTTATTAATTAGTATATTTAATTATAAAAAACTACAAATGTACAAATATTTAACGAAAACAAAAAAAATTAAAACATTAAAAATTAATTAAAAATATGTGGAAATTGTGAAAAAAATAGGGGCACATCACCTGCATATTATATAACATAATAAAGAATGGATGTTCGTAAGGCATGAACCATAATGAAATAAATAACATAGTCTATGGAATCATACAATAGGAATATACATGGAATTTGTGGTGTGCGCATTGTTTTATAATGTTGTGAACACATATAAATTGAAACAATTTCACTCATTAACTTAAGGACATGAATTCAGGCCCCAGAATAAACTTTTGGACATGAAACCAGGTCCATGCATAACATTTTGAACATGTAATTAGGTTCACGCATAACCTTATGGTGATGAAACCAAGTCCATGAATGACATTGTGAACATTTAATCATGTTTAAGAATTTCCTAATGGATATGAAACTAGTTCCATGAATAACATTGTGAAGGTGAAATTAGGTTCACACATGGAATTGTGAACATGTAACCAGGTTCACACATACAATTATGGATATGAAACTAGTTCCACGTACAACATTGTGAACATGTGATAAGGTCCACTCAAAACATTGTGAATATTTAATCAGGTGAACGCGTAAACTTATGGACATTCAATCATGTCCATAAATAACATTTTAAACATGTAATCAAGTTCACACATAACGTTTATTCTCATGATTCATCCATTATTTCCTAATGCATTGGAGGGATATATAGGTCCCACACATCTCATATTATCATTCACAAAAATTCCACAATATAATAAAACATTCAACATAACATGAACCATAAAATGATATTGGTTTCATAAATCATTACTATTACAGTGAATTGGGTATAATTAACATTTCACCATGTCATAAAAAATTGAAAAGAGATATTTTTCATAACCATTTCATCAAATAATCACCATTGAATATAATAAGGTTTCATAAACATGTAACCCATGATAGGATAATAAGATTCACAGAGACAATTTCATTAAGAATAACCCATTCATAGAATGAATATGAAAGGATCCTAAGATAATTTACTATAATGGAATGGGTAATATCAATATATTTCATATTAGATGGAAATTGTTTTTGAATGATTTCTTGAGGGAAATATCCATTCATCATCAAAAATGGATTTTTAATACATAAAACCATTTAAAAATTACTTTTATAGAAAATACTTAGAGAAATTATAAAAAATAAATGATATAATTTTGAAAACCTTTTTTATTGAAAATTTCATTGAAAAACAATTTCATAAATATTGACCATTTAAAGATGCAAATGAATCCTCAAAGGAATGATGGTGTGTAAATATGTAAATATCTTTTGAGGTAAATAGAATATTCATTTTTTATGATAAAATGGTTATAAGGAAATACTTATTCAGAAAGAGACAATAATATTCCCATGAAAATATTGTTAAAATACCAAAAGGGTAAAATTTTCTTTTAAATCATACACAGCAATGGTATAATATTCTTTGAAACCCTTTTCAGAAAACATTGATTTCCAACCAAAGGGAGGGTAAAGTTGGTAATTCTTAATAACAATTTCATAACTATATTTTAGACCAAATAGTAGAAAAATGGTACCCATAAATGAGTATACGAGGTATAATTAGAGGAGATGAAAATTAATTAATTTCTTTGAGATATTGATCATAATATTTCATCAATTATTTATAAACATAAACAATCTAGAGAAACATTAAGAGATTGTTTCAATAGAATATTATAACTCGGTAACCTAGGATGTAGTCTCCTTGTAAGAAAATAAATTACTTGAATCTTAAAAAACCATGAAATAAGTAGATTCATGATATAACAAGTAAAATTTAAGTATATATGCCTCAAAAAAATATGTTTAGGTTAATATGAAAACATGAGTCTTAAATAAGGAAAATTGAGACAGATTAGTTTACCGATTTGGTATCTTTTGAAAGTAAATCCCAATTAGAGTATGTTATATAATGGATATATAAATAATCATAAATTTACTTATATTATATATTGAATACAATCATGGATATTACATACTCCACAGAAAAGTAATGACTAGTGAACATAACTTTTATCTCCTATAAATTAAAAATGAGATGATATACCCATACCATGTGTTTAGACTCACATATTACTAGCACAAACCACATTTATAACAACTATAATTTTATTATAAAAAATTTACAGAAACATATTATTATATTTAATACCATAAATGTTTTGATTACAACCATATATTTCCAACTTGTTAACTATCATATTTCATTGTTTCACTTCGGGTAATATTTGATTTTCTCTTCATGTATGTATTGATTTTATATATCACTGGTTATTAAACTTATATCATGATTCTAGAATTTAAATAATGATATATATATAATTTACATCCATTATAAGTATATTATAATAATCTATATAATAAAAAATTATTAAGTACAATACACCGTTCATGGAGATGGTATGTCATTCGTACGCATTAACGTTGTTTCCATTTTCATTATCATACTGAAAGACAGAAATAAAATTAAACATAAGTGTATATGTATATAAAATCATTAATTTGGTATTATAATTGTATATATATATATATATATCAAATAAGTTCATTTAAACCATCCCCAATACATTCTATGTGATGTGTGAATGAATCATATCACTTTAAGGGGGCGGTTGTCCACACTTACTCAAAAGAGATTATCGTATTAACACCAAATGGAAGGTAAAGAATTTTTTTAAAGTAATATATAATATTAAATAAACAATAAATATAATAAATGACATATATAAATATAGTTTCTCTCATAATTTCTAACACGATCGGTGGTATATAAGAAATGAAAAATCATAATTTCGTGAGGTAGGAGTTCACCGTAGACCAAACAATTATGTTTGATATCCATTAGATGGAGGTGTTTGTATGTTTAGGTTGAAAAAAATTAGACTAAAAGCATACTATTATGTTCATTATACTGGTGTT
The DNA here is from genome assembly GCA_963277665.1 of Viscum album. Lineage (NCBI taxonomy): Eukaryota > Viridiplantae > Streptophyta > Magnoliopsida > Santalales > Viscaceae > Viscum > Viscum album. The sequence goes on from OY728145.1 coordinate 1,668,473,639, forward strand.
TTCAAACAATAATTAAATAAAGAGAGTGTAGGGTTTGAAGAGGGAAAATAAAGGAAAGGAACTTGAGAGAAGATGATGCCTCTTCATCATGTAACTCCTTCTGGTTTGTTCCAAAAGGCTATCTGAGAGGATTTATTCCATAAGAGATGATTCAAGATAAAAGGTATGGATTTTGGAAATCCACTTAGGCCGATCAGGGCATAAACTAAAAGGTTTGAGTGTAGTGATGAATGGGTTGAGATGGTGGCCTTTTATAGTGGTGTGGAAGTGTCACTATTGTAAATATTTGAAGAGAGAATTACACCCATGTTTTCCATGTTTCAAGAGCCTCCATTCATGGAAACTTTTCAGGATATTTGTTGATAAGGTCAAAGTATGTTCATAAAAGTGGTGTTGTACCAGTTTCTATGTTGTTTTGGGGCATAAATTTAATGATTAGTACTTTATTAACCAAATATTTCTCTTAACCGATGTAATTAGCTTTAATTTCTCACTCTAATATTTTGGTAATTTTTTTTACCATATTAGAAATATTAAATTATGATGATTCAAAATATTTAATACATTTTTTCAAATTCTAGTTATAGAATTGGAAGAAATTAATATAAAATTAATCCCGCTAATGAGAACACACTACTAGTTTTTAATGTAAAAAATGTCCAAAATGTTATGTTTGTATCTCCAATTTCAATTTGAAATTGGTTAAAATGACCCAAATTGGATTAATTTGTAAAAATATCATCTAAATAAAATATTAAACAAATTAAAAATATATTTTAAAATTATAAATAAATTAGATGACAAATTTGTTTTGAAATAGGATCCAGTATTTTTATCTATTCATTAGTAGATGAAACCTTACATAAAAATAAAAAAACATTATAATATAATAACTTTTACGTATCTATTAAAAATAGGAACTTTTTTATTGAAATATTAAATCTATAAAATTTCCAAAAATTATATTTTAAAATGGTTCTCCATTAAAAGGTGTTAAAAATGCCTTAAATAAAAAAATAGAGTCTTAAGAATTAAATTATGATTATTCTGATGTTATGTTTATATAAATTATTGTATTAATATAAAAAATATTAGATTTAATAAATAAAATATGTTTTAAATTAATATAACATACCAATTTTAATTAATTTAATTTATTATGTTAAAATCACTTTGTGAATATAATAATATTTTCTTTTATATTCAATCGGTTTTCATATTAATTAAGTGGTTACCAAAGAATAAATATTATATTTTTATACAACAGATATATTCATAATTTAGTTAATACTGTCCATATTCCTTAACATAAAGTATAGGTTATATACTATTATAATATTATTTTTAATAATATATTATAGCAAAGTTGCACTCGATCTTACGTGTAATGCAAGTCATCGAGGAAGATCAATCATGCCTTTAATGTACGCTAACCAAGGTGTTCTATTTAACATATGCCATGTTGGTATTGCATGTAACATAATGCAATATGGGACCATGTGTAGGGAATTATTGACTTTTTAATAAAATATTTTGATTGTTTCTTGAAGTGAATGACATCAAATTATTAAATTAAATTTAAAAAAATTTCACCAGAATCATGGGGTGTCACAATATCCCCCATAAAATGAGTCTCACCTTCAAAATTCTACCTATCAAATACAGAAAAACGATTATTTAATTATTTCATCATATCCTCAACTTCCCAGGTAACTTCTAATGATTTTTTGTTTCTTCACAAAACATTTTACTAGTGGGTAGTCATTTTTTAAAGAACATTATCCCCATGATCAAAAATCTCTACATGTTGTACCTTATAAAATAGATATTTCTCTTGTTGTATGACATATGTGTTCAATATATGTGAAATATTAGGTATGTACTTCCTCGGAAGAGATAAACCGAACCTATCTTGAAATTGATATCGATTCAGTAGAAGTTATAAATTATAATGTACCATTTAAATATGATCAAGAATATCAACATGAATGATATACCGAGGGATTAGACTCCCCTTTTTTAAAAATATAATAACCTTCTTCCATGTATATGTACATTGGAATTCTATTTGACTAACTTCAAACTCCACATCTCACAAATGATCTTCATTAGATACTTTCTTCCAACATTGAGTTACCCTTATGGGTTGCTGAATGTCATGAATTTTTTCATCCATATCCTTATATAGATCAGGTCAAAATATATTTCATTATATATATTTTTAATAATATGTTTTATTTATTATCTTCTTTCAATACAGGGGTTCATAAGTAGTTATCTAAATACATGAGTTAATGTTATTTTTTTATGAAACATTTACTAAAGAAAGGTGTTGATCCTAACCACCTCTGAAATATAGAGAATGAGATATAAAAATATCTTTCTGATTTTGAATAGTTCTTTTAGAACGACCATCAATATTATGATGATAAATAATACTGAAACTAATTTCTTATGAATAACATACTGAATAATTCTATTTAACTTCTGGTTAAACCATAGATAATGATCAGAAACAATAGATTGTGGAACTCCATGTAATCACACATCATACTTAATGTATATCCTAGAATTTTGATCAATATAAGTATCAAATCTGATGGAAATTAATTTTGATGACATCATAATTAAATTAAATAAATCTGAAATAGTGTTTTTATACTTTTTGGGAGCCCGATTATCAAATACATGGCCATGACTTCCTATTTCTATTCTATTATACATAATGGTTATAACAACCCATTATAATTATAGATATCAGACAAAAACTTTTTTATATATTTTCCATTGAGATATATATTCTATGATATCTCTTTTAATGATTTCCCGTAATAAATACTCATTAAAATAACTGTACATCTTTATACTTGCAGGATGAAGAGAGAATGAAAGAACAATTGTATTTATCTAACTATTCATTTTTCAATTTTTTTATTGTGAGACTCACACTAGGTTTCTCATCATTATCATTCAATAAAAATATATATTCATCTTACGAGAATATTTTTCATTCTTATATAGTTCTACATCTTTTTTTACAACTCTTAAATCCCCATATCAAAATACTGTTAATCTTTATTATGAGAATAATATGATATATACCCATTAAACTATATTTCAAGTTCCATCTCCTTTAAATCCATATGTATTATATTTCTTCAATTCACATCATATAAAAATATATATGGTCACTTTCATTCAAAAAATAAAACACCTAGTTTTCCTTCCTAGGGTGGAAATTTATCATGTATTCATAATCTTCAATCAATTCCAAATATCTTTTATATCTCATATTCATGTCTTTATGTGTAAAGATATAATAAATATTTTATGATCCAGATATATCTAACACGTTTCACCATAAATGTAAATATTATATTGATTCAACAAAAATATATCACTTTTGGATTGGAATCATGAATTACGTAATTTCCTAATATATTTTCAGTTTTTTGAGGCATATGCTATCACAATATCATTATACTCAAGGTAAAATACCAGTACATTCATTGATGCATCACTATAGATCACAGACACTTATCCATTACTTGGTTGTGTTAGCACATTTTCACTAACCATCCTTCTCTTCTATTCATTTAAATTCCCTTCATATTCTTATATCCCTAAACATATAACACCATCTGGTGCCTACTTGGTGAGTTGACTAGATAATCCTGAGAAATATCTAAAAATGTGATTGTAATATATATCTAGCCCATGAAACCAAGGATCTCTATATCCATGGTTTTACTATTACATTTATAGAAAAAATCCATATTTCAAGGACCCAATGAAATACCCTAACATGAGAATATATAACCCATGAATGGAACTTTTCAAAGAAAAAATTCACACATGGTAAATATTTCATACAACTTTCCCTTCTTTAGGGTTTTCAGGTCAATTTTTAAATGAACATTATGATATTACTTAATAATTTAATTTATAAGACTATAATATATAAAGATTACATGAAACTAAGATTCATAACCTCTTATGATTGTATTTATTAAATCCATGAGGGAAACATAAGAATTAGTAAGTTAAAATGGAATCATATTAAATTAATAATGTCCATACCTCCTATAGATGGTTGTCTTGGGTATACACTCAATTTTAAACCTCATTTGATAAAATCTATAATGGAGGTAAATATTAGAAACGTTTTTATCTCTATGTAATTTATCAAAAACACATTAATATATGGTAGGTAATATTTTTTCGTTATAGTTATCTTGTTATGTTCTCGATAATCAATTCAAATATGCATTGCCCCATTTTTTCATCTTAAAAAACAGAACATGTGAACCCCCTGGGGATGCAAATAGATGAATGAATCCCTTTCAAAATTTTCATGTACATTATTCTTTAATTCTTATAACTCATTTATTACCATTCAATAAATAGTATTTTAAGTAGTTGCAGTACCATGTATGAGTTTTATTTTGAATTTAACTTCACAATTTAGAGAAAGAATATGAAACTCTTCTAGAATAATGTTAACAAACTCCCATTGAATAAGAGTATCATGAATTTTGAGTTTATACCCACCCATTAGATATATATAACTTTAATAGATAGTAATTAAGAAAAAAAGATATAAATAATTTCTATTCGATGTTCGTATTCATCCCTATACCGATAAATGATCATAGGGTCATATCATATATGAAATATGACGTCCATCCTCAGAAATTGATATGGAAGCTATATAAAGAAATCAAATCCATGACTAGAATAAAATAAAAAATCAACAAAAGTCCAAATCAAAATATTTACGAGAATTGAATTCTCGTAAAATTCAATCATATGTGAACTATATAGTTGGGATATGACCATCATACTATTATAATTATTCAGTATTAACATGACATCTAATCTTTATGGTGGAAATTAAAAAAACATTTCTAATTCCTCATATCTAAAATTATGTGTAAATTTTGAATAAAAAACACATTAGTTGTTGTAGAGTGTACGATAAGTTTAACTTTCACCATTTCATTATTGTAGCCCACTTTGGAAGCAGCGATCATGAAGTATTTCTCTTTTTATTTGGCCTTAACAGTGTGTTGATTCCGAACAGCAGCAAATAACATATCATTTCATCACTTGTTGGGGGAAATTCCCATAATACGTCTACTTTAAGTGTTTTATTGTTGGTGGTACATTATTTAGACTATTCTTTTCCTCCATTTAATTAACGAGCATATTCGATGACTTTCGATTTTCACAGTCATGATGGAAAGACATTCCAAAATAAATGAACCATCATGTAAAATTAATGTAATGTACATGATGGTTCCTCCCATATTTATACCATATACATGGATGGAATTTCATTCTATAATGTCTGTTTTCACGTTTTTAGGAGAATCCATTCCCTATAGAAAACCATGGGAATGGTGGGATTCTACAATTTCAATTTCCACTGTGAGATCACATCGAATGATTTCTTCCTCGAGACCAATGTCTCTTATGTTTAACAAATTTCAAAGACATGTTTTTGAGAAAAACTATAATTTGTCAATTTTGATTCTAGGTTAATAATAAAACTAGTATAATAACTTGCATTTCTTGTAAAATTTACCTCATAGGTACAAATGGATTCAATGTCCTTATGATTTCTTATGATGAATTTATTCTCCATTTTTATATAGAATATAAGTTATTTAATTACAAAAATATACCCTCTTAAATTCTTCTCCTAGAATGAAGTCAATTTATTCCACTTTATATATAATCTTAACAATATTCCACCATTTACCTTGTTTGACTTCCAAACAATAAATGTATAGGAAAACTTCTTCATCTTTTGGGCACCATATTTGATAATATACATTCTTAGTAGTTCTAATCCATCACTTATCCACTAGTTGATCAGAATACCCAATAAATGATGGTGATTGTTTCATTATGAAATAACCAAAATTTAGTTTTCTACTCCTTTTATCATTTGGATACACAACTTGATTCACAACCTTAAGAAGGTTCATTGAGAATAACATTATTATTGTTCATTCCATCACCCATTGCAATTGGTCAGTCATTCTAAAAACAATGTAATTGTCAAACACATTCATTGTTAACATATTTTCTTCATGTAATAGTGGTCTACTAAAACTTAAATGAAATACCCAGGAATTCCATGTAATTTTTTTGAAAATTAAATGGGGTTTTTTTTAGACTAGGATATGACACGTCACGTAATTATGAGTCCTTGAGTGAAAAAATGTATTTTTAACCTATTTTTAATGTTCATTAAATAGAAGTACGAGTGTGATTTTATGAATTTCAAACGAGTGCCCAGATTAAAAACATGAGACCACCATTGAAATAAGAGTGTCTGGATTCACCTAGAAAGGTCATGACATTGACTGACAATGGTTAGCTAACAAGTTATTTTTCAGACATTTTAAAAGAAAAAATGAATCATCATAAAAAGTTATTTTATTTTATTTCTTCATCATTAAGAAGAAGCATGTCGGTACTATGATATACCAATGAGGGGATGCTGAATCTCATTAATGAATCTCATTAATAAATCATTATGGTGATGCTGTAATGTGAAATATGTCTTCCTTCGATAATCAAACAAGAATTCTGGGTTAATGAACTACCCTTGAATTCCTCTAAAGAACGATGAAGGAAGCCTATCCAATGATAAACACCAGTGAATCATACAATGGAAATGACAACCTTGGATAGTGGATTCAAGATCAAATATCGATAGATAATGTAGAATGATCATCCTTGAGAAATATACTTTTCTAGGTAGGGGTTAGATGCTTTTCTGTTTGAATTCCATTTCCATGTTAATTCTTTTAAAAGAAAAACACAAGTTAAATCAAGAACAAGTTATCCTGCAGATTGATCATTCATGTAGGATGGTTAATGATGTGGGATAAAGTTGATATCTATCATAGTGATTATTCCACCTTATTTGGGTCATTCGTGATAATGTTATGAAGAACGCATCTGGGTCAATAAAGACAAATACTTGTATCATTCTGTGGGTGTTCTTATGTATGGATCCTCACCCTCTCATCTTCTTTTGTTTTTTCCTTTCATCCTGGTGAAATTAATTTGGATATGATTGTATCCATGGTCCATATGGGACTGTAGCGGTGCATCGACCAGCGGGAGGACACCATGGGAGATGGTGACAATTGGTGGGAAGGGCTACGACAGTGGTAGGAGAAATGAAAACAAAGACACTATGGTGTTATAAGGCCATGGAACCAGGATATAGGGAGATGGAATCATAGAGACATTCCACTATGCCACAATAGTATCAATAAACATCGGTAAGAAGGACAATAGCATGGGGGAGGCAGTACGCTAAAAGCGCACCACTGTAGCACACCGCAGCAGCGATGGGACATTGCAGATGGGTGACCCGTGGCAGGGACATGTGTCAATGCTAGCCTCTCGGACCGGCCGTGGGGCACGCGTACTGGCCACGTGGAACTTGAGCTAGCCACGTGGCATGGGGCCAGCTGCATTCTCCCAATAGGTGAACCCCCAATGTAGGCGGCTTTGAGGAGCGGGTTAACCTAGATTTAAGCCTTGTTGATCAGGATGGGCGACGTGGTCATCAACCACGTCTTCCTGGTTGGAGAAGAGTCAGCCGCTCAAGTGGATGGATGGAGTGATTAGACTCGACATCACAAATGATATGGGAAATAATATAAGTCCATACCTTGCATCGGGATGGGACAACAGTTGGGACTGGGCCGCAGAGTGGCCCGATGGGCAGGACCCACTGCCGATCTAGTCCGGGTCCAGCAAGGTCCAATGGGCTTGCCACTAAGACATGATAGAATGGGTCATCCCTAACCAAACTAGGTTGGGTTACATCTCTAATAACATTTTGTTTCATTTGGGACCCTCCATCTTGGTTGGTGGGGCGGTCAACCATGTCAGATTGGGCCCATACTCAACCAGACCCTATTTACTAAAATACTAATATCTTTCAGATCTAGCATCCAATTGATGTGAATTCTAGGGATTTGTGAAACTTGAGGAAATATAGTCCTTTGAGTATACACTAAGTTATTTTTCATTACCGTTGAAATAAAGCTGATGGATTGAGGGGTAGATCCTCCCAAAGTCAATCACCTTAAAGAGTAGGAATCTTACAACCGGCTGCGACACAAAGGATATGATGACCACAACCAAGATGCCTCAAGAGGAGTAGACAATAGTGGTTCAATAGAGAAGAGAACCTCAGTTTTCCAGCAAATGGGAAGACCTTATTGGTCCAGCAGATGAGTGGACCTCAGCGGTCTAGAAGAAGCGGGGACCTCACTAGTCCAACATGCGAGCGGACATCAGTGGTCTAGCAGCTGAGGGGACCTTATTGGTTGATTAGTCGAGCATACCTCAGTGGTACATCAGCTGAGCAGAACTCTCTGGTATATAATTCTAGTGGACATCATTTTTCCAGTAGCTGAGCAGATCTCAGTGGCTCATCAAGGATGAGTCCCTTAGTAGTACATGATGATTCAACATTACAAGTGAAAATAAAAATTTTTATACATTGAGTTATAACTGGTGTTATCTACCTTTTCTGTGTGGTATTTGTTGTGTGGTCTTTCTATGTGGTCTTTCTTTTTTATATTTCTTTTGTGGATTGGTGTCCTTAATAATTATTTTGTAACTCACCCCTTCACTGGCTTCACCTACAAGTTACGTGTCTCGTCAGGTGATCGATGCTTCGATTTGGACTTTTGCACCTGGACTAGGTGGAGCTCTATGAGGCGGGGCAGATAGGCTTACTACTATGACTATAGATACCTACCCTTCACCTACCCTTTAGGTATGGTCCCGAGTGTATAGACCGTGGTATTTGTACACTCTATTGGGGTTTTGTTCTTGTATTCTAGCCACATAGTACATTCAGTTTGTAGAATACTATCTATAGTTTTCATAGTGATATTTGTTTTTTTACATATTTTTACTTTTCATAATTGGATCTTTGTGTGTGTGTACATGTTTAAAAACAAATTCTTTCCCTTTTTGGGATGTTCCAATTCGGTGCTAGTCACCTACCCCTAGCCTATGGAAGGCGGACATGGGGTACTCACGATATGGGCCCTAGGGGATGGGACTTGACAAAGTGGAATCATAGGTGGTCGATTCTGCTAGAATAATGAAGAGTCTATTTTTTTTTTGGGGAAATAATGCCCAGTGTATTTAGTAAGGATTTTAGGCCTGAGAGTCCTATGTTGGTGTGGCAGCTGACATATCCATACACCAAAACCCTGGATTATACTTTCCGACTGGGTACATGAAAACACTCTTTTCATGTATCATTGAGTGTTTTGCCATCATAATTTTGGGTCAGAGTCATTTCACTAGGTATAATATAGTGATTTGTGGTTCATCTTGATCTCGTTCAGGATGCCTCCATGCAGATAGCCAGCTAAGACTCAAGTGTGTGACCACGATGATGGTCCACGTAGTGATGAGGCTTTGGTATAGGTACTGTTACCCGAGATAGTACATTTGGGAGGTGTCCCAGTAATACCACCGTTGGTCAGCAATTACTACCATCACTACTAGTTGAGGATTCAAATAGGCTCATTGACTTAAATGAGTTCCAACAAATTAAACCCCCTAGGTTTAGGGGAGAGACAAATCCTTAGGTATCTAAGGATTGGCTGGAGGCAATGACGTGAGTCTTATGCTTAGTGAGGATGCAACACTACAAGACGACAGTTCTAGAAGTGAGACTTTTATAGGTCTCAGTGGGGAGATTGTGGAGATTAACCATACATACTCATGAGCTAGTGAACTCACCTGGTCTGACATTGAGTAACTTTTTTGGGAGGAGTTATTCCTCATGACGTTGTGCTCTATACACATATAGGTTTTTCTTCATTTATATCCTGGAAGCCTGATAGTGGATGAGTACACTGTGAGGTTCACAGACCTATCCAGTTACTCTAAGGATTTGGTGTGGGACCCCTTTTTCATGGCCCAGACCTTGGAGCAGGGACTCCAATAGAGAATTAGGGCATGGACGATTTTCCTAAGCATCCTTACACAGGCTTGGGTACTAGAGAAATATCCACTAGTAGATATATTCCTTTTTGAGAAGGCCATAATAGTGGGAGCTAGTACTAGACGAATGGTGGCCAAGTCATTTATTGTGAGTAGCCTATAGATGATGTAGAGGTCCAAACAGGCCATACCATTCGGAGGATGATCACAGGAATCAGGGTCGGTAGTACGAGGCTCTTAGGGTTGAGGGAGTCATCAGAGATCATAGTATGCTACAAATCTGGTGTGTAGTGGCACATGGCTCGGGATTGCCCGAATTTCCGCACAAAGGACCGCTAGAGGGTTGGGGAACTTTTGAGGTAGAAATAGAGATAGGAACACAGTGGTCTTCCAAGGAGTGTATGTGCAAGAGGAGTACAAAGAGCTGCGGGATGTGGAAATTGGTATGAGGTACTACCACCACCACCCACAGGTGGTCCACCACGATCTATAAGATTAGGTGGATAGGGGCGAGCTCAGCTTTAGGACGTTGAGGCCTACAGTCCTGATTTCTAAGAGATGATATGAGGTACGATATGTGTATTCTACACTTTAGCCACATTTCATATAGACATAGGTTCCGGTCACTCTATCATTTCCACGGACCTTGTTTGGAGCTCAAAAATTCTTATCGATTTTTTGGCTTGATCATTATGATTATATACTACTATAGGTAGGGATTAAATGATACCACACTAGTGCCCACCGTGTGAGTTTACTCTGGTATGCGAGATATTTGGATATGATCTCATAATAGAGGCATCGAAGCCTTATAAGACCATTCTGTGTATGGTATGGTTATCCACAGTCCATTCTCAGATTATCTATTTAAGCGCAGAGTACGGTATGTCCGCAGTGATGGGACACGTTTCTTACTCATTGGTGAGAAGGGATCTTTTTCATTACAGGATGGAATCACACATATAAGGGTTTAGCTGATCACTCATCAGATGCACAACATGTCCCTCAGTGCATTAGATGATACAAGTTCATATTTTCCTACAATGGTGGAAGAATACGAGTATTTGTTTCCAGAGGATATTCCAGGACTACCTGCTCACAGTGTGGTCGACGTATGCATTGATATATACCCCAGGATAGAACCTATATCGACACTTTCTTATCAAATGGATTCCAACAAGCTCCATGAACTGAGGGTATAGTTAGAGGACATGCAGTGTAAAGGGTTCGTGGGTCCCAAAATTTCACGATGGGCCGCCCCAATGTTGTTTTCCTTGAAGGCAGACAAAAACTAGCGGTTATGCATGGAATTTCCTCGCATGAAAAAGGTGATCATGAAGAGAAAGTATCCTCTACCATAGATTCATGAACTCTTCGCTCAATTGAAGGGGGAATGTTTATTCTTGAACATAGTCAGATTAGGATATCACCATCTTCTATTACGAGATGAGGACATCTCAAAGATGACTTTAAGATGTAGCTACAACCACAACGAGTACTTAGCGACGACATTTGGTGTCTAAAACACCCCAGAAATGTTCATTAGACTCATTAATAGGATCTTCTAGCTATACATAGACAAGTTTATAGTTGTCTTCATTGATGACATCTTAGTGTATTCATCATCTGAGTCAGATCACACGATACTCCTGAGGATGGTTCTGGACGCACTCTGAGAGCACCATCATTATAGAAATCTCTTAAAGTGTGAGTTTCAGATAGGAATCCTCCACTTCCTAGGACATCTCATCTTAGAGGTTAGAGTTTTGGTGTATCCATCAAAGATCGAGGCTGAGATTTCTTGGGTGCCACCCAATAGAATTACTGAAATTCATAGTTTCATTGGGTTGGATGTGCAGTATCAGAGTTTTTTCATCAACTTATCCAGAGTGGCAGAACCCATGATGGTGTTGAAGAAGAAGGGAAAACCCTTTTTGTGGACAAAAATATTCAAACAGAGAATTTAGCAGCTGAGGTAGAGCGTGATGAGTTCTCTTATTCTGATGCTACTAAAGGAGGGCAATGAATACAAGGAGTTCTGTGACACATCAGGAATTGGGATTGATTTTGTCTCGATGAAGGGGAAATTAACGATTTCTTATGTCATAAGACAGTTGATTCTTCATGAGAAAAACTATGTGACTCATGACCTTGGGTTGGAAGTGGTAGTCTGTGCACTGAAGATGTGGCGACACTACTTTATTAGAAAATGATTCATCATCAACTATGACTACAAGAGTCTCAAATATATTTTTTTCTCAGAATTATATGAATGTGAGCCAATGACATTAGATATATTTCATATAAGACTATTACATAGAGATAACATATACTATTAGGAAGGGGAATGTGGTTGCAAATGCTCATAAAAGTATATTGAGTTCACAGATACAAAACAAGGCCTCAGAGTAGTTGTCCTCACTTTTGATATCCTTTGTGGATAGAGAGGATATATCTATTCTTAATTGGATGGTAGTTTACCCTCCACTCATATAGTGAGTTAGGGTGGATCAACATTGAGATTCTAGCTTTGATACTATATGTGCCAATATGTCTAAAGGGCATACCCCTGGCGGATATTATAAAGGTGGGGATAACGTCATCCTTTTTAGAGGAAACTCTTTTTAAAAAGTGAGGTTATGGGAATAGGTGTTGAGGGATTTTATATACCCCCTTTTGTGGTTCATCCATGTGTGGGGAAGATGTACTAGGACCTCCTACGTTAGTACTGGTGGAAAAGGATGAAGAAGGCAGTGAAATATTTGGTTTCTAGATGCCTAACTTGTCATGAAGTGAAGGCTGAGAACTAGGTTCTAATAGGTTTTACATAACCCCTCAAGGTAATGAAGTAAATGGGGGATGGAATATTGATGGAACTCATTCTGGGAATAGCACGTACATCCAAGGGCCATGATGACATTTGGGTAATCATTGACTAACTCACCACGTCATCATACTTCCTACCCATTCGAGTGAAGGGTTCAGTAGAGAGATTGGGATGCCTCTAAGTGGGGAGATAGTTCGACTCCATGGAGTCCCATCTACACTAGTCTCAGATCATGATACACGCTTAACATCCCAATTATGGAAAATATTATAGCAGGATTTTTGGACTCATCTGTGGTTGAGAAAATCATTTCACCCATAGAGGGATGGTCAGATGGAGGGGACTTTATATACAATGGAGGATATGATTCATGCTTTAATTCATGATTTCGGTCGCATTTGGTAGGACCACATACCACTGGTTGATTTTTCATAAAACAACAGCTACCACTCCACTATCAGAATGGCACCATTCAAGGCATTGTATGGACAACCATGACGGTCACTGTTATACTGGAAAGACCCAAGGGAGTTAGCACTCATGGGTCCAGAGATGGTACAAGCTACACCTAGGAAGGTCCAAGTAATCTGAGAGCGGATGAAGACTTAACATAGCCGACAGAAGTCCTATGATGATAGGTGACAAAGACCTTTGGAGTTAGAAGCCTAGGAACACATATTCCTATAGGTCTCTCATTGACGAGGGAAACATAGATTTCATCGGGATGACAAGTTATCTCCTAGGTTCATCATACCATTCCTCATACACTGTAGAGTGGGAGAGGTGCCATAATATTTGGCTCTACCACCATAGTCAGAGAGGTTTCAAGACAACATCCACGTATCACAGACAAGGAGATGCGTGCATGACCCTTCTCACATCATCCACCATAGAGCGAAATTTGTAGAGTACCCAATGGAGAGAGACGATCATCAAGAGAGGATCCTTTATGGATGGTCAATTCCTCTAGTGTGTGTTCATTGGCAGCCTAGGAATCTCTAGGAAAAAACAAGGGAGTGGGAGGCTCAGATTTAGGCTCAATACGCCCATTTTTTTTATTATCCCATGTTTTGGCTTATGAGGATGTAAATCCCTAAAGGAGGAGAAATGTAATACCCTTGATTTCTACTTCATTTTTTTGAAAATTAAATGTGATTTTTTTGAATATTGGGCTTTGAGATGTCACATAATTCCGAGGTGTGGAGTGGATAAAACAAATTTTAGAACTATTTATAATGTTCATTAAATAAACGTGTGAGAGGGATTCTATAACCTTCAATCTAGTTCACAGATAAAAAATATTATGAAACCATTGAACTTATATAGTTGGGATTTTCCTAAAGAGATCCTCAAATCAAATAATGTGGGTCGATCAAAAAAGTTATTTTTGAACATTTTAGATGAAAATAATGAAATACCTTAAAAAGTTTTTTTATTTGTTTTATTCATTGTTAAGAAGTGTTACATCAACGTTGTAGTATAGTAACAAGGAAACATTGAATCTCATTATTGAATCTCATTAATGAATCAGGGTGGTGGGGATGCAATGGGCAATGTGTTTTCCTTCTCTAATCAAATAGGAATTTAGGGATGAAAAACTACACTAGAATTCATCTGAAAAATGGAAAAACAAACCTCTCCAACGACGAATTCCAAAGAATTATATGATGGAGATTGCAACCTTAGAGAGATGATTTGGGACCGGAGATCAACGGACGATGAAGGACGATCATCCTCAAGAAATCATCTTTTATAAGTAGGGGATTGATGCTTTGTTGTGTGAATTGATTTTCCAAGATTTTTCTGTTAAACCATGAATGATGGTTAACTCTCATAAAAAATAACTTGTGGATCAATTTTTCATGTGGGATAGATAATGATGAGGGATAAATGAGATGTCTATCTCTGTGATTATTCTGATTTATTTTGGTTTGTTTTTAGCCAACTAACAAGAATACATTCGAGCCAACATGAAAAAAGACCTGGATATTTCATTGGGCTTTTTATGTGTGATTCATCCCCCTATCCTATTATTTTGTTCTTACCATTATTTATGGTGTAATGAATTTAGTAGTGATGGTATAAATGGTCAAGATATGACCATATCAGTGCATTAGACCATGGAAAAAGGTCTTGGTAGATGGCAGCATCGTGTAGGAAGGGACACAACCAACCAGGCCGCAACACACTGAAGTGACAATGGAAGGCGACCCTAGAATGAAGCCATGGTGGTGGCATAACACTATTGAGCCCAAAATAGGGGTGATGAAAACATAGGGAAATGGAACCCAAGATGTGGTGCCAGCAGGAGCCGTCGGCACCAAGCCTAGTGTCAGGTGGGAGTTAGTGCACTAGAAGGGCCATGCGGTGGTGACGAGTCCCAACACAATTCCAGAATGGATAGGTGACCCATGAAAGTTCCACGGGTTGGTGTTGGGACATGGACCATCTGCGTGGCATGTGGACTAATTGCGTTTGTTCGGCAAGTGAACCCTCGTGACAGCCGGTCGTGGGGAGTGGGTCAATGCTGCTTAAAGCCACATTTATCGGGAAAGGAGACTCAATTATCGACAATGTCTAATCGATTGGAGAAGATCAAACCACTCATGTAGTCAGCTAATGTAATCAGACCGGCCCCCCCTATAGGGTAGGTTGGACTGGTAGGCCAGACCCTATATCGGGCTGGGCCGATATTTCAGATTGGGCCGTTGAGCGGCCTGTTGTGCTAGATCCATGGCCGATCCAGGCAGGGCCCAGTAAGGCCAAATGGGCCTAATCACTGGGCCAGGATAGACCCTGTCGGCCCATAACCAACTGAGTCAGGTTGGGTTAGCCGAACTAGGTCGGGTAATGTGGGACCCCCGTATGCAATGGCCCGATGTTTACTAAAACACCAATATCATTCAGCCTAGGAGTTTGATAAATGCGACACCTATGACATTGGTAAACTTACGACGAGATTGTCCTTTGAGTATGGTCTAAGTGAGTTTTTGTGAATGTCAAAATACGGCCAATGGATTGAGGAGTATAACCTCCTAGAGTCTAGCACACTAGAGAACAAGAATCCAAAAAATACTTGTGACATTAATGATATAACGAGTGGACCTAAAATGGTCCATCAGATGATCAGACCTCAGTGGTACAATAGATGAGCGGACCTCATTGGTTTAGTAGACGAGTGGAATTTAGTGGTCCAACAGATGAGCTGACCTCAGTGGTCCTACAGACGAGGGGACCTTAGTGGTCCAGCAGCTGAGCAGACATGAGTGGTCTAGTACCTGAGCCGACCATAGTGTTCTAGCTATCGAGGGGACCTCATAGGTCATGTAGTCAAGTATACCTTAGTGGCTCATCTAGTATGAGTCCGTCAGTAGTATAGGACGATTCAAATTTATGACTTAAAGTATCACTTTTTATACTTTTTATTATACCTAGTGTGAGTTGTGATTTATGTGGGGTATTTTCTATGTGGTCATGTTGTGAGGTCTCATTTTTTATCTTTGTTTTTTGGTTTGGGGTCCCTACTATGTATTATTTTTCTCACCCCTACACAGGCTTCGGTCGCACGTATCATGTCTCATGTAGGTGATCGTCGATTCGATGGTGACCTTGCTGGTCCTAGACCAGCTAGTTAATAGTTAAATGGGATAGATGATCATACTATTATAACTTCAGATAGCTACCCTTCACCTACAATTCAGGTTGGGTCTCTAGCATATGGAACATGTAATTTTTACATTTCGTTGTGGTTTTCTACTTGTATTCTAACCCCTTTGTAATTTTAGTTAGTATTATACTATCTTTAGTTTTCTCAGTGACAATTGTGGTTTACATTGTGTATACATTCCATAGTTTGAAATTTTTGAATATATATATATGTGTGTGTGTGTGTCTAAAGGAAAATTCCTCCCCTTTTGGGATATGCCTATTCAGTACTAGTCGCTAGCCCCATGCCTATAGAAGGCCGGCATTGGGTACTCACAAAATGGTCCCCCGGGGACGAGTCGTGATAATAAAAGTAAAGTGTAAGCATCAATCTATGATAACCAGAGTGAGTTATCGTATAATAATGAAATATAATTTTAGGATATATGAATCATGAAAAAATATTCTCAATATATACACCCATATGTTTAAACAATTTTATCCATTTTCATTAAATAAATTTGTTATGTTATACTCTATATAGATTTATCCCTAGGGTTTCACCAATGATTTATATCCCTAATCATAAAATATTGACTAATCCACACTCTAAGTGTAGAGACCCAAAGCTTGACATACATGGACAATAAATTACTTTTGTGTAATACTTAATACATAATGAGAACCAACACTCAAGGACCGTAATAGTTTAGTGTCTTTGGAAACATGGAATATCAAAATCTAATCATGTTGAAAGATCTTCAACAACTCCCATAATGATATTTCCCTTTTTGTTTCCTTACCTAAAACCTCTCTTTATTTCCTGGGAAAAATATTACAAAAAAAGGGTGAGCTCAAATTCTTAGTAAGGGAAAACATAGAGAACATAATTCAATTTATAAACATTTGAAAGAAAAAACATGAACATGAAATTTAAACATCAAAATCTTGAGAAAAGGCATAAATCGTTGAAGTACGTAAGGCATATATCATAATGTAAAATCAACCATGATAAAATATAATGGGAATAAAACATGTAATTGTGGAAACCATTAAGCACATGTTATGATTTCCATACTAGCCAAGGCATTGCTGTCAAGACTATCCTAGTGGAAAAAGTCCCTTTCTGAATCGAGTTCACTCCACATTTCAGTCCTGTAACACTAAACCGAATTAACTTACCATTCCAGCCATGTCTGTCTCATGAGATATAAATCTTTACCCAATGCTTTGGAGGGAGATATAGGTCCCACCCATCTCACAATGAAATCATTCTTACTTGTGCCACAAAATAAACATACATCATTCATAATAACCCAATAAATAAAATGGGTTTCATAAACATCATCCCATCATCACATAATCCATATAAAAGAAATGGATATCATTTCATAATCAGAAAAGTAAAACCTTGTAAATTATAGAGACATGATACTTGAAACATACACATATGAAATAATGTCATCTAAGATGAAAATGGTTTTGATAAAACACTTGAAATGAATTTTTGAGGAAAATATCCTTTCTTCTTCAAAATCATTTTCTTTTCACAAAATGTCATTCAGTTTTAAAAGAATTGGATTTTGTTGAAAATAGTCATGAAATCATTTGGATGAAGCTTCATGAAAATATAGATTTATAAAACCGTAAAAATCTTTTCATGCCATATAAGTTAAAAAAAACATTCTTCTCATTCTTTTGCTGGAAAAGTAAAAAAAAGTACCTCGTAACATAAACAAAAGAATGATTACATACATACCATGTAGTGAAAGTAAAAATGGTTAAAAGGAATTTAAACATACATGAAACCATTCTTATAAATCAGGGACATGGGTGATAAATATAACCCGAGTAAATACTTACGAATATTCAATCTCATATAAGAATGAGATTGGAATAATTATCCCGTACCTTAGGTCTGATATGCATCGAATGAATCCGAACGTCCATTATAATGATTTTAATAATGTCATTGACTTATTACATAATCATATTCATTGTTATGATATCATATATTTTTCACTTATTAATTTAGATTACCCGTTCTTTTGTAAATTCCATGTTAAAGCAGTGTTTTGGGTAAAATCATTTCATTTATCGTATGTGTTTCGACTTTTCGTTGTTAATATTATTACCTATATCCTGATTTACATAATTCCATAATGTAAAAAATGATTTATATATAATATTTATTCATCATATAAATATATAATGTAGTTCGATAAAAGGAATTAAATACACCGTTCATGGAGACGGTAGGCCGTACGTACGCATGGACGCTGTTTTCATTTCCTTATTGAATTAAATGATACTAAATAGATGACATATATATATATATATACATAAATCAAGTAGAATTATTGTTTAATATTTTTAATTATTATTCATTATATAAACTTTATAATCATTCATGTATGGTTAACATGGAGAATGAATCTCATCGCATCGTGGAGACGGTAATCCGTACGTACGCAGAAGCGATGATCTCGTTCACATAATAATTGAATAGAATTGGATTGGCCGGTATAATATATAAGAATTAGTATTATGTTATAATAACAGTATATAGTTATTGTTTACACCATTATACCCATCCATGTAAGGTGTTGGTGGAAAAACAGATTACACCACAGTGTGGAGATGATATTTCATACGTACGCACGCGCGGTGATTTCATTTTCCGAAGGATGGATAGATGGTGAAGTTGGGTTTTTTCATAATTATAATAACATATAATTATATTAGTGACACTCATGTTATTACTTCATAATAAAACAACTAAATAAGAAGAAGAAGAAGAAGAAACAAAGTTGAATGAATCGGTAATGGACATTACCTCTTCTTTGAAGCGCATCTTCTTAACCTCCTCTTAGGGCACTAAAGATGGTCTTTTAAGAATACCAGAACCTCTAGGATGTTTCTATGGAAGTGGAGAAGAGAAATATGTAGGTTTGTTCCGAGATTGAAGGCTCAAAGTGGTGTGAGGATGAGAGGGAGGAGATGCCCTTTTATAAGGGAGGATAGGGGCACCTTTGGAAATATAAGAAATATTAGTTTATATTAAATCCCAACCCCACTTAAAAACATCCAAAATGACTCATATTAGAAGATTATATGAGATAGGGTTGTAATCCCATAAACCAACAAAATTTAGACATGTTAGGAATTTATTTTAAACATTATCAACTTGATTTATCCTTATTCATTAATTTAATTTTATTTGCGGTAATAATATTCTAAATATTAAATTATTATAAATAATTACATATGTGATGTTAATTGTCCATAATTTGAAACTTTATGACATTTTAGACCATATAAATATTAATTTATAATTTATAATTTTTTTTGATTTTTAAACAATTTTATAATATGTTATTTTTATAAAATAACAATAGTGTCTATTTTGACACTATTCATTTATTTGAATTTAAATAAACAATATACAGAAGATATGTTCAAACTAAAAGCTTAAATATATTTATAACATGTCATATTTATCTATAAAATTAGTGGATCACATTAAATAGTTCATATAATATTTATTTTAATATTTTTCCAACCATTTATTTGATATATCTCTAAATAAAATAATTTCAACATCAATATTATATCACCTTTAATGAAAATTATTTTATCCTTAAAAATAATAAATAAATTCATATGATGTAGATAATTTTATTATATTTCTGGAGACTATTTATTTCGGAAATTTCATGAAGTTTATCACTAAAATAAAATTATTATACTTATAAGATTTAAGAAAGTGACATGTTGTCACTTTCTTTGGTTTTAATAAGAATTAAATTATTTTCATAGAACAAAGTCCATTAAATGAATCTAATCAGACCCTTAGGTGATATGGGTCGACTTTTAGTCATCTTATAGAAGTTTGGCAGGTGTTAGGGTAATTTTATAATTTTATATTTACCCTTAATTACCCGATTTACCTTAAACTATGGTAAATAAAATCTACTGTAGTTACTATTCATAATTCCCAAAAATAAAAAGTATCCTATTAACATAATTTGGACCCACTAATTCCAAATATGGAATCCATTTTTTCAAATTCAATACACAGAAGTATCAGAAATTAAATTAAAATTAATCACATTGTCCAATGGAAACGGGTTTTTGTTTAAAACATTGCAAAAGATTGAATTGATTTAACCTACGAATTCAATGTGAAATCAATTATAATGACATAAATTATATTAGATGGTAAAAATATATTCTATTTATACTTTTAAACCATTCAATATTATAATTTAACAATATAAATTCTTATTATGAAAAAAGTTGTTTTCAATTAAAATATAGCATGTTTTTACAATTCATTTAAATATGAAAATTAACAGAAAAATATCAAAACTTTATCCAATGTAAATTTTTATATCCTGATTCAAAATAAGAAGTTTATTTTGTAAAATTGAACTTATAAACATGTCAAAACTAAATTTAATGTGGGTTCTCCATTAAAAGGTGACAAAAATGCATTTTCTGAAAAATTACTTACTTTTCCGGATTTTTCATTGTTCACATACCATGTTCTAGAAAATGTGTAAGATGTATAATAATTTTATAAAATTAAAAATTTAGTTAATACTATTCATAACGGCTAGTTCATAATAATATTATAACCATATATCATTGTTTAGTGAAACCTGATATTGCGTACAACACACACTATCGAGGAAAGTCGTGATTGCGTGTAATGCAAGCCAACTCAGGGATGTGTGTTTTGCAAGAATCCTTAGTTGTTTTGTATAAAAAGATCCAACCATATTTCATTTATACATTGAATATATATATATATATACACTCAATGTTGCATAGAATGACTATTATAAAACGATTTTGAAATTGTGTGTAACATAATCTAAGAATAGTGTTGCATATACTTCAAGCTAATACAGTGTCGCATATAGCACAAGATAATCTTTTTGTAGCATAAAACACATGACATCAAATATATTAAAAAAATACATATCATAAAATATCGAGTTGTTACATTCTACCCCCCCTAAAATGAATTTTTCCCTCAAAATTCATCGGGGTTATACATGGTTTTCTACTTGAAAGTTTCTTTAATTGCAACACACATAGTAAAATGAAATACCAATACTTAACTTTAAAAAAAAGTATGAAACGTAACAGTTACCCAAATTAACTAATCACTGTGTTTCCACACTGGAGAACATAGGTGAAAATATAGACAAGGAAGAGAAATCTAACCATCATGTTCTGATAGAGAGTGGTAGAGAACATGGATACGAAAAGGCCAACAATCACAAAGTCATAAATTTGTGATCATATAAGGTACCATCTGATTCATCGAATATAATAGCACTAGGACAACATTTTTGGTTTTCAATATCATTTCCCTAAAGTCAAAAATTTGGATTCAGAAGAAATACTTGCTTGATTTTGGTACAATCTCACTGTTGTTCATGCTTTGAACAATTTCCACTTCATCTCTTAAAGAAATGAAGTTGAATTTGTTATTCGTGAAGTACTAATAGGTCATGTGACAAAATAATTGGTCATTCCATCTGTTTCAAAAAAAAGTTTAGTAAAAGTTATCAAATATACATAAGTTCATCTATGGTTAGGTTAATCATATACGATTCCAAAAATGAACTTATACTTCTTATATCATACCGATTAATAAAATAAATCTATTTTCTACTAACCAGGGACATCCTGTAGTCCAGTGGTAGGAAATAAAGGCCTTTCGCACTTCGGTTGTGGGTTCGATTCCCACAGCCTTATCTGACACGATAGGTTGTCTTCCGTCCTACAGGTTATCCTTTTTCTAAAACTGTACTATCATAACATTTCAGAAATAAAAAGTTATATCCTTAACCAATGCTATATAATGTCCATTTTAACCATTTCGTTTATCGAAAATACTTCTGTCTGATTATAAGAAACTTCATCTACTGACCATGTGAATTCCTTCATTTTTCCCCCCATATATCATAAGATATATCATTTTGGTCACATTCCAAACATGTGAACACCTTAAACATGTATTCTTTTGAAACATGAATTACCATAGAACCTTAACGAAAACCTGAATTCTCTCAAAAGTTAACTCTTTCCACATACAAAAATCCAAAATAAAATATATATACTAAAATCATGATATCACTTTGTCCATTAATCATCCATGAGCTCATGAATACTATCAAACATATTATTTTCTCCTTATCCCTTCATTATGAGCATATCATCTTTTTTCCAAAAATATCTGAATAACCTTTCATGGATACCAGTACCATTCAACATATACTATCAAATACTTTAGAAAAAAAAATAGTGTAACAATCCTTAGATGATTCTTTATTCCATAGTACCATACATTATTCTTGATAATGATACAATCATTCCACTAACTTATTAAACCACTAGCCGAGCTTCATCATTTCATTCATCTCATATTTCATTTGTAGTCTCTTCATCATCATCCACATAAATACTACCCATATGACCATGCTGATTCTCTTCATGATATTTTCCCTTAGGGCATTTGTTTGCATAATTCCCATACATTCCACAATTAAAACATCTAATCATTTTTGATGTCATAACAATACCATTATCCTTGTCCATGGTGTTAACTGAACCATTTCCTTTGCACTTACTGGATTTGTGTCCTTCATTTCCACACCCAAAGCATCTTCCAGTTCCTTTGAAACAATATCCCCAATGCCTCTTCCCGCATGATTTACATGAGGGAAATTGAACATTCTTTCCTCTATGATCATCATGAAACTGTAGCTTTCTCTTATTATCTTAGTCGGGAAACTTACCAAAGTTGAGATTATTGATCATATTCTGAGATTTATGATTAGTCATAATAATGATGTTTGGACTTCCAAATCCTGTTTCATTTGGTTTCTCATGGAGAATATCATTCCATTGTCCATCATATCCTACATTATCAAGAATCTTCCTATTTCCAGCCATTTTCTAAATCCCAAAACAAATAGTTTGAGAGGCAAAGATCATGTTAGGGAAAACAACATAGTAAATGGGGAGTACCATCAATTTCTAACATCATAGGTTAAACTCTAAGATCGTTTCCATAGTTATAGGACTTTATCCTATACGTATACTTATCCTTAGGAACATCCCGAGACATACCATATAAATATCTCTAGGGATCTCACTAAAGTTTTCACATCCTAGTTTCCAAAGGTTAACTAAACCTTTCCTGTGATATGAAATGTAGAGACCCAAATCTTTACGTACATGGATATTACATTACTTTTGCGGAATACTTTATACATAATAAGAACCAATACTCCCGGACCGTAATAGATTAGCGTCTTTGGATACTCGGAATATAAACATCTAATCAAGTTGAAAGATCTTCAACAACTCACATAACGATCTTCCCCTTTTTGTTTCCTTACCTAAAACCTTTCTTTATTTCCTGGGAAAAATAAAACATAAAAAGGGTGAGCTCAAATACTCCGTAAGGGCAAACATAGATAACATAAAACAACCCATAAACATTTGAAAGCAAAAACATGAACATGAAATTTAAACATTAAAATTTAGAGCAAAGATATAAATTGTGGAAGTACGTAAGGCATATATCATAATGAAACATCAACCATGATAAAATATAATAGTAATAAAACATACAATTGTGGAAACCATTAAGCACATGTTATGATTTACATAGTAGCAAAGGAATTGCTGCCAAGACCATCTTAGTGGACAAAGTCCCTTTCTGAATCAAGTTCACTACTCGTTTCAGTCCTGTAACACAGAACCGGATTAACTTACCATTCCAGCCATGTCTATCTCATGAGATGTAAATCTTTACCCAATGAATCGGAGGGAGATATAGGTCCCACCCATCTCATAATGAAATCATTCTTACTTGTGCCACAAAATAAACATACATCATTCATAATAACCTAATAAATAAAATGGGTTTCATAAACATCATCCCATCATCACATAATCCATATAAAATAAATTGATTTAATTTCATAATAATAAAAGTAAAACCATGTAAATTATAGAGACATGACACTTGAAACACACACATATGAAATAATGTCATCTAAGATGAAAAGTGGTTTTGATAAAACACTTGAAATGAATTTTTGAGGAAAATATCCTTTCTTCTTCGAAATCATTCCCTTTTCCCAAAATGTCATGAAATTTTAAAAGAAAATTATTTTTTTGAAAATAGTCATCAAATATTTTGGACAAAGAATCATGAGAATAAGGCTTTATAAAACTGTAAAAATTCTTTCATGCCAAATAAGTTAACAAAAACATTCTCCTCGTACTTTTTCCGGAAAAGTCAAAAAGTACCTCGTAACGTAAACAAAAGAAAGATTCCTTACATAAAAAGTAGTAAAATTCAAAATGGGTAAAAAGGAATTTAAACATACATGAAACTATTCTTAGAAATCTGTGACCTTTATGATAAATATAACCCCAGTAAATACTTACGAATAAACAATCTCAGATAAGAATGAGATTGGAATAATTATCCCTTACCATAGGTCCGATATGCTTCGTATGGATCTGAACCTCCTGTATAATGATTTAAATAATTTCATTGACTTATTAAATAATCATAAGTATTGTTATCATATCATATATGTTTCACTTATGACTTTATATTACCCATTTTTTTGTAAATTCAATGTTAAAGCAGCGTTTTGGGTAAAATGATTTCATTTATCGTATGTGTTTCGACTTGTCGTTCTTGATATTATTACTTATATCCTGATTTTCATAAATCCATAATTTAAAAAATTATTTATATATAATATGTTTTCATCATATATATATATATTATAGATCGATAAATGGAATGAAATACACCATTCATGGAGACGGTAGGCCGTACGTACGCATGAACGCTGTTTTCGTTTCCTTATTGAATTAAATGAAACTAAATAGATGAAATGCATATATATATATATACATAAATACAATAGCATTATTATTTCCTATATTTTAATATTATTCATTATATAAACTTTATAATCATTCATGTATGGTTAACATGGAGAATAAATCTCATCGCGTCGTGGAGACGGTAATCCGTACGTACGCACGAGCGATGATATCGTTCCCATAATTATTGAATAGAATTAAAGTGGATGGTATAATATATCAGAATCAGTATGATGTTATAATAACCATATATAGTTATTATTTACACCATTATACCCATCCATGTAAGGTGTTGGTGGAAAAACAGATTACACCACAGCGTGGAGACAGTATTCTATATGTACGCATGCGCGGTGATTTCATTTTCCGTAAGATGGATAGATGGTGAAATAGGGTTGTTTCATACTTATAATAAAATATCATTATATGAGTGACACTAATTTTATTACTTCATAATGAAACACATAAATAAGAATAAGTATAAGAAGAAATAAAGTTGAAAGAATCGGTAACGGGCATTACCTCTTCTTTGAAACGCCTCTTCTTAACCTCTTCTTAGGGCACTAAAGATGGTATTTTAAGAAGACCAGAACCTCTAGGATGTTTCTATGGAAGTGGATAAGATAAATTTTTAGGGGTTGGCCGAGCCTGAAGGCTCAATGTGGTGTGAGGAAGAGATGGAGGAGATGCCATTTTATAAGGGAGGAGAGGGGCACCTTTGAAAATATAAGAAATATTAGTTTATATTAAATTCCAACCCCACATAAAAACATCCAAAATGACTCATATTAGAATATTAGATGATATATTGTTGTAATCTCATCAAAGAATTAAATTTAGACATGTTAGGAATTTATTTTAAACATTATCAACTTGATTTATCCTTATTTATCAATTTAATTTTATTTTTGGTAATAATATTATAAATTTTAAATTATTATAAATAATTACATATGTGTTGTGAATTTTAAAAAATTTGACACTTTATGACATTTTAGACCATATAAATTTAAATTTATAATTTTTAAATATTTTGGTGATTTTTAAACAATTTTATAATATGTTATTTTTATAAAATAACAATACTGTCAATTTTGACACTATTATTTTATTTGAATTTTAATAAACAATATAAAGAATATATGATCAAAATAAAAGATTTAATAGATTCATAACATTTCATATATATCTATAAAATTAGTTTAGCACATTAAATAGTTCATATAATATTTATTTTAATATTTTTAAAACCATTTATTTGATATTTCTCTTAATAAAATAATTTCAACATCACTATTATATCACCTTTAATGATAATTATTTAATCCATAAAAATTATAAATAAATTCATATGATGTATATTATTGTATTATATTTCTGGAGACTATTTATATCCTAAATTGTTATGAATTTTATCACTAAAATAAAATTATTATGCTTATTATATTTAAGAAAGTGACATGTTGTCACTTTCTTTGGTTTTAATAATAATTAAATTATTTTCATAGAAAAAAGTCCATTAAATGAATCTAATACGACCCTTAGTTGATATTGGTCGACTATTAGTCGTCCAATAGAATTTTGGAAGGTGTTAGGTTAATTTTATAATATTATATTTACCCTTAAGTACCTGATTCACCTTTAACTATGGTAAATAAAATTTACCGTAGTTACTATTCATAATTCCCAAAAATAAAATGAATCCTATTAACATTATTTCGATCCACTTATTCCAAATATGGAATCCATTTTTTTAAATTCAATACAAAGAAGTTGCAGAAATTAAATTAAAATTAATCCCATGTCGAATGAAAACGGGTTTTTGTTTAAAACATTGCAAAAGATTGAATTGATTTAACCTACGAATTCAATGAGAAATCAATGATAATGACATACCTTATATTAGATGGTAAAAAATATTCTATTTATACTTTTAAACAATTCAATATTATAATTTAATAATATAAATTATTATGATGAAAAAAGTTGTTTTTAATTAAAATATAGCGTGTTTTTACTATTCGTTAAAATATGAAAGTTATCAGAAAAATATCATAACTTTATCCAATGTAAATTTTTATATCCTGATTCAAAATAAGAAGTTTATTTTGTAAAATGGAACTTATAAACATGTCAAAAACTAGATTTAATGTGGGTGCACCATTAAATGGAGGAAAAACTGCATTTTTTGAAAAATACTTATTTTACCCGAAAAGTTTATTTTGTTCACATACCATGTTCTAGAAAATGTGTAATATGAATAATAATGTTATAACATTAAAATTTTTGTTAATAATATTCATAAAAGATAGTTCATAATAATATTATAACCATATATCATTGTTTAGTGAAACCAGATATTGCGTACAACACACGCTATTGAGGAAAGTCGCGATTGTGTGTAATGCAAGCCAAGTCAGGGTTGCGTGTTGTGCAAGAATCCTTCATTGTTTCGTATAACAGAATCCAACCATATTTCATTTATACATTGAATTTATATATATATACACTCAATGTTGCGTAGAATGACTATCATAAAACGAACTTGAAATTGTGTGTAACACAATCTAAGAATAATGTTGCGTATACTTCAAGCTAATACAGTGTGGCTTATAGCACAAGACAATATTTTTGTAGCATAAAACTCATGACATCAAATAAATTAAAAAGAATACTTGTCATAAAATATTTGGTTGTTACACTGAGTCCAACTATGAGACCCCGATATTTCAATATATAAATATTACATCTATTTTGATGAATATTAAATATATAAAATTATTGTCCAATATAATAAGGTAAAGGTGTTGTGTATCTATAGACGAGATAAAAATTTCTATTTAGGTAAAATTTTCATGATTTATCTTAATTTTTATCTCACCCTCTACCCTTCTTGACACATAGATCATGCAAATTTTATTCAAAACATGGGGAAAGAAAACATAAGAAATGGAGAGCTAGACTCGCAATATAGGTAAAATGGGAGAAATGAAATAATAAGAATAGAATAAGGGTATAAATCATGAACATAAAATAAAATGTTTTTACACATTCTATTAGAGGTCAAAAACATGATTTAAAGAAAAAACCATAATCTTTTCAAAATACATGAATCATGAGAGTGAGAAAAAAAATCATAAAATAGTTACATACCATAAGTTTAGATCCTAATGATGTCCAAAATTTCAAGCACATCATTAGTATAGAAACCTACTAACAAATTAAGATTAACTACTGATACCATCTAATCATAGTGGATAATAATTCAAAACATACTTCCCATGTCATAACTTATCATGAATCATCACATGTTTCCACTAGTGGATCAGAAATCACAACTTGATTTCCATAGAAGATCAAGCATATTAAATTGTTTCCTATAATTATATCATGAGATATGACACATAATCCATGGAATTTGGGTGATATATAAATTCTCACCCACCCATATTATAATTAAAATAATACATATTCATTTCACAAGAACATAAAATATTCATCTTATTATCATATGATATCCCATGTATAGAAATAGAGTTCCATAACCAATTAATAAATTTAACATATCATAAAATGTATAATATAAAAAAATTTCACAACAATATAATCATAAAAATAATAAAGTATCTAGATAAATAATTACTATGGTATCCTTATATCACATCTTTATAAAATCCTAATGAACATCAATATATATCATCATAGATGAAAAATCAATATAATATTTCTGGAGAAAGATACCCTTTTCATTCTGAAATAACATATTTAAAATGAAAATATTTTTAAAATTATTGAAAATTAAGTTTCTTTGAAAAGAAATTTGGAATATGGTAAATAAATATTCAAAATATTTAGAAGAAATTACAACAAAAATTAGTCATTGCATTATACATTAAAAAAAGATTCCAATATCATTTTCAATAAAATGTAAAATTTAAGTCACTCAGAATATAATCAGAAGACTGGATTGAATATATTTTTATAAATTAAATAATGTTTAAAAATTAAGACTTAAAATAATTTGGTAATAATAAAAATAGTTCTTGAAACCATTTTAAAGTGAAAAAGTACATAGAGGAAAAATTTCAGGAGAGAATATTAAAATGTAGTTTGTTTTCATTATAAACATTATTTATTTTTATTGCGTAGATAATGTGTGAAAAATGATTTAAAGAATAGTTTTACCAAGAAATAAAAAAATGATAAGAACTAATAAAATTTTTTATTAGATAATTATCTTAATATTTATTATACAAACATAGTATCATAGACAATGTCGGTTAAAATAGGATTGAAATGGAAATCCATTACCACATGACTCAACAATATTCATACATTTTCAATCCTCATATAATATAAATAATAAATTATTATACATATAATAAATAAATATACACCTATATATCTTCTCAAATATTATTTACATATAACATCTTATCACTCATTTATAGACATTTTTTTGTATTAAAATCACTATTCTGCATGGTAAATGCATCCTTTATCATGTATGTTTTGGTTTGGAAGTCCTTGTATAAATAAATTCATTTTTTTTAAATAATATATATTATTTTATTCATTTACTGATTATGATATATAATTTTAGAACTATTAATATAGTGTGGTGATGACAAATGAATTATATCACTTCTTGGAGATTGTAGTTCATATGTACAACTGAGTGATGTTACTGTTTTTTAATGGTTGAAAAAAATAAAGGTAAATAATAATTCACCTTTATAGAATAATTATTATTTTATATATACCATATAAATCCATTAAATATATTCTTATTACAATCCATCAAAAAATATTGTGAATAAAGAATCACTTCACATTATGGTGGTCGTAGTCTACATTTAATGAAGAGAGATATTTTTATTTTGCAATGAATGGGAATAAGGTGGATAATGATTGTTCCATAATCATAATAAAAAAAATTTATATTGATGTTATGGAAGTAATTATTTTCAAAATTTAATAATATTTTTATAGGAGTTATAAAAATAAATAAATTTTGAAATGCTTGGTTATGTTTTTTTATCTTTTTAGGGAGAAACCGTCTTTGGATTACCCCTTAATTATTGAAAGTATGATTTTTTTGAAAGGAAAGAAGCTATATAATTTTAAAAAGATATAATATGATATTAAGAATGTTAATTTCTAATATATATGGATGAAATGTTTTTGATAAGGAATATGAAGAGGTTCTCTTTAATATTTGATGTGGGAACTCCGAGAATTACCTAAATTATTAAATTAATAAAAATTAATTTTCAAGGAATAATGGATTAAAATAGATATAATTACAATATAACATTATTAGTTATTGAAATCCTCTAATACAATAATATTTTAATTATTTATGTTTTTTCTAACCATATCTCTTAGTTTTAACCCATATTAACCTGATTTTTAATTAGCATAATATTAATGTTTTCTACTCTTTAAGTGTTAATAATTGTACCATAAAATGATATATTACTAATAAATATTACATTTTTATATTTAAAAAATATCTCATTCACTTTTAAAAATATATTATTTGTATGGATATTCAATAATATAATATAATATAATATAATATAATATAATATATCACTATTGATTTTTTGGAACAACTAATTTAATTTGGATTTGAAATTAACATATCAAAAATGAATTTAAATATAACACTTTACAATATCCCAATTATGATATATTTGTCTATAAATTTTTTGTTACACTCTTACTTTGTTAAAAAAGTATATTTATTGTTTTTAAAATTATTTACTTGATCTTTAGTGCTAATAGAAGAACTGTTACAGTCTTTCATAATCATTTAAAATAATTATTTAATTAAAAAAACTAAAAAGTAATTTCCATGATAAAAATATTCATTTATATTTAAAATACCCCTTTATAACATAAAATAAGTTATTTTTATTCATATAAAAAATAGTTTTCATATTAAGCTCTAGTAAGTGACATTTTTTTACATTATCCTTTACTTAAATATTATAATATTCAAAAACAAATTTATATAAAAAACATAAATTTTATTGAAATTTTAGATGATTATGGATTGAACAGGCTAGTCTAATTAAATAAATGATTTTTTATCAATTTAAAGCCTTATCGGATTATTTTTAATCCTAATTTATCGATTTTACCTGTACCATGTTTTTCAAGTTACTTTGGTTACTATTCATAGTGACCACCAATAAATGGAATGTATTAATAAAATTTAGAACTATGGATTCAAAAATAAAAATTCACATTCCAAGATTCAATTTATATATATGGAATAAATTTATTTTAGATAGAAACCCAAAATTCAAAGGAAAAGAATTTTTCCAAAAAATGAATTTTTAATTCTATAAATGTTTTTAAGGAAAATACAACGTATAACTTTTACTTGAATGAAAATAATTTGATAATTTATAATATATATATATATATATATATATATTCATTTAAACGATATATAATCAAAATAATTTAAATTCGCGAATCAAAAATAAAATTTTGAATAAAAAATAGACTTTTTTATTATTCAATAAAAAATCAATATTATCTTAAAATTGAAAAATATGACCCTAATATTAATTTTATATTCAAATTTAATATCTTCTATAATTTCAATCAAAAAAAATTAAAAAAATTAAAAAAACTATAATAATCTTGTCACAATAATTTAAAATTTACTTAAATGAAAAAGTATTTTTGGAGAATCAAACAAGTTTACTAAAAACTAAGTAATTATTTATTAATTTTTTTTAAAAAATCCATATTCTGTAATTATTATATATATATTTTAGAATTTATCTAATCTGATTCATACCCCCAATTCAATGACTAAGTTGTTGTGTCATATTAAATAATAAAATATTAATAGTATAATGTGGTTTATTTAAACATGGTGTTGTGTTTAATGAAATATATCAAATATCTAAAATGTACTAGAAGAGAAATATTTCAAAAAATCTTGGTGTTTTATAGAACAATAATTTTTTGGACTCAAGAGGTAACTGATAAATAATCATGGCTAAATTAAATATTGGGTAATATTGAGTTACTTGGAGTAGTTTGGGATCTTTTACCTCATTTACTATGTGAGTCGGTTCAATGTTAACGAGCCTATTACATCATGATATGATTAAATACATAGTAAAAAGTAAGGTGTTATTATTTTATATATTCTTTCCTATCATCATTTATTTTATTATTATTAAAAACGTTTAATGAACCGTTTTTAAGGAAATATTTGAAAAAACAAACAAATGTTCCAAACAATTCATTATCCAAAAATAGCTCAATATGGTTAAAAAACTAATTTTGTTGGATTGATAGATTTTCATGTACTTATGATTGTCAATTTTTCTTATTCTATGCCCAAATAATTCTTCCATCTATTTTACATAATTCATTGTATATGAAACTATTTTAAAATTTCTTATAAGTTGTATTTTAAATTGAAATGTATTTTTGTAACTGAATATTAGGGGGAGAGGAATGGGTTATACATGGCCTATATAGTATAGTTTAATACTTATGGTTATCTATTTTAAGATGTGAGTTTTAATATAATTTTTTACCTTATTAAACATGATGCAAACCATAATACCTCCTCCCTTTCAGAAGGAACTAGTGGGTATACATGATCCACAAACTCGACCTAATATGGAAAAAATGGTCTTAGATGGGCTAGATTAATCGATTCTAGAATATAATTGAGGATATATATGATTTGATCCTATTTCATATAATGTTATAATGGATTTTTCAAATTCACCATACATCAACTTCTCATGGCGATATATCTCCTCTTGACTTAGAAGATTGGATAAATCTCTTACATTATATTTTTTAATGAATCGAAATCTCTAAGAACCAATTGGTTCATATATTATAATCAATGGTTTAAGGGTAAAAATCATTAGTGTTGAGATGTAATTATTATTTCATTAACAAATATCGTCCCACCATAGAATTTTTTCTTCCACTCTTCCTTTGATAATTCCACATAAAAATATATTTAGGTAAAGGGGAAGGATTTTATTTTTTATAAATGAGTATCTAACATAGTTATGAAATAAACTGTTACATTTATATATCTTATTCAAATTTATCCAATATATATGTATATGAGGAATCTAAATTTAGGAATATGTCACTAGGGATCAAAGAATATTTAGAAATAAAATCCATCTCTAACATTTTCAAGAAATAAATCCTTTGTAAAATAGGTTCCACATGAGGTTCAATATTTTGTGGTCTACTACCATATTATACCATTGATGATAGTTCTTCTAGCCATCAAAATAGATAATGATTGCAAGAAAGTATATGTAACACTCTCCAAGGATTCAATGTCAGTTATATCATGGCATCACCAATCCCTAGAAAATCCTTTGAAAAGTTTCAATATATTGGTTGAGTTATCTATAAATACATAACTTTAAAATTGAGACCAATCAGTGTTGCACATTTTTCCATTGTGGTCACTGATAGTAGTTCTTGCTATAGTTTATGTCAATTAATGTTTGTTAGTATCCTCATAAAACCCAAAATACATAAGCATAAAATAAATTTTAGACTATTGGTGGAATTTTACCAATATATGGGATATTTATTTCATATTTAGGACATAACATTTTGGACTTTTTAGATGAAATATAGTATTTCAAGTAGATATTTAGGGTCAGTATGTGGAAGTATAGAGTGTGTATATCATGGAAAAACCTACAATTGATATTTGACTGGGTCCAAGTCCTCTGATTGGTTATATTATATTATTATTTATAATATAATATTCTTTATTTTGTTATATGTCTATATAATTTCATTATTTTTGATCAATTAGTTTCCGTCCTTGCGATTAATAATTAACATTATCATTGATATATGGGATTGAATAATCCTTTGGAAAATAAGATCAAAGAGACCCATAAGTGTTAATTTTAGGCTATGGTAGTGGTATCTTTCTGAAATAGTTTTTTGATTTGATGGATTATAATATAAATTCCTTCCATTTATTTATTAATATTTACTTTTGACACAGTTTTAAGGATATATTTATTTATATAATATGAGGGTATCCTTTTCATCTGCTACTAGTTTCCAATATAATCACAATATAGAGTGAGATATTAATAATGTTACAGTGGTCTTCATTTGGTGAAAGGTAAGAGTGATCACATCAGAGATTTATATCCTCGTCCTTAGGTTAGTTGATTTTAGGATGAAAAAAGTCTCACCACTTGTGGTAGATATATATATATATATATATATCTTGATTTGTTGTTTGATGACATAACTAGATATCCTCAAAATATGCATGTGAAATTAATTATGCATTTGTAGAAATTAATTTAACCAATATATAATATTCCATATTCTATTGTTCTAACCAAATTGGAAGGGTAATGATTTAGCGAGATGATCTTAAGTCAGAAGGACTCATCAGATTGAGAAAGTCACTACAGGGTTCTTCATTCCCCAATTCTATGAATTTTGGTGAATGAACATGTATATTTGTACATTATTAAAAGATCAAATATTTCAAAATTTTATACTACTAACATTTTTGTAGAATTATTAATATCAATGAACATTCTAAAGAGGCACTATGGTTTTCAATAATTGACACACACTACATACATCATTAGAATCATGTCATGTTATAGATAATTAAAAAACTGTATATATAAATATTGTACTATCATTTTCTATATATTATAATTTTTTTAATAAGAAATTATTTTTTGGTGTTCATGTATATAATGGTTTTTATTTTTAATCCATTTTATTAAAATTAGGTGATGGTCAACATGGATGATATCCAAGTCTATTTTAAATTATAAAATCAGCATGCTCAATATCTTCGTATCATTTTGAAGACTATATGGGTTCACTAGTTATATGTTATGATATCTAAATAATATTTCTAGATTTGAAAAGTAAAGTTTATCTAGTATTTAATCTCTATATTTAATGTCTACATTTATCCTAGGAAGACTGGTTTGGTAAATTTCTACAAATTATTAACAAATATCCTTGATATCTAGTGTTATCCTAAGGCTTCTATTTATTATGGCCACATTAATTAATATTTTATCTTGATTGTGACTCTAATGAAAACTATAGCATATAAATGAGTGAAATTGTTTTACCTTACCATTTTGAACCATATTTTCCAAAGAAGAAGCGTTGGATGACAATAACTTGTATTCTTATTTTACCTCATATAGGTGATGGATTTGAGGTGTACTATGATGCATCATAAATTATTATTGGTTTCATTGTTTTTCTGGATCACAAATTAATATTTTACGGTGCCAGATATTTATGTACTCA
This sequence comes from Viscum album, assembly GCA_963277665.1. Taxonomy (NCBI): domain Eukaryota; kingdom Viridiplantae; phylum Streptophyta; class Magnoliopsida; order Santalales; family Viscaceae; genus Viscum; species Viscum album. The sequence goes on from OY728145.1 coordinate 1,668,509,385, forward strand.
ATTATAGAAATAGACCACCCTAGTAATTGTCTAACTTAATTTATTTCCTAATGTTCAAGATAAACTACATATACAGTAAATGTTAAATGTTTATCATGAATTATAATAACATAAAATAATGCTCTCTCAAGAGAGGTATGAATGTGAACAAATGTTTCCAGTTGGAATATATTCAAAAATTAGGTTTTTATATCTAGTATTCTCTTCATAAGGTAATTATAGATTCATATTATCCTACACAAAAAGTTTCACGTCAAAAGGTTATAGAAGTCGGGGATATAAAGAGGTTTATGTTTATCATAGTTGAGAACTATGTTTATGTGATTGATGATCACTATTGATTATATCTATTCCATATCAATCATATATATTCTATTTTTGGGGATTAAAAAGACTCATTGAACATGGATCTAGATCATACAATTATTCATGAATGTTTGGATAGTGGTGAGATCCTTTAGAGTCAGTTTTGGGATTATTCATCCATTTAAAATATACAAGGAAGATGGTGTTCACAACTATAATATAATAAACCACTACGAAATAATATCATGCTTCTATATTTTTTGTGATACCATGAATCAGTAATATATACTATGTTATTTTAAAGTACATTTTGTGGATTTGTATAAAAAAGAAATTTATCACGATTTCTTAATAGACTCCATCACTTTCATCAAGTAATGAATGAACATGAAATTAAATTAGGTACTCTTCAACGAATTACTTCTCTAGAGTGATAGGGTCATAATATCCCTGTATATATTATCACTAAAAACTGAGATCACATGGTTTTCATGACATAGTGTGGATGGTTATGGATTTTTTAAACAAAAATAAATCAAATTTTTTATATATAATTCCTCTCCAGTTAGGGATCTCAGTAATTTTTATATCACAGTGATTTATAAGACTCATGGAATTTATTATATCATCATCTCTAACAAGTAATTTTGGTTCAAATATTGGGTTTTTTAGTTCACCATCACACATTGTGATATCTAGTAAATCTATGTACAGCATTTCACCCTTAAATAGAGGGAATAAAGAATAATCCATCTACATTATATGGTATATAATCTAATAATTTATTCTTTATTATTGTATCTAATGGTAGAATCAATTATCTTTAGTTAAATTATAATATACAAATATCAATCATTCATCTATCTAAATGGTGGTTTCAAATCACTTTATGGTTTACCAAGCCATTATTCTCTCTAAATAACTAAGATAATAGAGTCTTTTGGGGATGGGTCTAGAATTGTATATGGGATGATTGAGATTTTAAATAGCATATGAATGAGGAAAATAATTATTGTATTTCAACAAAAGTATTTTCTTAAATATCAGAGGTGATCATTGGAATCCTAATTTTTGGAAGAAGTGTTCCTCTTGGTTTCACCATGGATGGCTGAGAAATAGATGGTTAAATAGGTTTTGATTAGTCTTTGACATGTTATACCATTTAATATAATATTTTGAGTTGGGGAAACCACTTATTAATATTATCCAACTTTCGTGTACAGTTACATGAATTACACTTTCCCTGATTACCAACTGAGTAAGCATACCGCTGAACATACACATGTGATTAAATATTACAACATGGATAATGAAGCTGATATGTCTATATGAATAATCATTTATATATATATATATATATGATCATATTCATAAGTTGTTATGGGGAAAATAATTCTTATTATCCTTGTACGGTGGTAGCATAATAATAACCTAGATGAAAATTAAGATAAAAGTATTAAATGAATATCCAACAACTAGAATTTATTCCACATGAATTTTTTTAAAAACAATTGAGGATCATAAGACCAATTATTAGGAGGTTATAAAGAAACTATCCTTTTAGAGAATGATTTTACTTTCTTTACCCATTATGTTATTTTATTATTATTTTACCTTGAGTCTAAAGGGACATTAAAAAAATATAATTGAGAAGGTGAAGAATGAAAAGGGATTCAAGGTCCATGAGGCTAGAGGGTGGGGGGGACATAGACCATGTATTTATTTGGGGTGTAATTGGTGTATATGGGTATGATTAAACCTCTTATAAATCGATGGAATTGTAAAATTTTCGTAGTTGTTTTTTGGGAACATTCCCTTAATAAACAAAACCTCACCTTTTAAACCGAAATTATAACTAAATATAAGGCAGTGATTGAGATTAACTATTCATTCAAAATATTTAGATCCACTATCAAGATTCCTCTATTCTCTCTCTCTCATCCCTAGTGGAAATCATATTCCACCTTGTTACAAATTTATCCAATTTGGTTTGAATGTGTAACATAATCTACGTAAAGTTATAGATATACTATAATATTCCATTTCATTGGATTTATTTCGTGGTAGTTGGTGTGATGTCCCACCCTCATAATATATATTTACCAAGATTAAATGAATATCACATATTAACTTTGATACAGTTATTATAGAGTTTTTTCTTTTTAAAATAAAACTTTACCTCATAGTATTGCCACACATATTTATTTATCTATCATTAAACGTTTTGTATAATATTTCTCCATTTTATAGATATTATAAATGATAATTTAGAGCTAAAAATCTTCTCCCTATACACTGAGTTTGATTATGTCAAATTTAATTTGTAGGTTTACCCCTTCCCCCTCTCACACTCATTTATAGTAATTTTAATAATGAAATTACACAAGGTGAATCCAAAAATATAAATTTTTTTTAGTAATATAAATTTTTCAAAAATAGTTATGTGAATTTTATATATATAATTTTTAAACCATTATATGTTTTCTTTTCCATATCATTTGTCTTTTTATTCATATTTATTTTGATTTAATTTTGATTTTAATTTGCATTTATATTTTCATTTTTATGGTAAATAAAATTTAAAATATATGAACACAATTTTGTGATTCCTATAATTGATATATGTGTAGTTTTAGTTGTATATCATTCCTTATTTTATAAACATGTTATGCAGTTTATCCTTTAATTCTTTAAACATATTATAATTGTGGAATTTTTAAAAATATTTCACATGACTTTAAGAAGGTACCCATATTTTATGGAAAAGGTGTGTGGTTTAGTATGGGATCTCATTGCCTTTAATCAATATACCCATTCATATATTACCTAGGATGGGTTGCAATATTTCTCAGACACATTATATTACATTAAATTTTTCATAGGAATAATTTCTAGGACCCTATTTTCTTTTTTTTGATATATAAATATATATGAAATAATATATATATATATATACTTATATATAAGTGAACTATTAAAATGTTTTGGAATATCCATTCAAAGTGGATGGTACTACATTCCCATTCTATATCCCGAGTTGAGGATTGATTCAAATAAAAATTAAAAGGGTCCATCATAAGAGTTGAGTTACTTATAATTTCTATTGTTTTATTTAATTATATGATAGATTATATAAAATATAATATTTTTAATTACTCTTTACTTTTATTATTTATTCCATGAACTATATTTTATGATATGTTTATAGGGCATGGGGGTGACTACATACTTGGTATGTTAAACAAAGACTCTACATGGGCCCTTATAGGATGCATTAAAAACCTTCTGACTTAGGATATATAATTCCCACCCCCTTCATGAGATATAGTGCACATTTTTGTGGATATTTAGAATAATTGTTTGAGATATTTATTTTTAAACTAGTGGATGATATGTGGGATATCCCTAGAACCATTCTGGATTAATTTCACATATGGAAGAACCATTTTAGAATACTAATACATGTTTTTCTTACACTAATTCTATATAGAAATATATATTTTACCTTTTCATACATAAAATATATATTTTTATGTTTTTCACCTATTATGTATGGAAATGAATGAACACATCATGTCTTAGAATCCCTTTCATCTTATATTTCACCGGCTTTCATTAATGGTTCATTATAGACCCTCTATAAATAAATCATTGTTAAGTTTGGAAACATAAATAATTATATTGTGAATTCTACTGTATTTCATCCAAATGTATAAAACCATCTCCCACTTGTGTATTACTCAGCACAAATCATCCTTGCTATCCTCTATGGATCTAGAGTTATTAATATGTTGTTTTAATGATTTGAAACAGATCTCATTCAAATATTTATGTTATGGATGTAACATTTTTAAATCCAAATGGACAATAATGAAGATAAATTCAGGTTATATACTCATTGAAATATATTTACTCAAATAAATCTTTTTTAAAAAAATAACATGAAAAATTTATTATACTAAAACCAACTATGGTTTGTATCATATTGTAAACAACACATTTTTATATCAACATCCTAATCGATAGTTTAATAGAGTGTCCTTTTATAATCCCATATGAATTTTTTTATTATGGTCAGATTTTATAAAAGTTCTTATAGAATTTAAAACATTCCCAATATACAAAAATATGAGCCACTAAAGATACATTTTTATAATGAAAAAAAATTATAAATATAATATATATACCTATTTAGTGAGACTATGAAATTATAGGTTTTTATGTAATAATAAAACAATGAAATCAATGATTTTTATTTTCACAACCTTAAAAAATACAAATGTTCATTAAAAGAAAATTAATATAGATATAAGAATTTATAATTTTTTATCAGAGTTTGTAGAAATTTGTATGACGAAAAAAATGTATAGTTACTAGATAAAATAAAAAGAGTAATTGGTTTTAATTTTTGTAGAATCTAATACCATAAATGGAAAACCAAAACATTGAGAAAAATCATTTGAGGATAGAATTTATAAATTTTATAGAATGTTATTAATGTAGACTAACCATTGTATTTATATAAGAGGGGAATTAATGTGATGATTATAATAATATTGTGTGAATGTTTTGGATAATTAAATGTAAATAATCTATAAAAACTATATGTTTTTAATAAGAAATGAAATAAAAAATTGTTTTCATGTAAATTAATGTTATTGATACGAAAATAAAATTACAGTTTTATATCAAGTGGTCTGAATAATAAATATTTATTTTAATATATTGGTAATATCTTATACCATGAATAGATTTCTTAACTAAATTTTATTATTTATTTAAATATTTTATTTTCTATACATTTATCCTTTTTTAAATGGAATGATATTTTGGAATCAATAAATTAATGTTATGATAGGGATGAAATTATAGATTTTTATAGGATGGTAAAATATAATAGAAATTAGTTTAATATAGTATTATGTATAACATGAATATTTATTAAATACATTATTATCTATAAATTTTCATAATCAAAAGAATAATTGAATAAAAAATTATCTCCACTAGAACATTCCATAATCTCGTGATATTGTCCTAGTAGTTTTGTTGGATAGATATTTCTATGGTCCCTCCTCCTCCTGATGTTATGGGTTTTGGGGTGCTTAGTGAAAATACTTGTCTACAACATAATTCTATTCCTAATTGGTTCAACACCTTCATGGATACTATATATATTCCACTATTTGTGACTATTTAATTATGTCCTAATGTCCCCAATTTAATTAAAAATTATATTTTTTACTGATAGATCTATTATCTATCGAATTTTCCCTTCTTAACCACTCATTGATAACATCATTCTGAATCCAAAAAAAGTCAATACATTATTTCAGGGGTTTTTAAATAAAAATTCATTCTATAGAACCACACAGTGGAAGGACTGAATGAATCATTATATATTTTAAAAAAATTCTAGGATACATATTTCAAAAAATTTGGATGGTCTTGAGCTCCCCATTTCTTCAAATAATTTATCTTATATATTATTTTTTTAGTTATTTTAATTCCATATGAATCATGATTATACCTATTTGTAAACATGGTTAATCCATCATATTCCATCCCTCCCCTTATAAATCCTTATATACTAAATATTCTCATAGATATTTTTGTTCTTTATAAATTCATAGAGTAAAATTAAATGTATTGATAAATGTACATCTAGTCACATCTCATATATATTGGGATTTTTTCATTTTGTAAGTGACCCCAAAATTTTATTTTGAGTGAAATGGATGATAAATACATTTAAAAATAGAATGAATTATTTGAATCACGGTTTAACCTCTATCTAAATTGTAAAAAAGGCCATTCGTTGTTGAGTTGTTGATGGAGTAGCAGTGATCATCCAAAAAATACCTATTCGACTACACATTAGAGTTATGGAAATGTGGATTTTACAGAAGTAAATATTGATATAATAATTTTTCATGAATAATGAAGTTGTACGATTCATGTGTTAATGGGGACTTGACTATAATTTCAAGTTCTAATACTGATGAATCTATATGGAAATCATGTTTTGAGATTTTTATCCACAGAATGGGATGCTATTCAAATCATGGAATTATTTTTGGGGTAAATTTCAAGTATATTTCCGTAAAATTATAGGATAAAGGATTAATTGGTTCAGTATTTAATTAGGGAAAACCTTCAGTATGTGGGCGGAGGTTGTATGTTAATTCATACCCACATCAAGTAGTCCTTTCAAATCATGTGGATAGTTTTAATAGTTCCTAAAAGTGACTTGTTTTGATGGATATTGAAATATATATTGTATACTATTAGGATTAATTATGTAGGAAAACATTTGAATAGTGGTTAATTTAGTGACAGATTCATTGGTGAATAATTTGAAAGATATAGATTCATAAGTCACAATACAAAATTTGATACCAAGTATATATGAAGAAAAATACATTTGGAGTAAAGTTATATAATATATTTTTTTAGAAATTATGGTTCTAGATCAATGATTAAAATTTGATTGATGTTTGGAAGTTATTCATTCCGATGTGGAATATGATGAAGGTTTTGGTTGTGATCTCAAGGGAAGGCCTTGGAATGGAATGTTAGGGAGTATGACCTGATATCTATATTGATGAAGAGAAAATATTTACTGACCCATCCAGGTATTTTTTAAATAATATTAGATAATTCAAATTGAAAAATATTTTTTTATAGAATTAATATTTGGAATAAATATTGATGTGATTTCTGGGAGTATTAATTAAATAAAATGAAGGAAGTTGGGTCTCAAAAAGACTATTCCAAAAATACCAAACATATGGCAATTAGAATGGTTTGTAAGGTAATTATACATAAGGACTATGGTAATTGACTCCTAAATAGGTAATGTGGGTTAAAGGGGTTTAATAATGGTATTATGGTATGAATCTAGATATCATATTAGCTAAAGGCTAATGAACTCACCTCTAAAGTGATTTTCAATACCTTGAAAGAGTAGAGACTAATGATTTTTTTTAACATATTCATCTTTAAGAAAATTAAAAACCCCTATGATAGGGTGCTCATTGAATTATATATATGTTCACTAAGGAAAATTAATTTGTTATTGAGTGGACACTAGAGGTGGACTCCAAATTTAATTGGCTAAGACAACTAAATGTCTTCAATGCGGACACTACGCAATGGCTACACTCTCAATTGGATGTCATTATTCTAAATTTGGATTCAGATACTATTCTTATTTTTTACTATATTTCACTCAATTAATTTATATTCTATAATATCATGGAACACATTCATCTTTAACATGATGATAACATGAGAATATTAATATGTAAGTATCTATATAAGACTTCTATCTGAAATGTTTGTGTTAGAAAATAAAATTTAGATTATATAATTTATCTGTTTTTAATTTTTGGTTCATGTTAATTGTATTCCACCAAAAAAATGTAGTGAGATTTTGTGTTTTTTAAATTTATTTGAATGTTAAAATTTGAAGGGTTCCCAGTAAACCATAAAAGTCCCTTTTTCAAAAAAATGGATTGAGAGTTTATGATCTCTTCTTCAATTTGGAATGATTATATATATGTTATAGAATGCATTTTTATTTCTTTAATAATTTTTTAATAATATAATAATTATTCCATACATACCGCATATACCTATGATGTGATCCCAAAAATACCCTTAATATACTACATCATTATATCAACATTTCCCTTTATTTTAATCAATAATAACTCACACGTTAATACTTTTTCCAAACACTATTTTTTTATTTCTTAAGATATTATTCTATATATATATATATATATTCTATTGTTATATCATAATTTTATACAATTTTAAAATCCCCATAGGGGTAGTTTAAAATATAAGAGGTGAGATCAAGTGATAGTTTTATATCTCATTTATAATGTTAAAATTTCACTTAAATGTTACTTATTATGAAATCAACTTTTAATTTAGGTTTTATCCAATATGTTACTTATTATATAAACCTTATGTATATGTTATTCTCACATGGTATGGATTTAATTGAAATTATAAGATAAATAATATTTATAATGAGTTGTTTTTAATCATATTTCAACCCTTGTTATAAAATTTTAGAGTACTCTAGTTATACAAAAGTAATAATCCAATTATATTTTAAATGTTAGTTTTAGAATATTTAAATTTGAAATTTTTATATGTTAATATGTATTTTAATATAATAATTCAAAACTACCATTTTGGTGTATTATTTTTTTCTAAATAAAAAACCTGACAAATGGATTTTTAAACAACATTTCTATATTTGAATAACTTTTATCTAGTATTGTACATATTTAATACATTATTTTCCATTTTTATTTATGAATATTTAAACCTATATACATATTATCATATTAGATAATAAATAATTAAAAAAGTTTATATAGTTTTATTCTATATTTGTTATCTTGGAATATTAATCATTATTGAATATGTTGTTAAGATTTTTTATATGATTTATTATTTAACATTATGTTAAGCATTTATAATCCCAATTATATTTATGTAATAGTTTATTGGTGGGATATGTATCTGATGAGTGGATATAAAACATATACATCCCCTCAATTAAATCATAGGTTTTATAAGGATATTAAGATATGATAATTTGAGTGTCCTTGCCCTATAAGTATGTGTTGTGCACAGAATATATTGATTGTATGTTTATAATTTTGATTTTTATAATCTATCATTTTAATTATATATAATATTTTATATTGAATTATGATAATTAATTTTTTCATATTGAATATATTATGATTATTATTTTAATATTTTATAGATCTTTTAAAAAAACATACTAATAAATTATTATAATATTTTTAATATATACAAATTTCCATAAGATATTAGGATCTCATTTATATAAAAATTCATAACAAGTATATTAGTGTATGAAAAATTATATATCATGATCTTTTTAATCTACGAGAATAATAAATATTTTATATTATGAATAGAATATTTGAGACTATATTTTCTTTCATAAGGATTATAGAATATTGATCTTAGGAGTGATTTTATGTTATATTTTTATGTCATTATGGACTGAAAACTCTTGGCCCATGGATTCAGGGACATTTCATTTACACATTTTATTATATAGATTATAAATTAATTTTTTAGAGGTGTGATGTAATTATTTTTCATGAACCACTGGTCCTTTAAGGATTTTTATTAGTGCGCACCTACTTTCCAAATCCATGCGGTCACTTAGAAATAGAATCAACACTTTATGTACCAAAATTTTCTAGTTGATGGTATGTATTCACATCCATTAAGTTGTTACGATGGATATTTCGAGAATATCACAAATATTTAATTAATTTTCACGAATCATTCTAGTAGTAATATTAATTACTGTTAACAAACTAATTGACTGAAATAGACATTTTAAAAGATACTACATGATGTAATTATACTTTCTCCCATTTTTTGTCACAATAAAGTTTATATCCATATCGGTATGATGTATGGAGTTTATCATCATATATTGAGTCACTAATTTCTTATGAAAATGATAAAAATGTTTTTTTCGTGTACATGTTAAACCTGTTAAAGGGGATTCCCACATATCGTAATCCAGGTTATAGTGTTGCATTTGAATGAAATGATTCCACGATAAATTCTATGTAGTTTGTAGACATACAGAGTTAACTATTTGGTAAAATGTTAAATGAAATGGTATTGAATGGGACTTATACCAATGATATGATTTATACTTTAACCTAAAGGATGAGTTAAGTGAAGGTATTTATAGTCACTTAGAGGGGAATCTTATCTGCATGTATTTGATAAGGCCCTAAAAGTGGGGTACCCTTTATATTTCTTCCTATTTATTATAAATAAAACATTGGAGGGTTTGGTTGGGGATCACATATAATATGATTCCCATATATGGATGTACACCAATTTCTTATTTTCAGCTAGTAAAGAAATAATTTATTGAAAAAAGTGGGGCTTACTTCTAATCAGAGGCCCACATATAGTTTTCTACCCCTATCAATGGGTGACTATATAAATAATGAAGAGAATAATAGTTGGGGCATAGAAAAAATTTAAATCCAAAAATATGTATTTGGGTACTTAGATTTATCTTAAAATATTCATCCTACACATCACATATAAAAGTAATCATATCATACAATGTTTTTATTTCATAGTTTATGGTCATATGTCAAAACCCTTGAACGATGTTTAATAGGTTATTATTACACTCTAGAATCCATTTCTGATTTATATTTTCAATGATTAATTATATAAATAAAGTTATAATTATGTTTTACCCATTACACGTGCCCCAAATGGAGTTCTCATATATGTGAACTGAGTGAAATAGGAGCCCATGGTGAATGGAGAAACTAGGAAGGAGACCATGGTGATGTGATACAATGGTAGGTGACCTAGAAGCCACTATTTTCTACGAACATAGTATAGTTAGAACCTATATGTGAGACTGGGGGAACATTTCACCCAGGAATCAGATATATAAAATATGGTTCCCTTTTTGGATATATTGGGTGATGTTTTATCCTAATTTGGTGGTCCTGGAAAAGGGTTATGCAAACATGTTCTTTTTGGGACTAGTAGGGCACATGGAATCCTATTATAGTATACATTTTTTCTGTTTATCCATGGAATTAGGCCTAGGAAGAGTATCAATCAACTATGGGGTTCAAGGTATTATAGAACCAATTTATGGTTGTCTAGAAAAAAATAACACCCAATTATGTTGATTTTTGTGAAGTGTATCTTAGGTATTGACGTATAAGAGAAGTGGTACCTCGGTATCCTGACACTTATATGCTCTACAGAATTATTTTCCTCAGCTGTTCCTAGACTCTAGTGTATTGAGATTAGGTATTATCCCCCCTAGTTAGAATAGTTCATATCAATAGTATCATAGGCAGTTCCATCCTTCTAAAATAACAATAATTATGAGGTCATTTATAGGGAATTTTTATCCCCTCTCTTTTGGTTTTGACATTAAAATCAGATGAAGGATATATTTTCATGATAATTGGATTTATAGGTTACACCTATGTGTGCTCAGTTGTTGTAGGTGTCTACTTTTGACATGCCCCGTCCCTCGGGGCCCATACCATGACTACCCCAAGCCCGCCTTCTATAGGCCAGGTGCTGGAAACTATCACCAAAGGAATAAATCCCTAGACTGGGAAGGAATCGGCTTTATAACTATAACTAAACATATCTGAGTACACAAATAGAAGAAAAACACTAAGTAAAACTATATACAAAATAAGTGATGGAAAGTAAAAGGGGATGGAAATACAATCCCAATGGGAAAGTACAAGTACAACTGAAAAAAGGAAAATCAGCTACTAGGTCATCCTCCGAGGATCCTACCTGAATGGTAGGTATAGATGGCCTCCTCGGAACTCCATGTCTGCCTGTCTCCTCTGTGTACCGTCACACTGAGTGGTCCACCTCGAGGTACCATCTAGTCCTGCTACTCCCTGCCACAGTCATCATTGTCCGTCGTCTGCAACCAACATAACGAGGTGCGGGCAGAGCCCATGTAGGGGTGAGTATAATGATACTTAGTAGGGACCCTGAGACCCCTAAGGTCTCACAAAATCCAACAAGGATAAACCAACAATTATGAAATCAACGGATAACCATTTCATATGTATATTCCCATACATATACCTAAGTTATCTAGTAACCCATCTCAATCTTGAGAAAAACACAAAAGTCATTGACTCTACTCAAACCAGGATTTTTATTATCGAAACCACGGATGGTGGTGTACTCCTCCCCTATCAAGTATAGTGGGTCTGCCACATCACACAGAGGTGCTTCCCACTATCCTTGGACTGCTCAGGTGCTCCTCCTGTCATGTACCGTGGGTCTTCCACGTCACATAGAGGCGCTCCCCACCATGGGTCTTCCGCACTCACACAAAGGTGCTTCCCCTCGTGGCTTACTGAGGTAATCCTCCTCTCAAGTACATTGGTTCCACCATGCTTACACAGAGGTACTCCCCACCATTGTTTTGATGTGTCACATAGAGGTGCTCCCCACTGGGCTAGTCGAGTCACTCTGAGTCGAATCGATCAAGCTATCGTCAGGTCTCATCCAGCTACTGGGTCTCCGTACTCTATCCACTCCCCTTTGGAAGGATCCGCTCCATGAGCTATTGGTCGATAATCAAACTATCATGAATTTCCACGAAGAAGTATCTCAAATATCTTCCACGTTACAGGGGTCTCAATGCAACAGACGGTGCATCAATCGGACGCCCGGTCTCTTAGTTATTAGCCTTTTAGTCCTAGGGGCCCAGCTGTATTCGTGTAGGATCTAACCTGACCATATATCAAATATACCTCGAACTCCAGTGGGGTATTCCCAAAGGGATGGCTTCGCTCCAATAATAACGATGTCACTGATGGTTCGTCAAATGGATGTCAGGTGCCAAAGATATGGCCTAAGAAGGTAAAGGGGTCGGTAATGGGCCTGGTCCCGGTCCGACCCGGTTGGACCGACTCGGCCCAACCCCGTCAAGGCCGACCTGGTCTGGGTCGACCCGGTCGGCCAGTTATGTTCGAATCGGTCCGCTGGGCCTAGCCCATTGGACTGCGAGGGCGGTTCGGCCCGGATTTCACCATATAGGCGACTCGGCCCGACGACTGGGGCTGGTTTGGCTAGCGCTGCAAGGGGCGCAACTTGGGAAACTCGACTCAAGAGGCCGGTCAGCCGGGAGGCCAGCTGCAGGCCGCGCGGGGCACGGGCGGGCCACGGGAAGAGCACGCAGGGCGCGGGTAAGCTGACCGGACACCGGGTATGTTGCGGGTGCGCCGGGTAGGGCACGACTGGGGATGGGTAGGCTGTGGGGGCGCCAGGAGGGCACCGGGCAGGCTGTGGGGGCGCCAGGCAGGACGCGGCAGAGGCCGGGCAGGCCGTAGGGGTGCTGGGCAGGCCTCGAGGGCGTTGGGAACTGCGCGGAAGAGCGTCGGGATGCCACGTGGGTGCCGGGAAAGGCACAGCGGGGACCAGACACTCTGTGAGGGCTCCAGTCACAGCGCGGGAAGGCGCCGGGAGGTCATGGGGGTGTCGAGTAGGGTGCGGTTGGGGTCGGAAATGCTGAGGGTGCCGACAGTTTGTCGGGTAGTCCACGAGGAGGGGGGCCGCGCGTCCAGCAGGGTGCTAAGAGGCTGCGGGTAGGCGAGCTGCGTGCTGGGTAGTGCCCCAGGAGGCCGCGGTAACGTGGGACACGCGTCGGGCATTCCGTCGGAAGGCATCGGGTAGGCGGTGTTCGGCCGGAAACATCGGTGTGCCGCAGGGGCGGCACAATTCGCAGAGGCCATAAGTAGTGCAACCTTTGTCGCTGCCGCCTTCGGTGTCGTCGCCTCATCGCCATGCCGTAGAATTCCACAAGAAGAGAGAAGCCGACGGGGGATGTCGGGCCATGATAGGTTATCCCACACCCTCCATGTTTAGGGAGGTATTATTTAGTCGACACCCTCCATGCCATAGAATTCCATAGGCGGCGTGCATCGTCTACTGCTAGGGCTAGTGGCTTCGGTGGCCCAATGGGAAGTGGTACCACTGGTGCCTCCTCTAGATAGGGGCCCTGCACTGAGGCCTCGTCTTACGGTGGGATGTCAGAGCGTATGAATCACGGGGCTCTAACTGGTCATCTGTGGGGAGGCATCCCGAAAATAAACAGATGTGACACGGTCAAAAGATTATACCTGGTGAGGTGACCTATTTGAGCTGACTTAAATAAAACTTTTGAAAACACACATGCAATCTGAGTTTTTGTGCATTGAGTTGGAGATCAGTAGTCATGGTCCTGTTGTATGGATATGTTTGCTGCCGCACCAACACTAGACTCCCTGAACAGAGAACCACAATCAGTAACTTTACACTATTTCTTCACAAAAAAGAAATATTAGAGTCTGATCTTCTGTGGTAGAACTGACTCCTCTGATACCAATTTGTCATGACCTATCCCTCGGGGCCCATATCGTGACTACCCCAAGCCCGGCTTCCATAGGCCAAGGGATGGCGACTTGCACCAAAGATGTAAATCCCTAAACTGGGAAGGCGTTGCCTTTATAACTGTAAACAAACATATCAGAGTACACAACTAGAAGCAAAACACTATGTACAACTGTATACAATAGAAGTGATGGAAAGTACAATCCCATAAAGAAAGTACAAGAACAACTGAAAAAAATAGTAAAGCATCTACTAGGTCGTCCTCTGGGTTTCCTACATGAAGGGTAATTACAGATGGCCTCCTCATCACTCCACGTCCGTCTGTCTCCTCCGTATACCGTCACACAGAGTGGTCCACCTCCGGGTACCTTCCAGTCCTGCTACTCTCTGCCTCAGTCAGTGTTGTCCATCGTCGGTAACCAACACAATGAGGTGTGAGCATAGCTTGTACAGGGGTGAGTATAACTATAATGATTAGGGACCCCGAGACCCTCAAGGGATCACGAAATCTAACAAGGATGAACCAAAAAGTATGAAATCAACGGATAACCATTACTTATGTATATGACCATCCATATACCAAAGTTATCTTGTAACCGATCTCAATCATGATGAAAACACAAAATTCATTGACTCAGCTTAAACCAGGATTTTCGTTATCGAAACCACAGCCGGTGGTGTACTCCTCCTCAATCGAGTACAGTGGGCCTGCCGCGTCACACAGAGGTGCTTCCAACTATTCTTGGACTGCTGAGTTACTCCTCCTGTCAAGTACCATGGGTCTGCCGCATCACAGAGAGGCGCTCCCCACCGTGGGTTTGCCGCACTCACATAGAGGTGCTCCCCCTTGTAGCCTACTGAGGTACTCCTTCTATCGGGTACCATGGGTCTGTCACGCTCACAGAGAGGTTCTTCCCACATTGGGTCTATCTAGTCACACAGAGGTGCTCCACAATGGGCTAGTCGAGTCACTCCATGTTGAATCGGTCAAGCATTCATCAGGTCTTAGTCAGCTATTAGGTCTCTGTACTCTGTCCGCTAACCTATGGAAGGATCTGTTCCATGAGATACTGTTCTATACTCCAACTATCACGATGTGCGATGATAAATTATCTCAATGGTCCACCAAGTTATAGGGCTATCAACGCAACAGACGGTGCATCGATCGGATGTCTGATCTGTAAGTTGTTAGACTTTTAGTCCCGGGGGCCCGGTTGGATTTGTGTACGATCCAACCTGACCGTATTACAAATATACCCCGAACTCTAGTGGGGTATTCTCGAAGGGATGGCCTCGCTCTAAGAATACCGGCGCCACTGACAGTTTGTCAAACGGACGTCCGGTGCCAAAGATATGGACCAAGAAGGTTAAGTGGTTGGTAATAGGCCTGGGCCTGGTCCGACCCGGTCGGACCGACTCGGCCCAACCCAGTCGTGGCTGACTCAGTCTGGGTCAACCCAGTACGACCCACTGGGTCTCACCCAGCCTTTTGGGCAGGCCATCCCATTAGGTTTGGCCCGGTCCACTAGGCCCAGCCCAGCAGACTGCGAGGGCGGTTCGTCCCAGATCTCGTCACGTAGGCGGCTCAGCCCGCGCGGCCTGCTTGTGGGACTCGTGGGAAGAGTTGCCTAAGATGCACCCCTCGCAGCACTATAGGTCTTATAATTCCATCCATTATAGGTCCATACACAACATAGAACTAACATGGATTCATCTTGGAGAATAATGTTGACCATATCTATCATGTATGGTTCTCTTTCAATTAATGTTCGAGCACATCTAGGGATAGAATGACAGAGGTTCTGACTACCTTAATGTTCGAGGGCTTTTAGGGATAGCAAGACAGATTCCAATATTCCTATCAAGGTCTTACCCTAGTGTGGGTAAGATAGGGTTTCATGAATGTATAAATCAAGGGACCTTTATCCAAGGTTGTTGGATATCCTACTCTATGGGTTGAAAGATTTCATAATTACTACTTATTTTGATTCATGTTTATTTTGGATATATTTTGATAAACCAAGAAATTATAACCTTCTTATACTTTATTGTACATTTTTATACTCTCATAAGTATGATTCTATATGTTTTAAGGTAGAATATTTTACTTGTAAACATTCCTTATGATTCATTTCCGAAACCATATATCTGGAACCTAGAATGTTTTTATAATTAAATGAGGTCTTATGAATTTAACATGTTTAACATTGTTAAGAATAGTTTTTCATAATGTTAGAAATAAAAGTTTTTAATCATTCAATTCACCCCCTCTTGTATTTGATAATATACCTCATTATTTGAATCCTTCAATTGGTAGAAAAGAATACATCAAATTATCATGAAAGTCATCAACGAATCTCATCTGTTCTATTTTCTTCTATGACCACTTTTTTATTTCCTTAAATGACATCTTGTGAGCTTAATACCTAATGAAGAAATGTTTGAAATCATCCTCATGCCTAAGGAACTTATCCATAAGCAAGGAAACTGAATCTAATTTCTAATTAATAGAGTGATGAAGCATCTGGATCCTTGAGTCTAAACTCGGAAACAATATTATGGTATAAACCAACTTCTTCAAAGATTTTACCAAAAATTCATGTCCAATAGAGAACAATTATGAATCAGATTGTTTGGTTGGTGAGTATTCTATCCTTCAATCTTCTGATTTTCTCTTTATCGAACCTCCAAAATCTTTATTTTCCACCACGGCTATAGAATTTTCACTCAACATGGTTCTAGTTATCTCTTGATGAATCTGATTTCTTCTTTCAAAAACACCATTCCGTTCAGGAGTTCTTTATGATGAGAAGTTATGAGTTATTCCTTTTTTCTAATAAAATACTCAAAATCAGAATTTTTAATTTCTCCTCCATGATCACAATTAATAGTAATTAATGGAAGGTTTTTCTTATTTATATCTTGGTCTCTAAAAATTTCTATACAATAAAAATCATCAGTCTTTTTTGCTAGAAAATAAACCCATATAAATCTAATGTAATTATCAACTAATAATAATATATAATACTTTCCTCCAATACTTTCAGTTTGTGTTGGAACAAAAAGATCCATATGCACTAACTGTAATGCATTAGATGTTGAGAATTAATTGATTGATTTAAAATATTATTTATATTGATAACCATATTGACAAGGATCACAAAATTTTGAAGAATCAAATTTAAGATCTGGTAGATCCTTAACAAATCTTTTATTTTAGAGCATATATAGATTCCTAAGGTTACATTGTCCTAACCTTATATTCCATAACCAAGATTGATATTTCATTGCAATATGACAAGATAAATCTTGGATCCTAAGGTCTTTTATGTTTATTTTGTATACATTCTCTTTCATATGCGGAAATTTAACAAACTCTTCCTTTCAATTGTGTACTAACCACATATAATTCCTAAAATTCAAAAAGTAAACATCATCACATAATTGACTTATGAAAATGAGGTAGTTCTTAAGACCCTTAACAAATAACACAATTGAAATTATTGTTTTTTCAAAGAAGAAAAATGTTACCTATACAAACAATTTCTCTCTAATAATTATCCCCAAAAGTTACTTTTATTCCTTTTATCTTGATAATATTTTCGAATAAGTATTTGTTATGAGTCATATTTCAGGAACATCTACAATCCACGTTCCATGCATTGCAGTAGGTATATTATTTATTTTAATGGAAATGAAAAATTTAGACTTTGGGAACCCAAACATTCTTGATTCCTGAAATTTTAGAAGTCAAGATTTTATGAACTCACATTTTCTAAGAAAAATATTCTTTATTAAAACCTAATCATTTGGTTTTGTTAAAATAAATTTTTTTCCTAATGTACACTAGAATGAAATTTATTGTAGAATGGTACACTTTGATGAAAAAAATAGTTATTATCAAAAAAATGGTTTAGAGTGGGTATAACCAAAGCCAGAACTATATCTTAATGGTTGAATCTAGGAATACATCTTGTCAATGTTTTCCTTACATGAATTAATGTTTGACATACACTTAATCAAAGAAAATATTTGTGAGTTTATATTAATAACCAAATTGTTTTCCAAAAAAACATTATTTTTAGAACTAGAGTTTGTCTCTAAAATATTTTTCTTATAAATTAAAATTTTAAGATCCTTAGAAAGTCAATCCTTCTCATAAATAAATTCCCCAAGATTTTTTGAAATAGTTTTGAAATATAAAGTTTTCTTTTCATGATATTTAGAATGATATGATATTTATTTAGTTTAAATAGAAAATATAGAATATTACGTGTCATGATTTTTCATTATTTTAAAACATTAATTCTCAAGATGTTTAGAAAACCTAGACCCTTATTTATAATAAGGTAATGTGTAATCTTCTGATGAAGAAGGCTAATCATCTACAGATTCTTAGTATTTATCATCAGTATAATTTGTATTCAAACATATATTAGTAATAGATTCATCATTGTATACCTTGTCTATTAGGCATTGATTTTAAATTGGTAGATTGGATAGTTGTCCCGGATTCTTTTGATCAGAAGATTAATACTCTGAGGATTCATCTGAAGAGTCACCACCTCTGGCACTACAGGTGTCACTGGATTTCAAAACACTCTTATCTTTAGTATTGTAATACTTCTTTCTATTCCTCTAATAATTATATTCCTTTCTATCCTTTTTCTTATTCATTTGACAATATCTTCTGATATTCCCTACTCTTTTTCATTCATAGAACGTGACTTCTGATTGTTTCTTTCCTTTTCAATATTTTTCTCTTATATCCATACTGAATGTCTTTCTTTCCAACTATCTTGTTTATCCTTCGAGCAAGATTAGCTAGCTCATTCTCACTATGTTCTCTTTCACTAGATTTAGAAAACACAATGAATTTCTTAGACTTGGATCTTGTAACCCTTTCAGAAGTCTTGACTTTAGTAGTAGTAAAGGCCACAATACTATTTCCATTTTTCTTCATATTTATACCAGAATCTCTTTTCATTCATGTTTCATGTTGAGGAAGAGTTCCAAAAATCTCCTAAAGAGTAATTTGAGATACTTTCCTATTCTCATCAATAGATATTATCTTAGATTACCACTCATTATGCATGATAACTATAATCTTGTCCATACGAGATTCATCATCTAAACCTTTCTCACCCATAGATTGTAAACTATAGTCAATAGTCATAAATCATTATTTCACCTTGCAAACTGGTTCTCCAAAAGGAAATAGATATCCAATATATTATTCTATAAGCATAGATATTCTAGTTTCAATCACTGTGGATGTATTGAAATGTGTAACTTTCAATTTCATCCCGATACAATTTGCAGCTTCATAAGAAAAAATATGACTATATATATTCCTAGTCAGGGAACACAACAACGTATTACATACCATGTAGTTTAGTTGATATTCATAATTTTCATGATTTTTAAAGGTTTTGACTTCCTTTTCTAGAATCTTTTAATATCTAGTAAGTATTACAAAATTTTCTACTCGAATGTTAATAAAAGAGTCTTTATATGATCTCTCCAGTACTCGTAATTATTCCCATAAAATATAGGGGGTGTAGTAGGTTTAGATTCCCAATCGAACCAACATTCATTCATACCATTCTAAAAGAAGAATATCATTCCACAAAATTTTTTTAATAGAATATCTTTAAACAAAGATAAAAATCCATAAGCATGGAAAAAATTAAGAATAATAAAAACTTGAGCAAGAAAACTTATAGGTGAATATATGTATTCCAGAGACCTGCTCTGATACCAATTGTGGGATCGAAATAATGATGTCGATGCTCAATTAAAAAAGGGGGCTAAATTGTAAGTTTAAAAAATTTCATTTTTAACATTAATGAAAACTATTTTTAACAAAGTTATATAATGAAAATTCACAAGACCTCTTTTAGTTCTACAAACATGCTAGGTTACAAAAATATGGATCCAGAAATGAAAATTAAGAAAAGTTGACAAGGAAAATATTCTACCTTAAAGTGTATAGAATCTTACTTATTAGAGTATACAAAAGTACAAGAAGGTATAATAAGGTTATACTTTTTTCCTTTATTAAAATATAGTGGAAATAAACCTCAAACAAAAAAATTAACAAGTATGAAATCCTTTAACAAAAATAGTAGCGTATCCAATAACCTTGGATAAAGGTCCCTTGATTTATCCTTTCAAGAAATTCCATCATACCCACAGTAGGGTATTCCCTCGACAGGAATATCAGAATATGTCTTACTATACCTACAATACCTGAAACGTAAAGGTATTTGGAACCTTTGTCTTCTTATCCTTGTAAGTCCTCCAAAATTAAGGTAGTCATCACCTCTGTATTACAATCCCCAAAATCCCTCGATTTTACTCAACAACAATCATAGTCGCATGAAAAAATATGAACAAGTTGTTCAGTCTGCACAAAGCATGAGAGTTATCTCTATAGAAATAACTTCAAAAATATGTAATCTCAAGAGTTATTAAAAAAGTACTCTATGTACTAAGCTCGTTAAAATGAGATCCTATTTATTGGAACTTCTCAAATGGTTGAATCCCTCCTCCAACGATCATATTTCTCATTGAATCTTGGAGGGACATGTAAACATGTCGCTCAAATAATGGTTCTTAGAAACAGATTGCATGATATCATTTCATTACTATAAAAAGTGTACGAAAAATAGGGTTTCTTAAAAAATCTAAATTTTAGAATCCACGGAAAAATAATGTTCGGATTATAATGAAATAAACATTAGAAGACTCGAAATCATAGATATTAGAATTCTGTTTTTCATGGAATTAAGAACCTGAATTCTATAGATTTCAATGTTCGTATTCCAATGAATTCTGAATCGCAATTTTGATGAATTAATAGTCTAAATTATATGGAATTCGGACTCTGAATTTTGAGGAATTAAAAGTATGAATTCTTATTAATTTGGAACCGGAATTTCAGATAATTCGGAACCAGAATTGTAGAAAATTCAGAAACTAAATTTTAGAGAATTTGGAATCTGAATTTCAGAGAATTTGGAACATAAAATTTAGATAATTCAGAACCTAAATTTCAGAGAATTTTGAACCTGAATTTCAAAAAACACTATATCCACAGAATTATAGGATTTTAAGGTTTTAGATGTGAATCCAAATTTTAGACATAGTAATAAAAGAGTTATATTTAGAGGGATTATAGTTAGATAAATTAAAACAAAGACAAGGATAAAATTTACTTAGAGAATGTAAATTTTCTTTAGAGAATTGAATTTTTCCTCAGATAATGTAAATTTTCTTTAGAGAATAATCCTTAGGGAAAATATAATTTTCCATAAAATACAGTTTTTGTTATTTTAAAAACATAGAAAAATAGAAAACCCATATGAAAACCTTGTTAACACAACATCAATTCCTCCCCAAAATTTAATATATAAGTTATGGTCTTTCTAGTATCATAAAAAGGCCATTTCCATGGTCATTAACAGAGTTCTCAGTGAGGTGAAACTCACGAGGTAAAACCCTTTATATTTATCATCATAATTTAATTTCATTTATTATCCACCTCTCACCTCTCTTATCTAATAAAAAATGATAACTTCTATATTATATAATGTTATTATGTTAATTTAATATCCATAATCAAATTCGTTCTCTTTCTCCTTGATTTTAAAATTGAAAACATCGTTTATAAGGTATCAATTCACCGTTTTGAAGGATGATGATTTTTCATTTTTCATTACCTTCTTCAAGGATGGTAAAAAACCATTTTATGGTTATAAAATACTATAATATTTATATTATAACTATTTTTTTCAGGAGCTAATATTTGTACATAATGATAAATAATCAAACAAAAAAATTTCATGATGATCAAAAATTCACCAAATTAATATAATGTTCATCATTGAAACTTTCTATAATGTATCATTTTCATATCTAAGAAAAAGATATATGGGAACATTTAAAATTATATAGGTGAATCAGTATCATATAAATCCACTTATATAGTTTTATTCAACTTGAAAATAACTCCAATATTTTAACTCAATGAAATTGATCATAAAATCTTGAAACGAACACTCCCAAAACAACGAAATTAAACATTATATGTTAATGAAATTTACATAAATTAACGTAAGAAAGTAATAAAAAATTATATAAACGTATAATAGGTTCCAAATTAATTAATAAATGGATGTAATTGATTATTCATAACATTATGTACATGTTCATAACACTTTCAAATATAAAGTAAAGGATTCTATCCAAACCTGCATTTTTTCCTTTGAGTTAAAATTTTTCTCTCCATAACCCAAAGAAATTAGGAATTATTATTATTTAATCCACCTTAGTTATGTTTATATTCTATGAAAATATGTACCTATATCAATTATTTTTTATTTTATGTGGAAACACATGTTTTATAAGGCCTTCTAATCAATTTTTCCAGATAAAAAAGCCCAATTAAATTAAAAATCCAATTTTATTACCTATTTTTCATTAAAACCCATAATATATTTTAAGACACAATTATTTTTACTAAAACACACTTTTATTAATTAAAAATTATATATGTATATTTCTGTTTTTATGAAAACAATTTGTCTTTTTCCCCTTTAAAAACTCTATAATGGTTTCCCTTAAAATGCACTAAAGAGGATCATTTATAAAGTTTCTTAAAAACTATTTTTAAATGTTGTCACATCTGTTGAAGATAATTTATCATGATATATGAAAATTTTACATTATAAATGTAAATGTTTGATTAAAATCCATTTTTCAAGTACACTATTAAGATACTTCCATTTGTACAGCACTATAACATTATTACAATACCCATTTATTCAATGGAAAACCCTTATGTTTGTCTTTAATTGTTCATGTGGAACACATATAAATGAACTTGTTATGATGTGTGAATCTAGATAGTGATCAAATTAATTGTTTATCATTTATTCTCATGAGATGTCCTGTTGGTACTGGGAGTAAACCATATTCCATTATGGTACTTTGTCCAACACGTGATATTGTTTTTGTAGATAGGCTTGACTCATGTTTATATGATGATTAATTTTGATTCCATATTCATATTATTCCATGATTATATTATCCCATGTTTTACATGTTATTCTATTATACGGTTACTCAATTTCCATTCCATTATATAACATCATTATATGCCTTCTAACCCATGTGTAATGTATTATTCTTATGTTTATTACCTTACTAGGATTTTTATATAATTACTATATTCATGTTTTCCACAACATCTACTATATATATAAAAGAACTCAAAGGAAGTTTGAATGTGATTTTGTATCTTAAATAAAAGATATTATTTATTTGGTTAAATGTTCTATAATGATGTACCTTGTCTTTCAAAGACACTATATTATAGGATCCTTGGGTTTAATTTGAAGGTTAATTATACCCAAAATCATTTAATAATATGTTTAAAGTTATTGGGATGCTATAGTTTGTATCAAATAATAGTCCAGTTTTATTGGGATTAATACTAGTTCACTTCATTAAAAAACATAGGGATAATTATATCACCATAGATAACTTGTAATGAAATATAGGTTAATTGAGTGAAATGATATACTTTATATTTATATGATTATGAATATATGTAAAATGTTTCCATTATATATTATTATTAACTAAGTATAAAATTGATATAATATTACTTTTTTTAAATGTATGGAAATATGATAACCCATTCCAACAGTCAATGTGATAGGCAATTTGACTATTTCCCTAATGAAATTCCGAATCTGATGGGAATAGGAGATCAAAAATTCTTGATCCCATCCTAATGGAAATGGATTAACTAAATTTATATAACAAATTACCCTCATATTTAGTGAATCTTATGATCACATCATAATAGAACAATATATTAACTCCATTTATAGGATATTCCTAATCCATTAATGCTCATAAGAAAATAAAATCATAATAGTTCTCAATTTCTTAATGGGTAATATGATTATTGGTGGATATTGATAAAAAACACAAATTAAAAGGAGGAAATTGATTCAAAATATTTAGAGGAGATGAAATAAATATTTTTCAAAAAATATTTTCCCCAAACTCTCTGTCGTAAAATGGAAACAGATTTCTTAGAACATAAGGAAATGAATGTCATGTCTATTGGGGCATATAAGAAAAAAATTTCAATGATTTCATGATATGTCACAAGAATTTTAATGATAAATAAAATCATGGTAGATATCTATTTTTATGGACTAAAGATGATATTGTGAAAGGTTTTTTTTATTTGAGACTTCAATAACTAAGAAGATGTTCTCTGTTGTGACTTAAGGTTGAAATGGATATCAAAGACTCTTGGTGGTCTCGTGGGCCTAGAGATAAAAATTAAAAAATAGAGTTTAATATGGGAGGATCAATTGATAAATCCCAATATGGAATGAGAAACCAAAATCACATGTGTCAAAACCCCAATGTCCATGAAGGAAATAGATTCCATGGATTGGGAAGAATTCAAGAAAAAAAATCAATATATATTTTCAAAAATAATTCCATCATAATATAGAAAGAGTGTTTTTCATTTTGATGTAAATGTAATTTGAATCTATCAGGTTTTACAAGGTAAAAATAAAAAATATTTTATTTTTCACCTACAACCTTTTCACAACCAATGAAATCATGGTGAATTCAATCTTTATAATTCTAAGGAGGATTTGTGAAAATCTTGGGAAAATTGAGACATTGATATCTAATAGTAGATTTTCCATTATACCATTAAGGATGAAATGGTGATCGAAGGATCTTATTGTTCTCATGGTCGTAAATATAAAGAGAGAAAAAATGTAGTTTAATATATAATTATAAATAGAAAAATCCCATGATGGATAGAAAACCCAATAACCCATATATAAATTGTTTGGGAAAAGCATCCTGAAAACAAGCTAATTGGGACTAGGAGATGGTTCAATTGTGGGAGATAAGGTCATATGGATAATAACTGCT
Source organism: Viscum album (assembly GCA_963277665.1). Taxonomy (NCBI): domain Eukaryota; kingdom Viridiplantae; phylum Streptophyta; class Magnoliopsida; order Santalales; family Viscaceae; genus Viscum; species Viscum album. The sequence continues at coordinate 1,668,534,648 of OY728145.1, forward strand.
AAAGGGGTATGAAGAATCTAACTAATGTTGAATAATGAAGAAATATACACATAAAAACTCACCTTATAATGTATTTTTTTCAACTATAACACACACAGGCATTGTGTGAGCTGATTACCTAAGACAAGGGTTGTTGGAGGTTGTTAAAAATATCATTTAAGTAAGAAATTATGGTCATTTGTGATCCCTATTGTTGATGTGGTGAATTATAATCATGTGATGATAGGTGTGATATCTTTTCATAAATTAATTGAAAATATACTATATAATTTTTGTTCTACACATAATTTCATATTTTGAAAGATTTGTAGAGCAGTTAAAACACCACATAAAAATATAGAGGTTGATTTATCTATGATAATAGTTAATATAAAAATTATTACCTAAAAATTATATAACTCTTCCCTAGTTAACATTTTTTGTTGAACATTTTAGAATTTTCTTCTTCATTCCTTTGGTGGGGGTTTTTATCTATATTGGGCATGGATTGGATGTCATTATATTAATCCAAACTCAAATTTTGGGAAGAGATGATAAGTCTTCACAACGTTGGGAATCCTATAATTTTTAAAATTTTAAGGTGGAAGATGAATAACCATCATAATTATCTTCTCAATTTTTTATATGACTTTCTTATGAAAAATAATATGTAGCTGAAATGATTGAGTTAAAGGGAACTGAAGACAAGCATGTTGTGAGGGACTACAGGATGTGCTCCCTAAGGAATTTTCTGGTCTTCCTCCTGATCTAGATATATATATATCTCAATCTAACATATTCTAAGATCTCCACCTATATCAAATACACCTTATAGAATCAACACCATTGAGTTGGAGGAACTGAATAAGCAGTTACAAGAGAATCTAGACAATAGTTTTATATGGCTAAGTGCTTCACTAAGGGGTGCATTGGTACTCTTTGTTGATAAGTATGATGTTTTAATGCTCCTCTATATTGAAAATCATGAACACGAAAAAAACATGATAAAGAGAATGTATCCAGATCCATGGATCGATGACTTTTACAATTATCTATGTGGGGACTTGTATTTCTCTAAGGTGGACCTTCAGTCGGAATATCACCAATTAATGGTGAATAAGGATGATATTCACAAGACTAAATTTCGATCAATGTATAGAAACTATGAGGTAATTTTTATTCCTGTAGGACTCACTAATGATTCCATATTATTTATGGACATAATGAGTCATGTATTTAAATATTACCATGTCTAATTTCTTTTAGTCTTTATCGATTATATTTTGATATACTCGAATGTAATGGATGAACATGAGGAACATTTTTATACAATGATAATGAAATTATGAAGGGATAAAATATTTTAATATTATATTAAATTTGAGTTCTTCATGGGGAATGTAACAGGCTTTGGGAATTATATCACTAACAAAAGAATATACGTGGACCCTTCTAAAATAATGCAAATTTTATAGTGTCCCAATAAAACATCTGTAATGGATATCAATAGTTTTCTTGGTCTAGATAGTTATTACAGATCATTTATGATGAATTTGTCTGCATTTTCAAACCCACTAACAAGGATGACTCATAAGGAGTAAAGTCAATATAGAAGAGTGAATGTTAGACTACATCAAAAAAGTTGAAAAAGAGGCTTATTGCTGCACCAATACTCACACTACCAAAAAGTCAGGAAAACTTTTTTGGTATCCATTGATGATTTGAATAAAGGATTGGGCTATTTACCGATGTAAAATGATAATGTGATATCCCACACCTCAGTTCAGCTGAGAATTCAGGAGAAAAACTATCCCATGAATGATCTTGAGTTGGATGTTATGATCTTCATGTTGAAAATCTAGTGAAATTATCTCTATGGGGAGAGGTTTGTGATATATATTGATCATTAGATCCTTGAATAAATATTGATCGACAAGGATCGTAATATGAACTAGGGAGGACGGATAGAGATCATCTTAGATTATGACCACTCAATCTAATACCATCGTGGTAAATAAAATAAAGTTCTATATACTCTTAGTAGAAAGTACTTTGCAACTTTATCAATGATGAGAGATGATAAGGGCCCAATATTAATAAACCTACTAAGGATTTAAATGGGAACCATTAACCGAGTAACATCACTAATACATTCTCAAACTATCTGTCAAACATCTTTTATAGATATTTAATGTATTCTCAAATAAATGATAAAGAAATTTAGTGAATGGTGGAATCTATAAAAAGTGGAAAATCCTCAGAGTTTAAAATTGATGAGGAATGGGTCATATGATTAGGGTAATGATAATTTGTACCATACTATATAGATATAAAGAAATATATTCAAAATGACTCAAATAACTCTACTTTCTCTACCCAACTATGAAGAAATATTATATATAGAGATCATTGAGAGTACTAGTTTTGGGAAAATATGAAGAAGGTGATCACTAAATATATATTAATGTGAAAGTTATTTCCACCAGTAATGGATGAATGGAAAAATTCTAACAGGATGATTCAACCATTAATCATACCATCATGTAAATGTGAAAACAACACGATGGAATCTTTCACTAGACATCCCAACATATCTAGAAGAATTAATTCTATATGGGTCGTTATAGATGGTATTAAAAATACAAATCACTTTATCACAATTAAAAAGGAATTTTTACAAAATAAAATTTTTTAGATTTCCATCAAAGAAGTTGTATGTCGACATGGAGTACCACTATCCATTGTATCTGATCAAGATATGAGATTATCCTATATGTTCTGGGAATATATTCAACATGATATATATAATGTGATGATGTTCAGTATGACTTATCATCCTCAAAATGATTTCTATTTGGGAAAACTATACAAACATTAGAGAAAATGTAGAGAACAAGATCTATAGACTTCAATGGAAAATGAGTCCAAAATCTACCCTGGATCAAGTTATTTTGTGAAAAAACTTATCACTCTATCATCCAAAGTTTCCCATATGAATTACATTCTATTAAAACATGTAGAACACTAACATGATGGGATGAAGTCGGTGAACATAAGATGTTAGGACCTAAAATGGTCGAAGAAATGGTAGAAATGGTTAGAACTATTTTGCAGCATATCAAGGTATCCAATAGTCAAAATAAGAGTTATGAATATAATCCTCGATTAAGGATAGTTTTTATGGTTAGAGACATGGTATTCCCATGCATATCTCTATGGAAGAAGATTACGAGATTTGGGAAGAAATTAAAGGTCATTCCTAGGTATATCATCCCCATTGAATTTATTATCGTGTCAGAGTTGTGGCCTATTGACAACCACTTCGACTTACCATTTCCCAATTACACAATATATTCCACTCATCGTTCTTGATGATGTAAATACATGATCCCTTACATGTACTAAATCTAAAGGATGTATAGTTGGAAAATCATATATCTTAGGTGGAATAGCCGATGAAGATTGTGAACCATAAAAATAATTCCATACCTAATAGGAAACCCACATGGTCAATGTATTATGGTAGAACCATAAGTATTAAGAGGAAACATGGGAACCATAGAAACTAATAATGGATAAGTAGCCTCAATTAATTTAACCATATTTTGTGAAATGACAAATTGAAGGTGAAATTTCATATTGGGTGAAGAATTTAATGACCCCGGATTTTATCATTAGAAATCCCCATATTATAATTATGTGATATATTATAAATCACATAAAATCACATAAAATCACATATATAATAAAATATCAACATTATAAATTACTAATTAATTAAAGAATATGTATTTTTAGAAATTAAGAAAACTATACCAAAGGAATAGTAACTTGATAATTGGAATATAAATGTGATAATTAGAAAAAGTAGTCTTGCCAATATAATCTTAACCACACCTATGAAAGTATAAATAAAATTTATGTATCATATTAAAAAAAATTATAATATATTCATATGATGGTGTAAGTAAATGAATTCCTTAAAAATGATAAATTAAGTGTTGGTGTTTCTATAAAACATAAATTTTTAATTATAATTTTATAATTAAAATAATCATTTAAAATAAAAATTATTCTCATATTATATATTAATAATTTAATTTTTTTTCTTATGAATATATTATAATTTTATTAGTCTTTAATTAAAAACTCCACGTTTCATAAAATCTTTTATAATCATAAAATCGATATTTATAAAATAAATGATAATTTTGATTAAATATTATTTTTATCATATTTTAAAAAAAAATTCCAAAAAACAAGTCTGTTATTGAATTTAATATTTTTAAAATGTAAATGGATATTTTTTATATTTTTCTTAAATAGATGAATATTTGGTGTATAGTGAAGTACAATAATTTTATTTATTTAAAATTATAAGTAAGTAAATGAATTTTTTAGTAATTAATGATGTATGGATTTTATAAGAACCATTCTATCAAAATTTCCTTCTCCCATTACTTAATTTAGTAATGGGAATCATCACTATTGATAGTCTTGATTCAAAAATAAAAGACACATGAATATAATTAAAAAACAACCATCTCTTCCCATTACAAATTCAACCCCTAATCGCCTCTTATCTTCACACCGTGTATTCCTTAGATAAGGATTGTAATATATATAATTCCTCCACCAAAACGCTTCCTGATGTTCTGGTCTTTATAGTATCACCAAAATACCATTTCCTTGTTTTTATGGATTTTTTCAATGAGAAAACACTCAATAGGTAAAACCCTCCCTCTATCTCTTTTAATTAAAAAAACCGACATCCTAATGATTTTTTTAATATCAATAATCAATATTAATCATCAAAAAAACTAAAGTGGTTTTAAAAACCAAATGAATAGATCTAGAAAAAAAATTTAATCCATTATAAGATAAAAAATTATATACTATTGATAGTGTTTACATTAACCCTATGTTTTGCAGAATCATCACATTGGAGGATTTCATACAAATGGATCCTCACCTTGTGGATCAGAAAACTGAAATTCACTAGAAAACTCTAAGAGACATGATAAAATTAATTCTTCAATATGTTATTGAATAATTTTCATCTGATTTTTTTATTTCTGGGAATTTTAAAATAACTTACTGTTTTGAGGATTTTATTGTAAATGTTTATATAATTAATTTTTAAATTTATATTACTGAGTAAAAAATTAATTAGTAAGATATAATAATCTAAAAGTTAATTATTGGGGATACCAAGGTAATAGTTGTAGTGTAGGAAGAAGAATAATACTAGTTAAGTGGTGTGGTAAACTAAGATAAAAAATATTGTATTAGTAGTAGAAGTATGATTGGGATTATAGATGGATTCAAGGGAATCAAATAAAGAGTCTAGATACAAAATTTAAGAGGAAAATAAATTTTGATAGATAAAATATTGAGGATGCCTCAAATATACCTTTCACTTTGGTCAAAAAGAGTTGTTTATAATATCCATCTTTAATTTTTATATTCTAAAATTTATTTTTTACTTGAGTTTATATAATATAGTTTTGTTTATATTTTACCAATACTGAATCAATTTATCCATTATTAATAAAATAAAGCGTATCATAGTTACACTATTCATACCAAGATGTATTTTAATTCACAATAGGAATTTTTAAAATTTTCCATGCTCATTTTAGTTTTATATTTTTACGTTAATTAGATTATCATATTTCTGATACTTTTATCTTATGGTGAGGAAAATAATATATAGTTGATTTTAAACTACAATTAAGCCACCTCTTATTGTATTCTTCATATAATATCTTATAATTTACATCCTACAAAACCACACCATTCAATTTTGATTTTACACTCTATAAAAAAATTTCATACTGAATCATAAATGATTTGGGTATTTTTCAACATTGTGGGAGGAAAATTACTTCCCTTTAGTTTCACTTTTGTTGGAGGTTTTTAATAGATAGTAATATAAGGATATGGATAAAAATTAAAATATTTATAGAGAGGGGAATGTTTTATTTCATTTTTTACATTAGGTTTTTTGAAAAATTGTAAAGTATTAAAAATTTTAAAATGGATATTAATTTATGAGTGGTAAAATTTAAAATGTATATTATGAATAAAAAATATAATTATTAACTTAAATAAATAATAATAAATACCATATTTAAACATAATCATGTTCGACAATGTATTTATAAAATTTTGTTGTACATGATCATGAACCACTAGTTAAGTAATCCTTAAGTGATTTTTAGTCAAATATACCAATATAAAAACACTATTTGAAAAGTATTAAATATAAAAATGAAATCAAGTGTAATTAATAAAATTATAATTAAGTGAATAATTTATATTTAAAATCATTAATGATGAAAATTAATATTTCATAAATACAATTCTAAAACACACGAGGATAACTAAACAACCTCTCTTCAAGTATAAAAAAACTAATTATCATATGTTTTGATATAGTGGTAAATATATTATTATGTTAATACTTAGTTACATTGAATTATATATTAAAATAACATAAATTTAATTATTTTACATTAATTAATGTTTTACATTAATAAGAAGAGTCTTATACTAAGATACAATATTCCTCAAAATTTTCATTAAAATTCACAGTATCTTAATATTTATAAAAAACAGCATTGAATGCCAAGTCTAGTAATACTTGTTTTATAATTGCAATATAATCACAAAAATGGCATTCACTAATATATTTAACATCTCTAGTAGTTTTATAAATATAATTATTACTCTTAGAAGACCATGAAAATTTTCAAAATACTCACATGTTTAATAGGTTCCCTTCTTATATAACTTATTAGCTTAATAATCAACAACATAATAACTAAATATCTTAGAATAATATCATGTAGGGTAAAATAATCAATATTTAAATGATCAATTTTGGTTTTTAAAATTACTTCTCTGACAGCCAGGTGATATTCGATGAGGTCGCAAGCATTGGGGAACCATGTATTGTGTAGTTTTCAACTCATTATTTTTAGTAGTAAATGAATAATAAAGGATATATATGATGAAGATTATCATGACCAATTGTATTAAAAAAATGATTAATGTAATCTAAGGCTTGAACGTGGAAGTTAGTATCATAAACAAATTATTAATTTATTTATTCTCATAAAAAAATACAATTAATTTAATTTAATTCTTCATGGATGAATTATTATTGCCATTTATTATCGTTCATTCATTTTAAATATATGATTAATTGAGATAATCCCTCTAGATATTGACCTCACATGCACTAGAAACCCCCAAACGTCATCTTTGAATTACCTGGGTTCTTATGTTATAGATTCTAATGCTTCCTCTAAATATTTATGATCACAATAAGAATTAATTAGGTTAGAAGTAAACTTTTGATCTCTATAATCATCAATGGTTTGTTGATATGGTTATCTTTATTTTTGTGTGAGTGTCCCAGGAGAAAATCTTTATAGGTATTGTGAGAATTATATCTAAACATCCATTATAAGCAATGATGTTTAGGTCTTGAAATTACATAATTGAGTTTAAATACAACTATGGTGTGATAAATAATCATTACACCACAGCCATAAATATTATCTTATTCCAAGATGAAACAAATGTCCCATTAATTATAATAATTTAATTATATTTAATTTTCTAAACACATAGATAAAATTAGTAATATATCTAGGAAAAAAATTAATATTTATTAAAATAATATTTAATATTTAATTTCCCTATAGATCATAATACTTGATTTTTTATCACACACGATATTTAATAGGATATGAATAATATAAATTTATTTATTAATTAAATATCACTACATTATTTTTTAATAAATAAATAAGAATAAAATTTAAAAAACTGGAGAATAAATGATTTTTAAAAATTCATGTAACCCTATAACAAAATATTTCATACCATGTGATAAAATAGAATAAATGGATTGTATATATTGATGTAATTTTTAATTATGATATCAAATGAATATTTATTTAATATTTATCTAACATAATATCATATTGAATAACATGTGACTAGATATATGTGATCACCTAAATATTAATAATTATTACTTCTTTTTTGAGAACAATATTTATTTCAACATATCAATTTCAATTCAAACTTAACTGATGTTTTTAATGAAATTTTTGTGTGACCCTTTAGGACCCTTTTATGTGGAATTGGGCTATCTCATGTAAAGTAAATGGTTAGAATCTGAAAATAATCCAATTTACCCATAGAGAATGAGTTTAAATTAATTAATAAAAATAATCATATACAATCATACACTAATAATATAATACCCTCATAAAAAATCTCTAATAAAACTATTTTATTTCTTGTGTTATCAAACAATGATCTTGAAATTTATTTAGTTTAATTTCAATAGATGAACATGCCAAAATAGGTTCATGTGTACGAGATTATTAAAAAAATTTATCTTCTATCAAAGGGTATGATAAATAAACAGCCAATAAAGAACATATTGGAATAATTCCGTCTCAAATGTTTCACTAATGAAATATTAATCATGAAAATAAAATTGTATCATACCTTTATATGAGTAAATGTCACCCTATTTTTCATGATTCCAAAAAATTATGTGACTTATAATATGAATTAGAAATAATATGAACATATAAGGATAATTACACTAATATAATAATATAAAAATTGACATATAATAATGTGGTGTTTCTAATGGTGAATCATTTTCTCATAATCTACCACAATAAATACAAATAAGATCATACACCATGAGAAAGTTCTACAAACCCCTATGAGTCTCCAAGACTAGTAGCCTGTATCTTTTTCATCATAAAAAATGATGTAATCTGGATGTATAACATATTTGTAATAATAATTTCAAGGAATTTATTGGTTCTCATAATATAGGAGAACTATTAATACCTTTTAGTGTGACAAGTACCCTTAGTATGTTGTGACAGAGGTTTCATATGGATGAATGGTTATCATGTGGGAAGATATTAATTAATATTAAAAACCCCAAAAATTTCAATAATCTAGATATCGAATTTTTGGGGTTTATGTATACTACTCCAAAAAACTTCAACATTCATTAGATCTAACTACGAAAAAATCAATTTCTTAGTCACACATGTTAAACATACTTCATTTTTGGTATTCCTATACCTATTGAGCCCACCCAGTGACCTATGGTTGATCTTCCTAATGTGACCCCATCTCTTTTGGAAAACCCCTAAAGAGATGATATTATTGAGTTTATCTAATATTCCATAGAGTATGTCTTTTAATAACACTGAAATCTAGAACAAATCATATCTAAAATCGGTTCAAAAGATACAACAAAAAACTACAATGTACTTAATTTAATGTAAATATGAATCCCACTAGTTGTATTATGCTTTGACTTGTAAATAACATTATCTTCCCTGCAATTCCTAAACAGACTACACTATAGAATAAAATTTTATATTCCATAAAAAATGTCATTCATATTTATACATCTTTAAAGAACCCGTATAGTTTTGATTTCCCAAGAACTGTTATAGAGCTCCGACATTCAACTGTTACAGTTTTCATGCTCTTGATTAATATCTTCATTTTATATTTGTTAATATGAAATATCAAAATGGAATATATATCATGGAATATATGGTATATTTACAACGTAATCTTAAAAATGGTTATTCTATACATAAAACAATATAATGTGAGATTGGATTTTTTTGTGAATTATTCCATCTGGTATATTCTAAACACCATGTCAACTATATATTAGTACATATATAAAGAAATACCTTGATAAATATTGGTTTATCATGTTCCCTAGAACATAGGATTCTATTTAGGTCATAATTAGAAAAATTATTTGGTCTTATATTTCTATAACAGTAATCATATGTTTTGAATATGTTGTTAAATATATATATTGAAGAACAATATTACTACCACTAACCTCTTGTAGAAACTGGTTAATATTTCATTTCAAATAAATGTACTCTGACCATTATACATGTTTAGACCTAGAAGTGGATCTTTCAAACATTTATTCCATATTTTTAATTCTTTATCTCTACCAAAAATTCTTGTCAAACCATAGAGACATGTACCATTATATAACCTATAGATGATGTGTCCATGACATGTTATGCCTAATATAGTGGTCATAATAGCTATTAAATTTATCATTAAAAGTGATTTATATATAATGGATTGTTATAATCTATCAATAATTATATGAACCCTTCATGTACAGTAATTATACTATTTCTCTTGGATATGCACCATTGGCATTACATAATCCATAAAAAATCAATTTTTTATGTGGAGTACATATTTGAATTCATAATAATGTTCCAATCAAATATAAATGTAACATACCACTCCTTGAAATATTTTTATTTTTTAAAATAATATATCACTCATTATGGTGAATAAAAAAACTAATATGGTGTTAAATTTCCTAGGTACTGTATATCTATTCTACAATTCCCCCCACTAGAACATGGGGAGATAACATTTCTTATTCAAGCTTTTGGATCTATAGATAATACTCAAATAAATATTTTTCCTCTCCCACATTCTCAGTTGATAAGTCCTTCCCATAAAAAATTTAGTTGGTATGATTATTATATTTATTTTTTAGGTTTGTAAATATCTTCAGTATCTATTAAATCTTTAATTTAGATTTTCCTTGTGATGATTTTGATATACATTTGATTCTAATAGTAACTTAAAAAATGATTCAAATCATAGAACCTTAGGCTATTTCGTTAATATACTCCCATCATACCATAATATATATTATATTAATTATTCAATTTAGTTGGAATATATTAAGTCATTATGATGATATTTTTGACAATTATTCCCTAAAATAAATCATAAAAGACATTAAATATTTATATGTCTCTTCATCGATATATAGATTACTATCACCATCTTTATATGAAGAATAAAGTATTGTTATATTTGAAAACCATCACTCATCATTTAATTAACGATGGATAGTTGGTTAAGATAAAATTTTAAATGACAACCTATGGAATACTGTATATTTATCATGAGAATGAATTACATCCATATATATATCGAAAAAATTTATTAAAGTAATTTGATGATTTATATGAATTTACCTCCAGCTTTACCTTTGAATAGTTCATGCCATATAGCTGAAAAATAATTATCCTCCAACCACTTCTTATGAATATTTTAATTTATATTCCTCATATATTCACAAAATTTTATACTAATTATTCCTCTATTACTAGACAATTAATTATGTTTAGAGTAAAATACAATAAATTATTTAAAATTAAATAATTTCTAAATTATTTCAATAAAAAATAAATATTTGTGTATACCTAACATAGAATATAAATAAATACTTATCATGAGTCTATCCACTACGTAATTAATTTTTTTTAATTCATACTACTAGTATCGAATCACTATCTTTAGCCTTGGAAAAAAAATCATATTTACATCTTGAAGTCATGTGCATCTCATGACTGACATAGGAACCCCCTTCCTCAGCTCATTTGAGAATACACTATAGTTATATTAATAAATCATTTTTGGGTTTAGTATTTGAATTAAATATAGCATATAATACCCAAGAATCTAAATAAAGACATTAAAATCCATGATGAATGCGTTTTCAGAAGTTTCAACTACTATATCTTTATTCAACATAATGTTTCTATATTTTAGATGACCTCTTTTATTCACATAATATAGAAATAACATCATTCAATATGCACTACAACTAATTGTTTTTTTCTTTTAGTAAAACATTATGAATATACCATTTTATATAAAATTGTGTTGTTTTTTTATCATTTTATTTATTTTTTCACCATTAGGTATGTGTAAATGATTTCTTATATCTCTAATTTACCTGGTGATGTTGTGTTAAAATATTATTAATCTTCTTGTCCAATAATTATTGATGAATAAAGATAACCTCAATGGAAATGATGATGATATGATGTTAATAAAGAATTTATTATATATAAAGAAGCTTAAATTCACCTAGTGATCAATGTATAATTTAATATATTTAAGTGAATATAAATATTATTAAACCCACTCCTAGTATAAAGTAGTATAATTTAATGAAAATTTCAGTAGTCTAAATCCTCTATTTCTATTTCCTAAGATATATGAGATTGAATTTCATTTTATGTGAATTTATGTCCTTTTTTTTCATTAGAATTTCTTTGTACACAATTTATATCTATCAAAAATAAAAATATAAGTGGAATCAGATAACTCTTTTAGGTATCCTTGTCACCATGAATTGCTTAGTGAGTTTTCTGGAATATTCTAGTAAATTATAGCTCATTGAACAAATTTTCCAATTATAGTTCAATATATAAACCACTATAATAACCCTATAATTATATACTTGTGGTAAAATAGTCATTTTCAAAATTACAATAGTATTACAAAGAATTCACTATCCATATTTAACTTTGAATTAAAATTTCAATTTTATTTTGAATACCATAAAATTACATGAAATATATTTTATTTATTTGTCTCAGAATATTTAAAAAAAATTAAATTCTCCCCATTATTAGTTTTAAAATATCATTTCTTCGGGATAATTAAGTGGAAGGGATCCACATACCCATTTTTATATCCTAGTTGAGTGATATATAATCTATTTGAAGGAATTTAGTATTTAAAACCTTTCCATATTCATTAACTAAAATATCCATAATTTTTTGAGTGGACTCCCCAATATTTATCACAGAGTTTGATTTCCAAAAAACATGCCTACTTGTCACACTATGTCTATCATAGGTGATAAACATATAATAAAATATCTGTTTATTTGAATACGAACTCAAGAAGTAAATTTCATGTTAATATAATGAACCCAAATAGAGGTCGGTGATGAATTTTTAAATCTTGTTTGACTTCTAACAAAATAGTGGAAGTCTGTACCAACTTAATATTTTTTGAGAGATTTTATCATCTTTCTATAAATTTTACATTTTCTATTATTATATAAATGTTATTGTTATGTTTACTTAAGTAATTAAACATGTTTATAAAAAAATTGTGTATAATCAAATTTTATTTAATTTCCATATCAAATGCATGGAAACTTATTTAATTTTTGTTCATTATAAATAATCCATAAGGAAATAAAACATGAATCATAAAATATATGAAATAATAAAATTTGTATTATCATGATTTTTTAAAATATCTAGTTTATCTTGTAAGTGATAAAATGATCCTAAAACATATTGGAAAACTCCTTAAACCCTAACATGAATCAAAAATAATAATTACACCTATCCCCGTATGAACTATTGGGTTTGGTGTCGAATAAAAATGCATCTATAGTTTATATTTCTTGGGTTTTTAGAGGTGAATATATATTAAATACCTTATTAAATATTGTTCATTGTTTATGATACATTAATGTGATATTTCATTAGAGTATATATCACATTGAATAATTCCTTGATATTCCCCACATTGATGAGGGACATTAAATTACATGATGTTATTTTTGTACCTTGTTCGACGGTTAGATAATATTATAATATAGGACGAATAGAGTGTTGAACATCTAGTGTGACTACTCATATGAACGTGATACACCATGAAATAAAGTATACAAATTGTAATCTCCATGATGATATATTATGCTACTATAACCAACTATAGGAAATCCACATGGTTATTTGTTATTGGATATTACATTATATTAGTATATTTAAGGTCCCTTAGAATTTGAGATTATTTTACTTAATATCATGAATCACACACTTCAATGTATTGTTGTCAAATTTGATGATATATGATCATGGTGATTTATTTTACGTTGGGTGTCTCATGAATAATAAGTTACAAACAAATAAGTTGAAGAATTATTACTCATTATATTTTTTTTGGAATTTGATATAATGGTCCTTTGATTTAAATTGAGTCAGAAGATCTAGGGCCATTCTGTATATTCAGGTTCATTTAAGACACCTAATAAAATATTTATCAAGTTGATAAGTTGATGAGTTGTGTGTCAAACCATCTTTATGAGATATCAAGATAAATGGTAAATATTCCATAGAGAGTTTTCAAATTTGGTTGTTTTAATTCTGACATATATTCTTCTTATATGGGTGTGTTGACCCATTGCAAGATAGTAGTCTTGGACAATAGGCAAGAACACTTAATTACACTAAGGAAGACACCTAAAGAGATACAAAGAAATTGTTTCCTTTGATCTCAGTTAAATATAATTTATATTTATCAATCGGAATAAATACTATTATCTCGATAGAAGAGTAATATTGATTTAAGATTTATTAAATAATTTAAAAATAATATATATATTTTTTCGTAAGGTAAATTATTAATTAAATTAATATATAATACTTATTTATCTCTTGTTATTCACATTATTATAATTATTTATTTATTTGTTAAATAAATATTATATTCTATTTTATTAATATAAAACAAATATTTTTTTACCAGACAATGAATATAATATTAAATTATATATAGAATTAAGAATATTTATTTAAATTCTAAATTTGGATTTCAATGAATGTTGAGGAAGATGACTTGACCATGACTTATTTGGTAATGAAGTTTTAATTTACTAGATATAATTATTAATGATTATCATTATATGGGTTTGGACACATTATGAAATAAAAATATTATTATTTTATTACATGAAAGGAGGTTCTTTTTGGGTTTAGTATATCATTTAGGGACTTTGGGAAATTAATTAAATGTTAAACTATAAAGATATGTCTATAAATATATTATCATATCAATCAAATAAAGATTAATGGTCATGTAAACTAATTTTCTCAAAATATCATTGTATTCTTTTCTAACTCTCATGTGTGATAAGTCTAAGATAAACTTCATTAATATTGAAGGAATATATTGTGACCATGGTAAACAATTCAAGATGATCAATCGACTGTGCTAGCACTCGGTGGTCATAGGGAATGTACCAATTGTTCATCACATATACACCACAAATTTCCAGTAAATAATAAATGTTGAGTCCCTAGATATGGATAATGGAAACATAATGAGAAAGATAAATGGTTTATAATTTGATATACAAACCATTAACCCATCCTATTTCTATATAAAATTAATATTTTACTTAGTAGTCTATTAAACCTCAAAAGACAGTGTATCATTTTAAATTTGTTGTAGCATAATTGCTTTGTGAAATGTTTTATATATATATTAAATGTTTAATTAATTTCTATGATAATATCCAAACTACCTACCATTATTATCCATAATACATTTAATACCCTCCACACATTAGAAGAATTATACACAATATTAAATAGCATCTGTTCTATGTTTCATTTATTGACATGTAAATGAAATTTAATTACAAAAACATGTGTATACAATATGTCATATCTCAATATTTTATTTGATCTCAATATATATCATGTAGTTTAAATTGGTAATCTATAATATTCATCAATGTACATGATTTGTATTTATTTTATTTATAATTTATTTAAAACCACGCCGGTTTGGTATTTTATCGATATAATACATGTATATTAAAATTAATTTTGTTAAATTATTATTCATATAATATGTTGAATTAATTTCATGAATTTATCTGAATAAAAGAAGTAATAAGAATAAATGATGGCCTGTAGTTAAAATATTTCATTAATTGCACTATGGGATGATCAATATCATAAACTAACCTATGTATGTGAATGGTTTCATAAAAGTATATTGTTTCAAAAAAATTAAATTACCTTCTTAAATAAAATTTGTGGCATGAAATTTATCCCTCCCACATTATTTTATATAGGCATACATGTCAAAATATTCATTAATTTAAACTGTATATTTTTAGTCCCCTTCACCAATGAGAAATATAAATGAATTTTAAGGATGTGGCTCCCAGGAGAATGGGGTTTTTTGAGAAAGAGTCTAGGTGAATCGAAGCCAAGGAGATATAAATAGAAAAGAAGGAATCCTATTATCTCAATCTCAAACTATATAAAATAGTTTTTCCCCTTTGGTTAATGGTTTGTTTTATATACTCCCAATAAAAAAAGTTGTCATAGATCATGACCAAACGGGAATATATTTATTTTATTTCTATTATATTAATTCATTGTTTTATGGATGAAAGTCCATTATCACAAAAAGGAGTCATTTAATATGAAAACATGGAATTAAAGTTACATTATTAAGTGAATATAACTTATTAGTACACGGTAAGTCAGGTAATTAACATCCACTTATATTAAAATTCATGTAAATTATAGAATAATATAATTAATGCATAAATAACAAAATTATTGAAGTTAATTTTAATTGATTACCCCTTCCATTTTATGAGTATTGATGGCCCTATAGTTAATGTTATATTCTAGGCCTCTTTAGGGATAATTTGAAATATCAAATTAATTAAAAAAATTAATGGCTCAATTTTGAAAAAATGTAACCGAGTTTAAAACTTTTTACTATTGAATATACATTTTACTGTCATGTATTGATAAAATCTGAGTTAAGATATCTTGATTGGTGTATATAGTAAACTAATAATAGAGCTGTAATCTTGTTGTTAGAAATACCAAATATAAAAAAAAATCATTTTATAATTTACTTGGCCTTCGTATGGATTATTAGATATGAAATATGGATCCATTTCAACAGAATATATGAGGTGACCTGACATACTATGTTAAATGGTCAGGTTCATTGAAACTTTATAAAATAGTGGGATACTTCATAAAAATTAAAATTTTACATCTTATACAATTTCTAATACTATAAATTTCTAAATATTTTTCCCTTTTTATTTTTGAATCAGGAGAAATTCATCAAACACTTTATCTCTATGATAAATTTTTTAGAAATACCATCTCATGACTTGAAATAATATTTGTGAATGGTTAAAATTCCTAGGGGTAGTGTTGTTACATGAATAGAACTCTCAGTTTCTAGAATCCTTAATTCATTATCTTCCTTCTCAGGAGATTAGTGATGACTACGACATTATCTATGGAAAACTCCTAAAATATCTGTTTAATTTTAAATTTTTTAATGTTATAATCCATGTCTAGTGATATCATGATGTTAATACATTACATGTATACCTATAACATGCTTGAATATCTTTGTTATTTTTATTATAGTACATCCATATAGGAACATTTACAGATATGAAAGGTCATATTAATGAGAAAACATAGAGAATGTGAACTATCTAGGAATCATTAATTCATGCTAATTCCTTATATTTAGATTCTAGAGGTTCTTGGTTTTATTTTTCATGATGATTTGTGAAATGATCTCATTACAGTATCACTACCTCAATGATTTTAATATTGGATTTTGTATTTGAAATTGAACAACATAGAGAAGTATATCCCAAATATTATCACTCTACACTGACATATAGATATGGATGTGAAGCATGAAACCCCATTTTTACATATGGTGCATAATATGAAAGGCTTGGTGAAGATATCAAAGACTAAAATAACTCTCAATCATCTATACTAGTCCCTTTAATAAAGAGTAAGATCAATGAGACTGTAGTAGAACATGATACAGTGTGTTTTCAAAAATAATATAAGGTCTAATATGATAAAAATATTACCTTGGATGAGAATCAATGGGAAACATTATGTGAATTTTTGGGTAATATTTATTTTTAAAAAAAATTGACTAATAGATAAAACTTATGGTTCTCATATTTTCATTAAATTTCCAATACAATGTGGATTCCAAAATACTTTAAATGGGTAGATGGATTTAAGAGAATCCAACAATTCCTTACTTGATGTCATGGCTATTAAAGATTACCACCTCACATTACCTACCATAATGATCTCAGTTTTCATAGAATTTTATTATGGTCCTCGAGTTACCAAAAATGTAATTTTGGTCTTTCGTATTGGTTTGTTGAATTTATCATCATATTTTGGAATACATTTCACTTATTTTTCAAAGGAATGATTTTTATAGTAATTTATATCTAAAAAACGATTTATCTTATATACTACACAAACTGAGTAATGTAAATTGATAAAAAAAGTGTTCTAAATGACATATACAACACTTAATTATGGAATCACATTCTAGGCCATTTATAGAAAATGTATTTGACTAGATTACACCAAGATAGATATTTGGATTCAATTATACCACAACCAATTATGGAATCACTTGGAAAATGTTTAAGGGACCAAGAACTTACTGATTTTGTTCATACTTATGTGTGTAATCGATTTCCAGTAAATCTAGGGGTGGGTACCCATACATTAAAACATTTACACATTCCTTTAGTAGATATAGATTTGGTAAAAAAATATATCATATTACAATAACAGATATAAGTAATATATGAATAAATTAGAGAACTATATTGGTTAAAAGAAAAAGATATTACCATAAGGCCATGTAAAACGACATCTTAATGAATACATCATTGATTATTTACGGGATTTTGGGATTCTATCCCAACACAACCCTCTATATTCACTATAATAAAATAGTGAAATAGAAATTTGGAAACACAACTTGTTAGAAAAGGTGTGATCAAATATTGTAATGTGAGTCATCCATTATCCTTCCGGGGATACATGTTATAGATAACATCAAACATAAAAACCCATATCCAATTAAAGCTACAAACATGCACATCAAGAATGTGAGGAGAGATTATAGGAAGGGTCTTGGTAAGATTATGGATAAAATAAATGGTCTTTGATATGTAACAAATACAGTGGAATGGGTTCCCTTTTATAAGAGATGGGAGAGGCACTTTTTGTATTATAAAAACTATTAAATTAATATAAATTAATTTTCAATCCAAAATAGTTCCATAATGATTTATTTTAATGATATATTTTTTAGGGTTGAATCCATATCATCTAATTAAAATTAGAATTGTTTTTAATATTTTTTAATCCTTATCTATTTTTTTGAACCCTTTAACTCTTACCGATATATCAAGTAATTTACGCTTTGAGGGTTAAAATACTTACCAAATCATGCCAAACGACCAATGAATGATTCATGAATGACATTTTTAGACTTGTACAATCTTTTTGGCAGATTATTAAACTTTTACTAATTGTAGTTTATTTAATAAAATACTTTATACCTTAAAATATGAATTATTTCAATTTTGACACAGTTCATTACATGACTTTTTAGAAAAACCAATAAAACATAACTCCTTCGAATAAAATACATTAAATCAATCCTAACATATCATACTCATCAATTAAATTTTTTTATTTAATAAAATATTTTAAATTAAATTTACTTTAATATTATTAATATCATTTATTTTATTCTTTCTTTAATAAATCTATCACTGCATCATCATTGTAACAAAAATAAAATTCAATTACCTAATTAGAAAAAAATTATAAATAAATTAAAATAATTTAGGAAATATTTTTATATTTCAAGGTTATATTCATTGTCGAAGATATAACTTACATAACTCCATATTATAATTGTTTTAGTAAGAAGATAAAATTTTACGATATATTTTCATCTACATAAAATTAAATATTAGAAATGTCATAATCACACTCAAGTATCTTAAAAACATCAAACTTTTTGTCCCAGGGATGTTCATGGTCAATAATTACACAGAAAAAATATTAGGAAAAGTTTTAGGAACATTTATAATATTATAATATTAATTTTACCTTTCATTATCCCATTTAGCTTTAATTGTGGTAAAAAAAATTCTAAAGTTACTATTTACCAAAAATTATTTTTGATCTTATTGGACCAAATGTTTCATCATTAGTACAAACATGTATGTATGTATTGGAAACTTCAATTCATATATGTGGTTAAATTAGGTTCAAAACTAATCACGTTGACAGATCTATAAAATTGGGGTTTTAAGAAAACGTTTCCAAAGTTCACATTATTTTTTAATATAAATTTAGTTTGAAATTAAATCCAATAAACCAAACTGGATTAAATTAAAAAATAAAATATAATTATACTTTTATACCATTAAAAATTTTAATATAACAATAAAAATAAATTATAAGATAAATAAGTTTCAAATGAAAATGTAGTATTTATCACTATTCATTAAAATATGAATTTTATTAGAAAAATACAAAACATTCATCCTAGGTAAATTTTGATATACCGATTCCAAATTGAAGTTTTTGTTTTTCCAAATATAACATATAATATTTAAAAACAATAAATTAAAAATGGGCTCTCCATCAAAAGAGATAAAACTTCCTTTTTTAAAGAATTCTTATTTTATTCATAAAATCATATTTGTTCTTATATTAAGATTAAAATTACTTAAGTTGAATTTTAAAAAATAAAATAAATATATGTTGTATATAGTTCATTAATTTCATCAAAAATTGACTTTTTAATTAATAAACACAATTATTCACACTTATATAGTTTTTCATAAGAACACTTATTTTATATTGAATTGGGTTTTATTTAAATTTATAGTTATTTTTATTACCAATGAATCATTATATATACATTTATAAACCATATTTTCATTATTCAATAAATAGTATTCTATCCCGCCGTTGTAACAAATATGTTATAATGAAAACATTTAAATAATAATATTTAATTAATTATTTAAACTTAATGTGGAATATCATGTATACCATTGAAAAATGAATTTTTGGAAAAAAAACTCTGGATGTAACATTCACCCCCTTTTCGAAATTAAATCCTGAAAATTTTGAATTCGGGGTCAGTAAAAAAAGGTATGAATTTTAAAAATTCTTTTTTTTTTCAACCCCATATTGGGAAAATAATTATTTAAACTTCAACATTAAAATGAAAAAATGAAATTATGAAGGTCACCTGAGAGAAAACATACTAGGATTCCATATAGGAAAACGTGGATCTGGAAGAAATAGAAACCATCATTTTCAGATGGAGAGTGATGGAAAACATTTTCAAGAAAAAGTTACCAATATCAAAGTTTTAAATTTGTGATTGGTTGAACAATATTTGACTTCATAGTAGGAAAAGTAAATATAATAAGTTTTTTAAGATTATTTTTATTAAGTTGAGAAATTAATTTACTTCCTTAACTAAGAACATAAGTAAATAAACATACATGGAAAATATACTTTCATCCTTTGATTAATTTCCACAAAAAACTCATCTTTTTTATCGCAACGATGAGTATTCATGATGATTCAACATCTATAGAATCACATAATCTACAATATGTTTAATATCTATTCATACTATCTTAAAAAATTAATCAAATACAATATATTTATTATTATATATAAAATAAACTTTTAGATGGTGAAATACTTCTTTTAATATCAAAAATTAAACTCTAACAGAAAACGTTCCACATAGACAAGTAAAAAATAACTATCATGAAAATTCATAAAAAATATTTTAACAATGAATAAACCCCAAAAATTAGAAGGATTTTCTCAAACACTCATCCTTGATATGTTCTGATATTTAACTCCAAAAAACATCAACCACTCATATTTTCTCATACCAAAAAGTAATTATCCTGATCATATATTAACCATGATGGGTTAATCATTTCCACAAATGAAATAATTCCACATATGTCCACTAATGAAATCATATATTTGTGCACGATATAATTCATGCACTCCTCCTCAATAAAAATTCCATAGTATTCTATTTAACTTAATCATATAGAGTTCCAAAAATAATGATCATCTTATCAAATAATATTTATCACCTCATCACAAAATCATTTTACAGTACTAGGATATCCATTTGATAAAACTTAGGTTCTAAAAATCTAATTATTATTATTAAATGAACTCATTAAAATACATAGAAAGGGTCATACTGACTAGGGACTTCACTTATGAAAGTGGTAGGATATAATCCTTGTTGCACTTGAGATGTGGGTGTGATTCCCATGGGCTAGTCTGATATGTGGGGTTGTAACACGATCTGTGGTTTATCCTTTTTCAAAAACAATATAATTGATATAATATTCCAAAAAAAATATTCACTACAAAAATAACCATAACATTTTTTAACCACAATGGATGGATTATACATTTAATTTTTCATCCCAAAAAATAATAACCCATAATTTTGAAAAAGGTGAATGTCTCCAAAAATAACATTAGTCACCATACCATTTTAAAACTTAAATCTGGAAGGGGTATTCTAAGACATTATACTTCTAATCAACCTTAAATGATACATCAATGATCATATCTACAACTCATAATAAATTGTCCTAATATAAAAAGTTGACAAAACCATCCTCTAATACCAACTATAAGGAAACATCCTTAAAGATATCTTTTTATGTTGTTTTTTAACTACAGTTCTGATTAGAGGATATTTTAGTTTAGAGTTTTAGATAATTTGGGAAAAATATTACATAGTAAACAAGTACATTATAAGTGGACACGTATACTCATTATCCATTTTCACCAAAGTAAACCTTTTTAAAGTGAAACAAGATTTCTTTTCAAGTCACAACTTCTAAAATTTTATCATGAAATATTCTTTGTCCATAGCAATATTAAGACTTGTAAAAAAATTTAAAAATTGGGATGATCAAAAAATATCAGTAAGTGACATAAGGAATGAAAATCTTTTGTACATTGAAAACATGAAAACCCATTAAAAACTTTTTCCGGAAAACATATTAACAATCATAAAAAACCATGTAGGTCCCTTGGGAGATCATTTCCATATCACTCTTACAATAACCCTTATAAATTTAATAACCATATGGTTGACTTTAACCTTTAGAATGACCAATGACTTTGAGATATATAATTGGTTTCACCCTTCATATATGCTATATCAGGCTCATATATATTTCATGAGCTATACTAACGCTAAACCCTTTGTATAAGCTACATTAGGCTCACCTATGTTCCATAATGGGGATCAAACATTCATATAAGCTACAGTGGGCTCACACATTAAATTTAAAAGTACGAACCCAAATTTTTTTGATTTTAAACATTTAATCAAAAAAAATTCATTTTCACTCCTAAGATAACCAATACATCTTGAAAAACCAATTTAAAACACTAATTTCAATGAGAATACATGAAATAAAGATACATAATTTCAATGTTTCTATATATACACTGTATAAAATATTAAAGGTGAATATCATTATGAAATGTTACAATAAAAAGGATATTGAGACAAAATCCCATACCTTAAATATGAATCATCATGTAAAATCATTTTCTTTATGAATAATAAAATTAGTTTTATTATTTACATTCTTAAGAACCATTATAATTTTTATCATTCCATTTATATAACTATTAGAATGTCCTAACAATTTCTTAATTATTTATCTTCACATCGGTTGTTTTGTCGATATTCGATACATGAGTCAATAATGAACTTGTTAGGCTACCAATTGTTTATGAGATCATAATAAATCATGCCTAGAATAAAATTCATGAAATAATAATAATTTATTTATATCAATTATACATTAAAATAAATTCATTAATTATGGATATGAAAAAGTAACAACGTTACCATAATGGATACGGTAAGCCGTATGTACGCACGAGTAACCTCTTTATTTTCATTGATCGGTATGAAAAGAAGTTATGTAATATTTTAAAATTTTATAATTATTATGACATCATTAATATCATATTAATATTTTAAATAAACTTATATATATAATATAAGTTATTTAGTGAATAAAAACGAATCACATTCCTTCACGGTGTTGTAGTTCACACAACCCATGAACAACGTTGTCATTTTCATATGAATGGAATATAAGAATTTGGTTGATATATTAGTTTATTATAATTATAAAAATTTAATTAATATCACATTTTAACATTAATTCCATATGTATAATCAATCGTTAAATATGGTGATGAAAAATGAACTATATCTATTCGCAGGACAGTAGTTCGCCGTATGCAAAAATGAAAATTTTATTTCCCATTAGATGAAATCGAAGAAGGATTAAGGTGATGATATTAACATTATAAAAATTCATTATGTTGAGGATACTTGTTTTATTATTTCATAGTTGATGGAAGATATTTTAAGGACGTCTAAGAATAAATAAAATAGAAATAGTTATTGAAAATGATACCTCTTCTTCTGTTGATCACCCTTGAGGAACAACTTAACACCTCTAAGGAGGGAGTTATTCCAAAAATAATGCCATAATAATGTGTCAAAGTATTCTAGTAAGTTTTTTGGAAATATATTGGACAAAATAATATTTTTTTATGTCTGATTTATAGAGAAGAATGAGTTCCCTTTTATTAGAGAGGGGAGGGGGAGTGTTGGATTTTTCAAAGGTATTAAATTAATTTAAATTACTTTTCAATCAAGAATGGTCCCAAATTGATTTATTTAGATTTATTTTTTATTTGGGGTATATTAAATATCATAAATTTAATATTATACAAGTTTTGAAATTTTTTTACATCATATTGTTTTGTTTTAACCCCTTTTAACTCTTTCCGATTAATCAAGTAATTTACACATTGAGGTTCAAAATACTTTCCAAATAATTATAATCGGATGATGAATTTTTAATTAATGTAATTTATATACTGATGTAAACTATTTTATAAATAATAGAGTTTTTTTAATTTTATATCATTGAATTAAATATTTTATTTTTAAAAATATGAAATATGTTAATTTCAACACTATTCATTATATGATTTTTTTTAAAAAATCAGAACAACATTATTCCGTCAAATAAATTACATTAAATTAATCATAAATTGTTATACTAATATAAAAAATTATTTTATGAAATGAAATATCCAAAATTATATTTATTTTAATATTATTAATATCATTTATTTGATTCTTTCATTAATAAATCTATTATTCACCATCATTGTGCCATAATTATATATAATTATCTAATTCATAAAACATATAAATAAATTACCATGATTTAAGTAATATTTTAATATTTCTATGGAATATTTATATTTGATGTTATCACAAACCCATATGAATTTGTTTTGTAAGAAGAGATAAATTTATGACATATTTTCTTTTACAGTAAATTAAATGTTATAAATGTCACAATCAAAACCATGTGACTGCAAAAGGTAAAAATTTCAAAACAATGATGTTAATGTTAGATAATAATGCATCCAAAAATATTAGGATAGTAGTTAGGGTAAATTTAAAATATTATAAAATTAATTTTTCCTTTAATTACCCAATTTACCTTTAAATGTGGAAAAGAACTTAATAAAGTTACTATTCCCAAAAATTTATTTTGATCTTATTGAACAACAATTTTCATACTAAGAAAAACCATGTAATAGTTTTTTTGAAAATTCAATCCATTGATGTGGTAAAATTATGTTTTACACGAATCCCGTTGACGGATTGAGAAAATAGGTTTTTAAAGTAAAACCTTCAAAAGTTCACATAGAATTTCTATTTAATTTTAATTTGAAATTACATCAAATGAAAGAAATTGTAATAAATGATAAAATCATAAAATAATTATACTTTAAAACCATGTAAAATTATAATCTATAAATATTAATAAATTATACGGAAAGGATGTTTCGATTTAAAATGAGTTATATTTGAATACTCATTGAAATTAAAAATTTATTCGTAAAATACCAAAAACATAACCAAGGTAAAATTTGATATCCTAATTCCAAATAATAAGTTTATTTTTTTCAAATATATCACATAAGAGTGACAAAACAAGAATTTAGAATGGTTTCTCCATCAAAAGAAAGTAAAACTATCTTTTTTTAAAAATACTTATTTTATTCTTAAAATAATATTTATTCTTATATTAAGACTATAAATGATATAAGTTGAATTTTAAAATTGGATAAAATATATTTCATATATATTTAATTATTATAATCAAAAAATTGTGGTTTTCTTATTTTATAAATGCACTTATTGGCACTTAAATATTTTTTCATAAATCACATGTGTTATATTCAATTTGTTTTCATTTTAATTTATAATTAATTTTATAACCAATGACTGATTATATAAGCATGTATAAACCATATTCTTTTAATTCAATTAATTATATTCAATCCCTTTACTCTAATTAATATACTACAATGGAAACATTAAATTAACAATACTTAATTTTTCATTTAAACATCATATAGCATATCATGTGTGTTATAGAACATATTTTTTTCTTTTTTTCTAACTCGAGATAATATATTCCCCCCCCCCACCCATTATGAAATTTTTTCTGTGAAATTTTTAATTTGCGGTCAGTAAATAAAGTATGTATTTTAAAAATACCATTATTGCAACCCCACGTTAGGAAAAGGATAAATTAATCTTTAACATTAAATGAATGAAAAGAAAGTATGAAGGTCACCTCAGATAACACACACCATGATTAAATGTAGT
The DNA here is from genome assembly GCA_963277665.1 of Viscum album. Classification (NCBI taxonomy): domain Eukaryota; kingdom Viridiplantae; phylum Streptophyta; class Magnoliopsida; order Santalales; family Viscaceae; genus Viscum; species Viscum album. The sequence continues at coordinate 1,668,560,991 of OY728145.1, forward strand.
AAAACAAGGATATATAAGAAAAACTAACCATAATGTTCAGAAGTAGAGTGATAGAATATATTTTCCTGAAAAAGATAACAATCGCAATGCTATAAATTTTTGATGGGTTAAACGGTCTTTGACTTTGTTGTATGAAAAGTAAACAGAAAACATTTTTGTTTTAAGATCCTTTTCACAAAGTTCAGGAATTATTTTTATTCCCTGACTAAGAACCCAAAGAATATATACTTACTTTACTAGTATAGTTTCATAATTTAATCAATTTCCACCACAAACTCATCCTTTTTTTCCAAAAAAATAGAATTCAAGATGAATCAACTTATATAGAATCACATAATTCAAAAAAGATTAATTTTCTATCTATACTATCAGGAAACATTAAACAAAACCAATATATTTAGGATAAGATAAAAATAAGCCATTAGATGATGAAAAATTACTTTTAATCTCTAAAATTTAACTAAAATAGAAAAATTTCGATATAGACCATTTAATAAAAAAATTACCCTTAAAATTTCACAAAAATATTATAACTAAGATTAAATCCGAAAAAACAGATGGATTTGATAAAATTATTGTCTAAGATATGTTCAAACATTTAACTCTAAATAACTTTAACCACTATTAATTTCTCTTACTAAAAATTAACTAACATAATCACATATTCTCCATGATATGTTAATCATTTCCATAAATAATATAAACTGCATAAGTCTACGAATGAAATCTTAGATTCTTGCAAAATATAATTCAACTAGAACACTTAAACTAATACCCCATAGTATTCTATAAAACATAATCATAAAAATATCCCAAAATAGTGAACGTAATCCCAAATAATATTTATCACTAAATCATTAAATAAATTTACAATACCAAGGATATTCATTTGATAAAAATTATGTGACATAAATCAACTTAATATTATTTAAGCAACTTGTTTTACTAAAAATAAAAAGTCATACTATCGAGGGACTTCACATAGGGCAGAGGTAAGCGATAATGCCTTATCACACATCATTCGTGGGTTCTATTCATGTGGCCTTATTAGATGTGACCAGTTTTCACATAGTATTTGGGTTTTACATTTTTAAAAAATATATAAATATTATAATATTACTAAAATATTTTTAACCTAAAAAATAACAATAATATATTATAACCTCAACGGTGGTTCCATATTTTTTTTCTCATCCCAAAAAGTAATAACCCATAATTGGATAAAAGATGAATGTCAAATACTATTATCCACAATAATATTTCATAACATAAGGTCTCAAAATGGATTTTAAGACATTAAACTTATCATAAAACATAATATTATATACCCTTTTTGATATCTCTAAATCGTAAAAAACATCATAGTCTCCATTGTGTACTAAACCAACCTTTGATATCAACTATAAGGACAGACCCTTAAAACTATCTAATTCTTGTGTTTTTAAACAAGAATTAATATTATATGATCTTTTTAGTTATGAGATTTAGAGAATTGGGACTAAAAAACTATTACATAGTAAACCCATACATTAAAAGTGGACACTTATACTTAGTATCCATTTTTTCACCAAAGGAAATGCTTTTAAAATAAGACATGATTTTGTTTCATGACACATCGTCAATAATTTTTTCAAGGAATATTTGTTGTCCTTATAATTATTGTAACCAGTGGAAAACATTTTAGAACATTTTATGAGAAAACATACCTGAAAAGGGCCAAAAGAATGTAAATTTTCAACCTAGTGAAACCATGAAACCTGATTGGAAACATTTTCTTACAAAATTTTTAATAAGAATAGAAAATCATGTAGGTGGATTGGGACATCATTACCATATCACACATAAAATCACCCTTAAAAATGGTATAACCGTATATGCGACTTCCACCTCTGTAATACCAAATGAATTGAATATCTATAATCCGGATCACCCTTCTTATAAGCTATATCGGGCTCACTTATCTTTCATGAGGTATTATGGGGATCAACCCTTTATTAATGTTATATCAGACTCACCCATGAAACATAATGGGGATAAACCCCTCATGCAATCTATATTGGGTTCACCCATTAAATGTCCACATACCAACACATATATGTTTACAATTTTCAACATTTCAATCATGAAGTTTCATTTTCATTCATCAGATAACCAAACCATTTTCAAAAACTAATTTAAAAACATTATAAATGATATTTTTGAATCAAAGTGTCACATAAAAAATTTAAAATTTAAAAAGAATATTTGAGAATTCACATTCTAAAACATATATGTCCATATAAATGAATCTATAAAATCATTTTGAAAACACAGAGATTAAATAGAAATATCTAGAATAATAAATCTTGAAAACACATAAAATAATATTTTATTTAAAGAGTCTCACACCACATTGATCATTAAAATTATATTCTAAATGATGTAAAACATTTAAAAAACATTAAATAACATTATTATAGATAAAATATGGATACATAAATTCAAAGGGTATTTATATACACATTATAAAAAATAAAGGTACATATAATCAAGAAATGTCACAATGAAAGATGATTAAGAAGAAATCCCTTGTCTTAAGTCTGAATTGTCATGTAAAATAATTATGTTACTAACTAATAAAAAAGGTTATATATTTAATTTCTCAAGAACCTTTATAAAGTTTATTATTCCTTTCATATGACAACTATCATTTCATAACAACTTGGTAATTATATATGTTCACATGGGGCGTTTTTTCAATATTCGATACTCGAGTCGAAAATGATCTTGGTAGGACGTCAATAGTCTCTGAGGTCACAACTCCATAATCTCTAGAATAATATTTATTAAATATAAATTCATATCAAATATTCATTTAAATCAATCCATTATATATAGATATGAAAAATAAAATTAAAAGTTACAATCATAGAGACAATAAGCCATACATACGCATGAGTAACATCATCATTTTTCATTGATCATTATGGAAAGAAGGTAAGTACTATTATATATTCATAGAATGGTCATAACAACATTAATTTCATATTAATAATTTTATTATACATATATATATATAAGATAAAAGTGATCTAGTGAATAATAACAAATCACATCCTTTCATGGAGGTGATTGTTCACATGTACGCATGAACGAATTTATCAATTTTATGTGCACTGAAAATAAGAATTTATTAGATATATTATTATATTATAATTAATAATAAGAAATTAATATCATGTATATATATTAATTCAATAAGTATAAATAGTCATTAAATATGGTGATAAAAAAATGACCTATATCGGAATGTGAGGTGATAGTCCTCCGTAAACATTAATGAAAATTTCATTTCCCATTTAATGAAATTAGAGATGGATTCAAGTATTGATTTTAAAATAATAACATCTTAGTATATTTAGGATAATGCAATTATTATTTCATCATGGATGAAATATATTTGTAGTAAGATGAAGTTTGAATAAAATAGAAATACTTAAAGAAAATGATACCACTTTTTCGGTTGATCACCTTTGAAGAACACCTTATCACTTTTAAGGAGGGTGTCCTGCCTGAAATAAATACTCAATAAAATGTTTAGGGATCCTAAGAAGTGGTTTTGTTAGATATTTTCAAAACTAAATTTTTTTAAGTGTGAGTAATTTAGAGGAATGAGCGCCATTTTATAGGAGAGGGGAGGGGTACATTTGGAATTATAAAAAGTATTAAATTAATATATATTAATTTTCTATTTGAAATGGTCCCAAACTGATTTATTTTAACTATATGATGTATTTAGGTCAATTCAAAATCATAAAATTAAAATTAGAGAAGTTTGTGATATTTTTTAATCTTCTTCTTTCTGTTTTAACCCCCTTTAGCTCTTACCGATTTATCAAGTAATTAACACTTTACGGGTTAAGGAAATTAAAAAAAACATTCCAAATACTAATTAATGAACCAGTAATGAGATTTTTATACATATATAAATTTTTTGGATGAATATTATATCTTTATAAATTATAAATCATTTAATTTAATATTTTATAATTTCAAATATGATTTATTTCAATTTTGACAATATTCATTAAATAAATATTTTAAAATATCATAAGTATTTTTTTATAAGAAACTACGTTACCACAACATTAACATGTCAAAATATTCTATAAAATTCTTTTATGTAATCAAATATGTAAAATTATATTTATTTTAATATTGTTAATATAACTTATTTTACTCTTTCTATAATAAATATCCTACTACATCACATTGTGTGGTAATTAAATTTTATTATATAATTCCAAAATATTATAAATAAATTACCATTATGTATGAAATAAATTTATATTTTTATTGAATATTAAATTATAAAATATCACTTACATAACCACATATTAAAATTGTTTTTGTAAGAAGAGAAAAATTTATGATATATTTACCTTTAATTTAAATTAGATGTTATTAACATTATAGTCACAGTCATGTGGCTTTAAAAGAATAGAAATTTGGAAAAAATATTTTAATGGTTTTTATTAACATATAAAATAATATTAGGACAAAATTTTGGTTAATTTGATAATATTATAATATTAATTTTACCTTTAATTACCTAAGTTACATCTAGCTGTGGTAAATCAAACACTAAAGTTAGTATTCCCCAAAACATTATAAGGATCATATTAGACACCATTTTTCAAAAAGAGTAAAAAATTTAATTTTATTCTTTTTTAAATTTAATTCACATAATTTGTTAAATTTGGTTCAACACGAATCCTGTTGACGAATCCTGAAAATGGGTTTTTTAAAGTAAAACTTTCAAAAGTGCCCATAGTTTTTAGTTTTAATTAAAAATTGAAATTTCATCGAATCAACTAATGTGTATTAAAAGTTAAATATATCAACTAATTGCAATTAAAAATAATTTTAATGTATAATCTAACAATATAAATAAAATTAGACGAAAAGGATGTTTTGAATTAAAGTGAAATTTTTTTCACTATTCTCTATTATATGAATTTTGTCACAAAATACAAAAAAATTAAACCAATTAAAATATTTATGTCCAAATTTTAAATAAGAAGATTAGTTTTTACAAAAGACTATATAGTAGTGACAAAAAATATTTTTAAAATGGGTTTTCCATCAAAAGACTGTAAAACTACCATTTGTGAAAAAATACTTATTTTATTCTTAAAAATATATTTGTTCTTATATTGGGACTATAAGATACCTAATTTGAACATTATAAATTAAAATAAATATATTTCATTAATATAATCAAACAATAATGATTTTATTATGTTATAAGAACAATTATTTTCACATAAACAATATTACATAAAAGACATCTTGTATATTAAATTTGTTTTTATTAAGTTTATAATTAATTTTCTCACCAATGAATCATTAAATAAACATGTGTAAACCCTATTTTTATAAATTAGTTATTAATATTTTTCCCCTATATTTTAATGAATATGTTATAATGGAAACATTTAAAAAATAATATTAAAATTCTCATTTAAAATTGATGTGGGTATCATTTAAGTTATGAAACATGTCCTTTTTTAACACAAGAGGTTACATTCTACCGCCTTTTGGAAATTTTGACCTGAAAGTTTTGAATTTTGGGTTGGAAAATAAAGTATGACTTTTCAAAATAGTATTAATGCAACCCCACATCAAGAAAAGAATAATAAAACTACAACATTAAAACATTGAATAGAAAGTACGAAAGTCATCTGAGATAAAGAATATTGGGAATCAATAGAGTAAGAGATATATATGGAAGAAAAAATAACCATCATGTTCTGATAGAGAGTGATAGAAACTATTTCATGAAAAAATTATACAATCAGAAAGCTATAAATTTGTCATGGGTTAAATGATCTCTGACATCGTCGTAGGAACATTATATATAAAACATTTTTGTTTTAAGATCCTTTTCATGAATTTTAGGAAGTATTTTAATTTGTTGCCTAAGAATATATGGAATCATATTTAATTAACAAGTATACTTTTATCCTTTAATGAATTTCCATCACAAACTCATATTTTTTTTAAAATAATTATAATTCAAGATGAATCAAATTTTATAGAATCACATAATCTAAACAATATTAACGATCCATTTTTCCTATTTTTTAACATTTCCCAAAACCAATATAGTTAGGATAAGATAACAAATAAACCATGGGATGATGAAAACCCACTTCAAATATCCAAAATCAAACTGTATTGCAGAAAGATCAACATAGGCCGTTCAAAAAATAACTATCCTTAAAATTCCTCAAAAATAATAAAATAAAAATGAAATACCAAAATTCATCAGGATTTAATCAGTAATATTCACTGATAAGTTCTAAAATTTAACTCCAAATTACATCAAACTCTCTTACTGTCTCATAATAAAAATTAATCAACCAAATCACATATTATCCATGATAGGATAATTATTTCCATAAATAACGTAATTCCTCACGAGTCCACAATAAAATCACAAATTATTATAAAATATAATTCAACCACTACTCCTCAATTAAAATCAAAGAGTATTATATTTACCCTAATCCTATAATGTTCTAAAAATAGTGAACATCTTCCAGAATAACATTTATCTCTTAATCACTAAAACATTTACCAATACCAGGGATATTCATTTGATATAACATATTTCCCATAAATCATGTTATTCATATTTCATCATCTTTTTTAACTAAAAGGAAAATGTCGTAATAACAACATACTTCACGTAGGCTAGTAGTCCGAGATAAATCCTTGCCACACTTCATTTGTGGGTTCGATTCCCATGGCCTAATCTGATGTGATAGGTTGTCGCATGGTCTGTGGGTTTTCATTTTTTCAAATATATATATTTATTATAGAAAATCATGTAGGTGAATTGAGACATCATTACCATATCAATCTTATAATCACACATACGAATGGAATAACCATGAGATCAACTTCCAACTCTATAATACCCAATGCATTGAAGAGCTATAATGGGGCTCACCCTTCATATAAGCGATATCTGGCACACCCATCTTTCAAGATCTATAATAGGGATAAACTATTTGTATAAGCTATATCGGACTCACCCATGAGCTATAATGGGGATAAACCAGTCCTATAAGCTATATCGGGCTCAACAATTAAATTTAAATGTACCAAAGAATATATTCTATCCATTTTAAACATTTCACTCCTAAAATTAATTTTTGATTCATAAGATAACCAATCCATTTTAAAAAATATATATAACATTAATAAAATTGAATTTTGAATCAATGTGTCCCATACCAGTTCGAAGCTTTTAAAAGAATATTCTTGAATTAAAATTTTAAAAACAATTGTGTCCATATAAAATAATACACAAAATAATTTTGAAATCATGGACACGAATGATAAATATATAAAAGAATAAATCATTAAAATAATTAAAATAATTTTTTTCGTTGATGACTCTTATACTAATTTGAACATTTAAATTATAAGACACATGAAAGTATAAAATTTTAGATAACATTAAATAACATGACTATATATAAAATATGGATACGTAATTTCAAATGGGTTTTATTTAAACATTATAAAATAATAAAGGTGCATATAATTAAGAAATGTCTCAAAAAAGGATACTTAGATGAAATCTATTACCTTATGTGTGAATCATCGCATAAAATATTTATATTCCCAAATAATAAATTTAGGTTAATTATTTAATTTCTTAAGAACATTAAAATATTTTAGTATTCTTTTTATATTTCTATTATAATGTCTTGACAATTACGTAATTATTTACGTTCACATCATGTCTTTTGCCAATATTTGGTACTGGAGTAGAAAATCAACATGGTATTACATCATAGACCAAGAGGTTATAAGTACATTATCCATAGAATAATACTAAGGACATAATAATTATTTTTTTATTTCAATTATACCGTTAAATACATTCATTAAAATGGATATGAAAAATGAAAAATGTTACAATTATGGATGTGGTAAGATGTACATACGAATGAGTAATGTCTATGTTTTCATTGACCATTATGGAAAGAAGGTAAGTACAATTTTATATTACGAGAAATGTCATAAAATCATTAATATCATATTAACCCTTTAGATATATACAATCAAATATATATATATATATCATATGAATTATGTAGGGAATAAAAACAAATCTCATCGCTTCGTGGATGTGATAGTTCACACGTATGCACCAACGATGTTATCATTTTATTTTTCATGGAAAGTAAGTATTGAAGTGATATATTATTATCCTATAATGATTAAAATTTCATTAATATCACATATTAACATTAATTAAATCAGTATATTTGGTTTTTATAGATGGTTATGAAAAAAGAACTATATTGATTCGCAAGGCGGTAGTATGCAGTACAAACAAATGAAATGTTCACTTCCCATTTGATGTAGTTGTAAATGGATTCAGGTGATTGTTCTAAAATAATATAATCTAAATATATTAAGGATAATGGGTTTATTATTTCATCATGCCTTGAGTAGATTTTAAGGAAGTGTAATAATAAATAAAATATAATTATTTAAAGAAAACAGTACATCTTATTCGGTTAATCGCCATTAAATAAGACCTTAACAACTATAATGTGGATGTTATTCCAAACATGATGTAACAAAAATGTGGGGATGGATTCTAGTAAGTATTTTTGGTAGATACTGTCTGATCTAAATTGGTTTTGATGTGTGAGTATTATCGAGGAATGTGTGACCTTTTATTGGAAAGGGGAGGGGGACTCGTAGAATTATAATAAGTATTAAATTAATTTAAATTAATTTTTTATTTTAAATGGTCCCATAAGAATATATCTATATTATAAGATTATTTTGGGTCTAATAATAATATACTATTGAAATTAGAAAATTGTTTAATATTTTCTAGTCATTATCTTTTTGTTTTAACCCCTTTTAACTATTACCTATTTAATAAGTAATTTACACTTTGAAGGTTAAAATAAAAACAAAATCATGCAAAACCACCAATTAGCGATCCATTAATGAAATTTATAGACTTTGATAATTTTTTTTGAATGTTAGTTTTTGTAAATTTAATATCATTTAATTAAATATTTTATATTTTAAAATATGAATTATTTCAAATTTTACACTGTTTATTAGATAACATTTTAAAAAGTCTCAAATTTAGGATTACTTATAAAAAAACTACCTTAAATAAATCCTAACATGTCATATTATTCCATAAAATTAGTCTATAGAATAAAATATTTAAACTTAAATTTATTTTAATATTAATAATATCATTTTTCTGATTCTTTCTTTAATTGATATATTACTGCATCTCTTTTGTGTCATAGTTAAATTTACTTATTGTTTTCCTAAAAATTATAAATAAATTAAAATTATGTTGATAATGGTATTTTATCTTTATTGTAAATATTCATAGTATAAGATATAACTTACATTACCTAATATTAGAATTTTTTTAGTAGGATGAAACATATTTATGACATATTTTCCATTACTTTAATGTAAATGTTATAAATATAATAATCACTGCCAGGTGGAAACCAAATGTCATCATTTCATCCAAATAATTACCATGATTGAAAATAGCACATGAAATAATATTGGGATAACAATTAGGGTTATTTTATAATATTATAATATTATTTACCATTAATTACCTTATTTACCATTAATTGTGGTAAATAATATACTAAAGTTACTATCCACCAAAACTTATTTTCATCCTATTGACTAAATTATTCAATATGAGTAAAAAATATATGTTAGTTTTTTTGAAATTATTTCACATAAGTTATTAAATATGTTTAACACTAATCCCATCGATGGATTGAGATAATGGTTTTTTTTATTTAAAAAGTTCAAAAGTTCACATAGTTTTTCTATTTAATTTTTATTTAAAGTTTAATCCATTATACTAAATTGGTTTAAATGATAAAAACATCAAATAATTTTACTTTTAAAACAATTTAAAATTATAATCTAATAATTTAAGTAAATTATAAGAATAGGTAGTTTCAAATAAAAATGCAGCATTTTTCACAATTCATTAAAATATAAATTTTATTAAAAAAATACAAAAACACCAACTGAGTTAAATTTTTTTTGTCTAGTTTACAAATAATATGTTTATGTTTTCATATATAACATATGTGAGTGGAAAAAACTAAATTTAAAATGTATTCTACATCAAAAGTTGGTAAAATTATTTTTTTAATTCATAAAATCAGATATGATCTTATATTAGGACTGGAAAGTACATAAGTTCAATTTTGGGAATTCAATTAAATATTTTTCTTATAAATTTTATTTATATAATGAAACAAGAGTGAATTTATTATTTTATAAACACAATTATTAACACTTTTATTCATTAAACATATCCATTATATTCAATTGGTTATTATTTGTTTTCTAATTAATTCTCCGACCAATGAATCATTATATAAATATTTTTAAACACTATTTTCATTATTCGATTACTACTATTTATTTTCACAATTCTAATGACTATTTTGTAATGAAAACTTTTAAATAATGATATTTAATTTCTCATTTGAAATTGATGTCTCCTATCATGTATGCTATCGAACATAGTCAATCTTTAAAACATGGTATGCTAAATTATCTCAACTTAAGGAAATTCTGTATTCCAAATTTTAAATTTGGGGTTGGTAAATAATATATCAAATTTACAAATACATTTATTTAAACCCCACTTCAATAAAAATATTTATAAAAAATCAATATTAAAAGAACTAAAATAAAGTATGTATGTCACCAGAGATAACACATACATGGATTACATGTAGTAATAGATGGATATGAACAAAAAAACTAACCATTATTTTCTGATAGAGAGTGATAGAAAATATTTTTAAGGAAAAGTTTACAATCAAAAAGCTATAAATTTGTGATGGGTTAAACAGTCTTTCACTTCGTAGAAGGAAAAGTAAAGGGAAATTTTTTTTAAGATGCTTTTCATAAAGGTGATTAATTATTATAATTCCCTGAATAGTAATATAGGGATAAATACTATCTTGACAGGTATAGTTTCATCCTTGAACCAATTTCCACTGTAAACACCTATTTTTTTCACGAAATGAAGAGTATTCAAGATGAATCAATTTTTATAGAATCACATAATCCTCAAAAGATTAAATATCCATTTATCCTATCTAAAAACATTTACCAAAAACATTATAGTTAGGATAAGATAAAAAAACCATTGGATGAGGAAAAACTACTTTTAATCTCCAAAACTCAACTGTAATACCAAATGTTCAACATTCACCATTAAACAAATAACTATCCTTAAAATTATTAAAAAAACATTATAACTAATATTAAAACCCCAAAATCAGAAGGATTTAATCAAATAATCATCCAAGATATGTTTTAGTAATTTTCTCCAAATAACTTCAACCACTCTAAATGTCTCATATGAAAAAAATAATAAACCTAATAACATATTCACCATGATAGGTTAATGATTTCCATAGATAACCACATTTCTCATAATTAGACAAATGAAATCATATATTATTAAAAAATATAATTCAACCACTACCCGTTAATTAAAATCCCATAGTATTCTTTTTACCTTAATCATATAACATTCTTAAAATTGTGAACATCTTCCAAAATAACATTTATCACATAATAAATAAATCATTTTCTAATACCTAGGATATCCATTTAATGAAACGTATGTTCCCAAATTCAACATATTCTTATCTCATCAACTCATTATACTAAAATTAAAAAGTCATACAAACTAGTGTCTTCATGTAGGCTAGTGATAGGTAAAAATGTCCTGTCACACTTAAGTTCTGGGTTAAATTCTCATTTCCTTGTCTGACATGTTGGGTTGTCATATGGTCCTTTTCCAAAAACTATATAATTATTATAATATCTCAAAAAATATTATTAACCTCAAAAAAAAAATAACATTTTTTTAACCTAAATGGTTGGCACATACATTTCATTTCTCATCCCAAAAAATTAATACCCCCTAATTTAAAGAAAGGTGGATGTATCTAAAACTACCATTAGTCTCCATAATATGTCATTACAGAAGTCCTCAAAAGAGATTTTAATTCATTAAACTTATAATTAACCATTAAATTATAATCCCATTATTATATCTCTAACCCATAAAAAATCAGCCTACTATCTATGGTTTTCTTAATCATCATCTGATATAAACTATACGGACATTTCTTTAAACATATATATTATTCTATGGTTTTTGATGTTAATTAACATTTGAGGATATTTTTTGTTTTGTGTTATAGAAAATTAGGAAAAATAATCACACATAGTAAATAAGTACTTTATATGTGGACACTTATTCTGAGTGTCTACTTTTTCACCAAAGGAAACCCTTTTAAAATAAAACATTATTTCTTTTCAAGGCACATCTTCAATACAATCATCAAGAAATCATAGATATCCTTACCAATAAAAATACTTTTAAAAAACATTTTAAAACATGGGATGAGCACCAAATAATTGTGTGGGATATATGGAAATAAAATTATTTTTCTAGTGAAAAAAAGAAAACCCATTAAAAATAATTACTTAAAACATAATATAAAGCATATAAAATAATGTGGGTGCCTTGGGACATCACTACTATATCACTTTTAAAATCACCCCTACAAATGGAATAACCATAAGATCTAAATCCACCTTCAAAATACTATAACGACCCATACTTTACCTACATTGTTATTTCATTAGAATTGAAGCACACTTATTACAACATATAACAAAACCAAGAAAGGATCATATAGGTTTAGTGTCTTTAGAAACTGGGAAACATAAACAACTGGTTCATAAAGCATCTACTTTGCCTCCCATTTATTTCATCATATATAGAGTCCCTTTTTGGCATATTCTACATAATAACCTTCTTCCTGACCTAGGGAAATAAAACATACAAAATGGTGAGCTCAAATGCTCAGTAAGGTTAAACATAAGAAATATCAATCACATCATATACATAAGCACATAACTTTTGGAAATCTTAACCTGCAAAAGAGATCGTAATTTCATAACATGGGATAAATCATAGTAGTGAAATGTAATCCCAATAATCATAACTTAAAACATGAAACTTTGTAGAATACACACATAATCATAGAGAATCATTTTTTTATTAGTCAAGACTCATTTCCAATACTATCTTAGTGGACAAAGACTATTTTTGAACCAAGTTCACTCCTCATTTAAGTCCTGTTTCACTGAACCGGTATAACCTACCATTCCAGCCATGTCTATCTCATGAGATATAAAATCATTACCCAATGCTTTGGAGGGAGATATAGGTCCCACCCGTCTCATAATTATACCATTCTTATCTGTGCCACAAAAGCATAAATCATACATCATTGTATAACCCATGTAATACAAATGGGAATCTTAAACATCGTGACATCATCAAGCAATTCATATAAGATAAAGGAATTAATAAACATAATTCCATCACAACATAATAAAATAAATGTCATAATTGTGATATAAAAAGAACCCTATATTATCTTAGATGGAAAAATAATTTTGATAAAACACTTGAACTCCATTCTTGAGGAAAATATCCTTTCTACTTCAAAAACATTTTTCCTTTCTTAACATGTCATAAAATTTTAATCTAAAAATGGTTGATTAAAAATAATCTTGAAAACTTCTAAAGGAATATTCTTGGAAATAATGTTTTAAAAATCCATTCATGTTGTATAAGTTAAAAAAACATTCTTCCCGTACTTTTGACAGAAAAGTGAAAAAGTACCTCGTACGAAAAACGACAAAAGATTCCTTTCATATATTTGACTAAGAACTAAACGAAGGGTAAAATTGGATATAAACTATTATATAAGGATATAAATATTACATATTGAGGAAACATGGATGCGGATGATAAAATTAACCCCTTTAAATTCCAAAATATAAACAATCTCAGAAAAAAAATGAGATTGTGATATTTCCCTTACCTTAGGTCTGATATGCTTTGTACGTGTCCGAACCTCCTGTATAATGATTTAAATAATGTTATTGACTTATTACAAAATCATAAATATTTTTATGATATCATATATGGTCATATTCTTAGCTTTTTAGTAGTAATATTTCATTGCTACTTGTTATTCGGGTGTTTATAACTTTTTGTTCTTATGCGTGTTTTGTCGAATAAATTCTTATTCTTATCTTTAGGTTATAGATACCTCATTTCCAGAATGGTATTAGTGTAATATATATCATATTCATTCATTAAATTCATTTATATAATCATTATGAAATGAAGATCATGTAGAACGAGTCGCATCACATCGTGGAGACGTTATTCTGTACGTACGCACGAGTGATGATATCGTTCCTATGATCGTGAAATTGTATTGGATTATATGTATACTATTTCAGAATCAGTATCACTTTATAATTGTCATATATAGTCATTATTTACACCATTATACCCATCCAAGTAAGGTGGTGGTGGAAAATAGATTACACCACGGCGTGGAGACGGTATTCCGTACGTATGCATGCGCAGTGATTTCTTTTTCCGTAGGACGGATAGATGGTGAAATAGGGTTGTTTCGTACATATAATAACATGTCATTATATGAGTGATACGGATGTTATTACTTCATAATGAAACAACTAAAGTAGAAGAATTGGAAGAAGAAATAAAGATGAAAGAATCGGTAACAGACATTACCTCTTCTTTGAAGTGCTTCTTTGAGACCTTCTTTTAAGGCACTAAAATTGGTCTTTGAAGAAGACCAGGACCTCTAGGATGTCTCTAGGGATGTGGAGAGGAGGAATTGGTAGGGGTTGGCCGAGCAGGAAGGCTCAATGTGGTGTGAGGAAGAGGGGGAGGAGGTGCCCTTTTCTAAGGGAGGAGAGGGGCTCCTTTGGAAAAGCTAAAAATATTATTTTATTATAAAGTCAAGTTCGGTTTTAAATAGCTCAAAATTGATTTATTTAGAAGATAAGGTGTGGATGGGTCGCAATAATCCCATCCAATATAATTTATACAAGTTTAGGTTCCTATTTTAACCATATCATTTAGATTTAACATTAAGTTAAATAAT
This sequence comes from Viscum album, assembly GCA_963277665.1. Lineage (NCBI taxonomy): Eukaryota > Viridiplantae > Streptophyta > Magnoliopsida > Santalales > Viscaceae > Viscum > Viscum album. Next base: position 1,668,576,101 of record OY728145.1, read on the forward strand.
TTTACTTTTACCGTGTCTTCTTGTGTTCTTATACTATAAGGTTAATAAACTTACTATAAGTAGCCAAACGAACCCCAAGTTGTTTATTATTAATATATATAACCTTATCTATGTAATTTGTCTGAACCTTAGATTTTTAGGAATAAAATAACAATTAATAATATAATATTTGTTTTAAAAACTATTTTAGGTCAATTTTGACACTATTTAGTAATTAATATTTGTGAAAATCATAACAGATGATTAGTTCGAAAAAAGATAATTACATAAATACTAAAATGTCATATTAATCAATAAAAATAGTGTAATTCATAAAAACTCTCAAATTATATTTATTTTGGTGTTTATAATATCAATTATGTCAATATTGCATTAATAAGATAATTACTGCATCATCTTTGTATCATAAATAAATTAAATTATTTAATGTCTAAAAATTAAAAATAAAATACCATTATTTAGGAAATCTTTTTAGATTTCTAATGAATATTTATAGTCTAATTTATATTATGTATAACCCCATATTAAAAATTATTTACTTATTAAACATTGATTTTAACAATTTTAACCCTTCTTTAAATAAAATAATAATATATGTCCTAATCTAATACAAGTGGGCCTAAAAGGTCATATTTTATTCGTAAGGTTGTTTTTGGTCGAATTAAACTTGTCCAATAAAATTAGGACATGTGTTATGGTAATAATAATATCATTTTTACCCTTAATTACCCTATTTACTTTTAACCGTGGTAAAAAAACGTAAAAAGTTACTATTCACCAAAAAATTATTTTCATCTCATTGAACCACATTTTACTTACTAACATCAACTGTGTCTCTCGGATTTTCAAAATTCCACTCACAGATGCGGTAAAATTAATTTTTATGAAAAATTCATTTTTTTAACTACCACTTAGTGGTTTCACTATTCATCAAAAATTGAAAGTTTTCAGAAAAATAACAAAATTTCCCCCTAGGCTAATTTCGATATTCCTAATCCAAAAATGAAGTCCATTTTGAAAAATAAAATTTATAAAATTTCAAAACGGCTAGTTTTAATAATATTTTAATAGCATATCATTGTTTAGTGAAACTCGGTATTGCGTACGACGCAAGCTATCGAGGAAGGTCGCGATTTCTTGTAAAGCAAGCCAAGTAAGTTTTGTGTGTAGAAAAAGATTCCTTTGATGATTTATATAACATAAAAGTCTCGAGTGTTACATTCTACCCCCTTAAAATGAATTTCTCCCCTGAAATTCGTCACATTGTAACAAAAAGATGAGGATACCTCTCCCTCATCAAATCCTCAAGCTCCCATGTAGCTTCTTCTAATTGGTGGTTCCTCCATAAAACATTCACTAATCGAGTGGTCTTGTTTCGTAGGACTTTTTCGCTACGATCCAGAATCTCTATCAGCTTTTCTTCATAAGAAAGATCCTTCTCCAGTGGTACAACTTCTGAGCTGAGTACATGTGAAGGATCAGGTATGTACTTTCTCAGGAGAGATACATGGAACACATCGTGAACTTGAGAGAGATTCGGAGGAAGCGCCAATCGGTAATCTACCTTCCCAACACGATCCAGTATTTCAAAAGGACCGATATATCTAGGGCTCAACTTCCCCTTCTTTCCAAATCTCATGACCCTCTTCCAGGGAGATATTCGTAAGAACACTTTATCACCCACTTCATACTCTAGGTCTTTTCTTCGGTTGTCGGCATAACGTTTCTGTCGACTCTGAGCTGTTCTTATGTGTTGTTGAATAGATCTGACCTTTTCTGCCATTTCATCAACGAGATCAGGTCATAATAGGTTTCTTTCCCCAACTTCATCCCAGCTAGTTGGAGTCCTGCATTTCTTTCCATAGAGAGCTTCATAAGGAGCCATCTGAATACTAGAGTGAAAGATATTATTATAAGAAAATTACACCAAAGGTAGGTGTTGATCTCAACCACCATTGAAATCCATAGAGTAAGCTCTTAACATATCTTCTAGAGTTTGAATTTTTCTCTTAGACTGACCGTCTGTCTGAGGATGATAAGCAGTTCCGAAACTCAACTATGTATCCAGAGTATGCTGAAGACTTCGGCAGAACATCGAGGTAAATCTCGGATCCCAATCAGATATAATAGAAAGTGGTATTTCATGAAACCATACCACTTCCTTTACATATATCCTAGAAAGCTGATCCAGAGAGAAATCCTCTCTAATAGCAATGAAGTGTGCATACATTGTAAGACGATCAACTATGACCCAGATAGCATTATTGCCTTTGGATATTTTAGGAAGTCCTGTGACAAAGTCCATAGTGATGTTTTCCCATTTCCATTCAGGTATGGGTAATGGTTGTAACATCCCCTTAGACTTCTGTCTCTCGGCTTTAACTTGTTGACAAACCAAGCATCGAGAGACATATTCAGCAACATCACTTTTCATGCCATCCCACCATAAGTACTCTTTCAGGTCCCTATACATCTTCGTGCTTCTAGGATGAATAGAGAATGAAGATCTATGAGCCTCATCCAGCAGCTCCTTCTTTAATTCGGGGATGGGATGAACACAAACCCGATTTTTGAACTTTATTATCCCATCACAATCAATGTTGAATTCAAGAACATTTCTCACCTTATTTTTTAACTCGACATCTTCTTTTTGTGCCTCTTTAATCTTCACATGTATAGATGGTTGAACATTCATTTGAGAAAGATAAGAATTTTCCCCTTCCATTATAATTCCAAGATCCATCCTTTGTAAATCCCTAAATATTGGATCTTTTGTGATCCTCATCATGGATAAACTAGCATGGTCTTGTCGACTTAATGCATCTGCCACCTTGTTTGCTTTCCCAGGGTGGTAATGGATTGAGCAGTCATAATCCTTAATCAGCTCCAACCATCTTCTTTGGCGCATATTCAGCTCCTTTTGTGTGAAAATATACTTTAAACTTTTACGATCAGTATAAATATCACACCTTTCACCATATAGGTAATGCCTCTAAATCATTAATTCAAAGATTACCGCAGCTAACTCCAAATCATGAGTTGGGTAATTTTTCTCATGTATTTTCAACTGTCGTGAGGCATAAGCTATCACCATATCATTTTTCATAAGAACACACCCCAATCCCTTCTTGGATGCATTACTGTAGATCAGAAACCTTTCTCCACTACAAGGCAGTGTGAGCATAGGTACACTGGATAACCTTCTTTTCAACTCCTTGAAATTCACTTCACATTCCTCCGTCCAAACAAACTTAACTCCTTTCCGAGTCAACTTGGTGAGTGGATTAGATAATCGTGAAAAATATTTCACAAAACATCGATAATATCGAGCCAAACCAAGAAAACTTCGGATCTCAGTTACTGTTGTTGGCCTCGACCATCTTTCGATAACCTCTGCTTTTGCTGGATCCACAGATATCCCCTCTTTTGAGATTATGTGACCCAAAAATGGAACTTTTTGAAGCCAAAATTCACACTTGGTAAATTTGGCATAGAGCTTCTCATTTCTTAGGGTCTTCAATATTATTCTTAAGTGATCTTCATGTTCTTCCTTGATATTTGAATAGAAAATAATATCATCTATAAAGACTACCACAAACTGATCAAGATAGTCATTAAAGACTCTATTAATTAGATCCATGAAGATCGCAGGGGCATTAGTAAGACCAAATGGAATCACTATAAATTCATAGTGTCTATACCTTGTACAGAAAGCCGTATTTGGTATATCCTCACTTTTGACCCTTAATTGATGATACCCTGAACGAAGATCAATCTTGGAAAAGTATTGAGCTCCGCATAGTTGGTCAAATAGGTCATCAATGCACGGGAGAGGATATTTTTTCTTGATAGTGATCTTGTTAAGTTCTCGATAATCAATGCAGAGTCTCATTGATCCATTATTCTTCTTAAAAAACAGAACAGGTGCTCCCCAAGGTGACGCACTTGGGCGTATGAACCCCTTATCAATATTCTCTTGGAGTTGCTTCTTCAATTCTTCCAACTCAATTGGGGCCATTCTATAAGGTGTCTTTGAAATAGGTAAAGCACCTGGTACGAGTTCTATTGAAAACTCAACTTCATGATTTGGTGGAAGACCTGGTAATTCCTCCAAAAAGACATCATAAAACTCACATACAATGGTAGTATTCCTAATAGTGAGTTTCTCACAAACCATTTGAGATAAATAACCTCCATTTAGTGGAAACAATACCCATAAAATGGAAGAAATTTCCACTGGAAGGTTATGTTCATCCTTGCATCGATAGAAGATCATAGATTGATCTGGAATATGAAATATGACTTCCCTTCTTTGGCAATTGATATGAGCTCCATGTAGAGAAAGCCAATCCATGCCAAGAATCAAATCAAATTCCACTATAGGAAAGATCACAAGATTGGTAGGAAGCACTTTCCCACAAACGTCAGTTGGAGAAGAATTATAAACTTTTGATGCGACTGTTGTGTCATTAGGTGTTGTCACAGCTAACTCAACATATAATTGTTGAGGTAATACGGTGATACCCATAGAAAATTCTTCAGAAATAAAGGAGTCGGTGGATCCAGAATAAAATAAAACATTTACTACTTTAGAGTTGATGGTAAGTGTACCTTTCACCACATCGTTATCGTACTCCACATCACTGATAGAAATTGTATGTGACTTTCCTTTGTCTTTAGCCTTAAGATTTTGTTGATGTCGACCATCATCATCAACCCTTGTATTAGGGAATTTATTCGCATAATGTCCCATCTCCTTGCACTTGAAACATTGAAGTGTAGTAGGTTCGTTCTGTGTATCCCTTCCTTTATTTGCATCATTAGACAAATTGTTCCCATCATCGCGGCATTCAAATGCCCGATGAACATCCTTTCCACATTTGAAACATTTACTTGTCCCTTTAAGAAAGCTCCCTCCATGTTTCTTTCCACACTTTGAGAATAAGGGAAATCTCATCCTCTTTTCAGTGTGCTCTTTAGATTTTCCTTTGAATTCCATTTTCTTCTTCTTATCAAACCCATATGACTGATGGGTTACTCCAATATCCATCTCAACTTTGAGAGCACATCGAAAGATTTCCTCGTAGCTATTGAAGTCCCTTATGGATAAGGCCCTTCGAAGACTTGTTTTTAAGCCACTAAAGAATTGATCGATCTTACTATCAGGTAGGATAATAATACCAGAAGCGTACTGTTCAAGTCTTGTAAAATTTGCTTCATAGGTACCAACAGATTCATCATCCTTTTTCTTCAGTTCAAGAAACTCTTTATCCATCTTTGTTCGGAGAATATGAGGGAAGTACTTATTCAAAAATAAGTTCTTGAACTCGTCCCATTCCATGGACTCAATTTCATCCCTTTGCCTCGTATTCTTAATAAGATTCCAATATTGATCAGCCTCACCCTCCAAATAATACGCTGCTAAGATAACATTATCATGCTCAGAACATTGAACAAACTGAAAATATCTTTTCAGTAGTACTAATCCATTGTTCAGCAACTAATGGATCAGTAGACCCGCTGAATGAAGGTGGACGCTGTCTCATGAAGTATTCAACAGAATGTTGCTCCTTCCTTTGCTCGTTTGGAAGTCCTGTATGATTCATAGCTTGAGAAAGTTTGGTGAGCATGGCTACAAGATTTTTCATTCCATCTCCCATAACGTTTGGTTGCTCAGGGGGACAATCATTGCATTTCCCGTCACATTCCGCATTAACACGGTTCCTTCGGGTTCCATCCATTGACTAAAACCAAGAAGAATAGTGTGATAAACACTAATTATAATAGGAAAACCACATAATAAAGAATAAAATTTCACACTTAAGGTCTTATCCTAGGTTATTCATGGCCATTTATAAAACACTAAGATTGTGTTCAATGCTTAGACTTATCCTTAGGGTTCTTACTAAGGCTTTCACATCCTAGTTTCCAAAGGTTGACTATACCTTTCCTTTGATACCAACTATAACAACCCATACTTTACATACATTGTTATTTCTTTAGAATTGAAGCACACTTATTACAACATATAACAAAACCAAGAAAGGACAGTATAGGTATAGTGCCTTTAGAAACTGGGAAACATAAACAACTGGTTCGTAAAGAATCTACTTTTCCTCTCATTTATTTCATCATATCTTGAGTCCCTTTTTGGTATATTCTACTTAATAACCTTCTTCCTGACCTGGGGAAATAAAACATACAAAAGGGTGAGATTAAATGCTCAGTAAGGGTAAACAAAAGAAATATCAATCACATCATATACATAATCACATAACTTTTGTAAATCTTAACCTACAAAAGGGATCATAATTTCATACATGGGATAAATCATAGTAGTGAAATGTAATCCCAATAATAATAACTTAAAACATGAAACTTTGTGGCATACACACATAATCATAGAGAATCATTTCTTATTAGTCAAGACTCATTTCCAAGACTATCTTAGTGGACAAAGACCATTTCTGAACCGAGTTCACTCCTCATTTCAGTCCTGTTTCACTAAACTGGTATAACCTACCATTCCAGCCATGTCTATCTCATGAGATATAAAATCTTTAACCAATGAATTAGTGGGAGATATAGGTCCCACCCATCTCATAATGATACCATTCTTATGTGTGCCACAAAATCATAAATCATACATCATTGCATAACCCATGTAATAAAAATGGTAATCTTAAACATTGTGACATCATAAAACAATTCATATAAGATAAAGGAATTCATAAAAATAATTCCATCACAACATAATAAAATCAATTTAATAATATGGATATAAACAGAACCCTATATTATCTTAGATGGAAAATAATTTTGATAAAACACTCGAACTCCATTCTTGAGGAAAAAATATCCTTTCTACTTCAAAAACATTTTTCCTTTATTAACATGTCATACAATTTTAATCTAAAAGAAGTTGATTAAAAATAAGCTTGAAAACTTTTAAAGGAAGATTCTTGGAAATAATGTTTTAAAAATCCATTCATGCCGTATAAGTTAAAAAAACATTCTTCCAGTACTTTTGTCGGAAAAGTCAAAAAGTACCTCGTACGAAAAACGACAAAAGATTCCTTTCATATCTTTTACTAAAAACTCACCTAAGGATAAAATTGGATATAAACTATTTTAGAAGGATATAAATATTACATATTGAGGAAACATGGATGTGGATGATAAAATTCACCCCAGTAAATTCCAAAATATTAACAATCTCGGAAAAAAATGAGATTGTGATATTTCCATTACCTTAGGTCTGATATGCTTTGTACGTGTCCGAACCTCCCGTATAATGATTTAAATAATTTTATTGACTTATTCCAGAATCATACATATTTTTATGATATCATATATGGTCATATTCTTAGCTTCTTTATAGTAATATTTCATTTCTACTTGTTATTCGGGTGTTTATAACTTTTTGTTCTTATGCATGTTTTGTCGAATAAATTCTTATTCTTCACTTTAGGTTATAGATACCTCATATACAGAATGGTATTAGTGTAATATATATCATATTCAATCATTAAATTCATTTATATATTCATTATGAAATTAAGATCATGTAGAATGAGTCGCATCTCATCGTGGAGACGGTATTCCGTACGTACGCACGAGTAATGATATTGTTCCTATGATCGTGGAATTGTATTGGAGTGTATGTATACTATTTCAGAATCAATATCACTTTGTAATATCCATATATAGTCATTATTTACACCATTATACCCATCCAAGTAAGGTGGTGGTGGAAAATAGATTACACCACGGCGTGGAGACGGTATTCCGTACGTACGCACGCGCGGTGATTTCTTTTTCCGTAGGATGGATAGATGGTGAAATAGGGTTGTTTCATACTTATAATAAAATATCAGTATATGAGTGATACTGATGTTATTACTTCATAATGAAACAACTAAATAATAAGAAGTGGAAGAAGAAATAAAGATGAATGAATCGGTAACAGACATTACCTCTTCTTTGAAGTGCTTTTTTGAGACCTTATTTTAGGGCACTAAAATTGGTCTTTGAAGAAGACCAGGACCTCTAGGATGTCTCTAGGGAAGTGGAGAGGAGGAATTGGCAGGGTTTTTCCGAGCTTGAAGTCCCAATGTGGTGTGAGGAAGAGGGGGAGGAGGTGCCCTTTTATAAGGGAGGAGAGGGGCTCCTCTGGAAAAACTAAAAATATTATTTTATTATAAAGTCAAGTTCGGTTTTAAATAGCTCCAAATTGATTTATTTAGAAGATAAGGTGGGAATGGGTCGCAATCCTCTCATCCAATAGAATTTAGACAAGTTTAGGTTCCTATTTTAACCATATCATTTAGATTTAACATTAAGTTAAATAATTTAACTTTTACCGTGTCTTCTTGTGTTCTTATACTATAAGGTTAATAAACATACTACAAGCAGCCAAACGAACCCCAAGTGGTTTATTATTAATATATATAACCATATATAATTAATTTGGCCAAACCATAGATTTTTAGGAATAAAATAACAATTACTAATATAATATTTGTTTTAAAAACTATTTTATGTCAATTCTAACACTATTTAGTAATTAATTTTTGTGAAAATCATAACAGAATGATTAGTTCGAAAAACGTTAATTAAATCAATACTAACATGTCATATTAATCTAGAAAATTAGTGGAATTCATAAAAAGCCTCAAATTACATTTAATTTTGTGTTTATAACATCAATTATGTCAATATTTCATTAATAAGATAATTACTACATCATTTTTGTGTCATATATAAATTAAATAATTTAATTTCTAAAAATTACAAAAAAAATATCATTATGTAGGAACTCTTTTGAGATTTCTAATAAATATTTATAGTCGGATTTATCTTATGTATAACCCCATATTAAAAATGATTTACTTATTAAACTTTGATTTTAACTATTTTAACCCTTCTTTAAATAAATTAATAATAAATGTCCTAATCTAATCCAAGTGGGCCAAAATTGTCATATTTTTTTCATAAGTTTTTTTTGGACGAATTAATCTTGTCCAATAGAATTAGGACATGTGTTAGGGTAATAATAATATCATATTTACCCTTAATTACCCTATTTTCTTTTAACCGTGGGAAAAAAAATTAAAAAGTTACTATTCACCAAAAAATTATATTCATCTCATTGAACCACATTTTACTTACTGACATAAACTGTGTCTCTCGGATTTTTGAAATTCCACTCACAGAAGCGGTAAAATTAAGTTTTCTGAAAAATTTAGTTTTTTTAACTACCACTTAGTGGTTTCACTATTCATCAAAAATTGAAAGTTTTTAGAAAAATACCAAAATTTCACCCTAGGCTAATTTTGATATTCCGAATCCAAAAACGACATCCATTTTGAAAAGTAAAATTTATAAAATTTTAAAAAGTGGTTATTACTATTCATAACGGCTAGTTTTAATAATATTTTAATAGCATATCATTGTTTAGTGAAACTGGGTATTGCGTACAACGCAAGCTATCGAGAAAGGTCATGATTTCATGTAAAGCAAGACAAGCAAGTGTTGTGTGTTGAAAAAGATTCCTTTGATGATTTATATAACATAGGATGATATTTTGTCTAACTACTAAAATTTCAGCGTTCAAGGATGGTATTATAAAGAACTAATTTAATTATTTCTTTGGGAAATATGAGTTACTTGTAATGCCTTTAGATGTCATGAATTCTCCCAATGAGTTATCGGAACACATGATCATGTTATTATATCCATTTTTTGAATGATTCATGGTTGTATTTATCAATAAAGATCTGATTTAATATACAACCATAGAGAAGCATAAGGAGAATTTCATTATTTTCATAGACTTACTCTGGGAGAAACTATTATATGGTATTATTTTGAAGTGTTAGTTGTAAATTTTAGAGGCTCAATTTCTTGGGGATTTAATCTTTTAGAATGACATAGTGGTGGACCTGTATAATATTGATTTTTTGATCTCTTGGGATCTTCTGAAGTTCATGTCTGAAGTGTATAGTTCTGCAACATTGTAAGGGTACGATCAATGTTTTGTGACTAACCTTTCAGGTATTTCATCCCCATAGAAAGTCATGATATAAAAGTATAGCTATTTTTAAAGACTATGATGTTTTTGAAGTTTCGTTAATGAGATGAGGAAGAGGATGACCATTGATCCTATGTTGATACATCCATGGGAGGGTAAAAAGTTTGCAGTATTTTTAAATTCAAATAAATATGAACTTGGAAGTGCATTTATGTAGAGTCAATAATTGATTGATTATGGGTCAAATAATTTGAGACACCATAAGTTTAACTATGTGTCGTATTATGTTTCTTGTTGTGGTATTCACCTTGATTATTTAAAGACATTATATTCTTTATTATAATTTTATTGTTTACTTATACAACTATAGTCTCAAGTAAATTTTTACCTTGAGAGACCTCATCCTGAGGTAATAGAAATCATTATAATTCATGTGGGACTATAACGTTGAGATTTTTTATACATAGGGGATGAGAAAATTGATAGTAGAGAACCTTACCAGTAAATCCCATTATAAATTATTGTAGGATCCCACAGAGTGGTTATCTTCTTTTCTATAGAATTTGGTGGAGTATATAGAGATATTTTCCCTGAATTCAATGATGGTGACTCCAAAACATCATCTTTGGATGAAGAAGATAATTTGTGGAACTCAACTATGAATCACTTAATGACCAAATATACATTCGGGATAAAACATTTGTATATTTTAGATGGGAACTATATAATTAATTTTAATAAACAGATGTTATTTCCATTCAGTTTTAATGAGGAGGTGTTTATAGAGTTTTATATGCCCGATTTTCTATACATAAAGAAGTGGAAATGACATAACTAGACCATTGACAACAATTTAGGTGGAATGAAATATTTTATAGTGTTATAGAGTTTATTTATGGATACCACTCTATTAGAATTTAACAGATTAACACAAAGTTCCACCACATCTAAATTGAAAAATCGAGATCCCCCAATTAAAGTGGGATGCGATATCGATGGATTTTGTGATAGGGGGTCCAATTTCCATGAGACGAACTGACACTATCAATGTGATTTTTTTTCTACCTACCTTGTAATAAAACTTCCTTTCATTCATGATAAATTTTTGGTTTAGTGTGTTGGGCATTAGTACTTATAGAAGGTCTTTATGATTCAAGTGGTAACCATGATGATTGTCACTAAATGAGATTCTCAGTTTATATATCAGTTGGGGAGTGGTTTTATGAGGTTTTTGGGACTAGTTATGGATGAGCACATAATTGGACACCCTAAAAGATATACATGCTTAGTATACCATATATGTTTTGGGTAATATGTTGAGATATTACTAATTACACATCATCTATAGCCTTGAGTTCCACTTAGCATTGTTGAAGTATGCATATAATTATAGTTATCACTCCACTATTTTCATGGAACCATTCGATGTGATTTATATGAAACAAAAAAAATCAGCCTTATACTAAACTAATATTGGAGAGAGTTATCTAATTGGGATAGTATTGGTATAGACAATGATTGAGATGGTTCAGGTGATAATTGAAAAAATGAGGATATGCTGAAGATGACATAAATCTTATGAAGGATAACGTTATAGTATGTTAGAATTTGAGTAGGGATACAATTTTTTTAGGGTCTCCCCATAAATATAATTATAGAGATTTGGTTTAGATATCAAGTTATCCCCATGACACATCAAACCATTTTAGATTCTTCATGGCTTGGTGAGGTTTCTGACTACTTGGTTTAACCCCCGAAATTAGAATGGGTGATTGATGTCTTTCAGGTGTTGAAACTAAGTAGATATGTGCATGAAACATTACATGTTTCTTACTAGGAGAAGATGTAAATTGAGAATGGAACAATATTCATGTAATACCATGCGGTTATAATGGATTGATAGGATAGGATCCAGTAAGGGTAATCCATTCTTCACATTTGATTGTTTTGAAAACATTAGATATTTCTTAAGAGGTCTGGGGAGCTTGAGATCCAGATGTGATCTTAGTTAAATCAAATTAATTTTAGCTTGTTATTTTTGGGATGAAAATCCCTAGAATGGGATTAGTGTAACAAATAGTTTTTTATAGTTTTATTATATGAATATTTATATTTATACCTCTACATTTTCTAATATATTTGGAATTGTGAATTTGGTTTTGAGGGACCCAAAATTAATATATTAAAAATATTAAATATATTAAAGAACATGCACATATATTTTAATAATAAATGGTAATACCATTGATAATAACCTAAGATATAATGGTACATAATGTGGTTATTTATGACAGATGGGGTTTAACCTAGAAATTATATAGGTTTCCTTGATGTATGACTTTTTATTGAAGGCAATCAATGGTAGGAAAATGAAATAAATTAAAATAAAATTGTATTCATTATACTAAATGTGTAAATATAAATTTCCCCTATTTAAATAAATTGTTTTTTAAAATCTTTTTGGTGAGTCACATTACCATTGGATATTTGAGAGAAGCGGGTGGAGATCAATGATTTTTGTTGAAGAGCATCAGATTAGGGATTGATGATTAGTGATCTATGAGATTCTTGAGACAAACAATATAAATAGTGAAATATTCAAAGACATACTTAAATAGAATTTTATTCACCAATTCTTGATATATTTTCATGTTATGGCTCATTATTTTTTGGATTCAATCTCTATTTCTGAATTCTATGATGGATTTGATATATTTTCTATTATTTATAGAATTATAACCATGAACCATAAATCAAATAATTGTCTTCTTCATTGAGAATGTTTAATTGACCTTGATCTTAATTATTGATCAAAATAAAAATAGACAATAATAATCTCATTTTAATTTTTTTATGTTTCTATTTATGTTCATCGAGTTCTTTATCATTGGCTCATGGGGTCATTGATTCTATATTATTGGGTTGGTTTTTTCATGATCAAACATTCAGATTCATGATGATTATGAAAATGAATACATATTACAGATAGTTTATAATACCATGAACAAATGGTGTATAATATATTTTTAAGTCTATGGATTGGGGCCCCATTTCAGAAATTGGAGGTGTGACAGATCATCAATACATGACCAGAATTCAGATTTGTGGACACCAAAGGCCACAAATAGATTATATGAAGAATATCACAATGAGTTTGGTGTATTTTGTTATCTAAATAGTCATATTATTATTGGATTAGTTATATATGGTTAACATGTGTATAATGAGAGACTAGAATTCACTATCTACAAAAATCCAAACAACACCAGTTTTTGTAAGAGGAACAAACCTCATGTTTCTCTCATTTGAATGATTTTAATGTTTCAACTAATTTTAAATATTGAACACATTATGGAAAGTCCAACACACCTTTTGATACTTCATGTGTGGACCTTATATGTTCCAATAATATGCACACAATATCACATTTGATAAAACATGTCGTGTTCCCTCAGGGACCTGGCTGGACAAGTTGTGTCAAGCGATGAACTTGCCGATGTTCATAGGTGGTTCCACACATTGTGTACCCTAATTAACATAATGTTTACTTTTTTCATAAAGTATTACCATATGTATCTCATACTTTTGGACCTTTATTAGGGAATTCGATATCCCATTCTCTTTATTTTTTTCATAAGAAATGAAAATGGAATTTATTTCAGTGTCTAAGATACGACCCAAGGTGATATGAGTATGAAAATTTTTTAATGGATGGGAAATGGATAGTAGTGATCATATTTGATCATTAGATATTTATCTTTGTCGATACTCCCATGAAACACTGAGGTATAAATTAACAAATATCATATATATGGGGTGATATAATACTCCCCAAAACTACATAGGGTGTTGGTCCTCTATATATGGTTTGGAACTGAAACTCCTTTTATATTTGCTGGTGATTAGGTCATACATTTAAGATAGTTTGCCACTAGTTTTGGAGTTCATTAGCCAGTTTTAAGCCCTCCTGTATTTTTCCTGTGAAGTTTCACATGGTTCTTGACATTAGAGATGGGAGGTTTTGTGCCTCAGGAACAATCATCATTCATAGAAGGATATGGAGATCGATATTACTCCCAATTTTCAAGAGGGGACTCTTAATGTGAATATATGATAATGTTTTTCATTTACTTATTTGAAATATAGTTTAAACAAGTAGTTATATTTTATTTATTCCTTAATTTTTTAGGATGTCCTACATATTAAATTTATACTCACCCCAAAATGTTATTTTATTACACATGTTATTCCTTATGTAGATGATAAGAAGATCAACAGTGACTTTGGTGGACCTATTATAACTGTATAATAGTACTAATCCGAGGCACTGACTGTGTTTAGTGGTTAGTTTCAGAGATTGTCATCCAGGTTCTCTTCTATTTTCCCTTATTTTGTTGTTATCAGGTTAGGGTCTCTGTGTACTTCATTATTAGGAACGTATTGTTTCTCTTATACTTTTTTACTAACGTTCATAACACTTATATATTTCCTAGAGGATTTCACATACATTATTTTTAATATCTATAGGTTTTTTATTATATATCTAGAACGATTCATATAGTTTGGTGTGTGCACTTGTACAACTACAATAAGATATAACCTCCCATTAAAATTATATGTTTACTTAGTGAAATTCACAATCCCCTTGCCTATTATAGGAAATATTGGGGTGTCACTATCTCAGCTAATTATCTTCTCAAGTTGGTATTCAATGGGTTGGGTCATGACACAATTTCTAAAAAAATTATTTTGTATTTAATATCAATGATTCCAAGTAGTGTATGACCACACAGCCCTCAATCAATATCAAATTAGTGGAATTTGATCATTTTAATGTAATTCAACCCCTTACAATGTAACTCAATAATTTTATCCATAACATCATAAAAGTCCACATAAATATATTTTATTATGATTTCATTTTATGAAAAAAAAATCCTTCCTTGATTTGTTTAACTCTCCATATGTTTTCTTATGAAATTTAAATCCATTAACTATAGATGAATAATAATATTTGACATATTTGGATTTATGATTACATAGAGTATACAATTTAATATCAAATTTATTTCCATTTTTTCATTCTTAGATAAAATTATATTAAAACATATCAAATAAAAAATCGATTTCATATGTTAGATAATACATAATTTAAATTACATTCCATTGAAACTAGTAGGGATAATTTCAATGTCAACATTATTCTATATAACCAGGTGTATATTAGGTGATTCTTTTTGATATTATCATAATATAATATAAAAAAAATAAATTTAAAACTATATTAAAAAATATCTTGAATTATATAACTAAAATATGATCTTACTCCAAAAATCATATCATTTCACCATAATTGTGCAGAAAATATGTGGACCTATTTTTTATTATTCATCTAAATCCATCATTTATGAATCCCCCCATAATTTAAATCATTCTTATTAAATACTGATAATTGCTAGAATATTACATGATAAATATATTTATCATTTAAACCCATTTAATTATTCTTTGATGGATATTCATATTGAAAATAATATGTGTAGAACATTAAATTTACCCCTCCAGGTATGTTTTCGAAATTTATGCATTAACTAACTCCTAGTTATATTCAATCTTCATCAATTTTTATAGAAATATTCTATATGGGTACATCCATTAAAATTACATTAGTCCTATACATTAAGCTTCAAAAATAAAAGAAAATAATATATATTCCACTATGTCAATAAAGGGGGATAGAAATATTATTTAAATTTTTACAATAAACTATAAAAACTTATTTTTTCAAAGTACGTAATACAACAACGGTTTTCTTCCGAAAAAAATTATTAAATGAAATTTGATATTTCTATCATAAAATCCTAGATTGATTTTTTCAGTATAAAAATGAGTCTAATAGGAATAAATTATTTCTTTATGACAATATATTTATTTATTTTAACTCGATAATTTTTCCATTCGTTATCAAGAAAGACATATTAAACAACTTCAATTTGGTAACCTCAAATTTTTAATTGACTTGAAAATAATATTTTGCATATTAGAAATCTCATAAAATTCTTTTCGATTCAATAATTTTTATGATCATTGATTATAAAATTAATCAAGTTCTAGATGCTGTAAAATTTGGGTAGGATCCAACTATTACTTAGAAATATATGTGGTTTGGATGGGGGTGTCCAACATAGTAAAAAATATTTTATCAATATAATAATCCTTAATTTTAATTACATATCACATATTATTAACTATAAAATCATACCAACATGACTTCTCAAAAAAATCATCTATTTATCTAATTGTTATCTCTCACAAATCCACTTATTATATATTGGTCAATAGCTAATAAAAAAGTAATAGGATGTAATGAAGAGAAAATAGATGATACCTGAATACATGAGTGAACTCTTGTAGGTTCACATATTTCTATTCTACCTTTAATAAAATGATTTCTATTCAATAAAAATGGATGATATATAGGAACCAATCTCTACTGACTATCAAAAATACAAGGTAATATTCCATTTATAAGCATAAATACATTGATATTAGCCTTAAAATATGATTTTTTGTTCGTATTTACTCTATATAAATAATATAATATATTCTATAATGTCACTAATTATCCACATTAATGTATCTTTGGGTATAAAATTATAATATGAAACTATAATAGATATATTTACACTATCATTTCATAATAAAAATTATCTCATCCATAATGGTTTCAAATACATATCGATATTCTTTATTTAATTTCATGAAATTTTTAACGAAAAATATATTTATTGTTCCATAATTAATATCAGAGGTGGTAAGTTGTATAAAGTTATAAAATCAGTCTAATAAGAAAATTTATTTCTTAAATAATAAATTGGATAAAAACCATCAGTGTAAATACACAAACACATGTCATATGGTTTTTAAGAACAAGACGAATACATATGAGCTAATTATTTTCATGAATAAACATCAAAATGACGATTTAAACAATTAACTATTGAATCATTGGATATTTTCCATTTCATAAATATAATTTTTTATGAGGCATAAATATATGTTTTATTATAGATTTAATCATAATATAAATTTATTCTTTAGTGGAATAAATTTGAACATTCTATGTTGCATCTCATCATACCTCGATTGTCCACATATTGGAAATTTTGTAAATGACTCATATTATTGATAAAATATTATTTATTCATTTCAATATGAATTATTATTTTGATAATATTGCTTAAATTATGAAACATGATTTTTCTTTTATAGAAATTTACATATAATGTACTCCCTTGAAGAAAAAATAATTAAACCAGCGAAATTGTTTTACTAAATATTTTATATAACCTTACAAAATCATATTTAATAGCCATAAATTTTATAAAAACTTCACTTTTTTATTATTATTCATTCAATATATAAGTAATACTCAGTGTATTTATACAATTCATAAATTCTAGATGGTTTCAATATGGTATTATAATTTTCTTTTGATGTTTTTATTTCTTCAAAAGTCCAACCAACATCATAATGTACTAAATATTAAAAAATTGATGGTTCAAGAACCAAAACATTTTTATTTAATTTAAAATTTAACTCACCATGTTGATAAAAATAAGTATAATCATTTTAAAAAATAAGATTTAGAAGATGAACCCAAAAATTATCAAGAGTTATATATATTATGAGGTCAAACTTCGTATAAGAGAACATAATTGTTCCTTCGAAAATAATGCTTGAATTTGATGATGTGAATTCTATAAATGCATCTACACCCTCTATGTAGAAAATATTTAAATAGAAATAATTTATATTTATGTGATCATTTATACAGTAATTACCTCATAGTAAACAATATATTCTATCTCTCATGTTTATATTTTTCTAAAAAGGCATTATTTAGTTAATTATAAAAAAATGTATCCATATTTTATTATTTAATAAGTTAACATATTTTAAAAATATTTTTCATTAACATTTTAGTTTAAATTTTATTAAATTTTTTAAATTTTAATATTTGAGTTTTGAGGGGTCGTATGTGTCTCTCATGTAGTGTAAAGGGCAGATTTCATACTCTAAGAAATTAATATACAAAATGTTGACATGAAATGTGCAAGAGGTTCATGAATGTAGAATAATTTATATATAATTATATAAATTTATTCATATTTAAATTAAAATAATTTTATTATTTATTTATTTAAACTAATTTATAAGAATATATAATAATTTAGGCTAATTTTTACTAATTCAAACTATTTTATGAAACAATTATAAATTTTTTTATTAAATTATACTCGTTTATTGAATTTAAATTATTTTTTATTAATTCATTGTGATATAAATTAAATTATATCAATTTATTCAAAATAACCCAAATTTTTAATAATTTTTGAGGGAATAATATGAATTTAAAATTTATTATATTAATTTATACTAAATTATATCAAATTCTAGAAAATTGTACGAATTTACATTAACTTAGGGGTAATTAATACAATTTTACCATGATATATACTAATTTATAATTATTTATTCAAATAAAAAATATATTTTTAAAATTTACACTAATGTTTATGAATTTTTAATAATTTATATTAATTTATACTACTTTTTAGTATTTTTTGAATTTATGTTATTTTTTTATGAATATATATTATCTTTTATAAATTTATATTTGTTTATATAAACTTATTCTAAATTATATCCATTTATCTTGAATTATAATAATTATTACTAATAATTTAAGAATTAATACTAATTTAAAAGAATGTATAACAATTAATATTTATTTTTATGCATTTATAGTAATACAGCATAATTTATGTAATTTTTACTGAATAATATTAAATTATACTGTTTTTTCTAAAATTTAAGAGTTGATAATAATTATAAAAATTTATATTAATTTTAATAATTTATACTATATTTTTGAAACTTTATACTAATATAGAAAAAAGTTTATTAATAAATATTACATTTAAATAATTTTTTATTTTTAATTTATAATAACTTAAACTATTTTTTATTAATTTTTAAGATTTTTTATTAATTTATGCAAAATTATATAAATTTATAGAAATACATATTGACATATGTTAATTTTTAATGAATTAATTCTAATTTATAAGAATTTATAATAACATTTACTCGATTATACTAACATGGTGTAATTTATATCAACTGATAACCATGTATATCAATATATAATAATTTATATTTAGCTATATCGCTTTTTTATACTAAATTATTGTAATGTATACAAATTTTTTTAATTTATAATTATATATACTGATTTCTAATAATTTATAGTAATTTATACTAATTTATACAATTATTTTTGAATTTATAGTTTTTTTTATGAATTTATATTAATTTATATTAATTTATAGTCATTTATACACATTTATATTAATTTAAAATAATTTATACTAAATTATATTATTTTATAGTAATTTTAAAATTATATTTATTAATATATAAATATTCAAACTATTTTTTATTAAATTGCATCAATTTAATATAATTTCTACTAATTTATATCAATTTCTTCCTTTTTTCATTTATTTATAACAACCTATTTTTTACGAATTTACAAAAATTTATTATATTTTTTCTAATTTATAAAAACTTAATATTAATTTATATCAATTTATAATTAATTATACAAATTTTTAGTAAACAATAATAATATTTACTAAATCGAATAGCGATTTAATTAATTAAAACCACTAAAAAACTATTGATTTTAAAAATATTTAATTTGAAAAAATTAATGATAATGAAGTTAAGTTACAAAATACCTGCAAATTTTTACTTTGCTAAATAATTTTTAGACCAAGTGTTATTTCTATTGAGTTGAGGGTTACATATGATATCGATGGGTTTTTTGGACAAAAATAGAAGTCTTATGAGGAGATTGTGGTGAGGGGAGGGGGCTATACTTATTTATTGTTTATCTTCTTGATTCATGAAATATGTTTTTGTGACAAATCAATTTGTCATTAAAATTCATAGCAATATAGTATTTTCTACAGATCAGCTGAAATCCCGTGCAACTAAGATAGACATCGTCATGAATACAATATCATAGGCTTATTTGCGAGGAGCCCATCACAAAAACCCCTTATTTGGACAACTATTTTTTATGGATCCATCACAAATACCTTTATCAGAATTGGTTTTCTATGATGAAGACACCCCTTTTTTGAATATAACTATCGAAAATGAACAATTTGTGATAAAATTTCAAGTCTGTCACAAATAGTTCATTCCATCTACAGTAGGGGCACAAACAATATTTTTGTTTGTGAGGGACTAGTTAGTTTTTGCCAAAAAAAGAATCACACAATCTTATTTTCATCACATTAACTAGTCTGTCACAAATAAGTTGTTCCTATAGGATATTTTTGATAGAATTGTAGTTAACAGAAATTATCCTACATAAAAAAATCAATCATTCTTTACTTCACAAATAACATCATGTCCATATAATATTAAAAATATTATTATTTACCAATGATTCATTGACGAGGTTCGGGACTATTCTCTAAACGTGTTCCAATGGAGATCTAGGATATTCTAAGAGTGCTTAGGTTTCGTATATGGATTACCATTTTAAAACTCCAATGGTTGAGTCCCACCCCGTAGGATAGAGTTTTCTACGTGAACATAGAGTGGACATGGACATGAATATGGAAAGGATATTGTAGTTACAGAGACAATAATGAGGTACAAAACGACAAAACACCAATTTAATTGTTAGTTCTTTTTAATTCAAGGGTGTAGACACTGAAATAATCCATATGTAAGGGTGATATATGCATGTAGTTTTAAATTATGTAGGAATCAAATAAGGACATAAAATGGTTAAATAATCAATCATGGCCTGTTTAATTATCCTTAATTGTTCAATACCATGGGTATTAGCGGTTTTGTTCAATCAGCTATTATGTTTTTAGGGATTGATATATAAAAAATGTGTCACTATGTGAAATCGTCTTAATAACATATTTTTCTTTCAGGGGAATAGGGTTTTCAGGTTATAACCCTTACTTATGTTTCAATAATGTATAATTTCATTAATATATATAAATGAAATTATAACATTTTTATCTAAAAGTCAAGATCACATCATTTAAACTATGGTTGAAAGTGCATCATAAGAATTAGATTCTTAGGAACTCTAGAATTCATTATGACATTGAATTATACAATGGTATTTTTATTAATATGTACAAGGAATATAAAATTTTATTGTTTTACCATTAAACTCGCCTACTTATAAAAGTGGATTTGATCTCTAAATTAGTTGAAAATATTTTTAATCAATAAAAAATTATGAATTATATATTTTCATTGAATATTTCAAGGTAACTAAATTGTGATTGTTTTGATAGTTCATTAAAAAGGAAAATTCAACTTGTTAAAGGAAACCTTTATGTTCGTTTAATTCATTGAGTTGGCCTAATTCTAGTTCATTTTAAATATAATGGGTGACCTGAATTTTGATGATTAACCATTGGTGTTAGAAAACTACCTAGAATGTTTCAAAGGGATTGAGTGAATTACTAGGGTGATCAAAGAATCAATCAACATTCGGAAAAATTAGTCCATAAAAATGAAAACCATTGGGTCATATTTATTGCATAATATGGGACCTTGGGAAAATGGTTTATCTTACACTATTTTCACGCACAGGTTAGTTGAACAGGGTTACATGAGCTACATTCACACTAACGGTGGTTATGGTAATTGGGAGACTTTCTTTGTGTAGTCTCATTATTCCACACCTTCGGGGTTGAGCTGATGGACCACTACTTGGTATCATTGTCAGGTTGTGGTCTTGAACCTTTAAACTGGACCCCTCACTACCATCACTGGACCCATCAAAAATACTCTCACAATGAACTATTTGAGGACATTCAAGGATGTTTTGGATCGTGACACATGGAAATACAATTTACTCCTTATGAAATCAATATATATTTCTACTCAAACTCAACATTTTGTGTTCAAGTGAGGTTTACATCATTAATTGTGGGGAAATGTTAATGGAAGACAATTCACCTTGTCAATAAAAGCCATCCATTAGAATAAAATTCCCTCAAAATGAAATTAATTTGATTCTAAGGTAACTTTAGGGTAGTATTATGCATTCAAAAATCATTTTGATTGTTTGTGAGATACATCGTTATGGGAAGATGTTCTATTATTTTCATTGAAATGGGTCTTATTGAGCTTATTTTAAATATTTTAGGGTCACACGAATAACCCTATAAACTTGTTTCTATTTGTTTATTTGAACACCATAACTTTTTCGTAATCTTGATATAAAGGAGACATAGTGGGTGAGAGTTAGCTATTGATTTGGTCACCATTTTGGGTTTTCAACCTAACAATTTTTCTTCCTTTTAGATTTATATCACTCAAAAATTCTGAACGCATACAAAGTCAAGGTCTAGCGTGCCAAGTATCAACATTTTTCCATGCTATATTTTCAGGTCTTTCAACCTGGTGAGAACTATTACTCATTTTGAATGGGAAATTTAATGTTTTAAAAATTGAATTAACGAGGCTAGTGTTTTAGTTCATAAAAAATTTACCATAACGTTGGAAATGATTACGCAAACAAGTATTGCTAGACAAGAATTTTTTAAAATTCTTGAGATACCTTCAAGTTGAATCTTGAGAAAATATTTTGGGGTTTCCAAATCTAAAACATGGTATTCGAGAATAGAAGAATTATCTCCTAAGAATGAAGGTTCCACAAAGGTGATGAACCCGTTATGAGGTTTTTTTCGTAAAGTGTAACTAGGTCATGTAGTACGTAGTCAAATTGTTGCATTCTTAGGCTGATTAATACATAATGTGGGAATCATATGAAATGATAACTGGGGTGTGTAATTCATTGTTAGGAAAAAGAGATCTCAGTAATTCTAACATTCATTTAATAATAGACAAATGAATTTTAATATTTTGATTTCTCAAGACAACAGTTGGTGGTTTTCCCAAGGAAATATGTTTGAAAATGAAAGGGATGCTGGTGTCAATGCATTATGTGAATATTAAAAAACTACTTCATACATTTGGCATGTGATGATGGATACACTTTTCTAGATAACCAGTGTCATAGGAGAAGGCATGTTTCTGAAAAATGGTGAAGGCATCATGCAGTTTATTGTCTTGTGACTGAGGCATTGACTGTGTATTTTAACATCTTAAAACAAGGATATTATTCTATGAATTTTCATGTCATTAATCATAGGCATCATAATTTTTTTACGTCATGTAGCACAAAATCTATAGGGATTTTATTTAAGGAATTTTTTTCTTCGACCAAAGGTTCAATGGTTTCCCCATTCTTCATAATTTGGTTGGAAATATCCTAATATATTCAAGTATGCAAGAAGAAAAATGAAAACAGTAATAGGAGGATCTATGTATTATATAAATGTTATGGGAAACAGGGATTTTGGAATAAGAGGAGGTCACTCCCATGAATGAATTTAACACTTCCTGACAAACTGATTATGTGGGGTTTTTTATGCAAGTCCAATTTGGGAATATACTGCATAGTCAAGAATTGGTATCCTTAGGCCAATAGACCTATTATGAGGGAAACATATGAAAACCCAACTAGGCTTATAATACAAAGTTAGTTAAAGGGGCTCTCAAGAATGTTCCCTTCTATGACTAAAAGCCGATAAATATTTATCAATATTTGGATCTACCCAAACACATAGTTTGGTTTGTAGAGAGGGGTGTAACTAAAATCGAAAGAGCATCCTAAGTCATAATTTCAAATTAATTGTTGAAATTGTCACTTTACACCGGTCTAGACCGACCATAAAAAGTATAATATCGTCAGTTTTAGGTCATGTGATTTGGTCCATCGCACCACAGAAATGAGAGAGATATAAGTCTTTTCAGATCATGATTATACCAATATGCATCAAACACATGTAAGATGAAATTCTGAACCACGGTTTTGGGGGTTCTCATATGCATAAAGTGAAAATGGGATAGATATGTAGGGTAACCATGGATTTTTTAAAATAAAAAATTTCGACATATTATAATCAATTCTCATGAGGAAATATGAGGCTTCACCCATGGGTGAAGTTACCACCAGTTGAAAATTCTATATGTGGGTTTCTATATAAATGGACAACTAGGGAACACACTACATAGTCAAATAGTTATATCCTTATGATAACATGCCCATTATTTGGGTGACTTTTTGAAGCATAACTAGGGAGTGTACTGCATAGTCAATAAAATTATCCTTCAAGTATCATACATTTTATCACAAGGAATTGAAGGAATATTATAAATATCTGAAAGTGTCTATGATTTAGAGTATTACTTGGGGGAGAAAAGTATTTGAGCATGATGGAATCATTTGGAATGATATTATACATGAGTGTAGAATCCCTTACATTGATTTAACTCATATTTAAAAGGGGAACATCTCAGTTTCCCAGGAGGACACCCTAATGAGGGGTAACAAACTAAAAGCACTTGTATAGATTATGTTCATATGAATGATTGGGGGTGTTTCTTCTTACCCTATTGCTATGACTATAATTTAAGGATCAAACATCACTTCATATCTCAATGGGATGAGAATCATGAAAAACGTAGTTATATGGATATAGTGTTGTTCAATGCCATACGGTATGAACATTACCCATGTGGTTTAATGTTATGTGGTAAGGGGAATGTTTTCTTCATTTGAAATGGAATATTATAGCTAGAAAAGGTGTAGGATGTAGGCGTCACTACATATCTTTTTGGGGAAATAATCAAGGCATAGATATCTATTAAATAAATTCCCACACCCTGATTCAAATCATAAGCGATAGATAATGTGTTTTTTAATACATGCTCATACATAGGATGAGAAATAATTTTGAATATACTTTTGAAGATTTGAATCATACATTGGAGAATATATACATTACCTATATTTGGTTTTGGTAGGGCCCATGATAAAACGTCTAGATGTCTCTACATATCTCCTACAGTTGAGAATCAATCCATAAGTAGTTTTTAAATAAGATATTCTAGTTTAATTTCATTCAATGAGGAAATATAGTGTACCTTTAAAGGTATTGTTTCTTAGACCATAACTATAACCAATTGGAAATGAGATACATTTTATATAGAAAAAACTGATGTACAAAACTCCTAATCCAACTTGAATTGTGCTCAGAGTGAGAAATAAGGATTGGTAAAAATTTACTCTACAACACAATGGAAACCCAAGTGAGTGGTAGGGGAATTTCCATTATATGGTGGATGTGATATGATATAGAGTCTATAAATTTATATATATCTCATTGTGATGATAATCCAACAATACATAGTTCTTTAATTCACATGATGTTTATAATCATGCAGTATGGATGATGATGAACTGATGTGAAAGGACACAAAAACTGTGGATGGGCTTGGGTGTAGGACCCAGATGTCACTATGTATCATGAAATTGAAATAATAAAGACACATTTATTTCTTGAATATGTACCTTTTCCTTGTTTGACCCATACAAAAAAGGACTGGAGGGACATTTTTTCGTGGTCATGGTTGGACTCGTGATTAGAAATTTGGGGGTCACTACTTATCTCATTGGAATGAGAATCCAGCCATACATTGTTTTGAAGATTGATTCCCACTCTAAATAGGTTTTGATATGGGGAAGGGGATTTAATATTTCCCAAAATAATAGTTTGCCCGAAGACACCAGATGGCATGAGGATCAATTCATATGTTTTGAAAGCTTTCAATGTATATATTTGGTTCATACATAGGGATTTATTGGGAATCCATTGTGGTTTTCTCTGGATCAATTATTCAATATATTGAAAATAGTATGTTTCTTTCTTGGGCACGATTAAATATGTCCATAGTTCTTGAATCTCCATGGAGTTTAACGAAATGTGATGAGAACTAAAGGGGTACTTTAATGTCATGTAGGAAAAAAGGGGCATGTTGATTTTAAGGTTATGTAGAAAGGACCATATATATAGTGTATTTTAATGTCATACAACATCATAGTGGTTTTTAATTTTGGTCATAGAGCTGGGACCATGGAGGAATTATGTCATGCAGAATGTTGGATTCTATGATTTCCATGCATTTTAACAACACGCAACAATAATGAATAGTGCTTCTTCATTTTTAGGTCAACATTCTTATTGAAATCTCATGATACCTGATTCTGATAGATTTCCAAATATATCCAAGGTATTCAATCTCTTCTATTTCAAACACTCCAATTCATCCAATCATTCAGATTGTTCATTTATGGATAGATGATCACATATGGAAACTCAAAGTGACATATAGTAAACATCAATGGGTAGGATTTCTTCTAATCCAAATACCCGAAAATACATAGTATCTTGCATAGAAATATGGGTCATATTTGGGTAATCCCATAAGGCATAGATGAGTTTATCCGGCCAAGACCTCTTATCATTATCCACCATATTCTAGAGTATGTTTGACAAGGTCTTGATGATATACTCTATTTATATATTTTCCACTACATGATAGTAGGATGGGTGATTGGATTTGATATTTTATTCTTAATATAATTTCTCTGCCTTAGTTGAATAAAAATTGCTTCCATTGTCTATCAATGTGGTATAAGAGAAAAATAATCTGGTAATTATGTTATCTATTATGAGTATAACAATTATTTTGGACCCATGATCTTTGAGAGGTATTTCCTCAACCCATTTTGAGATTAAATAGGTTTTAGTAAGTATTTACTTGAACAACATATATGTAGCTAGAGGATATGGTCCAAAATCATCCATTTCTCATGTGGTGAATGGCGATGATTATTTGGATGTATGTAGAAACTCTAGGGGTTGGTGGATGAAGTTGGGAAGCACTTCTCTAGGATAAAATATCTTTGTGAATCTTGTAAAATACTATGTAATTGTAGGCCATAAGTATCAAAGACTACATATTTGATCAAAAATCCTATAACCTGATTGGTGGTCAGGATAGGATCTGGCATTTACTTCCTCTATAATTGTTGTAGTTTGACCTCCATAGAAACACCGACAAAAAAATCCATAAAAGCCTCATTTGTAGAGGGAACTTTAGAAATTGGGGCAATCATAAAGAGTAAAATAAGATAATTTCTATGAGATCTTCCCTATTCCATCAATGTCCAATGGGAGGGTTCCATCCAAAAGATGGTCCATGATGGAAATCATCCATCCTGTGGTAGGACCATATGACTCAAGAATGGGACTAATTTCATTGATCTCTATTGTTAGGCATTGAATGAAATGTTAGACCATACTAAAATGGGAAATTATGATAAATGTTTAATATTAGTTTGGAACTCCCAGAGATGTGGCTACATTTTCTAGTGCATTGGCGTGTGCGTTTTGTGATTGTGGGATGTAAGACAATGTTTTGTTTAAGTGAATTTCTTCGATTAACCCTTACACATAATCAAACATAGAAAATTAACTCCCTCATTATAATTTCATAATCTACGTTGATCTACTCTATTACTAACTCTGAATCACCCTTCAACTCTTAGTGGTTTATTGGTATATGAGGATCCAATTATAGCATTGCAACGAGAGCCCGATATTCTTCTTCATTATTAGTACCTCCCTTAATAACATGATGGAGTAAAATAATTCATCCTTCCCTGGAGAGATAAGCATATCCTCTAACCATATTTATTAAGCTTAGGGTATTCGATTATCTTCACCATGGGACTCTTGGATGCAACCTATAAATAAAATTCCCATGATTTGTGAATAGATAATACCACTTTGGAGGGTAATTATGTATCTAACAAAATCCCTTCTACAGATTGATGCTCAGTAAGGAAATCTAGCAAGGCCTGACCTTTCATAAAATTATGAGGCACAAATTGTGTATCAAAATACTCTTAAATAACTTTCCACCATGAAATATTACCCTTAAATATAGGAAAAGTGCGGATAAATTTGAGTGGGTTCTATAAAGAAACCAAGTGGACCTCGTGATGTTACTAATAGTGCATCAGTTTAAAAATTGAAAATATTAATGCTAGGCGTCTATTCTAGATATATGAATAATGATTCTCAATATCAAGCATGGTTCAAATAAGTATATAAAGGATGTTTTTATTTCTAAAATCATTGTTATATACATGAAAGGTTCCTAGAGATCGTTCTAGGGGTGTCAAATATATAATGGACAATTTTCCTTCTATAGATGGCACTAACAACGATGGTGTCAAGAGGTATTTCTAGAGAACATAAAATCTTTCTTGATAGTCATTGGTCCACTAATATGTGAAACCTTCTTCATCAATTTGGTGAAGGCTAGAAACTTTTCTGTGAGTTCAGAAATAAAGAACCAGATGTAGGACATGTTTCCCTGAATCCCTCTCAAATATTTCACATTGTGAGTAGGTGACATTCCACTAAGTGATTTAGTCCTCTCAGGACCAAATTTGATGTCCTAGTGGAGGATGATGAAGTTGATAAGTTTTCATGAGGTTACCATGACATCACATTTCAAGGGCTTCATCATTAGATTATGTTTTCTAATCTTACTAAAGACAATTTCTAGGATATCTATGTGGTCAAATTCATTCTAGGACTTGACCACTAGATCATCAATATATCTTTCAAAAAACATTCCCAAGAAGGGTTTGAAAATATAGTTCATGGAACATTGATATGTGGCACGAGCATTGTTCAAGATAAAACGAATTACCCAATATAAAATACTCCCTAAGGGGATCTTAAAGCTATATATTTCTCCTTTTATCAGGACATACGAATTTGGTTATACCCCGACTAGCCATTCATTAAGGATAGGACTTGATAACTAGTTATTGGATCAATCAGGAGTTCTGTGATTGGGAATGAGTGGTCATATTTGGGAAAATTCTATTTGAGATATATGAAATCAATGAAAACTATGATTTTCTTAATATAATTATTCAAATGGACAATGGTGGATATCCATTTTGTGTAATGTACCTCTCAAATAAAATTATCCTTAATGATTTTTTCCAATTATGCATTAGTTTTGGAGGTGTAATTCATGTGAATTCTCCTAGATGCCTTCATGTATCCCCAATAATCTTCTGGAAAACACGAGTGATGGGTGACCACATTTGGGTCTATGAATTAAATATATTTGTTGTTCTAGAAAAAAATCACAATTATATTTTAGGAATGAGTTATATATATCATGTTCATTAAGATACATTTATACACTAATTATGGTGAGGCATGGATCTTCTTTTCTACCCAGATTTATCTCTCTATTTTCATCCATATTTTTAGAGAAACCTTCCTCAAATTTTTTAGGGGTATCTCTGATACTGTCTTATTCATTCTTTGGGAAGAGTGGAACCATCATTTGGATGTCTATAGGATTAAATAATCATATTTGTATCACGTCTTATCATGGGGCCTTCTTGAAGTTTCAAAAGTGAAATAAGAGATTGAGAATGAGTCTATTCTCTTTACCATATCATCACGACATCTTCTTCCATCCCATTTGATATAACCAGACTTTGAGGGATCTCAAGATGTCATGTGAAAACATTTTCATCAATATTTATCCATAATATGGATAGTTGATATCTTCTTCAGTGCCATGATGCTCATCTTTTGTAATTGGCATCAGAAAATTTGCTGAATGTGTGTTTGAATTAGGCCCCCCTTCAATTTGATTAATATACCACAATTAGTCTACTCTAAGATGCTTTAAAGTGATATTTGTGATCATTACCAATCCATTTGAGGCATTGATTTGAGTAACATCATATATCATGGAATGCTTGACTCTTTTTTTTAAAACATGACATCTATGTATTGTGAATCAATGAATTTTAACCAGACTTTATATCCATAAAATTTTCCAATGTGACATTGGATAAAATATTTGAGGCATTTGTGTTATGATGAAGGAATATACCAAAGGTGATACAGGTAAGTTATTCCCAGTAGAATGTTGGAAGATATATCCTATAAAACAACCATCGATTCTAAGTCATACATTAGATCCCCAAACTATGTTCTATTTATGATCTCACCTAGAAGTTCTCTATCATTCATTGCATAATCTTATAACATCAGAGTGGAGGGAGACAAGTGGTATTCATTGAGACCCATTTAGTGAAATATCTAAACTAGAATGAGGTTGACCCCTGGGCCATTTTCAATTAATGATCGTCGGATATCAATGTCATTGTTTCTGCTAGAGATATGGAGTGGTTTAACATGTCCTTATATGATAGTATCCTCATTTTAGTGTGTAAAATAGAAGACTAAATGGAAATCTATAGGATCATTTTCTGCATGATATACCACGATATTGGAAACATGAACTTGAAATTCTTAGGGACTTGATAAGGCCTCAACAAGTTCTTCCTATAGGTCCTTTGACAGAATCAGAGTATCCAAGATTAATAATTCGGGTTTTAATTGTGAAAAATGATTCATGTAATCTTATTCATGATCTCGAGGTATTCACTTCTCAACATAGGAATTTTTTTCAAGAACTTTAGGAGCTGATGTTCCTATTGTGGATGGGTTGTCCCTTAGGACAGGAGTTGGAAGTGTTCTTATTCTTAGTGGATTTGGTCAATTGTTTTAGACAACACGTCAAGGAGGCGGTGGCATATCCTCTAACCAGTCATCCAATATGATCATATTAGGGAATACACTTTCATGTGAATTTGAAGAAATCAATTGATCCTACTGATCTCAGTAGAGAGATTTTCCATGAGTTTTTTCCGCATAGACGGTTCGACTAGGGGTTTGGTGGAAGTAGTGGCTCCTAGAATGACCATATCCTCCCATGTATCCTCAACCATGAAAAAATATTCCCCCAATTCCCCAATCAAGATTAGGGAAATCTGATTCATAATTATAATCATTGTGTGATATTGAATCCACTGAGTGAATAAAATTAATAGAATGGATGAAAAACTCTTCATTTGATGAAGATTCTACCAGGTGGGCCATTTCTAGTTGCGCTATTTTGTGGGGTGGCTCCCATTCTTTTAATAAGGATAGAATGAAGTCTGATAATGTCAAGGACAACGTTTTCCTTGACACAAGCACATATTATTTTGTTATATCATATCCTTCTAACCATGTCACTTATTTAAATATTGGACTTCATAGGACTACGATTTTGATGAAGATGGCTTTGCTACAACATAAATAGTCGAGGACAAATTTAGTTCTTTTATCTATGCTCATATAATATCATGAGTCTGGTTGATTTTTTTCTTACTATACAGTTTCTGACCATCTATATAGTCCTACTTTTAACTTCATTCCATTCACCTTCCTCCTTTTTATTGGCATAATAAACACATAGTACCTGGGCTAGTGAGTTTTTAAATTTCAGTTGACCAATAGCCAATATATTATTAGGTCTTTAAAAATAAAACAATCATGTATGGGGTTCCCTATCATTTTATGGAAGGGTATATAGTTTGGGAGATCATTGTCACCGTATATTTTTGGGCTTCTTTGAATTTTTAAACCTAACTATGTTTTTTTCAAACATTGACATGAAGTAGCTGGATACATGGTCATTTTAAAAAGAGGAGACTATTTTTAATCACTAAAATAAATTTCTACCAATAATATCTTTGATTATCTTGGAAAGGATGTTGTTTCTTTTGATATTCAAGAGTTGGGTCCCTACTGTACATTCTAGTCTTTAATGTAGGAATGGTGACAAGAGCCTCCTTAAGTGTAACTATTGTGGCCTCTTCTTTTTATGTTCTCTTTACCCGAGTCAATGGAACCACCTGAGTATTTTCTTTGGTCTCAGTGATTGTTTTTTACACTTTTTGAGTAATTGGGGACAAATCCAAAAACCATCATTTTTATTTTTCAAGAATCAATGGTATGTGAAACTCGTAATGGAGATTTTCTACATAGATATTCAACAAATATTTATGAGGGAGTGTTAGGATTAAGTAATATGGTAGTCCATACAATTGTGGAATGAAATTGTAAACCCTTTCCTTTTTTCGTTTGTTTGCAGTTTGGAAGATCGAGGATTTTTTTCTTGTTTGGTGTTGAACTAAACTGGATGAAGAATTTTTTAATGAGGTCTTCACTTCCCATGATCAACCGAGATAACAAATTTTTGTACCACATGAAAGTCAGACCTTGTAGTGATTGCGAAAAACACATTAACTTCACCACCTCTTTATTTTTATTGTCACCCATTGTGGGAATACATCTATAGGAAAATGCATCAAGTTCTACTATGGGTATCCTGATACATTGAAAATAAAAAAAATGTAGTATTCCCCATTTTTGGTGGGGGAGGGTTAAGGTCTACCCACTCACGGTAAGCCTTCTTTTCTAGTTGTACAAGGTCACACCATACATACATAGCTTACAATCAAGTTGTTAATGTATCAATGGTGTTTATAATCATTGAAGGAAATTCGGAATGATTCAGATCCTGAACTGGTGTGATGGTTAGATCCTGAATGCATGCGGTGCCCGGTAGGAAAAATGGTAGCACAATACTAATATCATCCATGGGTAACACATATGGATAGGTATTTAAGGATATACATGACCATATTTTAGTTGTGTACCCAATAGATGTAAGTATTGATCCCATTTAATAATTTTAAAAAAACCCTATTTGTTGAGGTGTGCCAACTAGATGTGAATGTTGGGGATCTTATTTCAGAGAATATCTGGTAGGAATGATTCCTTGGATAAACCATACATTGAGTCCTCTCAACTCTTTCATCTCTTCCTCTTAATGAGAAAATATTTTCTCTAATGAATTGGAGTGACCCTTCCCGAGGGTGAAGTGAGACATAGTCTAACACTTACCCTTTTTTTTATTAGGTTCCTTTCGAGGAGGTCAAGGGGGATTGTTCGAGGGAGTTCCTAGATTTAAGGTGAGCCTCTCGTTTTAGGAAAATATAACTCCTTCATCTGTTTTAATGAGGACCTAATTGTGATCCAAAACTTCCACTACAGACTCCTCTAAGATGCCCTTATATTCAAGAGGGTACTCAATAATAGAACTAATGAAGTTCCATGATGCATAATGCATTGTAGGAATTATGTTAGTGTTTCTATGAGATATCCTTCTTCTGTACCCTCTATGAGATCTTATCATATTCATTATTGATTTCATGGGATCTATTTTATGGAAAGTAACCTGAACGGAGCTTCAAGAGACTCCAGTTGTATCTGCTCTATGTGAATTTATGGGATGAGAGGATGAGACAAAGTAAGAGGATTCATTCCATTATATCTTCTACTATTGGGAGAAAACTGATTCTCATGGAAGATGGAATTAATGTGGTGAAAACTCCCCCATCTCGAATGGGTGGGGATGTTCCTATTATTTTTTATAACCATTAGGGAATTATATTATAATTATGAAGGTTGGGTTGAGAAATTCCCCAAAACTATTGGTTGGGGTTGCTTCTGAACTACTACGGATGATAATACCACAACTGATCACTTGATTTTAACTATTTTCATTCAAACATGGGCTGGATGAACTATTTGGAACTATCTTAAATCACTTTTTTTATGGAAATTTTTCAATTTAAAACATATGTAAATTATTAACACTGACATCCTCTAATAAGTAGGCTTGCTCGATATTCTCAAATTCATGAATACAAAGTATTTCAACACCATACTCTCTTTTGGCCTAACTTCAGGGGTTGTCAAATAGGGACTTTTCATTCTAAGAAGATACTTTCTTGTGGAAAAAGTATATTTGTTATAGCTATCCCGGGGGAATGACATTGTATGATACCACCTTTGGTATACTTTCCCAGTTTGGGAGCATAGTGAAATGTAATGATCCATGTGCACACATCATTTGATATGAACAACTAACGAGGTATATGTGATCATCCACCACGACCTCATTAATTCATTGAGGCATGAATGTTAAAGGCTTCCTTGTATCATCTCAATATTTTTATTTTTGGAAGATGGGATACATGAAAAATAAATTTTTAAATGAAAAAATTTATATTACCTTGATGTGAATTTGATACTCATCTTAGGGTACACTTCTTCTTTTAGATAACGAAGATTTTTTCATATGTTGAGGAAACATTTATGAAACAAATACACTACGAGTACCACTAAAATGTTCTACTGAGGGTGGAAAATAGACATAGCATGGGTGATATTTTATCTTTATCTGGATGTTTTCTCATTTTTAGAAAATATTCTTTCACAAGAGGAATCAGAACCTGGCCTTACCAAAGTGTAAACTTCCCAATTTTCTATCCATAATCAATGTAATTAGTTGGTATTTAATATGATATGTTGGTAGGAAAAATAATCTAGTTAGATTTGGAGTATTACCATTATTTTGGGATATCATCTAGTTGAGATTGGATTTCACATGACTGTGACAAAGCCTCAAACATGATTGGCACTGTGTTTACAAGTGCCTCGTGATAGGAGGGTGTTCTTATCACTACATTGAAAATTGGATAAATATATTAACCATTATAATGGAAACATCAGAGACAACTTTCACAGTGAACAGTAATATGGGGAGGAATACTATGTTGGGTTACAATAAGGGGAATATCCTCTTGATCCTATGTCTTATGGATAAATAGAGGGTTTTTATGGGTCTCATCCAGAGATAGGCTCTTTAGAGTGAGAAAATTGTTTTCATGAAGGAATCCTTCTTGATGAAGTGTATGATGAGGACCTTTAGAATTAATGTTACTTCTCTATTAATTTGGAAATGGGTGGGTGGAATATTGAGTTTCGATAGATAGGCATATGAGTGTTTCAATAAATCCATCATTAAGTGAGCTTGATCAAAGATCACTCATTATTTTCCAATTGTGTTAAATGAGTTTTATTGAAAGATGCCTTATTAAGACCGATTAGGCACAAAATATGGGATAAGTGGGCGTCATGGGAAAGTGTTTTTGCCTTAATTGGATTTTCCATTGAAATAGATTGATTAACATGGATTGGAGCAGGTTTTTTTCTCATTATGGTTGTCTATATAATGGGGGATGTTTCCCCATGAACCTCCTGGATGAGAGAGGAGGTGTGATCCTAGTTTGGGGTTTTATGAATATGATACCCAATACTTATGGGGATGGAGTTATGTGTATGTACCTCAGGTACTACTACCATCACCGTGCTGATGTCCCAGAAAGTCTGTAGGATGTGTAAAAGAATTTGTTTATTCCCATTCACCAATTCATGGTTGTGTTTAGTCACATCAGCGATTGAAATGAGGATATATATCCATTCTATATCTGGAGTATTTGAATGTCCCCAAACATGTCATACCTTTCCAGAAAGTGGATATTAATAGTACTTGGGTGTGGGGGTAGAGAGTTGAGTCAACCCCCTTATTTTCGTCGGGACTTTCTGACTGACTTCTCTGGGTGTTTCTAGATTATTATACTAGAAAGATTTATAACTATCTATAGGTGTGTGTTTCTACACATAGTTTTCTTCCAGACATGGTCAGAGGAATTCATTGAGTACTTCTAGATGAGTCTGTTGGTAGGATTTTTGAGTGAAGGAATGTTTATTTCTTGCTTGCATGTTATCGCCATTTTTGGTTGGCGAGCTTATTGGAAGGCCTCCAAATGAGTTTCATGACAATAAGAAAGAAGGTGGACCAGTGTATTTTTCCTCAATCTATTTTCCATCAAACTGGGTTGGTGGTATTCTCAATAGGTGGGAAAAGGTGTTAATTTATTCTATTTTTATAGGGTTTTTTCCCCAATAGACCATCTTTCATGCCCGATCCTGAAGGACCTGGGCTAGTTAGAAGTTGAAACACCCACATCATGATGTTGGTTAAATGTCGTGTGGTGTTGGAAACTGAACTTTCTGGTTGTATCCCTTGAGAAGTACATATGTGTCTACTGGATGAAGTTATTGGTTGACTCTTGATCCAAATTCCTGATATATGGGAGGGAAAAATTGTTGTGTTCTGGGGATAAGATCTCGAAATGGTCAAAGACGGTAGTCGGTGCTATTAGCTTCAGGACCACCGGTCATTGTTGACTGGATGGTTGCTGGTGTTAGTTGAGCTAGATTTCATGTCGGGTGGCCTCCATAATTAGGAACATATCATTTTGATAGTACTCTCTGACAAGTGAATTTGAGACCCAACATTGAATATTCTAGTTCGATGATGACTTCCTTATCATGGATAAAGATCTGGTCTGAATTGTACCCATGGTATTCGTTGGTAAATTATTTAATGAGGCCATTTGATAGAAGGGAGTTCTGAAAAGGAAATTCACATATATATGGCAAACAAAACCTTGTAAATATATCAAATAAGAATCTTATTTGAGTGAAAAAAAATGAATGATTATATATGTTGCTCAGATCTCATTACCATAGAGAGTGGGAGGGTCCTAACAGATATGTGATTCTATCATATTGATTAAGTATTCATTTCTGTTTCAACATTTCTGTTTCCCTCGGAATTCATTCCTTGTTAAGATTTTTTATTTTTGAACGGTTTCCAATATGTTTGTTCAAAGAACTAGAAACATCCAATGTTTTTGTATCCGAATGGACTTGGTTTCCAAAGGTAGCCACTCATTAGGTATTTTTCCAAAGAAATATTAAATACTCACATTGGTCGAGAGAATGGGAGGTTGGTCTCATCACACCCAGGGGAAATTATTTCCTTCTCTGGGACACTCTTATAGATTGAAGATATGTTCATAAATACTTCATTAATTCTAATTTATGATATGACTGAACCTAATATTAGAAATGAATTAATTGAATGTACAGATATCAGAATCATTTGTATTATCCAAGGTTCTCTATCAATAGTATCCTTCAATATACTACATAGGGATTCGTTGTTTGTTATTATGATGATGAGGGTTTTCTACCCACATAGTGGGGCACTATAGAGATTATTTTAATTTAGGGAGACTAAGGTCACTATGAAGTTTATCGTCATCCATAGAGATGGTATTTTTTTGAAGTCAGGATCGTACCCATTGATGGGATTCCAATGTATCCATGTGATAGGACTCAGAACCCATGATGTTTGGTGTATCTTAATAGGGAACATCATTCATTTTAAGGTCATTTTATAAGTACCTAACTGTATATCTTAACATCATGTGACAATGATGTATAGGAGTAAGTTTCCTATTCAATATTTTTTTGGGGACTTATGCATATGTCTCCCATGGAAAATGGAAGGGGGTTAATTGCTATGTTGAACTAGTCACTGATGGGGATGTGGCCCAAAATTATAAGGTTGATTTAGGGCATTGTGCTGGAACCTTAGGTTGGACTCAATCAAATCCCATTTGGAAGGGAATCAAATATTATATATTTTGTTCCTTATGAATCATTCCTCTAGAGGACTTGATGGGTATGTCTTGTAGGGGAGTATGGCCATTTGAGATGATTAAGTTGGGTATCATTCCAGAATAAGATTCCCTTGTAAAAGGGACCATGTTGGATGTTTAAGTCATGGTGGGTGGGGGCTTAAATTTGGGATTTCTCCTATGGAGGATTCTTAGATTTAGGATATTCTAATTTAGGATTACTCTTGAGAAGGATTCCCACTTATCTCAGGCCCTATGTGGGATTCCTACATATCCTGATTAAATTGTGACTAGAAATTAGAGTTGTAATAGTTTAATACTTTAGGTTGATCATGTTGGTGTCCTGATCATCACTAACCTTTACAACCATGTTATTCATTGTCAGTGTGAGAAACTATATTAAGTTGTAGATTCAACCAACCATACACTTTTCCTCCTTCTCTAGAGAAAGAGGCTAGGGCATTGGTGGAAGATAATGGAGTTATTAAACTTTCCTCTCATCATGTTACATTAGAAGTGAGTCCATGGTGATGAAGGAATGAGGTGGATGGACACAATGGTAGAGAGGAGAAATTACAGAACCTCCTATATAAAATGTAATGGTAATAATCTAAGAGGGATGCCCTAAAATTGGTTCCATGAAATGAAGATGCTTTTTTCCAAGTTGAATGGAATAACATGTGTAATCCTCACACTCCCAAATAGGAACCGGAGGCTCCAGATCATAGAAACTAGAAGGAAAGGATATATTCCCAACCATAATCCTCCTGAACAGGAAATCTTAAAAAATGTCCCTAGGGTAGGGGTCCTCATGACCATAGATATAAAAATCTATAGATTACCCATGGACCCTTACCCTATGGTAGGACAAGTGTGGGAAACCTCTGACCATAGAAATAAAAATCAAAATTGTAGGCATGATGAGGTTCCTTTCCCCAATGATTTATCAGTAATTTGGTCTTGGTGGGGGTTTCAACATAGCCCCATTCAGATAATGAATCCAAAGAAATAGATTCCTTACCATAAGTGTCTTTGAGGGAGGCCTCATGAATGGAACACACATGCTGGAGACTAGGGAAAATCAAGGAGACTCATGTATGGGGTAATCCACATAGGCAGGCCAAGGTGAATTGGGATCTTCTTGGAAGATAGAACACCTGGGTGACTAAAATAGAATGAGACCATGACAAAACCTTAATGGGTCTCCAAAACTATTCCCATAGGTATTTCACATATGTACCTAGTTAAATATGGGAACCTCATGATAGTCTTCATTGATTAGGGGTAGGATGGATTTCTCACATAGGTTTTTTTTACATTAAACTCTTTGAAGGAATAAGTTCCACTACCCCCCCCCCCCTTTAATTCCCTTTTCTTTAGGTGTTAGAATACTAAATTGAAAGATTCAGAGGGATTGAGTGATGTAGTATGGTGATCACAACAATCAACCATCATGAAATTTCACCTGTAAAATTGAAGACACCTTGGTCCCATTTATAGGAATGTATGAGAAATTGGGTGAAGGGGGCATCTTTCTGTAGTATCTCACACAGGTCGGTGATGTATGGTTTTTTTCAGGCACATGCATGGTGATGGTTCTTAGGGTACATGGGAGAATCACTTTGGAAGACTCTTTTCTCTATATCATGGGGGATTCGCCCCCAACAACCCTACTCCAGATCAATTCTAGGCTTTAACCCCATCTCTTCGAGCTAGTACCTTCCCTGCTATTATAAACCCATATGAAAAAATTGAGATTCATACCATGAAATTTTCAAGCCTGGTCAAGGACATTTTGGATCAAGACACTTGGAAATCAAATATGATCCTTCTTCTATCATCAAGATATATTTCTACTCTAACTCACAAATTGGTTTGTAATTGAGGATTACATCGTTATTTATTTTTAAAAGATCATGGAACACATTTTAGAGTGTCAACATTAATATACGAGGCATTCCTATATTATCAATCTTATGGAAAATATGTGGAGTTTACCATATTACTCTTAGAGATTAAAAGGAAAAATAGAAGCATCATTGAGAGAATTTACATAAGTCTAAATAAAGTCAAATTCTTATAGATATTCTTGAGAAAAACAAATAAATTAGTGGATCTCATCAAAAAATGGATGATGATACATTCTTATGATATTGTCATTTCAACAACATTGTAGGTATTTTTATTCACTAGTTTTTTTATTATTCATTTTTTTGATGAATACAAAATAACTTGTTTTGAAATTAATTCATGGATCATTCTTTGATAATAATTTAAATTTTATTCATATAATTGGGAATTGTTGATTAAAATAAAACCACAATGACCCCTAATTATTTAAACAACAATTTTGTCCAATCTAAATATAGCCAGCATTAGTTTTTTTGTTTCATTACATTCTCCCAGCGTTATTTACACATTCATCATTAGCCTCTACTATAATGATGGTTTAATGTTTAATATGGTTTTATATAGTATCAAACCCGGTTTCATGATGTTTTACATAATTTATTATGAAAATATTTTTTTCTAAAGACACTGAGATTTAGAGACGATCTTTGAATGAGTGACATGAGATTCTTGAACTATGAGTGATAGTAGAGGACAACATATATTTTTAATGGTCACTAGAATTCTAAATTTCACCCACTAGATGTTGAGAATCCATTTCCATATGTTTTTACTCTAATTATAGGGGTCAAATACATATATTCTGGTGAGAATGGAGGTATATTTGGTGAGTGTG
Organism: Viscum album; assembly: GCA_963277665.1. Taxonomy (NCBI): domain Eukaryota; kingdom Viridiplantae; phylum Streptophyta; class Magnoliopsida; order Santalales; family Viscaceae; genus Viscum; species Viscum album. The sequence goes on from OY728145.1 coordinate 1,668,616,247, forward strand.
ATTACAATGTTGGAGATTCATTTATGCTATATGGGAACATATGAATACATGGTGTTTCAGTTTGGAAGAAAACGTGTATTTTTTCCTATAGATATGATACAAGTGTTTCAGAAAACCTTATTAATCACACACCAGGTGTCATCTCCACACATTGTGTGGCACACTAGGCTCATCACTTAGTGAGTACAATTTAGGGTAGAGAGACTAAAACATGGGTAGATTACATGAATATGGGAAAATATATATTCTCAAGTACATGTCATGAACACTACAAAGTATGTATCACACCATCACACTATTTATATTGTTGAAGACTTGTTTTGGGATATGACTGAACATGGGTAGAACATGAAATAGAGATACACACCGTGTCTACTATTGGACACACTGTGTACTACTAGATAACTTGGAAATGTTTATATAGTAATGTATTTTCCCTTATTAATACAATTTAAGGTTTAGGTGTGTCACGATATGGGATAAGGAACCACCAAATTTCTATAATTTCACTAATGTGCGCATGATTTGGAAAATTATCATGTACCTATTGAATTCATATTTATTATATTATTTCACCAACATTACTGGGGAATGAATTCACTATATGTGGAGAAGAATTTTTCTCACATAAATATATTATAAACAAGGTGGATCTTCCTAGGGTGTCTGGTATATCAGCCATTATTATGGGGCTATGATGCTCTGAAATTATAAGAGGGAGGGGACCATGGATAATTATTTATACTTTAGAAAGTGAGAGGTGGTATTATAATATATATGTGTATCATTGAGGGAGAATGTACTTTGATTATTGAGTACTTCAAATTATCATATATGGGTTATCTTCCATGTGATCCTTCTTTAGGAACCCTATGTGTTGTGATATAGATTAAATCACTCAATATTGTTGATTTTTGTTTTTTGATATCATGGTTCCCTATTGGGCATGCATATATTCATCGCCGCATGGTCTCTTCTTCTAGGTTCCATTTATTATGTTGATAATAATCATTCATAGATGATTTTTAGGAGGGCCACTAAGAGGTGAACAATAGTTGTGTTTTTTTAGTGAATATATCATGTGAATAGGTTTCCCTTTTAGATATTAAAACCCTTTTAGAAGGTTGTACCTTAAATCTGGTTGTTGGGATTATATTTTAACTTTTATAATTTCTTTACATTTATCATACTCTATTGTGTGATACTATTCATTCATTCTTGTATTCTTTCCTTATAAAAGTTTACATTACTACATCATTTGGTGGATGTGGATATATTTATGTGTGTCTGTGTGCATATAGGCATATTATGATAAGACCTCTAATTTTTGTGATATTTCTAGAAGACATGAGCCACTAAAAATTGATCTATTGAAGGTGGGACTAGTATGTCACACTCAGGTTACAATCATCCATACATGCCCCGATGGTTTAGTTTTATAGAAAATGTTATTAGAGAATAGGCTATCTTAGGATAGAAACATGGAGATAATGAAGACATGATAATTAGATTGGGTCTTGTGAAATAGTTTTGAGTTATCTTAACATGGGATATCATGCTTGGGGAGTAATTGATGGTGTGTCTATTGATGTATTCATATAGAATGATTTTGATAAAATTCTTGTTGACTGAGCACACATAGAATGTAATTACATGGGATAATATGATACATTTATCATATAATAATGGGTTATGGTATCTATGACATTATTGATTTATCACCCTATATATGAGCATTGAATGTGTTGTATCATCACTAATGTAATGTGAATCAATAATCAAAACTACTAGGGAAACCTTAGAAAGATCATGATAATGTTCCACTTTGAGATGGTGCATTAGTGTTGGGACCTGGTCATGAGAATAACCCTATCATTGGACTCTATGTGATTCTTTCACTCATTGAGTAGCATACCACACCTCCAAAGTTGGTTTAGGTAGACTATATCCTATAGTATGAGAAGTAATTGGTCTTGAAAATATCAAAATATGATACATAAATGATGATATTGATTCATGTGTTTCAAAGGATTACAATACAAAAATTTAGGGGTACAAAAATCCCCCATGTGGTAATGGGATATCCAGAGTTTGTGGCCTATATATTATACCAAGTACTGAATCAGTCTAGATAAGATAGTCTCTCTCATGGTGATAATTTTACAAGTATCATCTCAGTGATTTTGGAGACTGATGATCCAGATTTATGATTATGAATTCTTCTCTTAGATTACGTTTGTGAATGTCTTTTAGAGAGGAGTACTTTCTAGTGAATTTATAGGTAGTTAGTATTCCAAAGACTCTGGAGCTTCAGTAGGATTTAATAATAGTCACATAATATATTGAATAGTTTAATAACCACACATGATAATCCATGGATATAGATCACAACCAATATATACTTCTAACCATATAACATTGATTTCAGTATTATCCATGGTAAATGAGTTGGAGTGGTAACCCTTTGCATTACTTCATATGATGGCGGTAATATAATTAGATATTTTGGTAGAAAACTATATCTATATGGGAAAGGAGGTGGTATTTGGAGCTAGGGGCCATGATGTGAAATAGTCATCAGCTATTGGAGTATAATGACATGTTTTAGGGCCAAGACAATCAAGGTTTCATCTTATTCTAATGGAATCGTGGAGATTAGTGGATCATTGTTTACAATGATGTTCTAGAATGCACAGGGAAATGAGATTTTATTGATATGATATGTGGTGATATCTTACATAGTATAATTGGGATCATAAATAAGATGTATAGTACAAGGCATGAGTCGAGAGGTTTAGGAAGAGGAAACACTAGGAGAAGGGTGATCCATAGTGTGGTGGGCATAGAGTACTGACCCGGATTTTATAAGTGATATTTTTTTGAAATATTTTATGAATTATATAATAAATTATTATATACATACATTAAATATTGAAATAAAGAATATAATATTTCATTAATGAAAATCATTACCTTTTTTCTTGACTAATCCTAATAAAATTTCAAATATTACGTGTAGAAAAAATATAAAATATAAATGCTAAAATTGGAAAAAATAGATCACCAAAATATGCTAAAATCATCCCTCCCATGAGTATGACTATTGAAAAGAAACAAATTATTTGAAAATCAATAGTAATTATAGAAAATAGAATATTGAACCTTGAGAGAAATTGATGTGAATAATGAATGAAGGAATGAAAATGTATTTATAGGTGTTAATGTGGCTGTTCCATTAGTAATGTGATAATTTGAAAAAAAATTGGATGAATAGGATATTGTAACCTGACCATTGGGAATAGTTACCTGATTTTTGGAAAAGTAAATTAACCTAAAAATAATTTCCTTTTATATAAATAATATTAGTCAAGATTAATTTAATTAATTATAAATATTATAATTAAAAAAATTCTTATCAGGTCAAAACACTCAAATAAAAAATAAGAACATTTATTAAAATATATATTTTAATGTAATTCATAAAAATTATTATTGTATATTAAAAGTTAAATTTAATCAAGAGAAAATTTTATTTTGATAAAATTTATATAATTTTTAAGGTCATCACATTGAAATTTTCAAAGGTTTGTTTTTTGATATGTTTCTGAAATACTTCAGTTTTTGGATGAATTGTAATAATTCTGTTTTCTACATAATCTGTATATGTTAAACTGCATCATTGATAATGTAATAATAAAATAATACTTTATATAAAATATTTTTAGCTATTTTATATTTTATTTCATAAATAATTTATTAAGATACAATAAATAAAATCTAAACCTAAAATACATTTTCCAAAACATAATGTCATAATTGATTCCATAAAAAAAATCCACATTACTTTAAATAAATTAATTCTATTAAAATTATAATGTTATATAAAGTCAATAAACCATTATATTATATTTATATATGATTTATATAGTAAAAATCACTATTACATGTTTTACATTTCATATATTATTTTGTTTAATAATTTATTTTCAAAATATATATATCCTCAATTATAAATAACCCCACTCCATGCCCTTGGAAAAAAATCATACCCAACATTGAAAATATTACCCACAAACTAAATCCTTATTATCAATCATCTTATAATCATTAGAGATATTTTTCAGTAATACAACTCCAAACATTAAATGAGTCACAGTGTCATACAAGAGAAGCCACGGTAAGGATTAAGTAACTTTCAATTAAATCATCTTTGTTTCTATTATTTATTTTTTAGAAACCATTTAATAAGAAACCTTATTAGATTAATTATTTTTTAACTTAACAATATATTATGTATGTCAACCTACTATTAGTATCATATTTAGAACATTTATAATTTTAAAAATCTCTTTATCGCTCTTTCTATAGTGTCCCATCAATGATCAGTGAACTACAAATAGAGATATTTCCAAGTAATTCCATTTAACAATATTTATGGATGGACATTATGAATTATATAAAATATATAAATATGTTATTAAACCTAATATATGTTTTTATTTAATTTTACTTATGTAAAAATTCCATTGAATGAAAATAGATAAATGGAATCAAAATTGGAAACTTTATTGAAAACATGATATCAAAACAATTAATATTTAATAAATCATGTTATAAAATATTATCCAATTATTATAATAGATAAAGACTGGAAAAATTGAACATAATTCACTGATGGGACATTTTTTAATACCCTTGTATTTAATATTCAAGAGGTGGAAAATAATGGAATTAAGCAGGAATTAAGGTAAGGAGATTCTCAAATCCAACTATTTTTTATTAGGTTATACCTATATTATGACATCTTTATTATTGATATTCCTTTTACATTACATAAATATCATTTCACTTTATTCCCTTTTCTTTTTGGGATATAAATGTTTCTTCCTTGATTTTTGAGTCAAATACATTGACATACTTAAATGGTTATTCATTCCAAAAAAAATATTCAACTTCGTATGTGATTGTTCTTATTAAAGGGAAAATGATTTTAAATTTCAATGTTTGATCTATATTTTTAATTTAGGAACACAAAATTTTATTCATGAATGTCTTATTTATGAAATACTTACAAAAATCATCCCATTCCATGGTTACATTCATGATTATGTATATTATACATTCAATTTGGTATGCATGATTGTGTAAATATAATGATGTGGTGGAATGCCCCAGAATTATATATCACTCTAAGGCATTGAGTCATGTGATATCTATCATGTGGTAATGTGTATTGTTCATTAACATGATGCTATATTTTTACATAATTATGATGTTTGGATTATGAAAATATATAATATGTGATAATGTTTATTTCTTTATTCAGAACTATATGTCATATTTGACTAATATATCATGACGCTTTATTTTTATTCACTGCACATTACATTCCTTTATCACATGTTTTTCATCATTATGGTTATCATGGTCACATTCTTATAAAATTGTGATGATAAATATGATCCCCCATGTTATATTGATTCATAACCCTTATTCATTCTATTAGTATTATTTATTCTAACCCCTTTATTTTATATATATTCAAATCTGATCAAATTTACTAAAGATAACATTAGCTTTATGAAGGGTAAATAACAAGTATTTTAAAAAAATTAAATTTTTTTATGGAAAATTGATTTATGATCTTAATTTTACCCGGACACAGAACCTTATGAACCTGAATTTCTATATCTATTATATTGTTTATATTTAAATATAGCAATAATAATTAATGAAATAGTAGTATCTCTATATTTTATATCAAATATACAATTTATTTAACTTTGAAACATGTATTAGGAAGTATTTTAGAAAATAAACAGGACAATGCTAACAATATGTAATCATCATAGAAACTTTTTTTAGAAAAAGGTTAAACATAGTGATACCATAAGATAAGACTATTTAGTTAACTTTTAAAAATAAGAAACTATTTAGTCATGTTTTCTGTACATATATTTTGTTCAAAACATTTCTATTTAAGAAAATAGTAGGAACCATAGGAAACTAGGACAACAACCCATATGAGGGACAATGTAATCATTTTCTGAATGACATTCCTAACGGAAAGGGAGGTGGAGTCCAAAACCTGATGGAAATTCATTCCTAGTTATGTAAGTATTTGCTTCAATACATAAACCATGTGGATCATCCAACCTAATCCATCAAGGAAAAATAATCCATTCAGTAATTTATGGGGAACTAGCCACTAATAATTATTTTATATCAGATTCCTCTTGTCAATGAACAATGGGTTATCTCAACAGAGAAGATCATTTTTTTCTCCACTATTCTGCGAGGGGGAAGGTAACTCTAAGAATTTATCATCTATATGGATAATTCAATAAATCATGGTGATTAATAAAGAACACCAATCCAAAGGATAAACTGGAAGATATAGAGTGAGTATAATTTATGAAAATATTTATTAACAAGTATTTCCCTCAAAATCGTTTAATTCCAAGATTTTAAGAAAATAGAATGTGAACTTGTCACAACATTCAATAAAAATTCACAAATACATACATATTTGACACATTTTTTTGTCAACAATTATTTCAAATTAGATATATTCTTTACTGATTTCATAAAATTATATTGAAAGACAATTACAATAAGAGACATCATGAGTTATGAAGAAGTGGTTTGATTTTCATTCATAGTGGATATAGGGTTTGAAGAATGTATCCCTAGTTATTGAGATAAGTCACGAATAATGGGGTTTCATACTGGTATATAAAATGAAAATGAAGGAAAGAGTATTCAACTAACCACATGTTAAATTTATAGGAACAAGGATCGTGGGGATTGCCACAAAGGGATAGGAAAATGATTAATTTGTAAGAGATAAGTCCCCGAAGGTCCGGAATGATAAAGATACATTATTGAGATAGAAAAATTATTGGTGGAAAGGGAGGAACCTCATAATTCACCACCCATGGTTTGATGCTTCAACTATATCGAGTAGGGGAATTATTCATGCTAATGCACTAAATTGTAGATCCTTGGTTGTAGTCTATTTCAGTAACCACTAAAACCAAAGGAGAAAGGGAAATAATATCCCATCACTACTACTGATTTTCATCATGAAAATTATTTCATAAAATAAAAACATCTTTATTCAATCTATAATATAAATTTTTACTTGATTCTGGATATACACAATTTGTTATATCATGTATGTTTTCCAAAACTATTTCATAAAATATTTGATACATTGAAGTAGAGATATTTTTTAAAACACCTATTGGTTCATTCATCAAAATCCATATGTTAGAATCTTCTCCTGTTAGTGTATGTGGAAATATTCTCATATTAAATGTTTTAAGCTTCTCTTGGTGGAATTTGATGCTATAGTTGGCATGGATTTTCTCTCATTATACAGAGATCACATCAACTATCGATAAAATGTAATATATTTTCATTGTTTAAACCATCCAATGCTCCTATAAAAATTTAATCAATATCATGAATCTCCATTGAAAAATCAATCAATGGTATTGGTGTTGATACCCTTTGAAAAATATTTCCTGGCCATTATGATTGAGTCAAAGGAAGTTATAAACCTAGAAACAATTCCCCCTTTTATAAAATACACAAATATATTTCATGAAAAGTTACTGAGACTTCCCCAAGATCGAGGGGTGGTGTTCTCAGTTGAACATATACCTAGATCCATTCCTATATAAAAATTCCCCTAGAGGATACAACAGATCAAATGAGAGTTTCTAAAGAACTGGATGGATTTTGAAATTTTTCCAATGTTTGATATGCTCTAATGCTTAACCTTGGAATGCACCATTTATCTTCATATAGAAAAGGGATGGATCAATGTTGTTGTGTATTGATTTCCCAGATCTCAACAAGATCACTATAACAAACTATTATCCTCTTCTATGGATTGATGGCATTTTTGATCAATTAAAAGAATATTAGTACTTCTAAAATTTAGATCTTCATACTAGATACAATCAACTATTGGTGAAGAAGGACAATATTCAGATGATTTCATTCCATATAATGTATGAGTACTATGATTTCATAGTGATTCCCTTCAAACAAACTAATTACACTTTAATCTTTAAGGATTATATGAATAGTGTATTTATATACATCCTTTAGTTTTTCTTGTAGTATTTATCAATGATATTCTCATTTACGACATGATAAAGGTGGAACATTAAGACCCTATATGGATTGTGAAATGGAAATAAAGGAAGGATAAAATTTAGGCTATATTCAGCATGTGTAACTTTAGTATGAAACAAGCCATATACTTAGGAAACATTATCACAATTGAGGGTTTATCTATGGACCCTTCATTGAAGAAACCAATTGAGGAATAGACTATACCCACCAGTGTCAAGTAAATATGTATTTTTTATGTATTATTAGAGTACTAATAATATTTTTTGAGAAATTTATGATGATTGAATAGTTGAATAATAATGTTAATACTAAAATAGGTAAATTATTTTTTGATAAAATAATCTGATGGAAGCTTTAGCGAGCTCAGGAAGAGACTAATTAATACACATATACTCAAAATGTATATAAGTGGGGTAGGATGTGTGATATAAATAGAAGCTTCAATAAACGTTTTTGGTTTTTTAATCATGTATCATGGAAACGTGATAGCATATACTTTAAGATAATTGAATATCCATGACAAAAACTAACTAACACAAGATCTAACGTTAGAAGCTGTGATTTTTCTTGTAAATAGGGAAACACTACCTCTTTGGTGGGAAATGTGATATATATACTAGTCACGTGAGTCTAAATAATATATTTACACAAAAGGATCATATCATGTATCAAAGTATATGGTTAGATCTAATCAAGGATGTTTATTTATCGACTCACTACTATCGATGAAAGGAAAACAATGTAGCTAATAATCTTAGTTAAAATGAACCCATTACATTATACATGTTACATATTGAAAAATACCTTATATTCCTCGATATGAAAAGGGTTGACATATAAATCATGAAGTAAGGGAATTAATCCTTCCTTTCCAAAATTATTTTACAACCATATATCAAATAACTGATCAAGGAGTCTCTAAGGGATTATCTAGAGCTTCAATAGAAGATGTAAATAGTTAAAAATGGTAAGTGTCGCGAGTTACACATTACATATTATGGTGTGATTTAGTATGGATTCTGGATTTGTTCTCCTTAATAACCAGAGATAAACAAGGATACATTGGATAATTTATATAGCTCATTTTTCTATATCCATCCTGAATGTACCAAAATGTTCCATGATCTTTGAGAACACTTTTGATAGGAAAAAAATCAGGATATTTTTTACTATATCTTAAGATACATTATATTTTTATATGTTCATGTAGAGAGAAATAATTCCAATGGTATTATGAATCCATTTCCATTCCCCATGTTTAATTGGTAGAATAACATAACAGAATGTGTTATTGGTCACCTGGAGAAGGATGAAGATGTGTAGTGGGAGATCTCTCCCTCGACAAGATAACGCCTTCGAGGGGTTCATACTCGTCTTGGAAGTCCCATAGTACTTTATATTTATCCTTATGAATACTTCCAAGAGATATGCGATGATGTCTCCCTACACTCTATTGTTAGTAGATCGTTTTTTTCATGACATGGCCACTTCTCATACAGTTAAGGATGCAAGGAAGTAGACAAAACCTACATGTGCTCTATAGTCCCTGGATATGATAATGGGCCATGGATCTGAAGGTGCATCACAGTTTATAATCCTAAAACCTTCTAATGAGGCCCCTATTAGCCATATGGATGAATCATCATTTAATCCTTCTTCCTCAATTATGGAACTGCGGGATACTCAGATAGCTCTTTAAGGTGCTATTTTAAAAGGATCCTACACTAATGCTGATAACAATTATTCAACTTAAGGTTCGACATTGGGTTCCAGATCATTGTCTTGGATACATTACTCATGTCTTGGTATAGTTATTTGTAAAGGATCACCCTCCCATGTTAAATCCTACCATATAAAATTTCTGAGATAATGGAAATTTGAAACAACCCTTTGACTAGACATATTATCTTACCTAAAGGTGAACAACTCTGAAATCATGATGACTTGGTTTGTGGGATATCAATTTTGAGGTGGTTTATCTAACTTGAAATGTGTCTCTATTGGGTGAGGAATTTTTTCATTTCATGTTTCTTTTAGATGATTTTAATCTTCGAGCGTAGGGAATTTGTTCCCAGTTGTTGAAACCTGGATGGCTACATTTACATGAATGGTATTTGGAATTTAGTGTCTCGCATACTCTAAATGCCTTTTTGCAAGCATGGGTTCTTCTGCATGGCTGCAATTAAGTGTTATTGAACGCAAATATTATACATGAAATTTGATCATCAATCGAGACTCCTATCCATCTCGATAAGGGGACGAAGGATATTTGTTTGGACACTTTTTTAGAATGTTAGTGGAGAATGATATTAGTTCCACCCATATTGGCAAGGTATCTCTTTGGAATCAAAATGATAACATCCAAATTGTTGTTCAATATGAAAAAAATCCTATTTTCTGCAATGAATATATGGATGTTGGTCATTCCTTGGAGCAGTGTTGAAAGAATGTTTCCTATGAGAGATGTGGGATGATAGGTCACCCTGCCAATATTTGTCGATGGATTTCAAAGAAACCTGATACGAACTTTCGAAAATATACTACTCAAGTTGGAGATTCCACTCAAGAGCTATTTAAAAATGTGATAGATGCATTAATTTATAACTCTTCATAGCCTAATGGAAAGGGGTCATTATATGTAAATGTATCTACTTCTAGGAACAAGTAGAAATATTGGGATTCCATCTTCTCGGAAAAGTGGAATGTCATCGATATTGATACTCCTAACAATGAAAAAAATACTGAACTGTAGAAAAATATACCCCAAACTATAGGTAGTGACAATTATATGATTAGTGAACAAGGAAATTTGGGAAAAAAATACAAAATGAAGTAGATCATCAGCTTTCTTCTGAAGGAATGGATACATCAGGTAACCAAAAGGGTATGCCAATTTTATAATTTGATTCCACCCTCACTAATAAAATTTTCAGTATTTTATTAATGTGTTTCATGGATAATGAGGGTTTTTAAAAAAAATTCAACAATTTGACAATTCCTCTTATAGAGACCCATGTGGTGGTGGAGAAACCAACTGTAGGTAATCACAATCATACTCCTAAACAAAAATTTGATTGTTCCATTAAAATGTAGGATATGTATCTGGTTCTATTTAATTCAAACCACTAAGAAACAACATAGTTGTATAGTATTATTTAGGATGGTTCATTAAAGTTATAGGGGATGAGGTCATCTAGGGAAACCTTACATGATATAATCAAGGTGATGTAGGTTGATAACTATGACTTAGAAATCACTAATGTCGAGACCCCTAATGAATGTCTTAGAGCTCTTCCTTCCAGCAAGGGGAGATCTAGAGGTCGAGGGTGTGGATGAAAAAAGAGCTTAAAGGGATGGAATTTGAAAGGAACAAAGACAACTAATTGAGATATTTATGAGAAATATAGGCAGATAGGTTTTATGCTTTGGGTTTTATGCTTTGTTTTACCATTCCCTATTTGGTTTCTTGTTTTCATTGACTATTTCAAATACAAGAGGATTTGAATCCATACTTAAGAAAAGTGTGATCATTCACATAAATAAATATAAAGAAAACAATAAGGTAATTTTTTTGGAACAAATCACCAGTATATGCCACAACATTGTTATTATGGAAGATGGCTCACTTGAAAAAAAAATCATGATATATTTGAAGGATTTGGTGAGGTGGAATGGGGTACTACTTTTGATCATTTCTAATCATGATCCAAGGCACAAATATAAATTATAGATAACTATATAAAATGATTAGTTTAAAAAATTGAATTTTAATATGGTATATCACAAAATATTGAAGGCCAATCTCAAAGGACCATTCAAATTCTGCAGTATATTCTAATAACATGTTCTGTGGAATTAAAAGGTTGACGGGATGAACTTCTCCAATTGGATGTGTTATCCAATAACTTTATATTCCACTTTATTATTCATATTTCCTCATATGAAGGTTAGTCTAGTAATAGATTTTGAACTCCATATTGTTGGGATGAGGATCGATGAGGAAAGCTACTCAGACCTGATCTTGTGGAAGAGATGATAGAGATGGTTTATTCCATACAAAAGTATTCAAAATATTATTAAAAATATAATAATGTATATGTTGACAACAATCATAGGGACTTGGAGTTTGAAGTTGGAGACAATTTTTTCCTTCAAATGTCACAATGTATGAGATTCATGAAGTTTGGAAAGAAATAAGAATTAACCGATGTTACATTGGCCCATTTTGAATCCTTGATAAAAAATAACTAGTGACCTATAAGACATAACTAACAACAAGTATGTATCATGTTCATGATGTTATCAGAATATCTCTGTTGGGGATGTAAATACATGATCCCTCTTGTAACACCGCGAGCTTCCACGATACGCTTCTCATTCAATAATGCAATAACTTGCATTGTACGAAACTTCGAGTTCTAAAACACCGCGACTAATCAAAGTAGCCGTTATGAATAGTAATAACCACTTTTTAAAATTATAGAAATTTTATATTTCAAAATGGACTTCATTTTTGGATTCGGAATATCGAAATTTGCCTATGTTGAATTTTTAGTATTTTTCTGAGAACTTCTAATTTTTTATGAATAGTGAAAAATACTTTAAAACAACTTTTTTAATAAAAATAATTTATAGTGATAAATTATACTATTTAGAGGTTTTAAAGTTTAATTAGAATATATTTTTACCATTTTATCCAATGGTGGTCATTAGAATTAATTTAACATTGAAATTTGACATAAACAATTGCCAATCTTTTGATATAAATTGTTTCTTAAAAACACGCTATTTGTTGTAACAGCGGAAATTAATTATAAAATTAATTAATGCAAGTTATATGTTTGTAATTTTGTAAAATAGACATCATTTTTGAATTCAGAATATCAATTATAGCTTAGGGTGAAATTTTGGCCTTATTCTGAAAAACTTCAATTTTTGATGAATAGTGAAACCACTAAGTGGTTGTTAAAAACTGATTTTTTCGTTAAAATGAAATATTACCACTTCTGTGATTTGATTTTCAAAAATCCGACATACATTGTTGTCATTAAGAAGTAAAATGTGGTTCAATGAGATTAAAATAATTTTTGGTGAATAGTAACTTTTAAGTTCTTAATCGCGATTAGAGGTAATTAGTGTAGTTTAAGGTAAAAATAATGTTTTAATAATATGAGATGAGCTTGAAACTTGTCTTTCTCCTATTGGATGAGTCATGGCCGACCAAGAAAACCCATGGGTCAACTTGGGGACCCCATGGATCCACTTTATTTGGAAAATGACATTAATATATAATTATTTAATGTTAAAATTAAATTGACACAAACATGAGTTGTTTTACTAAAACAGTTTTTAAGTGGGGTTACACAAGTTCCAAATTTTGACTATAAATATTCATTAGAAATCTAAAACGATTTCCTACATCATAGTATTTTTTTTATAATTTTTATACATTATATAAATTATATTATTTATGACATCATTATGATGCAGCGATGACCTCATTATTTAAGGATTTTAATAAAATGAAAAGATAATGTAAAATCCAAGGCATACACTAGTCCAAAGACTATTGGATGGGTAGATTTCGAACCCTTATCACCTTATCCACGAATTATATAAGTGTGGGACCTTTAGAATCCGAAAAGCATTGTGTAATAATGTAACATTTCATTACATTCCAAAAGTGCCCCTCCTCTCCACTTATAAAAGGCCCCCACCTCTCCCACCTCATTTACACTTTCAAGCCATTTGGCTAGGCCAAACTCTGCCCAAATACTCTCCCAACTTCCCCCTCTTACTCCTAGAATCCTTACTTTGGGCAGAACTATTCCCAAGGAAGCCTTTGGCTCAAATCAAAAAGAGTTACCCGATTTTGAGGTAATGTCTTTTCTAATGTTGTTTTGTTTTATTTTTCTTCTCCAACCCCCTATACTCTTTTTATTAATTTCTTTTTTAACAACACCAGTATCCTAAATATACTAGGATGTTGTTATAAGAAGTATTCGAGCTACACTTACACACACCTACATCTAATGGTTAAAGAACATACGGTTTCTGTGGATGGAGAATTTCTGCCTCACGAAACGATGATTGTTCAACACTCATATAACACCTTCAAAGGTTGCCATTAAGATGTCACTATTTTTATATATGATATATAATATGTTTATGTTTTACTTATGCTTCTGTATTTCTCATTTATGGCATACTTTATGATTTCCATTATGGGTAAAACGCGATAATTTCATTTTAGGAAGTGCGGACTACCGCCCCCTCAAAGTGATTTGAATCGTTAATGCCATATGTGGGATGTATAAAGGATGGAGTAAATGGTATTATACACTATATTATACTGGAATTATATTATACATTTATATCATTATGATTTCATTCCATTAAATACGAAATAGAAATGAAAGTAGCGTTCATGCATACGTACGACTTACCGTCTCCATGAACGATGCATTTCATTTCTTACCTCTAAATGTTATGTAATATTATAAATGAATGTATATACTAGATATATATGATATATATGACATCTAAATAATGAATATAATTCTTGAGATAATGGATATTCTACCACATAAACAACTTGTAATTATAATAAGTTTATTGTTGATTCAAGTACCAAAGATCCACAAAACGACCGTTATTAACTTAAATAATTACATAATGTTCATATCATTGTAATAAGTGATATAAAAAGGATAATGAAATTGAAAATGGTTCTTAATAAGGTATATATTAAATCTAGTTTATTATTCAGGAGGTTAAAGAACGGTTGAGTCAAGTCAGATACGAGGTAAGGGAATTTCTTAACCCAACTTCCATTCTTTGGGTTAATCTCCTACTTTCAAATTATGTCATGATATTATTATGTCCTATTTTGTATCTTTACTTTCTTTATGTGTACCTATATTGAATACACATAATAGATCTATTTTATTTTAAAAATGATCTTTTAAGGACTTCGTCTCAATCCCCTTTCATTGAGGCATATTTGGTTTTATACACAACTTTCTTTTATACTGTGTATAAACCCCTTTGACTTTTATGTTTATTCAAAAGAAATCTTTTTTATACGAAGCATTTTGCTAAACGAAAAAAGGGAATGTTTTTCTTTCCGTACTTATGCAGAGACAATGACTTCTCCGCCGCCGTGACCATTATTTGAGTTTCGGCTTCCTCTACAAGCCATTATTTTTTTAATGAAAAATAAATACAAAGTCTTAACATTATTTTATTTTGGTATTGAAAATGGTTTTGAAAGCGTTTTTATTATATCAATGTGTTGTATTGATATCTTGTGATTGAAATGTGGAAATTTTATGTTTCCTTTATGCATGTTTTATGTGATACGATTATGTTATGGTTTATGATATGTTTAAACCTATTCATATGAGGAATGTATTGGACTTAATAAGTGACGGGTGGAGCCTGCTATAGCTCCTCGATGCATCGATAGGTCTCATGAGACAACTAGACGTGGAATTGACCGAGGCCCTTTCCCAATTTGATTTATGGTTTTGGCCGAGGCTTTAATCATTTTAGACGTCTTGGCCGAGGCCTTGACAAAATGTTTCAGAATGTCCGGCATTATACATTCCCTCATTATGAAAGTGGTTATTGATATTTCATGTGATTATTCGACCAGTAGAATATCCATGTGAAGAAGTGAATGGCATTATATCATTTTACTTTTTCTATGTTATGTTGAAGTTCAAGTTTAAAAGCCTTTTGTTTTAGTTGTACGTTGCCTTAAATGTTAATGTTTATTTATGAAAGCTTCCGCAATATTGTTATACATACTGAGCATCTGAGATCACCCCTTTCAATGTTTTAATATTTTCCAGGATGTGAAGAAGTATTTTATGAATGACCTGCAGGGATAGTCAGAAGGGGATATGAGTGTGGACTATGAAGAATTTGTTATTAGTTTTTCACTTTATGATGTAATGTAACGGTTATGAATGTATCTAGTGTTTCCAAGGCTACTAAACTAATCAGTCTTTCGAGACTTGATCTTTGTGATCATGCCAATGTTACGAAGTAATGCACCGACTCTGGGTAGCTGGGGTCGGGGCGTTACAGTTGGTATCAGAGGCAGTTTAGTACTAACCTTGGAAGCCAGATTTAGATAAACTCTGATTAGAGCACATATCCCAAAGATAGACTTTGAGGATTAGTATAGAAGAACTTCCTAGAATTTTGGTATTATAGAGATGTTATGAGTTTTCCGAGCAATACATCCCTGTCTGGATACGAGCAGGTAGAGGCGGCTCTGGCACAGATGTACCTAGGGGTAAAACCCGAAAACACCGCTTTGAGCTAGACTCGAACGGGAACTGGTGCACGACAACGGGCCTTGCTGCACTCTTGGTTACGACACTCCCGGGGGATATTCTTAGGATAATTCTCATTTTATTTACAAACCACTATGAAGGGTTATGAGTACATACTTCCTCAAAGAAAAAATTTCTTTTTATGATTATGGAATATATCCATAAATAGTTCAATTTATGTAAAGTGTTTAACAAGTATGGAATTATGTATTTTGATTCATAAACTAATCTAGTTTATGCCATTGTTTAGAAATGGCGCCTAGTGGAAGGAATGGAAACCGTATCAATGCACGCACTCCGTGCAGGGATTTCCCTCCTGCTCAGGATAATTATGGTGGAGCTAGTGATACAACTGGTGCCGATCAGCTTCTCACCGTACTGGGACAACTCACGCAGGTTATGAATAATAACCTTACTCGTATGGAGCACCCTGATCCGCAACGTGGAGGATCAATGTTAGACCGCTTCATGAGGCAACAACCACCAACATTTAATGGGGGTACAAATCCATTAGTAGCTGAGCAATGGATAAATTCCAGAGAGAAAATATTCCATGCCTTGGGGAGTAGTGAAAGGGAGAAGGTTGTCATGGCAGTTTACCGCCTCACTGGAGATGCCGATCAGTGGTGGTCGCTGATTCTAAACACAACGGAAGATGATGACGTATCGAATATGGAATGGAGGGAGTTCAAAGAGCTTTTCTTAGAAAAATACTTTCCTCGTGACCATCGAGCAGATATGGAAAGGCAATTTCTGAGTTTGAGGCAGAAGGAGGATGAGAATGTCGCAATGTATGAGGCTAACATTACAAGGTTAGCGAGGCATGCTGCCGATTATATACGTAACCCAAGGAGTAATATTGATCGTTTCTTTGATGCGTTAAAACCATTTCTCCGTCGAGCTTTAGTATCACAATCCTTCTCATCATACGAAGATATTGTCTCGTGTGCTATCAAGACAGAAAAGGAATTCTCTAAGTCTTATGAAAACAAAGTAAAGCAAGAGAAGAAGAGAACGGTGGAACAAGAGACAGATAAAGGGAAAAATGGAAAGAAGGATTTTCCATTATGTGATAATTTTGGGAAGAATCACCCTGGTACTTGCCTAAAAGGAATGGGAGTTTGTTATAAATGTGGAGAAAAGGGTCACCAGGCTCGTGATTGCAAGGGAAAGAAAGAGGCTATCGAAGTTGAATGCTACAATTGTAGAGAAATGGGACATTATTCAAATGAATGTCCTAAGCGTCAGGGAAACTTACCTCAGAAAAGGCAAAGGGATCAAGGACAATCTTATGATGTTACTACAGTTGATGCAGAATAATTAATTTAATTGTGCTTTTGGACTCATGGATTATATTCTGGTTATTATAATAATGTGATATATATATAAGGATTGTACTGAAGTACTTTTTGATTAAGGTAATATGATTAAGGTAATCATATTTTTAGTATGTGACAATAAGAGAATCTTTTTTTTTGTTTGGGGAATCTGATGTTACAATTGATTTTGGAATTTAGAGACCTTTTAGAGAAAGTCTGGACAGAGGTATTTTGGATAACTATAAAGGTTGGGATGGATTAAGTTGATCTTTGGATAGTATTGTTTATGGTAAAAACATTTCAGAAGATTATTTTTGGAATATTATAATACTATAGTTTTAGGAAAAGGATAACCTGCAGGGTGGGGCATAACCCGTCGCGTCGGACAAAGCTGCAGGAATCGAACCCACAACCATAGTGTGACATGCCTTTATTTCCTACCACTAGCCTACAGGAAGTCCCTGGTTATTAAAAAATAGTTTTACTAATCTAAATGGTATGTGTTAACATTTGGAACCTTATACAATTAGGATAAATAGAATATTTTTGAGTTCCGTTACCATTTGGAGTAAAAGATGGGTTTGTGGTAAAAATTTATTAACGAATGAAAGTATACATAACAAGTATGTATATTCCCTTACGTTCTTAGTAAATCTCCTAAATAAATTCCTCAACATTATAAAAGGTAACTTAAAACAAAAATGTTGTCGGTTAAATTTTCCAACTGGGGATTCAATGACCGTTTAACCAATCACAAGTTTGTGATTTTTTTATGGTTAAACTTTCTCCTAATCCTGTTTTCTATAACTCTCCATCATACCTTGATGGTTTGTTTCTCCTCTATATCCATATTTTCATATAATCCTAGAATGGGCTATATCGGGTGACCTTTGTACTTATCCTGCTTTATTTTAATGTTATATATTTCTTAACCTTATTTCCGATGTGGGTTTTCCTCAAAGGTATTTTCTCTTTTCAACCTTTTATTTTCAAAGAAAAATTTCAAATTGCGAGGATGCAATTTATTGAAGGAGGGGAGAATGTAACACCCCGAGCTTCCACGATACGCTTCTCATTCAATAATGCAATAGCTTGCATTGTACGAAACTTCGAGTTCTAAAACACCGCGACTAATCAAAGTAGCCGTTATGAATAGTAATAACCACTTTTTAAAATTATAGAAATTTTATATTTCAAAATGGACTTCATTTTTTGATTCGTAATATCGAAATTTGCCTATGTTGAATTTTTGGTATTTGTCTGAGAACTTCTAATATTTTATGAATAGTGAAAAATACTTTAAAACAACTTTTTTAATAAAAATAATTTATAGTGATAAATTATACTATTTAGAGGTTTTAAATTATAATTAGAATATATTTTTACCATTTTATCCAATGTTGGTCATTAGAATTAATTTAACATTGAAATTGGACATAAACAATTGCCAATCTTTTGATATAAATTGTTTCTTAAAAACACGCTATTTGTTGTAACAGCGGGAATTAATTATAAAATTAATTAATGCAAGTTGTATGTTTGGAATTTTGTAAAATAGACATCATTTTTGAATTCGGGATATCAATTATAGCTTAGGGTGAAATTTTGGCCTTATTCTGAAAAACTTCAATTTTTGATGAATAGTGAAACCACTAAGTGGTTGTTAAAAACTGATTTTTTCATTAAAATGAAATATTACCAGTTCTGTGATTTGATTTTAAAAAATCCGACATACATGGTTGTCATTAAGAAGTAAAATTTGGTTCAATGAGATTAAAATAATTTTTGATGAATAGTAACTTTTAAGTTCTTAATCGCGATTAGAGGTAATTAGTGTAGTTTAAGGTAAAAATAAAGTTTTAATAATATGAGATGAGCTTGACACATGTCCTACTCATATTGGATGAGTCATGGCCGACCAAGACAACCCATGGGTCAACTTGGGGACCCCATGTATCCACTTTAGTTGGAAAATGACATTAATATATAATTATTTAATGTTAAAATTAAATTAACACAAACATGAGTTGTTTTACTAAAACAGTTTTTAAGTCGGGTTACACAAGTCCATATTTTGACTATAAATATTCATTAGAAAGCTAAAACGATTTACTACATCATAGTATTTTTTTTTATAATTTTTAGACATTAAATAAATTAAATTATTTATGACATCATTATGATGCAGCAATGGCCTCATTATTTAAAGATTTTAATAAAATGAAAAGATAATGTAAAATCCAAGGCTTACACTTGTCCAAAGACTATTGTATGGGTAAATTTCGAACCCTTATCACCTTATCCACGAATTATATAAGTGTGGGACCTTTATAATCCGAAAAGAATTGTGTAATAATGTAACATTTCATTACTTTCCAAAAGTGCCCCTCCCCTCCACTTATAAAAGGCCCCCACCTCTCCCACCTCATTTACACATTCAAGCCATTTGGCTCGGCCAACCTCTGACCAAATACTCTCTAAACTTCCCCCTCTTACTCCTAGAAGCCTTACTTTGGGCAGAACTCTTCCCAAGGAAGCCTTTGTCTCAAATCAAAAAGAGTTACCCGATTTTGAGGTAATGTCTTTTCTAATGTTGTTTTGTTTTATTTTTCTTCTCCAACCCGCTAAACTCTTTTTATTCATTTCTTTTGTAACAACACCAGTATCCTCAATATACTAGGATGTTGTTATAAGAATTATTCGAGCTACATTTACACACACCTACATCTAATGGTTAAAGAACATACGGTTTCTGTGGATGGCGAATTTCTGCCTCATGAAACGATGATTGTTCAACACTCATATAACACATTCAAAGGTGGCCATTAAGATGTCAATATTTTTATATATGATATATAATATGTTTATGTTTTACTTATGCTTATGTATTTCTCATTTATGTCATACTTTATGATTTCCATTATGGGTAAAACACGATAATTTCATTTTAGGAAGTGCGGACTACCGCCCCCTCAAAGTGATTTGAATCGTTAATGCCATATGTGGGATGTATAAAGGATGGAGTAAATAGTATTATACAATATATTATACTGGAATTATATTATACATTTATATCATTATGATTTCATTCCATTAAATACGAAATAGAAATGAAAGTAGCGTTCATGCGTAGGTACGGCTTACCGTCTCCATGAACGGTGCATTTCATTTCTTACCTCTAAATGTTACGTAATATTATAAATGAATGTATATACTAGATATATATGATATATATGAATTCTAAATAATGAATATAATTCTGGAGATAATGGATATTCTACCACATAAACAACTTGTAATTATAAGAAGTTTATTGTTGATTCAAGTACAAAGATCGACAAAACGACCGTTATTAACTTAAATAATTACATAATGTTCATATAATTGTAATAAGTGATATAAAAAGGAAAATGAAATTTAAAATGGTTCTTAATAAGGTATATATTAACTCTAGTTTATTATTCCGGAGGTTAAAGAACTGTTGAGTCAAGTCAGACATGAGGTAAGGGAATTTCTTAACCCAACTTCCATTCTTTGGGTTAATCTCCTAACTTCAAATTATGTCATGATATTATTATGTCCTATTTTGTATTTTTACTTTATTTATGTGTACCTATAGTGAATACACATAATAGATCTATTTTATTTTAAAAATGATCTTTTAAGGACTTCGTCTCAATCCCCTTTCATTGAGGCATATTTGGTTTTATACACAACTTTCTTTTATACTGTGTATAAACCCCTTTGACTTTTACGTTTATTCAAAAGGAATCTTTTTATACGAAGCGTTTTGCTAAACGACAAAAGGGAATGTTTTTCTTTCTGTACTTATGCAGCGACAATGACTTCTCCGCCGCCGTGACCATTATTTGAGTTTCGGCTTCCTCTATAAGCCATCATTTTTTTAATGAAAAATAAATACAATGTTTTAACTTTATTTTATTTTGGTATTGAAAATGGTTTTGAAAGCGTTTTTATTATATCAATGTGTTGTATTGATATCTTGTGATTGAAATGTGGAAATGTTATGTTTCCTTTATGCATGTTTTATGTGATACGATTATGTTATGGTTTATGATATGTTTAAACCTATTCCTATGAGGAATGTATTGGACTTAATAAGTGACGGGTGGAGCCCGCTATAGCTCCTCGATGCATCGATAGGTCTCATGAGACAACTAGACGTGGAATTGGCCGAGGCCCTTTCCCAATTTGATTTATGGTTTTGGCCGAGGCCTTAATCATTTTAGACGTCTTGGCCGAGGCCTTGACAAAATGTTTCAGAATGTCCGGCATTATACATTCCCTCATTATGAAAGTGGTTATTAATATTTCATGTGATTATTCGACCAGTATAATATCCATGTGAAGAAGTGAATGGAATTATCTCATTTTACTTTTTCCATGTTATGTTGAAGTTCAAGTTTAAAAACCTTTTGTTTTAGTTGTACATTGCCTTAAATTTTAATGTTTATTTATGAAAGCTTCCGCAATATTGTTATACTTACTGAGCATCTGAGCTCACCCCTTTCAATGTTTTAATATTTTCCAGGATGTAAAGAAGTATTTTATGAATGACCTGCAGGGATAGGCAGAAGGGGATATGAGTATGGACTATGAAGACTTTGTTATTAGTTTTTCACTTTATGATGTAATGTAACGTTTATGAATGTATCTAGTGTTTCCAAGGCTACTAAACTAATCGGTCTTTCGAGACTTGATCTTTGTGATCATGCCAATGTTACGAAGTAATGCACCGACTCTGGGTAGCTGGGGTCGGGGCATTACACCTCCCATGTATATAATCCAGAGGTGGTAAAACTTGTGAATGAACTCTCATATAAAGAGTAGACCATGAAGATCTTAGACCATAAGGACAATGTTCTACACAATAGAATGACTCATCATGTGAAATTGTAGTAGAGGAACCATAAGTATGAAGAGTAAACAAGATAATTAGTGGAAAAAATGAATTAAATGTTCCCTCACCTATTCTCAAATGATAATATGAGTGGAAATTTTGAGGATGAATTTTGTAAAGGGGAAGAAAGTAATGACCCTTAGTTTATAACAAATATTTTCTCCTTGAAATAAATGTGTATTTTATTATACATTATTATACATATAATATACATAGAAAATCATAAAATAGTTTAATCAATTAATGAATTTATTTATAGTAGTCAATGACACAACCAATTAAAATTAAAAATATTACATGGGATGAAAAAATATAAAATAAAATAGAATAAATAGGAAAATATGGATCGCCCAAATCTACTAGATTAATCCCACCCACAAAAAATGCTATAGAAAAGAAAAAAAATCTTATTAAATCAATCAACAATAGAGAAAATATATTGTAGAAAATTAATATAAATTCAATTTAATGATGAATGAAAGAATGGATTGGTATTTATATGATGTAATGTGACTAATGGAATAGTAAATTGGCATTTGGAATAATAACATGATCATTGTGAATAATTAATTGATTCTTGTAATATTAATTTAACATAAAAATGTTTAATTATGATATAAATCATTTTATAATGGGTAAATTAATAAAATATAAATATTATAATTTAAATAAATTAATATCACGACTAAGACACTAAAATGAAATATAAAAACATATTTAATAAACTATATTTGAAATAATTTCATAAAATAATAATTTTAACATTCAAAAATAAATTTAATAATTTATGAAATTTAATTTTATAAAATGATTATCATTTTGTAAATCAACATGTTGAAATTTTCTATAGGTGATTTATTTAGGTATTTTTTAGAAATACATTAATTTTCTGGTGAATAGTAAATATTCAGTTTTTCACAAAAATGATATATCATAAATTACATCATTTATGATGTAATAATTACCCAATACTTTCTATAAATTTATCCTATACCATGTTATATTTAATTTCATAAATTAGTTACTAAAATACAATAAAAATAATTTCCAAACCAAAAAAACACATTTTCAAAAAAGTCAAGTCAATACTGATTCCTAAAAAAAATAATTTTTCCCCTCTTTACACCTTCCATTAATTAACATATGTGAATTATAATAATGAGTATTTATTTTTTCCTAAAACCATTATATCATGTTGATAAATTTTTTATATTTTAAAAAATTAATATTGATGTTTTTAAGTCTGATATATTATTTTATTCAAAGAATACCCTTCTCATCAGGAAAAAATAAGCCCACTCCCCCTAGTAAAACCACCCATCCCCACCATGACAAATCCTACCCTATGAAAAAACCATTCCATTAAATCCCCTTATAATAATTAGTGTTTTTCTGAAGTAATGGAATGTCAAATATCAAGGAAGTATTATTATCTTGCAACAGCCACTACACCGTGGATTAAGTTTGTTTCAATTAATTATTCTCTTTTTTTCTACTTCTCTTTAATTTTTAAAACTAATTTCAAAAAAACCATAAAAGTTTAATTTAGATACAATTTAACATTAAATTAATGATTTATAACAACTTTAAATATCATATTTAAAGTATATATAAATTTAAAAATTCAATTTCCTACTCTTATGAAAATATCCCATCAAAGGTCTAATAACCATCTACGGAGATATTTCTAAGAAAATGTTTATAAGAACCTTCATGGATGGAAAAAATGAATTATATATTGTAAATTAGTATTTTTTTGAAATTTATTCTATGTTTCTGAACATAATTTTACTTATGGATAATTGACATTGGACAAGAATAGTGAAATTGAAAAAAATGAAAACATTTAATGAAAACCTAATATCCAAAAAATAACATTTAATTAAGGACATTATAACATGAAATCCAATAATTTTTATGGATAAATATTTTAAAAAATAAAAATAATTTATTTTTGTATAATTTTTTAACAATTATACATTTATTATTCTAGAGGTGTATAGGTGATAAAAGAGTTGGAATTAAGGTAAGTGTATTCTCAAACAGAACTCCTTCTATTACAATGTATGATCTTACTTTATCATTTGGAAACCCCAAATTTATTCATGAATTATTATTCATGAAATCCATATGAAACCAATTCCTTATCTGGGTGTTATTTCATGATTATTAATATTATATTTTATATATATCATGATTGATTATGTAAATATTATGATGTGATGGGTGGATATATAATTGTATATCCCTCCAATTATAACGACCCAAGACTTTTATAATAAAATCCACTAAAAATTTAATTACATGTATTATTTTTTTATACTTATAGAAAGAACATTAACTTCATTGGTTTTGTTATATGATATTTAAACTACCATTAAGAATCTTTTTCATTGATAATAAATTTTTTGGATAGTGATCACCAAGTTTGGATAAATATATGATTTCAAAAAATCCAATTAACATAGAAAAAATAATTTATGGCCTTGACGAGTAGAATCATACCTTATAATTAAAATTTATCAGAGCTTCTAAGGTAAATTACTTCACTGGGCTTTTCCTTTGACTAATACCAAGAATATATCCAAAAACATATGCATGAGAAATATAGTTTAATGGGGATTTTCAAGATCATAAATATCACAACCCAATCCATGTCTATCGTACCACCTTATAAATGTCTCAAAGTCGCATAACATACACTTAGGGTGGTTCAGGTGTATTAATTTGATATGTATCTAGACCATAATAATATAAACATGTATGTTCTATTTTTAGTAGAATAATGGTTTTATTTACTTCTTCTTGTTACATTATAAATGATTCCGAATTTTGATACAATAAAACTCATGATGTTTCTTCGAGTAATATTAATATTCAATAAAGGAGTTTAATTACATGATTTAATGGATTTTTTAAATAAAAAATATTTTAATTAAATTCTATTATTATATATTGTGTTAGAAACATAAATTATAATATAATTTTTATGAAGAGAAATGTAAATTTTTAAGGGTTTGAAAACTATTTTTATCAAAAAACCCAACAATTTTTCAATAAATGTCGATTATTATATTATATTTTCATATTTACGTAATTAGAAAATTATTTTGAAAAAGTTAATATTATTTTTTAAAAAATATCATTAAAATTATCCAATTGTGAAGTTTTCATAATTTTCATACACGGTCGAATTTTTGTTAAAACTAAAAATCTTATAAATCTATAGTGTTTATTGTGACATCATAGTTACCCCAGAGTTTTTTAATATATCATATAGTGGGTATCCATGACTAAATATATGTTTTAAATATAATATAATATGATTTCTTATTTTATTAATTTAAAAAATTATTTATGAATCCTTTGAAACCTTTAATTTATTTTATGGTTTTAAAATAATTTACTTAAGTGTATGAATCAATTCCACTTCTTAAGGGTTATTATTTTATCTCATTCATTTTTTTCCTTATATAATAATTAAAAAACCTCTCATTTGGTAAAAAATATGGGAAAAACCCATGGGAAGTTTTTTGGTTTAGTTAATTTATTATTTCGAGTCTATAACCTATGTTTGAGAAATAATAATGAAATCATCACTGATTTTATATATAAACCCACCCAGTATCACAATTTTTTTCACTAAAAATACATATAGATCATCGTTACTCTGTAATCCCCACTATAGAGTCCTCCCAAGTCATCCCCAAGCTCTCAATAAGACCCTCCAAAGCATTTTTATCCACACCCTCATATATGGAATCCTATCAATATACTCATTATTAATGTTTATTTATTATATAATTCCATATATTTAAAATTAATAATGTTTGAATATGTCTTTAAATGTCCCTATTATATACCATTTCATTTTAATATAATTATATACCCATTTTCTCCCATCAACCCATTTTATGAATTTTACATGACAAAATTAAAATGCAAAAAAATTTCCATGATTTACAATGACAAAATAATAGTTTAGTGAATAACATACACATTTACTATCAAGTTTGTTCACATTTAAAAACATATAATTATTTTAAATTGTACATACAAGTATTTATTATTCATTCCTTTAACATGGAATAAAATATGATGATGTATTAATCCACATTGTATGATATATGTTTTACACTAAATAATTATAATGAAATTAAAATGATGGGTGAAGAAGAAATAAAATATAAATCCAATGCATTGGGTAATTTTTTGTCTCATGGGAAACCATGTTTGGATAGTGAGTAGACTTGATTCCTTTATGGGACTTTTTCAACCCTGATGTATTGGATATTATCTTCAAACTATGTTTATTATGTAGTGTTTTAAGATGATCTCACATTTCTATGTAACCATTATATTATACTACTATATCATGTCTATTTATGATTTTTTCCCTTTTATGATCCATTGATATTCCTATTGTATAACACATATTAATTTATTCATGTTATTCCATGTCATATTTGGTATCAATCAAAAATTTTAGTTATTTTTGGGTTCAGGATTAGAAAAATCTAGAAAAAGCCTTAGGGATAAAAAAAATGTACAAGAAAAAAACCCTAGACATTAGTTAATATATAGGAAGTGGTTTATCAAGAATGTGATTCCCATTATGGATACTACAAGTGGATTTGGATTTGGCACAGATGTACATAAGGGTAGAACTCAAAAACACTGCATTAATCTAGACTCAACCTCGAACTGGTGCACGATAATGGACCATTCTATGCATATGGTTTTACACTCAAAAGGGGATATTATTTGGTAAATTCACAAGCTCATTACAGACCATTATAATATGAGAAAATTATCATAATATTATATGATATGAAATTGATCATGGATAAAATATATCGAATCATATAAATTCATTATTTTATGAACAAATTCAATTTGTATGTTATCCTTTTAATGTCATTTCATTTCCTCTTTACGTGTTAAATAGTAAAAAGATACTCATATCTAGTTTTCATTTTATTCTTGGTAATAGACAGAGATATGATGACTCAAGTAAAAAACCATTGGGAATGGAAATTTGATGACTGTCCCAATAATATGCCCAACCCGATATGAGCAAGAATCCTTCAGTTAATGATAATACTATCTTAGTAGACTTAAGTTTTGAATATAATTCATGATCAAGAGTTGTGTCCAAATACCCCTAAGAGAGAACAAGCTATGTTTGATTCTTTTATGTGACAAATGCATATGACTTTCAATGTATCATCTGATACCTAAAAATGTATAAGCTCCATTGAGATGATCTTCTAAATCCTTCAAAATTCTGAGTAGGGGAGGTTTTAATGGATTTTTATACTAAGGAGGGAGAAGATGATCAGTGGTGTACACTAAAAAAATATGAATCTTGAGGAATAGATCGAAGTGATGGGGTTGAAGGAATTATGAAAAAAAATCAACACATATATTCCTCACATTCAATAACATAAGATGGAATGTTATTTCCTTACATTCAAGAAAAAAGATGATGAATATATTGGAGAGTATGAGGAAAATTTAACATGGCTTGCACATTACACCTCTTTCTTTTTAGTTACACCCAAATTCAAGTGTGATCACTTATTTGGTGGGTTAAATTCTTTTCTATGAAATTCCCTAATGATCTGAGACATTGATAGTTATGAAGAAATTTTCCAATGTGCCATTAAAGTTGAAATGGATATCAGAGAATCTCAATGGAATCATTGTGATAAGAAGCTGAAAGTGGAGTTTAATTTCGGAAGTCTGGTGAAGAAAACTAATTTTTCACAAAAATTCAAAATACCACATTTCAAAGAAGTGAAATGAAGCCCCATAGAAATGTTCTAAGGGAGACAATGAAATTTTTTAGTTATGAGAATGAATGAGACATAGCTAGAGATTACCGATAAGCGATGCCTATTAATGCAAAGGGGGAGAAGGAATTCTCTAGAAAACCCTGAATGAATTGTTCATTTCATATACTTAATGTTATTTTGGATCTTTGAAAAACAATGCACTAAGATAGAGGTTTTATTGAAAATCAAAAACCTCAATAGAAAAAATGGTGGGCTCTTTCCATCAAAACCCTTGAGGGATCCAAAAATGAAGTGGTGATATGTATGTTAGTTATCTATTCAAGAATAATGAAAAAAAATTCATTATGGTACTAATAATTACTTCATATCCCAAAATGTTAGTAGAAATGTTCAAACACCACCATATACCATGGAATAAGATCTATCGGTGAAAAAGAAAAATGGGGAAATTATTTCTTTCCATGATTTTAACTCCTCTAGTATCCATGTTTGTTGTCTAAAATTCTTATTGAACCTTTCCACACTCTATATTATGGAATTTGATTCAATTTTTTGCAAGAATTGGTTTTCCCTATATATAACTGCCATAAATAGCTGTGAGAAGAAATTCCCTCTCTGTATCGTGAATCGACCTCTGAATATATACAAATTCAAGGATATGGATGAATATTATGTATAGAAAAACATCTCATGTGTGGATTTTATTTCCCTATAATAAATAATATAAAGGTCAAATGATTTAGTATAAGGAAATAATCATCCTCAAATACATGCCAACTGTGAGATAATATGATGATGTGTTTCCCAATAAATATCCATGTTTTACTTCTAGCAGATAAGTTTATTTTTTAGTCATGTTTATGCATGCTTCAGTGCAATTATATGAGACTCTATATAGAATGGATGTTTTAGATCATGGGGAACTAAATAAACAACTATTGGGGAATGTGAATAAGTGTTGATATGTCCACGTGAATCTCTATGGGGTGAACCATTCTTCATCATCAAGTAGATCAATGGGCCAATGCACTATTGAATTTATTATCATGAGCTGGAAAAGATTAAGAGAAGAAACAGGGATCTGCTGGCATTGATTCTAAACATTTTTTGTCAGCTACTTGAAAAAAAATATCAGTAAGGTTGATTTGTGGATAGGATATTACCATGATAGGGTAATGAAGTAGGATATCCCCATGGATGATTTCTGTAAAATGTTTGGGCACTATAAATTCATTGTAATACCATATAGACTCACTGATTCTCTATAAATATTCATTAACATGATGAATATAGTCTTTAGGGATTTCCCAAAATAATATATATTATTTTTATTTTATATTTAATATACTTCAAAATCAGATTGGATCATGGGAAGAATATAATAACTCTGATAAAAACCATACAAAATTAGAAGCAGTTTGAAATGTAAATAAATGTGAGTTATAGTTGAAGAAAGTCTCATTATTAGGTAATATCATTGCATTTAATAGGATATATATATAGAACCTTCAAATACATTTGGGATTGAAGTATGTCCTAGGCCCACATATGTGACATATATCTTTAGTGTCCTTGGAAAAACTAGGTACTATAATTGATAATTTGTGAAATTAATTGTGATGGTCAAACCCTCTAACCAATATTACTCGTAATGGACTTAGGTTTTTTTTGGAATGATGAATTTAAAGAGTGATTAAATTAGTTGAACATGAGTCTTATCACTACACCCATACAAACACTACCTATAACATGTGAGCTTTCCTTGGTATTTAAAGATCATTTGATGATGGACTTGAGATGTTTGTTAATTAAAAATGAAAAAGTGATAGCCTATTCTTCATGGTAGTTGAATGTTCATAAATAGAATTTATGAATTCAAGATCTATAACTGGATATAGGGATGTTTATGTTGAGAATATAGAGACATTATATATTTTTGGATAAATGTGAAATATATACGGATCACAAAATCCTTAAATATATATTCACATAGAAAGAGTATAATATGAACCAACGATGATAGTTAGAGATAATCAAGGACTAAGAATTATCTATCCACTAACATCATGGGAAAAAAAATAAATTCGATGGTGATTTAGGTATACAGGATCAATGAATTTTATCATTGACTAGAAATGAAAAGGATCTGATCTTCTATGAAAAAAGAAGTATTGACATGAGAATCATAAAGGAAGGAGAATCATCAATCCATTCACAAGTGATTTCTCAACCACCCCTTCTAGAGAGGGTAATAGATGCTCAATGAAAGGATGTAGGAATTCAAAATAAAGTTGAAAATATTATATAATGGAAATACTTAGAGATTAAATTTAATGAGGAATGACTTGTATAATTTGGTTAAAAGATATGTGTACCATAAAATCTTGACCTAAAAAAGGGATTTTTGGAGGGTTCCCATAGTTCAACATTCCCTATTCATCTATGAAGCACAAAGATGTATCTATATCTCTAAGACAACTATTGGTTGGATAATTTTTAAATGGTGATCTTTGAATATATAACAACTTCTATTTTATTTCATAAATTTTAAGAGGAAATGAAAAAAGACATGTGGAAAATGAAACCATTCCCCATACATATACGGAAATGGTAAAAATCACAATGAACTTTTTCACTAGTCTTATGAAGACATAAACATGTAATAATTATATATTGGTAGTGATGTATCATATTATTACACCTACACACATAATTATGATTCAAGAATAGTTATCACTAAATAAAATTTTAAGGATATAAATTAGATAAGTGATGATGTTATATGGAAAACCAATATCACATATATCCGATTGAAAACCCTGATTTACGTTCATGTTTAAGAGGCATCTCCAATACGCTCTAAATACTATGTTAAACTTTATAATTACTTATCACCCTCAAACTGATTTCCAATATGATCAGACTATCCCAACACTCAAGTACATTTTGAGATCATGCTTGATTGACATCAATAGAGGATGGGACCAACATATTACATTTTCTAGTTTCCCATATAATAATAGTTTCCAATCAATCATTCAAATAGATCCCTGTGAATCACTTCTTGGGAATAGGTTCATAACACTAACATGGTGGGGTGAGGTTGGGGAATAAAATTTACTAGGTCCTAAGATGCTGAAGGAAATAGTGGAAAATGTTAAGACCATTCAGCAGAACATCACATCTTCTCAGAGTTGACAGAAGATCAATGATGATAATCATCAAAAAGACATAGAGTTTTATGTTGGAGACATGGTATTCCTCTTCATATCTCCAAGGAATAAATTGAAGGGATTTGGGAAAAAGGGAAATTTTATTCAAAGATACATCACCCCCTTTCAAATCCTTGATCATATTAGAGTGGCGTCCTATCGACTAGAACTCCCACATTAACTATCTCATTTACATAATGTCCTCATTTAATACCTATTGAGGAATTATATACCATACCAATCAAAGGTAATAAATAAATATTAGGTAAAATTAGAGAATGATATTTCCTATGAAGATAAGTTGGTGAAAATCATAGATAATAGAGACAAGGTTTTACATAATAAGAAAATGCACCATGCCAATGTTCTATGGAGAAACCATGAGTTTTAATAAGTGATGTGGAAACTAGAGGAGGTGATGAAATAGAGCTAAAATCATCTTTTTTAGTGTTGGAAATAAAATATTCTCTTTTTAAATTTCTGATGCATGGGGGGGGTAATATATTGTAATGAATTGAACATTTATAAATAAAATTCCCCATGGAATTTAATTAAATGTATTATTTTTGTATTATGGTTATATAAAACAAATTAAATTACTTTATTTTATTTTATATGATTTAAAATACTGTTAATATGTTTTATCATTGATAACATATCCATTGAATAGTGATCACATCATTAATATATTTATTCAATTTTAACAAATTACATCGACATAGACAAAGTGATGGCCTCAACCATTAGGATCATACCTTATGAATCCCTTTTATCAATAATTATAAGGGAGATAGAATCATTTTTATTTTCTTTTGAGGAGTCTTAATCAGATATCCAACAACATATGTATGTGTGAAACTATTTAAGATAGAAGTTCAAGCTCATAGAAATCATGAACCAAACCATGTTCACTGAACCATCCCATGAATGTATCACATTTTCATGCCTTACCCTTAAGGAATTTTATGGTGTATTAAACAGATATGTATGAATACCTCAATAATATGAACATATATTTTATATTTTCAATATAATAATGGCTATATTTACTTCCTATTGTTACTTTATGAAATATTTCAATTTTTGATACAATAAAACACAATTAGTATTTTAGAATAATATTCAAATTCAATAAAAGAATTTAATTTCATAAATTAATGTATTTTTTAAATAAATAATATTATTATGAAATATTATTATTAAATAAGTTTTATAGAATTATAATAATCATGTAATTTTTATGACATCAAATGAAATTTTATAATGGTTTTAAAAATGTTTTTGTCAAAAAATCCCAACATTTCTCAATAAAGTAGATTCTTATTT
Organism: Viscum album; assembly: GCA_963277665.1. NCBI lineage: Eukaryota > Viridiplantae > Streptophyta > Magnoliopsida > Santalales > Viscaceae > Viscum > Viscum album. The sequence continues at coordinate 1,668,649,316 of OY728145.1, forward strand.
TAAATGTTTAAATGAAAATATTTAGAAAATTAGTTATGTAAAATTAATATTAATTTTTATTTACAACATCTAAATTATCCAACATTTAATATTTTATACTTTTCTAAGGAAATTCAATTTTCGAGTAAGCATTAAATACTGTATAAATGTATAAGGTGTACTATGACATCATAATGACCCAAAACTGATATAATAAATAGCATAATTGGAATCTAAATAAATATATGATTTACCTTTAAAACTATTTTATTTTATATTTATTTGATTAGTTTTATAAATCCTGTCTAAATCCTCTAAAACTATTAATCCATTGTATGGTTTTATAATCATTTGTTTAAGAGTATGACTGACATCCACTTTATCATCTGTATAATATTATTATTTTCAGACCTTGGCCTTATAAAAATTTTAAACCACTAATATTTATAAGAAACCATGGGTATAACCCTAGTATGGTTTGTTGTTTTGGTTATTTTATTACATAGTTTCAAAAACCCAAGTTTAAGAAATATTAAAGAAATATTCTCTAATTTCCCGTGTAAACCCTTCCAAGATTGTAGTTATATTCACTAAAATTAATCATATAATATCATTAATGTTATATCCCCTCTATGGAGTCCTACCAATCTTCCCCAAGCTAACAAGAAACCTATCCCAAGCATCTGGATTCAAACACTTATGTAAGGGATAACCTAAATTTCATCATTATGAATGTTTCTTTATTATCTTATGACTTCTATTTAAAATTCCTTTTACTGGGATAAGTATTTCCATATCCCTATTACTAATATTTTATATTTAAAACTATGATAGGCCCCATTATATCTCATCAAACCTTTTTATGAATTTTTATGTGACACTTTTGTACTATCAAAATTTCACCTCGATTTTCCAAACCAAAACAATTGTGTAGTGAATACCATTACCATTTCCAAATAAGGGTATTCAAACTTATAAACATATAGTTATCTTAATTAGGACTTAAAATTATGTATTCTATACTACATGATCAAGGAATAAAATATAATTATAAATGAATCTGTGTTGTATGATCTATGAGGAACACTTAAGCATGAGAAAGAAATTAAATTAATGGGTGCAGCCAGAATAATATAGTGCTCTAATGAATTTTTTAATTTTTAGTATCAGGAGATATTTGGTTGGGACATGAATTAATCCTAATTAATTTATGGGACTTTTTCCACTATGAGTTATTTGTAGTTAACCTTGAACTATGTTAACGATGCAATGTTTTATGATGTTTCCACATTTCCCATTTCCATTTTAAGTTACCATTCCATATGATGTATTATTATTATTATTATCAACCCTTGTATGATAGTTTTATATTCATATTTTCTAACATGTATTAATTTATTAATTTTATTCCATGTTTATTTCTCTTACTAGGCTTTACAGTCTCACCCCATTATTATGTATGTCCTAAGGTTATCCCATGTAATTTAAGTACGATAATGTTAAATAAGTTTTAAATATAGATGATTTTTTTCAAGTATAAATTATTATGTAATGTACTTGATTATAATTTACATGAGACTTATTTATATTCTAGGTTTTATTATATGAAATTTTATCTAATAAATCCTGAATTATTGTTCAGTAAAGAGAATCATTTTCATTCTAATTCACTATGTAATGTGATTTTTCTCATCAGATAATGTGTATTATGCATGAAAATACTATTATATTTGTTCACAATGATGATTGTATGATCATTCACGTATATTATGCATGGCTATGATTCTATATTTGTTCAAAACTATGTATGGTACTTTACCACTATGAGATGATGCATAATTCTTTTACATTTCCATAATCCATGCCTTTTTCACATGTTTTCCCCCATTATATTGATGATGGTCATTTTTTTCGAATGATGATTATTATTATTCTAACCCATGTTATATTATTTCATGTCCCTTATTCAATATCTTACTGGGATTTTATCTCACCCTTTTGGTTTATGTATTTCTTATAGTGATTACATGTAGAATGGAGAACATGAGATTTAGTAGGATAAATAATAGGGATTTAAATAAATTCTTATGATTTTTGATGTAATTGTGATGTATGATCATAATTGTTTCGAGACACTAAACCTTTGGATCTAGGATTTGTATCTCTGTTATTTTTTTCATTAAATGATGTAATAGTAATGAATGAAAAAAGTAAGGTTTCTATATTTTCAATTAAATTTGTGGTTAAGTTGATTTGTTAATTAGGAATAGAAACAATTATTGAAAATCCTTATGATAAGACTAGGTATATGTAAAAAATTCTGAAACATGGTTATAGAAAAAGGATAAAAATCGGTATCCCATAATATATTTCATTATAGTTAATTGTGTAAAATAATAAAATATTTATTCATTATTTATTGACTTATGTTTTTTTCAAAACATTTCAATTTTTGAAAATAATGGATACTGGGAGAAATCATTCTAAACAACTGTATCATGGACAATGTAATTATTACTTGAAAAAAATCTACCATTCCATGGGAGTGGGAGACCAAAACTTAATATTAATTCTTATCCTATTGTCTCAGGATATAAATAATTATCAGAAACATGTGGAATATCCGCTTTCACTAAATAAGGATAAACCAACAATTCATTTCTTTATACAGAAATGATTAATGATATTTAGTGGATCATTAGATCCACTTGCTACCAAAAAATTGGTTAACTAAAAAAATATGAAATTATATTTGTTCAACTATTATCAGAAAGAGAAGTTGGCACTAGCCATCTCAGATTTAGTCGATGAAAGTGATCAATGGTGGGTTTTGATAATGAACTCTATATCATAGGATGGAATGGAAGATATTTAGTGGGAATAGTATAATAAGGTATTTAAAAACAAGTATTTCCATCCATGAAATGAAACAAAAATAAAGAGATAATTCATAGAAATGATGAAAAAGGAAGGTGAATCTTCCATGAAAAACATGGAAAGCTTCATAAGGATTTCTATATATGATTCAGGTTTTGTTATCAACAGTGATATAAATATAGATATATTTATTATTTAGTTAAAAATCCTTCAAAAGGACATATCAATCCAATACGAAACTAGTTATGAAGAAGTATTTCAATGTTCAGTCAACATGGAGATGGAGTATGGAGATTGGTCCAATGGTTATGGAGGTAAGAAGAGAATCATGGAGTATCAACCTAGAGGGTAAAATAATAATGGAGGAAAGAGGACCCAACATCCCAAATGTCAAATATGTTTGAATAAACATCATTATAATTACATCAAATGGATAGGGAAAAGATTCATGTGTGGTATACAAGGCTACTACGATCATGAATTTTTAAGAGGAATAATGAAGCTGGACAATATGATAAAGGAAATGGAGGTACCTACCAATGCACCACCCATGGATAAATGGTTCAACTACAGAATGAAAGAGAACTATGAAATCCATTTTACTAAACCATGGGTCCCTATGGATAATCAGTGTCAAAAACCATCCAAACCATTAGAGAAAGGAAAAGATTATTACATTACAACTGCTAAAGTGCACAATAAAAATGATGTTATATATGGTAAAATTATTATTTCCTCAGTAATGGAAAATTTTTAATTTGATTATTGATATAATAATTCCATTATATATTTTAGGTTATCTTGAATTGTTATGTTGATGCATTGATTCCTTGAAGTATGGTGATTTATAAAAACATATATTTTTTTGATCATTTCAAGCCAAGTGTTGGACTATTTTCCGTTTAGAATATGTGGGAATATTCTCTCAGATAATATCATCATCCTTCCCATGGCAGAATTAAATTATATTCTAAAAACGGATTGGATCTCATTATATATATCACACATAATATTTTTGAAATAAAATCTCTTTTCATATTCTAATCCATCCAATCCCGCTCTAAAAATCCATGTAATATCATGACTATCCTCTATAAAAATAATAAATTATATGGGTTTTGATAGCCAATGAAAAATATTACCTTGACCAAATTCTTTATTCCATGGAATGTATCGAGATGCACGAAATTCCATAGTGAGGGAATCTGTAGATGTATTTCCAAAAAAGCTACATTGAATTCTCCTATATCATAAGGTATATATCTAAATAAAACATATACATAGACCCACTCCAACATCTACATTCTCTTATGTGATGGCCTCAATAAAAAAGAGAAATTAATTAAGAAACTGCATGAATATTTTAAAAAAGGGTTCATATTACCTAGTGCATCACCATGGGGTGTTCTAGTTCACTTTGTAAAGAAAAAGGATGGATGAATGTGTCTATTTATCAATTAAAGAGATAAAAATACATTCCCCAAAAAGAAAAAGTATTCTCTCCAAATAATTGAAGACTTTTTGGATATGCTATGAGTATATCAGTACTTTATAATGGTAGAACTTCATTCTGGATATTATCAATTGAAGGGAAAAGGAGAAGTTATTAATAAATCTTTTTCTGTACATGGTATGGGAATTAAGAGTTCAATGTGACACCCTTATAACTTACTATTTCCCATGTAATATTCATGGATTTTATGAATAGATACTTTATAGACTATCTTGAAAAATTGTTGGTAGTATTTATTCATGATATGATCATTTACTCTTATATTTATGAGGAAATTTAACAACATCAAAGGATTATGCTAGATATATTAAGGAAGGAGAAAACATTATGTATGTTCAAAAAGTGTGCATGTTGGATGCACCAAGTAAAATTCATAATTAACATAAACAAATGGCGGAATTTATGTTGAACCTTCAATTAAAAATGAAATTGAGGAATGGCACAGACCCACTACTATTACGGAAATCTCTAGTCTTCTTAGCTTAGCAGGGTAGCCCTGATGTTTTGTGAGAAATTTCCACTGATTTTTCACCATGTTAAAAAATATAACATTTGAACTAATAAAGACTGTATGGATAGAATAATGTGAGGAAATAATCATGTATCATAAGAAATGGATAATTAATTCACATATACTAATATTAAAAAATATGATATGGTTTATATATATAAATTTATTCATCAAAGAAAGGATTTGATTATTTACTCAAGAAGTATGATAATCTGATAGACTTTTCCCCATCTAAGTTGATGATTTATGATAAAAAATACCTAAATTCGGATATAGAGTTAGAATATGTTATCCTTTCTATGAAAATATGGCAGGACTACCTTTATGGTGAATATTTTTATATATATATTGATCCCAAGATTCTAGAGTATATATTCACATAGAAGTATATCAACATGAATCAATAAATAATCTTAGATAAAATCAATGTATATGATTTCTCAATTAACTACCGTCTAAAAATGCAAACAAGGTAGTTGATGCTCTTCAAAAAAGAACCTACTACTTTATACATGATGTAGATTGAGTAAGAACCTATCTTCATAGATATTCCAACTATGAATATAGAAATCATGAATGTAGGGAATATATCCAACCCCTCCCAAATTACTTCCCAACTATCTATACAAGATAATATCATGGATTCATCAAAGGATGATCTCTGGTCTAAAAGAAGGTGAAAGCAGTTAGAGAAGGGAATCTTCAGAAGTTCCACATTAATGATGATGGTGTGATTTTTATTAGAGTGAGGATTTATGTGCCGTTATAACCTAAGATAATAAAGGATCCATTTCAAAATTGACATACCTAATAATTCTTTATCCATCTTAGAAGTGAAAATATGTTCTATAATCTTTAAGAGAACTTCTGGTGGGACAACACTGTAAGATATATTTCTAGGTTTATCTCATTATTCTAGGTATTTCATCAAGTTAAAGGAGAGAGATATAAGTCTATAGTTATGGTGAATCCCTTGCCTACACCCATGTGGAAATTAGAGAATTTCACTGTGTAATTTTTCTCTAGTCTCCAAAACAAATCCAAGGGAAACAATGGTATATTGGTTTTGGAGTAATGAATCACCAAGACAGCCCACATCATATATATTAGAGATGATTTATCACCTGAAGGAAATTCTGAGATATATTTGAAAGAGGTTTTGGTGCTGAATGGTGTACCATTTTTTATCTCATTTGATAATCATCCACTATTAAAATATAATTTCATGGGATGAATCCAAATATCATTGCATACTAAATTGAATTTCAACATGACTTATCACCCCCAGAATGAAAGAATACATGAAAATTATATTTTAATGCTCAAGTAAATTCTAAGATCCTACTCAATGAAATTCAAATAGGATGGGATCAACATATACCATTGGTTGAGTTATCATATAACAATATCTTCAATTGGAGTATTCAGATAGCTCTGTATTAAGATATGTATGGGTAGTAATATATAACTCATAATTTTTAGATGAATTTGGAGAATAAAAGTTACTTGGACCCTATCTTTTATAGGAGAGGATAGATAATGTTCATGTCACCCAACAACATATAAAATCTACCCAGATTTGTAAAAATAGCTATGCTAATAACTATATATTTTATTTGGAGTTTGAAGTTAAAGATAATGGTTTCCTTTTAATATCATAACAAAAGATAGTAAAGTGGTTTGTATAGAAATATAAATGTATCCCATTGTATATTAGACCCTTTGATATCCTTTCTCAAATCAGAGTAGTGGCCTATTGGCATTCACTTCCACCAATTATGGATAATTTTCATGATCTGTTCCATTTTCATCTCCTATATAAGTTCAAACTTGATCTCTTATATGTACTAAATCTAGAGGAGGTAAAACTATATAATGACCTCTCATATGAAGATTAGTTGGAGATTATCTTGTACCGAGGAGACAAAGTTAAATTCAATTAGATGACTCACCCTATAAAAGTATTGTGGAAGAACCATAAGTATGAAGAGGAGACATGAAAACTAGAGGAAACAATCCAATAAATGTACCCTAACATATTCTCAACTGATAATAAGAGTTGAAATTTTGTAGAAAAAATTTCCAAATGTGGATGAATGTATTAACCTATATATTTTGAAGGATATTGTCCTCTTGAAATAAATGTTTATTATATTATATGTTATTATAAAAGTAAAATATGTTGAGGAACCAACATAAATTTATTCCATTAACATTAATCATTACATTAGTCAAGGACTATGACCTATAAAATTCCAAATATTATAAGGGGAAAATATAAAATATAAAAGCTAAAATGAGAATACAAGGATCATCTTAATCTGCTAGAATCATCCCTCCCACAAAAATACTATAGATTGGAAACAATATATTAGTAAACCAATGAATATTATAGAAAATATAAATTATAAGCTAAAAATAAATTTAAGTGTATATTTAATGAAGGAATTAATTTATATTTATTGGAGGTAATGTGATAGTTGGAACAATAACTTGACCATTATAATAGTATCCTGAATATTTGGAATAGAAACATGGTTGTTAGAAATAGAACACAAACTGTTATATTTGTAAATTAACCTCCAAATAATAATTTTTTAGATAAAAAATATATATCATGTGAAATTTAAATAAATATAAATAGTTTAATTTCAAAAAAAATTAGTATGATGATTAAAATTTTTAATTGAAATATAATTTTTTTAATAAATTCATTTTTAATTTAGTTCATAAAAATTATAATTTTTATACAAAAAATTGAATTTACCTATGATATATATTTATTTTGATAAAATGAATACCTTTTTTTAAATCAAATTTTCTTACTTTTCCACTGTTTAGTTTTGATAATTTTTTGAAATACTTTAATTTTCAGGTGAATATTAAGTAAATAGTTTTTCACATAACCTGTATATCTTAAATTACATCATTAATCATATAATAATGAAATAATATTTTAGAGAACATGATGTTAATAAATAATATATTTAATTTGATAAATTATTTTCTAAAATAATATAAACATAATTTCCTAAAATATAAATCATTTTCAAAAACCTAATGTTAAAAGTGATTCGTTAAAATAACAATTTAATTCATTCCACTTTACTTTTAAGTAACTTTTTAAATTAAAATTATAATGTTTTTAAAGTAATTAAAACATTATATTGTACTAATATTTTTTTTATTTCAAAAATTCAACATTATAAGTTTTACCAATGATATATTATTTATTAATTTTTTCTTCTAAAAATTCACCTCTCCCCAAGTATAAATAACACCACATCCTCCCATTGGGAAGCCACTCATACCACACATTTTGAAGCCTAACCACTTAAATATTACTTCCTATAAATAGAGAAAAAATCATTAGGGCTGATCTTGATTAATGTTACTCGAAAAGTAAAGGGAGTCTTCATGTCGTGCAAGAGAAGCTACACCGGGGAATAAGTATGTTTCGATAAACATGTCTCTTTTTTCTTATTCAATTAAATTTTTCTCCACACCTTTCAAATGAAAAAATTATAAGATTATTTATTATTTATGTTAGCATTATAGTAATGAGTTTAACCTAATATATGTATCATATTATATATATATATATATATATAAATTTTCAAATTCTATTCTCCACGCTTTCGACAATGACTCGTCAAAGGTCAGTTAAAAAAATACAAAGACATATCCAAATCAATTCTTATAACCACCTTAATGGATATAAATTATGAAAAATATATAATATATAAATATTTTATTAAATTTATTTTATGTTTTTGGATTTAATTTTAATTATTTATAAATAACATTGAACTGAAGTATTCAAATTGAAACAAAATAGTAAAATTTAATGGAAACATGATTTCAAAAAAAATACCCTTTCTCAAAGAGTATCATAAAATATATTGCAATAGTCATTATGTGTAAAAAAGGATCAAATTAACCAATTTTACTTCTTTAATTTATTTTTAATTGTCTTATGTTTATTATTTAGGAGGTGAAAAACTAAAAATTAATGTTTGAATTAAGGTAAGAGGATTCTCAAACCCAATAAGTTTTCTTTTGGTTATACCTCTTTTATGAAATCTTTAATATGGATATTACTTAAATGTTACTAAAATAAAGTTTCATTATGTGTACCTTTTCTTTTGTGGATATATTTTTTTCCACTTTGATTTTTCGCTCAGATATAATAATTTTCCAAAAATACATCCCTTTCCTCCACAAATCTTAAACTCCTCATGTGTCATTTCTCATCAAAATAAAAATTATTTTTTGTTAAAATATATGATCCCAACATTAAAATTTTGGAACCAAAATTTTTATTCTTTAATTTATGGTTCATGAAATCTTTATGAAACCTATTCCATTCAATGGGTTATTTAATGATTATTTCAACTATACACTCAATATGGAATGGATGGTTATGTATGTATTATGATGTGAGAGGTGGGCCAGTAATTATATACCCCTCTCGTTCATTGGGTTGTGTGATGTATCTCATGAGGTAATTTGTGTTCTAAATGAACATGATACTTCCTTGGTTCATTATGATGATGTTATGATTATGCACATATGTTACCCATGAACAGGATGGTAGATGATTCAAAAATAATGTGTTTTATTTGACGACAATGACATTATATTTTATTTTTATGTGTTTCCACATTACATTACCATATCACTTGTTTACCATCATGATGTTGATAATGATCATATGATTAAGAAATGTCGAAGCTTATTATTCTCAACCATGTTATATTGATTCATGTTTTTTATTTATATACTTATTGAGATTTTAGCTCACCAATTTATATTATGTATATCCTTATATGATTACATGTACTGATGATAAAGTGAGATTTTTGAAGGATAAATTGAAAGATTTAAAGAAATTTTAACTTTTTTAATATAAAGGTGATTTATGATCCTAATACTCCCAGTCACTAAATCTTTTGATCCATTATTTCTATACATATTATTTGATTTATCAGAAAAATGATTTAATAAACATGAATGAAAAATTAGGGTGATTATACATTCAATAAGAGTGGGGAGAGCTGTGGGTGGAGTTTTGTGTCATGATCTTCCACCACCACAACATATTGAAATTTCTTATGATATTAAGTATCCCGACATTATTAGAGCTATGATATGTGTCTTCTATATATTATCCCTTGTTTTTATAGACAAGTGAATGATTCATTCCTTTATTTTGTTTTCACATTTTTGAAACATGTATATTCTCATAGATCCTCTAGCTTGACAATTATTTATAGGGAATATAAATTGGGGTGATTGCATGATAAATATTAATATTTAAAATGAAAATTAATTCTTGATGAGGGGCAATTTCATGGGATTTATTTATTTCTAAAACGAGACCTCAAGATGTCATTATAGGCATGAATATGCTCTCCAAAGTCTATGTGTTGATTTGAAATAAAAAATGGTTGATGCCATGTTTTTGTCTTGATAGAATGGTATCCTCATTGTTATTATGAATGAATCATTTTAGACAAGGTTGGTATCACACATAAGAATATAAATTAGATGACCCATCAATTAGATTTTATAAACCATGAAGAAAAAAAAACAATGGAATTCTAGTTTTCATTAGGGTTCGAGTATGAGAACATCTTCCTTGAGGATGTTCCAGTCTTACCTCCCCATATATAGATCAAATTATGTTTAGAACTACCCCTAAATACTTCAATGATATATATATCAGCATAATAGATGTCCCTAAGAAATATATTATAGCTAGTGGTATAATTTGAGGTTCCATAAATAATTGGATTAATTACACCCAGTGTGTCCCCTGAGGTAGATCTAGTGTAGTTAACAAGGAATTTACATAGAAGTTTGATGTCAAGTATATAATATGATCACATGATATAAGTGACTATCAAGAATAAGTATTAATTTTTTTGGATCAGTGGACTCTTTAACTATATAAAATGGGTGAAGTGGTTCTTTAACATTTACCCCATGTTTGTTTATCACCAACTACTTTCTCGACCGAAGGATGTACCTAAAACCAAATTCTGATATTAATATGGGCACAATTAGTACATGGTGATTCCCTTTGGAGTGACTAATGCCCCAATATTGGTCCTAGGACTCATTGATCAGATCATAGATCCATTCCTAGAATATTTTTTGGTGGTCTTCATAGATGAAACCATATGTTATTAATATCAAAAGATGGGTATGTAAGACATTTTAGAACAAAAAATGATGTAATCGTTGACAACATTTATTATGGGAATCACTCAAAGTATAAGATATTGTTATATAGATTTAAATGGTGGTTGGGAAAAACCCCATAATCATGTTGAGTTTTATTATAGTAATTGATTTCACTGGATAATTTAGATGGACCCTTATGATTACCATTGTGGAAAGAAGGGTAGAACTCTAACATACTAGAATGAAGTTATAGAGATAAATCTATTGGAGACTATGGAATTTAATGAGATAGAACATATGGTTATATCCATTTGAAAACTCTTAAGGACATCATAGTATTGAAAAAAATATACTGATGATTTTCGAAATGATTTATAATTTGATGTTAGTGAGAAGGTATTTCTATTAATTTATTTTTGGATGAAATAAGGAAAAACTCCGGCCTTGGTAAATAGGTCTCTGAGAAATACTTCATTGTATCGGGATAATGTATAATCATTTGGTTCATCCAAAAAACATCTCTTAGGATCTAGATTTCTACTATATATCTCTCATAGGGATATACACACCTAATCCATCGCATGTAATGAACTCACAGGTCGTACCTCTAAAGAATGATATTCCTTATGTGGAGAAACTGATAGAGATTCAGAATCAAATAGAAAGGTTTGTAAAAAACGACTAATTTCTTTGTATTTGAAGGTGGTGAAACCACAATATTGAAAATAATACAATAGACATTAATCATGTAATGAGGAAGAAGTAACATATCTATTTTTAGTACCAAAGTGATGTATTATTTGGGAGGAAATCATTTTATTTTGGATAGAATATAACACTCAAATATTTTCTGCACTTTTTCCCTATTAGATTTAATAATTTTTATATTCTATGTTATAATAATCACTAAATTAACTCATGTTAGATGTAGAACTTATTCTATCATTGCATTACACTCAACACTAAGTTTAAAAAAAATGTGACTTAATATTAAGAAATTATTATTTAATATGATAGTTTTCACCTAGGTGATAGAATGGCGTATATGAATATGATTAATTTTTTTCTTTTGAAGATCTACGGTTTAAACATGTATATAGAATGAATCCTCAGGTGACCAATTAAAATGAAATTAATAAAAACGATTTTAAAAAATAGTGATTCTATTTCTAGAAAAAATTATTTGTATGCCCACAAAAATTTTTATCTCAATAAATTAAATATATTACTTTTGATGACTGATTTAAATGAATTATATATAATTTTTATTCAATAAAATATTTCACATTCATCTTATTTGTTTTCAAGAAATTTTATATGAATAAATCAAATCTTACACTTAAAATTTGTACTTTTCTAAAAAAACTGTTTTATCATTTTTTTGCATACTTAGATTAAAAACTTTTTATTAAAACTAATATATAAATTAATTTACAAAATAATTTTTACTTTCGAAATCATCATGTAATAATTATGTTTATGTGAATATTTTATAAATTTAAGAAAATAATAATTTTTTGATGAATACTGAAAATAAAATTAATAATAAATTTTATTATTGTTTAAATAAGATATAATGATAAATTTTATTTCTTTTTTAAATTTAAATTTTATCAATTATATTTCCAGTAATCCAATTTATTTCATTGGAATCATTTTCATATTGAATTTTGATATATCTTCCTTGTAAACTTTTGAATATTTTCTCATTGAAAACATTTTTTCTCGTTAACTATGCACGGTTATCTTTGAATTAAATTATGCCACATATGTGAATGGGATTTGTAAAAATGGAATCAATAATTGGAATCATTATTATTTTTATTTTATTATTAGTTTAACTTAATGTTTAACAATAATTAATAGTAAAAGTAGTAACAAAAATATTTAATATTTTTTATGTATAAATGGGTTTAACAGGAGGTTAAACTAAAAATATATTGGATAAAATACCTAAGAACATGTATAAAATATATTTAATATACATTTTAAACCCTATAACGTGCTATGTTTTACAAATATCCATTTTGGACCATTTTTTAATCATAAAAAATGTTGGTACGCCATTTTCTTTTAAAAAATTATAAGTGTGCCACTCATCACACTTATAAAAGGCCACCCAATATCCACTTATCATCACAAAATTAAACCCTATTGTTTCAGTAATAACCTTCCCAAATAACCACCCACTTTCCATCCACTCATCCAAGAATCCTTTTTTTTGGTATAAATCCTACATATGAGGTTTTTGTTAAAAAACACAGGAGTATAGCCAAAGAAGAGGTAAAGGTTTACGACGAGAATATTTATTTTATTTCTCCTCAAATACTTAAATAACTATTAAAACATTATGATATAATAATATGACATTATTATACATAATGAGTGGATTTTACCTTAGTTTCATTAACTAAAACTACCTCAACTTTTATCCAATGGGTTACAGAATGATCTTTCATGCATATGGAGGACAACCACATAGTGAACCAATGTAATTCATTTTTCCATGAAGAAATATCATAGTTTCATATGAGGATAGATATAAAGAATAAATATGATATATATATAATATTTATACCAATGAAAAAATTATATAATTTATTCCCTGTTTATTTTCCATTCCATAGGGGAGACTTTAATGTCATTTATATGTATGGCGGACTACCGCCTCCCTGATCGATGTGATTCATTTTCACTAATGATATAAATGGAAGATAACAAGGATAAAATAAATGAATGTATGTGATATAAATGGAATAATTATAGTATTAATGAAATATTAATCATTATTAAAATATAATATATCTTTCTTTTCTTATATTTTCCTTCACTAAAAGATGAAAATGTTATTCGTGCACATGTGGACTATCAGCTTCATGGTGCTATGTGACTCTCTCTTTTCATCATAATAATGGATGTTTTTTATAATTATAGTTAAATAATAAATATTATATTCATGATGTTATTATTATTCATTAAAGTAATAATTTTACTTACAACCACTCCATTATGATCATTAAAAAATTGAAATGTTACTCATGTGTTTGTATGACATACCATCTCTGTGATCATAACATTATTTATTTCAAACATCCATATTTCATTACTAGTATTGAATGTATAGTTGATTTAAAAATATTATAATTATATCATTATTATTAATATGTAGAGAATGTGACCATGATCAATGTAATCTGGCTAAAAATAAAAATTCAAAACATGTAAGAAAAAAAGCTATTGATACTCCAAAACATGATTTCAACAACGAATTATTAATAAAAGTGTAATAAATGGGAATAAGTAAATAAAAATTAGAATTATATATATAATTATATCATTAGAATTTGTTTATAATAAACATATATTTAGTAAATAGTATTTTCAAACTTTTATGAAAGAATACCAGTTTTAAGGTAATGGATTTCTATTCTCTATTTTATCTCCAGAGATATTTATATGTTCACTTCTCATTTTTTGTGGTGTATAAAATAAAAAATTGAAACATTTTATCATTAATATATTAATTTTAGTTATATTTATTTTTTCATTTTATATTAGGATTTATTGAGGCTTATTATTGAATATATTAAGAAATAAGTAATTGATTTCTATCACAGTTTTTACTTATGTAAGATACATACCATATTCACCACATCTTTATTAAATGTGGTATATGTACTATTCATGAATTTAGATTTTATTTACTATAATTAAAATAATTTGGATTTACAAATCCATTTTTGGGTCTCCCTTTCACTGGGTTTATTGTTTAAAAATACATAAGTGGTATCATATATATGTCACAATTTTCATTCTTTGTGACATATGTTATGTTATTAAAATATATTCTTTATGATAAGTATACAGAGGCCTTTTTAAATGTAATATTATGAATCTATTTATTCTCAGGATATTATGAGTTTCATTTAATTTTATTCTTTCATGGGGGGTTATTATTCAATGTTACCAAAATGGTTTGGTATTTATGTTATAGTCTCACTGTTTCTCATGATTCCTCATGATTATGATTGCAATGATATAATTATATGATCTACCTCTTAAAAAATTCATATATTTTTTCCTCCAATGTTTTTTAAAGAGAATACATGTTTTCATAAATTTTCCACTCTACATGTATTGAAGAGTTCAATATAATATTTTTAATAAAACATTATATTGATATATCGCTATGGTCGAAACCCTATTTTCTCCCAAAAAAAATGTTTTCTAAAAAAATTTAAATTTTTTAATATTATTAAGATGATTAATTAATGAAAATTTTACCCGTGTTTTAATTTTTGAAATATGTGTTTAAAGGAACCGATGTTTTATTTTCTAAATAATTCCCATTTTTATTTTTCTAGAAATGTGAATGGAATAATATTTTAATGTGTACAATTTGAATGGAATTTTCTTCCATCATGACTAGTATTCACTCCAAATATTACATTATACGTTTTTAGGGTTATTGTCAAATAAAATATTTTAAAAAATATTATATGTTTTACAATGTGTTATTTATTATAGAGAGCATATTATTCCTCAATTAATGTTCTCAATGTCATTTAATTCTTCATTTAAAAGTTTTAAAGGTTAATAGAAAATTATTTTAAAAATGTTTTATTTTTTAAAATATTTGTTCAAAGTGGAAATATTATTCTCCAAAACATTTTTTTAAATTATTTTTAAATATTCCTTTATATGTTTTCATGTTCATTTTAAAAGAAAATTATTTTCAAAATGTTTTAGGTTTTAAAAATTAATTTTCTATCAGAAATGTTATTTTTCTCAAGAAATTTTTTAAATGTTTTTCATTTCTTCCGTTACAAATATTAATATTTTTTTAACTAAAAATGTTGTTCGAATTGATTGTATAATGTTTTCAAAAAAAATCATTTCAACGAAAGATTATTTTCCTCAGAAAACATTTCACATGATTTTTATATAAAAATAATCTCTTTATATAATAGAATACATTGAGGATTCTTATACTTTACTGGGGATATGATAAAATACTACCATTATTATTCATTGTTCGCATCATATATCTTTATTAGGACATGTTCTTTATGGAACCAATTTATCATCCATGATTTATAAAACTATAGTACTCTAATTAAATATTCTTCTTTTTATAGGTTATTCTATGATGAAATGATGAAATGATTTAGAAACCTATCTATTTTACACAAGTTACGATATGATAAAGTGTTTATACAACCCAGTTCATTTCATGGAATGTGATATGATGAATATTATATGATATTGAGGATCACATATGTATTATTTTAATTATATGATAGTTTGGACCAATATCTCCCTCCAATTAATTGGGAAATGATTCATATCTCATGAGATATATAGAACTGTAATGGGGAGTGAACCGTCTTTAGAAAGAGACTTTGTCTGTAATGATTGTCTTGGGAGTGAACCTTGACTACTATGATGATATTAAATGTGAACTAATTCCAATATTATATCCTTGTAAATGATCCTTGACTATAATGGAATTGATTTTAAATAATTCTATGTATGAATGTTGTTTATATTTTATAGCAATGTTATAGTCTCATGGATCATATTCTCTGATTCAATTATGATTCAATTCTTATAGACTTCCAATATTTATTCCATGAATCAATATCATGGTCATTAATATGTAAGGTATGATTTAAAATTCTATTCTCATGTTCTCATACCCATATGTTCATGTTAGGCTTACATATGGCCATTTTTTACCCTTATTGAGCATCTTATCTCACCCTTTCTTTTGTTTCATTTGCCTAGTTTATTAACAATGGTTATAAGAAGATTATGTTTGTTAATAGTAGTAAAGGAGAATATATTAATTGGACATATTGATGATATTTCACAATATTAATATATTATTTACTTGTTATCAAAATGACACAATACTATTGTGGTTCGTAGAATTTTTTTTATATAATATATTGAATATTCATCTAGAAATATGTAATATCCATGCATAAAAAGACATGTTCACTAAAACACTGAACTTATTAGATAATATATCAAATTATTACTCAATATATAGACTCCATTACTTGAAATTCAATTCACAAAAGTTACATAATTTTATTTCAAATTAAACCCGTAACCACATCGAAAAAACTAGTTTTCTGATGTAAAATATTAAAAATACTAGAAAGATGTTATATAATAATATGATATAAAATTGATTAAAATGAGGATGTTTGGATATAAACTACTATAAAAGTTTCCATTTAATCATACATCATGAACATGGTAAAATAATTGAAACCACTATTATTTGTGGTGGATGTAAAACTTCGCCTATGTCAGAGGATGAGCATTCTCAGAAGATGGACTGGTGATCGGAGTGGCCTACCCTAAAAGTTGAAGTCTGGAGGTGATATTGGTGACATATGGAATATTATCATGTATATTACCGTAAAATTAATTTTTATTTATGGTGAGGTCAATGAATCGTAGTTCAGGAATCGATGTTGGTTGCCTATCTTGGCAGCAATATATTGTGTCAGATAACGACAACTAATGGTGATGGTATCTATCCATGTTTGAGGAAATATAAGAATATGGGTATGGGGATTTAAAATTATATATATGGTGGAAGAAATAAAATATTAGAAACCAAAATGAGTTTCATTCATGGATAATTCATTAGAATTGAAATAAGATATAAATAATGAGAGGGTATGGATTTCACCATCGGTACAAGGTACCATGTAGTTCTACATGTGGAATTTCTAAATGATCATCCTTGTTGGTTGGATTCATTAGAGAATGTTTAGAATTATCAAGGTTGGTTTATACTCTATGTGTCTTTGGGCATTCATGTTCATAAATAGGGACTAAGTTTCTTTGGGTTTATGTGCCGTGTAATGTTACCCCTCAACCATGTTAAATAGGTAAAAATAAAAAACAATTATGGGCTTTGAGATTGAGAAGAAAATGAATATAATGACCTAAATAAGTCAAATTTTAATATAAGTTAAATAAATATTTCTTTTAAAAAATTATAATATAAATTATAATTTTAAATAAAATTAACAAAAACGATGATTTAATAAAAATAAATATTTTCCAGTATTCATCATGAAAATAATATTCTATGAAAATTTAAAAACATTTAATGAAATATAATTTATATATATATATTATAAAAATAAGGTTTATTTAGATAATTTATTTCATAAAATTGGTAAAAATTTATTTTAAAATATGTGGACAAAGGGAAATGAAATATTCTTTTTGAAATACAATGTTTTTAAAAAATATTTATTTATATTTTATATTTTTTTTAATTTAATTTCTACCATGTATACATACATTTAATTTAGTTTTTACATGTGTAAACCATGTAATTTTTATAATTTTGTAATTATAATTGATACCTACATACTTAATGGATAAATTATAATGTTCTTTAATAAATAATAACACTTTTATATCTTGTCGCATTTCATTCAAACCCAGAGTTCTGGGTATCACAAGATATCGAATATATCGAATTTATGTAAAAAATTAATATATTATAATGTCTAAGGGTGTCACATTTTAATATAATATTGGTGCTGTGTGTCATATATGATAGCAAATATTATGTTTCTCATTTAAAATTTTGAGGCATTATATTTTATCACTTTATATAAATTGTGTCTTCGTAATTTCATCTTGATCTTAGAAATTAAAGGTTCGAACTTTGAAACTACTATAATTAAAAAAACCTCATAAAAATGGTTAATAAAACAACCTCTTGATAATAGAGAAAGTTATTTTCATTTGTCATATAGAAAAATGGATAACAAGGTTTCCAAGATTGATAACATTGGTCGGAAGTGAAGATATGGCATGGAATAAATGGGGATGTAATTGTAAAGGGTGATAGAGATCATTAATAAAATGTATGTGAATGATAAATGAATGTATAAGGACCTCATAAACATAAATATTCTATGTGTTAAAATCCCATTTGATTCATCGGATACCATGTTAGTTGGATAATGTTGTTTCATCATGATCAATTTCCAAATGTTGAGGAATTATTTTACTATTATCATTGATAACTCATGAGAACATAATTCTGTAATGATTCTTTAAGAATAATTTCAGCATTAAATTGTTATTTGATCAATTTATTAATTATTTCCTATGATATTGAATGAATTTCCTAGGAAAAAAATATGTGTGTGAAATACCAAAATTAAATATTAATATATCATAAGATCTATAAAAGGGTAACATGTTATTCATACAATGTATAATAAAAACAAAATTTTTAGATCATATTATCAAATATAATACATTAATATATAATACCCCAATAGTTTCTATAAAAACTCAACTAAATATATTTCATAAATGGATACCCTTAATACTCATCTAAAATATATTTTCCTAAATTCAGAGTCTGAAAATTTAGAAAGAATGTCACTAAGTAATCATTATATTCCCCATAAATTTTATTGGATATTTATGTCCCATTCCAAATGTTGTAAAAAAATTGTCACCATAAAACCTTAATGAAAAAATATATGTTTTCAAAAGTAAAATCTCATATTGTTGAAATGATTATATATAGTAAATTACATCAAAGATAAAAATAATAAATTCAATAACCAATTTCAATGTCACCAATACTATCCCATAAATTTCTCCTAGTCATTATTATCTCAACATTTAGAATATATTATGGGTTATCTACCATCAATCATGTGTTTTACAAAATGGTTAATATTCCACTATAACAATTTTATTTGTTATCAGTACCATCCAACATATGCTATCAAATAGTTTAAGAAATTGTATTATTGTATGATAATTATACATTTCAATATTTTTATAATGAGAATATCATTGATAATGTAATCTTATAACATAATTCATGAATCCAAAAAAATCACATTAATCATTCCAATTCATCTACAGTAATTTCATAATCATTACCTTGATCCCTTTACATTTTTTGATGTATATTACCTTAACTCGTGGGGCATTCGTTTTTTGTAGTGACTCATCTCTATAAAATTGGAAAATTGAGCATTAGAGAATTATTTATTTCCCTTCAAATCAGTAAAATGGTGGAATTTCCCTCCACCCTTGTAGTAAACTCCAAATCAATTTATTCAAGTATCTGAGTGTCTCTTCACAAAATTGTTACATGTGGGATAACCCTTTTTTCCCTTCTACCATATATCCATTTTTCATTCCATCGATTTCTAGCCATTCATCCCTTATAAGACAAGATACTAAACGATTTATTTATATATCATTATAGAACATGATATTATTTCATTTTGTGATAAGAATGATTAGAATACCAGTTCCCTTCTAAATATTGTGTTATAACCATTAATGAAATAATAATTCATAATCGTTGGATTATGTTCCTCAAAAAAATTTCCATTCCTTATGAAACATTCCATTTATATAAATGGAATACAATAAATTTGATTGTATAATTATTTAACATAATATATTGTCCTATAACTAGTGAAATAGTTAATTTAAATTGAAAAAATAATCATGACTAATCTCAGAAGCATGAATATGGTTTCTTGGGAATGATTCCAAAACATTTTTTTTGAATCTTTTATAATTTTTCCAAGAAGTTTCGAACTAGGAAAATAGTATGGTATGTTTCATATAATATAAATTCTCAAATTAATCTAAGAATGATGCTTTTAGGGTTATTACACTAAGGTACGTCTTTGCGAAAACCATGTCCACTTTTTTTATATAGTAAAGGATTTATTTTTAGGAAAACACATAATATCTACCTCACCAAAGCATTTGGATTATTTTTCTACTATAACACTCAATTTTTATCAGTTTTATGTTCCTTAAAATTTGTTTTCCAATACCTATTTCATAATATTTCTAATAACTCCTTATGATACCAACAGTAAATACCCTTACCATAGAAGCCCAAATTTGGTGGTTACATTGTTACAATAGATTAAGATGTAAGTAATAACATCCCAAATGATATAATTTTTTAGCAATCTTGGTAAATGAGATACATACTTTAATATAACATTAAAATTGATAAAATAAAATAAAAAATAGTATTTTATTCATGTGAATCATTATTTACTTTAGAATAAACTTATATATCAATCATAAAACACTTATTTTTATTATTGGGAAAATAAATCATTTATATGTGGTGATAATAGATGATTAAAATGGGTATGTGTATAGTGGAAGCTATCATGAATAAATAGGAATAATCAATATTGAAATTTTAATAACTGAAAAAAAAGTTCTATTTAAATAATAAACAATTGAGCATAATATGGATGGAAAACAAGATGATCATATAAATCCATATATATAATCACATGATCTTAAAACATATCCATGGGTATTATAAGTAATTGAGTATTCACACCAGCATCAATTACTTATATAAAACTATAATAATTCATAATTTTAGATAATATAAACTTACCATTAAAACCTTTTAGAAGAAAATTTAATAAATTAGGGAAAAAACCAATATAATTTGGGGAATTTATTTTACTTATGAGATCTGTTAATTTATAGAGGGGATATTTAATTCCAATTCCCACCAGTAACATAATAATTCCAATGGATTCGTCATATATAGTGGTAAAAAAATATACAACATGATAATTTTTACTGAAAAAATAACATATAAATGTTAATATATACCCCAATGTAATAAATATAACCATAAACCATCTAGGGTAATATGTTGAGTGGAAATAAAATTGTATATACTTAGTCAAAATGAAAATAAAGAATCTAAAGAAATAATAAGGATCAGATTAATAAATAATATCTGTGTTGTATTATAATTAAATAAACGATTTTATTTCATTGATGAATATAAATGCCATAAAAATTTCATTAAAAACATTCTTACGCAAAATATCATTTTCACTTTGAAAAAAAATTAATTAAAAATTTCAAAAAATTTCTTAAAAATAAATTTTCATTTAAAAAAATTAAATTCATATATTAATATTTAAAATAATGAGTTTAAATAATTTTGGGAAATCATATATATCTATAAATATATCATACAGGTTAAAACAATGATTCATTTCACATATTCTATAAATTCCCAAAAAAACATTATTTTGAAAATGATAAGAATATTTCTATCAAATAATTTTAGAAAAATTAAAAAGTGGGAAAATATTATTTAATAAAATATTATTATATTTTTAAACAAACTATGATTTGTTTTGAAATCAGGGATATGGATGAAAAAATATTTCCAACCAAAGGGAGAATTGAAGTTGATTTTACATAAAACAATTCCATTATCATATTAACTACCAATGAGAGGGAAATGGTATTGTTTCTTAAAAATTATATTGAATACCCAGATGAGATTAAAATATATTGAGTTAATTAAATATCAAATAGTCCACCCATGGGAGACGTAGAAATAAACAATTCTAAGTAATAATGATTTTACAAAATACACCAATACCGCATTAGTAATGATTCAATCATAAACCCCGTGAAAGGAGAAACATAAAATTAAAAATTAAATTACATTAAACTATATATATTCCTAATAAAAAATATCAAAAAGGGATGTATATACACCACAAAAACAAAAAAAGTGGTGAGTATGGGATACATCTCATGAAAGGAAAAGTGAGGCGAGAAAACCTTACCTCGGGACTCATTTCAAACATATGTGTTTGAAAATAAAGAATAATATATAATGTTTTACTATAAATATATTAAATAATAATAAAAATATTTCATTCCATATATTATTTACTTATTTTCTTTTATTAACTTTTTATTATCATTCATTTGTGATGTAGATTGTTTTGGGTGTCATTTATTTCTGGTTTCATGTATGTCTTAGTTCATTAATTTTCATTCTTTCATATTTATCGTTATTATGTAATCTTAGTAATTTAATAATAAATTAAGCTTAATATTTATTCATTATAATTTTATTTATATTATATTATTAATTTTAGAGATAAAAAATACATTATATCATTCATGGTGATGGTAAGCCATATGTACGCATGAATAGTGTATCCATTTTTCACGAAGGATGGAATGAAAGAAAAATAAATGAACTATTAACCATTAAAGAATAATTATTATGTAATATAATGAATTCATATTAGTGAAATCTATTCTAAATACCATCCTGGTAAAAATAAATTGAAAAACATTTCACATTGTTATGTGGAGGGGGTATTCCACTTATATGGATGAGCGATGTTATTGTTTTCAAACAGATTAGAAGGGAGAATGTTAGATGTGATATTATAATAAAATAAGTACTTTTAAGCCATAAATATCACATATATTCCTTAAATATATCCTTAATTACTTCTATATAAATTGTATGTGCATAACGAATCACATCGCTTTATAGGGTGGTCATTTATAGTACACACGACCGATGATATCTTATCCCCCCACAGAATGGTATGTAAGAAGTTATATGTGATATATTAATTAAATAATAATAATAATTTTATACATATAAAAAAATATTATTTATACATAAATATATCTATCCTTTAAAGGTCTTGATGGAAAACACATTACCTCAGTTTGTGAGGCCGTAGTCTGTCGTACAGACAATCAACAATTTTGTTTCCCATTTGATGGGAGTGGAGGTGGATCATGGATATAACATTAACATTATAAAATATCAGTATATATGGGATACTAGTTGTATTAAATTTTAATATTATATTATTATTCTAAATCTCTGAATGAATAAATAAAACAAATAGGTGTGTTTTTCAATTTTACCTATTCATTAGAGTGCCTCTTTATGTTTATACCTAAATCCATCATAGGTGGGATTATTAACAAAAATAATGTCTCTGTGATGATTTTAGTGAATTAAAATATATAAATTTTTAGTTAAAAGATTAAACATTGTTATTTGGACATGTGAATAGGGGTGGAGAATGGGTAGACTTTTATAAATGGGGGAGAGGACAAATATAAAAATTTTAAAATATAATTTGATATTCATGTTATTATGTTGAAAATGACTCTAACATTGGTCATATTCTATTATTAGAGGTGATATTATTTAAATAATTCCATAAAATTCGTATTGGATAAGTTTTGGTCATTTCTAAAATCAATATTCTTAGTTTGACCCCCAGTAAACCCATTTTTACAGTAACCATAACAATTAATTTTTATGGTTTTCACTATTCATTATCATAAAAAATAATGTTTACTATATTAGGTAAAATAAATTTTGATGATTCAAAATATTGAATCCATTTTTCATAATTCAATTCGAAAAAGTGGAAAAAAATAAATTTCAAATTAAACTCATAGATGTGTTGAAAAAAAATATTTCTGAAGAAAAACATTCAAACGATAAAAAAATGTTTTAATTTATAAGTAAATATGCTAATGATTGAAATGAACTAAATTAGTTAAATTATAATATAATTGACATAAAATTTCATTAAATCCAATTTAATTATAATTTATCCATGAAGTTTATTTTAACTAAAAGGAAATTTTCTAAAAAAAATTTATTTTACTATCTTTATAATGGAATTCATCTTTTCAGAAAAACATAAAAAAATCACCCATAAATAAATTTATCATGTAGATATCTAAAATTAAAGATGAACTTTTTAAAATAATTTTTATAAAATGCGATAAAATTAATTTTCAAATTTCTACTTAGAGTGTCATGAATTATCCATTTTAAAAAATACAGGGTTTGGAAATCATTTCTTTTACATAGAAATAAGTTTTATTTTAAATTATAATAAATATATATCCATTGAATTTATTTTATACATGTGTCAAATATATAGTTTTCATAATTTATTTACTACTACTCATACATATCATCTTAATGGTTTGGTTAAATTCTCATGATTAAATAATAATATTTTAATAATGCATCATATTTTACTCATACCCAGTGATGCGTACATCACAATCATTCAATGATATTTAATTTATTTAAAAATAAATATATAATACTGTATTTGGGTGTTATATTATCCTATAATATTTATGTTTCATGTTATATACACTATCAAAAACAATGCTCCTCCTTTTAAATACTCGGGTGTTACATCTATCTTGTGGAATAAAGGATTCATTACAATTAATATATAAATATTAGCTATAATTTTATATAAATATCCACATTTGTTAATAATGAAACTCTATACTCATCAATTTTTTTCCTTAACCCAAATTTAATTCCTATAGTAATTAAGTATTAATGTCTATAAACAAATTTATATATCGGTTCAACAAAAGTAACATTAAATTCACTCAATTTTCTTCTCTAATTTCATTAGTAATATTATTAGGTGAAATATATGATAGTTAAACTTGATTCTCGTCATATTTTTTTGAAAGTGAAAAGAATTTTATGGTCATTTATGTCGATAACTAAACTATTTATCCAGTTAATGGTTTTTATACATCAATTGTATTTGTGAAATAAAATTCATGCATGCTTCAAGTCTTTATCATGTTATGTGTGAACAATTTTGTATCTTCTATCTAATTTTTCATGAGTATATGAATAAAATTATCAGAATAAGTTCATTCATAATATAAAAATTATATATATCAAACTCAATGTCTTATAAATTTCTAATATGATTTTATTTATATGTATCATATAAGGACCCAACCTTAAACATTACATAATATTGAATTATATTAATAATTAAAATTGAGGATATTGTCAGGTTTAGAGTTCTAGAGAATTTGGACATAAGTATTACATCTCAAAAGATTACAAAGAAAATATTTCTACACTGTTTTCATTTTTTCATAAAATGAAAACCCTAAAAAAAGGGACATGTCTAGTTGTATGTTTTAGACAGCATGAATTTTCTGTAATCTCAACCTTGACCCTATTCATCTTTATGTCCTATGAAAAACATTTCAAAACATGAGATGAGCATAAAAAGCTCAGTAAGGGTTATAAAATAATGAAAAGAAACATTAACCCATCAATAAATACAAATCAATGAAACCATAATTTTTAATCCTAACATAACTTATGATATCATATGATTTAGGAATAATACACACAAACTATAAATCATAAAGGTTACTTATCGAATCCATATCAAACTTACATTGTAGCTATCACAGCTACATAGGGAGTTACACTTGGAATACCTATAACTGTATATTCCCTAAATCACTTCTGGAAATTGGGTCTATCCCCATGAATCTATCCCCATGGTTTAAAGAACTGTGGGGATAGATTGGTTTTACTTGTCTATACCCACGGTTTTATTAAAACTGTGGGTATTCAATCATACATCGAACCTAACTATCGGGCTCCTCCTCCTCAAACATCCATCGTGATCCCCGATTCAACCCTACCTCCCCGAACCTCAACTCCCGGCCGTGTCCTCCCCTCCCCGACCACCGAATACCAGCCCTCCCTTCCCCTCTCTGACTCCCCTTTCCGGCCTCCGACTCCCAGATCCGACTCCTGGATCCACCTACCAGCTCCGCATCATGGCTCCGCCTCCCAGCTCCCGACCTGGACCTCCTGGCCTTTGCCTCCACCTCGACATCCTGGCTATCGCCTCTTAAACAAGGTAATATTGTACATCTTACTATAAATCAGGATGTAATTTTGAAATGATTAAAGATCTATTGGTATTTGGTAAACTCCTGGGTAGTTCATCCTTTTGGAAATAAGTTCTGGAATACAGTGAAATTAGTCAATCAATTATCGAACTTTTATGGTTTTAGAAACATTAAATTTATCCCTATGGGGCCTGAATACTTTCACATACTATTTTCTTCTCATGAGATAAAGAAAAATGCATGAGTAATTGGATATATTGTGTTAATTATATGAATAGTGTTTTTGAAAGAGTGTGATGAAATTTAGGATATGGATTCTGTGGTCAGGTTTAGATTACTCATGTTCGTATGCATATTATTCATCATATAAGGTAATATATAGGTGAATGAAATTAATATAATTTATAATTATGTCTTCATCCGATGAGGATTAAAATTTTTGGGGTATTTCCCATGCTTCAAATGGTGAGGGATGTAAATATAAAATAGTTTGGTCTAGTTTGGTTATTGTATGAGACTCTTGGTCTTGTCCCATTTTCTTCTTATTTTGGTTTCAACTACCTCCAGATGATGGGTTTTATAGTGTAAATTTGGATAACACAGGTGGTGTAGAGACCACAACAAATTGAAAATGTTGCTCCCTAAGATTATTATGGTATTGATCAACTATCTTCTATGTTATTCAGTCATCAAACATTCAATCATGCCTAGTTGGATCATATTTCTAGACACTTTTTCCCTTTGATAGGGCAGTAGAAATATGGTCCACTTTTGCTAAGGATTTTACATGTATCACCTGTTCTAAATCAACCACTATCTAGGAGATATATTTGAAGAGAAAGAAGTATTCCATGGTGTGGAATGTACTCTAGTGAAAAGGGAAATATCCAGGATGATCACTAAGGAAAACATCCCTAGGTTTCCTATGATCGATAATCCTATGGAGATAATTTTCCATAATGATAATAATGTAACTAGGTACCTATTCATTTTAAAATAAATAAATTATCCTTTTACTCTTTAAATAATGGGAAACCCTTATATCTGTTTGACTCTTAACCAGGATAGTTTTTTGTTTTGTTTTACTGAGTGGGAGGTGTCAGGTGATGTAGTGATTTCATGGGTTATCTAGTAGTCAGTGACACTAGATTGAGTGTAATAGCTAAAATTTATTCCTTATCAGTTTTATACCTATTTCACTAAATGGTATCTTCTAGATGCTACCCCATGTATTTAAACTCCCAGAATCTACATAGATATTTCGACATGATCGAAAGTGTCTCCACCTAATCATGGATTTTCTCTATAAAAAGATCAAAAAACTTCCCCTACGGTAGTAGAATTTTGAGTGAGTAAATTAGGCATTTCCATCTAAAGATAAATCTAGGGAACTTTTAATAGTAATGGCCTTATCCTTCTCTCACTTTTTGACACTTTTTTTCCTTAGATGAAGGATTATTTTTTGGATTGAACATCTGGTGTGTGAGTTGTTCAGACCTATAACATCTTCCTTGATAAATAAATTAAAGGATTCCAATATTTAGGTACTCTAATAAACCTAGGATGAAGTGAAGGGAAAATACTTTTACTCACCCAATCCTTGAATGCATATTTCATATGAGGCATTATCTATTATATACAATAGGTCAAGGAGGTTGTGGGTACAGGTATGCCACATGCTCTTGCAATGTCCTTATAACCCTGAATCTCAAGCCATAGAGAGATTAGAAATGTCTATTTTGATATAAAATATTATTTACCACATAAATATGATTATCATATATTTTATAATGGAGTTTTTTATCCTTTAACTGATATATATATTCCAATAGTTTCTGGAATAAGTAAGTCAAAGTTCCTCCTTTAGTACATATGGGTTCAAGATACGGCCGATGGTGATGATATGGTTAGGTTATGTGTAGTTGTAAACTCTGCCATTTCAAGATGGACATGTTTGTGGTGAGAAAGATGGAAAGTGAAACTAGTATTATAAGGATACAGTGGTCCTAGATTCATAGGTAATGGATCAAAAACATGGTATGATTTAATGGAGGGGGATTATAATGATGCATAGTCTTGATATAGTAATATGGTTAGGTTACTAAATTATCATTTTCTTCAGTATTTTTAGGTTCTACTTAAGAAAATAATGATGTATGATTTTTTATCCTTAAAGTTCTATTACTCTGTACTTACTATATTTTGTCTTTAATGATATTTTGTAGCTTCAATTATATTCTATACTGTGTATAAGATTAATGATAGTGTTCCTCATCACTTTAAATTGATGAATATTCTTCTCCAACATGTATACTCTCAACACCTTAATCTCATCACTTGATGATTATGATCAAGTCTCACTTCCTAATGTTCTTCTTTTAATTTGTCAAGGTAAAACCCCATTTATGAAACTTTACTCCCAAGCTCAAATTACTGTGTTTAAAATATTTTATTTCCTACTAGTTGTGGCCATCATTTACCCCTATATATAAATTATCTCTCATCATTACCATTAATATGCACCAATTCTAATTATCACATTCTAACAACTACATCTCTAATGTCTATAATGGCCAATGATCATATTATGGACATGTAAAGTTTTGAATTTTTAGTAATCTTTTATTTATTTTTTATGAAATATCACACATATAATTTATTAAATGGTAAATTCCCATATAAAAGGTAGGGGTCGTTACAACCATGATGTAGACATGGAATTTGATGGATTTTCTTTACTAATTTTTCTTAATCTTATCTCAAATTCACTTATTACCCATCAGTGAGTATGATTACTGTAAATAAAACATAAAAATTTCATTCAATATCCCTGAATGGATTTTATTCATTAACCATTTCATCGTAATCAAACACTAAAAATGTTTTTTTAATCACTGAACTATTGTAATGAATAATGGTTTTTCTAAGTATCCAACCCTTAGAGTAAAGATAAACACTATAATACCAATGTCTAAATTAAGATTTAATCACCTCTCCCTTAATCTATTTACTTAATGAGGGATATTAGACTCTAAGACATGTTATGTTTTTTGATCATCAAGGGCTCTTTAATTTCCTCCTTTTTTTTGTCAAAAACATGGGGAACAACACATCAACTCTTCTCTAAGTTTCAACTGCCAACTCCCTAAGTCTCCCCAATAAGGAACACTCTCTATATATTCTCAATTTATCATCTTCTATAAAAATAATAATAGAGTCCATATCCTTTTTAAAAAATATAACATTTATATTATCCAATCCTACGGTACTGTAATTCATTCTCTTCATTCATGCTTAGATAACATGAATTTTCAACATCACCCACTTGGAATAAATAGCCTCTATCACTCTTATCCTCTTTTAACCACTCTTCCATCCTTAATGTTCTCAACCAATAACCCATAATTCCTTAAAAAAAATATTTCTGTTACCATGATGTTGGGAAACACTTAATAGATTGTGTTTTAATCCATCAACATAGAGAGTGTTTTTTATTTATGGTTCTCTTTCCCAATAATAATTAAAACAACTCCTTTAACCTTTAGTGACCCATCATTTATGAAGGTATGCAAGAATCCATTTCATTTTACTATTGATTCCACTGTTTTTAAAATATTTTATCATGTGAGTAGAACATCCACTATCCATGATCCATGGACTATCCCCTTTGGATACTTTGGGTGAAACATCAACAACTAAATCTTTCTCCTTCACATTTTTATTCTTTTTTTGAGGATTTTGAGTGTTAAAACTATTATTTTTTTAGAATGGTATAATGATGAGGCATTCATTTTCATCATGAATAGGATTTTCACACCTTCCATAGACTTATTCTAGAATATCAAACATGTTTTGTGATTTCTATATAGAATTTATAATATGTTTCTAACATTTATTCATTTAAAGGGGTTGAAACCCCAAAACATTGATTCTCAATACTCCCATGTATGACATGATATATATTTTAAAAAACATAGTTTTTCTGTATGAACAAATATTCCAATGTTCCAATAGAATCCATAAAAAGAATATCTTTTACGAATCATGTTGTACAAAATTTGTAGGATACCTTGACGTGAGTTTATCAGGTTGGTACTAATGTAATTACTTTAATTTAGTTTTAGTTTGGAATGATATTTATATTTTAGTAATGTTTGGTTTCGTTTCATTTAATTATATTTCTTTCAATTCAGAAAACTGGGTTTAAAATGTGGTTTTAAGAATTTTATAACCCGGTTGTAAATTATCATTACTGAAAGATGTTATGACATTTTTTAAGTTGTATGTATGATTTGTAAAAATTGTTACTAAAAAATATTTATTTCATTCTTATACAGTTTATGAAGAAAACTACAGAAGCTCGTAAGAAGAGATTATTTGATGTTGATCCTGTTAGATGTGAGCGCGAGTTGTCTTCAGTGAGTATATTAATTCTAATATTTAACTTCTGCATTACATATAATATCCAGTTCATGTTTTTGATCAACTATTTTTAGTGACATATAACTCCAGAGTTTCCTCTTCCCAATATAGGACTGAGCAGGGATCCTCCTAGACCTAGGCGGAGCTCCCGTCCTACCACTCCCCACACTGACCCATTAGTGGACATCCCATCTACCACACATGTACGCCCTCCTCTTGAGACCCCTGGGATGTTCCCATACATGCTGCCATCATCATCCCAATTACCTTCTTTTTCCCATTCCATGTCATCACCGACTTGACCGATGTTCTCCCCTGCACAATTTCCATATCCATTCATGTATCCCCAGACCTACAATTAATATTCTGACATGTCTACACCACCTCCTTTTCCTACCATCCATCCTACATATATTGAGTCTATTCCTTCAGTTTCCACTTCTTTTCATGAAGATCAACCAGAGCATGCTATGGAAAAGATACTTCCTTCGGAGGATGCTGATCCCGCACAGTCCACAAATTCCTCACAGCCTATTCAGGAGCCTTCATCAGGTTTTTTATTATAAATGATTAATTTTATAGCATATCAATTTTTTTCTATTGTATTGTCACTTAACACTTCTCTTTTCACCTCTTATCTTATTTAGTGGGATCTTCTAGTAGGCGACGTGGGTGCACTCGAATGCGGGATACCTCGAATTGTGAAACATAGATTATGGTGGATTAGAATTCTCAAAATCAAATTGTAGGAAAAAATGCTATGGAGTGTAAAAGTTTCATGTCTACTTTAGCCAAATATCATGATATCGTTCCCGTGGAACCGTTCTCATGGGCACATATCAGTGCTGACATGAAGGATAAGGCATGGGTGTAGATATGGGTACGGAAATTTTATAAATTTATTTGTATATTATTAATGTATTTATATGACTTAACATTTTCATTGCAGAGTCGATTTAAATTTCCTAACGGTGAAGCTACCAAAGATTCTAGTTTGAGTGATCTTGGAGAGTATTGGAGGTCATATTTTATGAGTTACATATTGGTCAGAGGAGCAGAGTGGGTACTGAGTTAGAGGGTGTATACACAAACCATGACTGTCCAAAAAGTCAATATCAAAAAAGGATCGCACATTGTAAGACTGAACAATATAAGGTACTACCCATATTTAATGGTTTTTATATAAAATTTAATTTTTATTACTTGTATTGTTTTTTTTTTGTTTCTTTGGAAGTGCCAGTGAAAAAAAAAGATGAAATGACATATCTACACACATTAGGGCGCACTACAATGCCTGACAAAGAGAAGCGGCTGGTACGTTCATCTGAATTAAAATAATTTCTTTATTTAGAACATGTCATCATAACATATTCATGACTTCCCTTGGTTAGTCCACGTATCCTGAAAATCACATCTTATACTTGGAGAAATCTTGTCTATTTTTCCTAAACAAGTAGTATATTTCCTTTAAACCCATTTCTGAAAACCATTTCTGAAAACCATTTCAGAAACCCACCAATCGGTTATGATAGTCATTCACCTCAATGTTTGTAGGTCTTTGTTGCAACTCACTTCAATCCAATTTTTTTTCATTTATCATATATGGTTGTAATCCAATTTTGTGCACATCTCATATGCAGCAAGTTGAATTGGGCATTGAAGGTCCTGTACCTCGTGCCAAATTATTCTGCTTTAGTAGGAAAAAGAGATGGAACTGCAGTTAATTCACAAGCACAAGATAAAATTTTAAGATTTTTTATTTATATTTCAAACATTTATAAAAATTTTATAATTTGTTATGTTTATAATTTAAACAGTCTTCCTTAGAGGCCATGGATAAGAAGGAATCTGACAACTTAGGGCCAAATGATCATTTGAGTCAGGTGTTAGGTGTGGGGCATCCAGGAAGAGTCCATTGTAGATTAAGAAAAAACATTTTCCTTTCTAGGTACTGGTCATCATCAGACTCCTCTAAGGCCTCTGAGTTGGAAAGTGTGTGTACTGAATTAGCTGCGACAAAGAAAATAGTATTAGAGGAGCGTGAAAAAGTTAAGCTAATGAATAAAAATTTCATGAAAGCTCTGTCTGTTTTGAGTCAGTTACTTCCATCAGAGGTTTCTTCCACTTTTCATTCATGTATGACATCAATGTGCCCTTTAAATAATGCCTCGGGTGATTACCATGAGGGTCCTATTGGCGATGATGGTGGTGGTGATAGAGGTGGCGAAGATGTTGTTGATGATGTTGTTGGTGATGCGATTGCGGATGATGATATTGACGGAGCGGTTGGTGATGATGTATCTGATGATGTTGTTATCGATGTTTCTAATGATGATGATGATGCTAGAAATGGGTATGTAAATGAGGGGGATGGGGGGATATTAATCCCCTTCATTTTTGACTTAGGAAAGAGACTTGTGTTGGAGTTTAATGTTTTTTTTGTATTGGTGGACTTCTTGTATGTGAATTTCTTTATGCAATGAAATGCATTTTGGATTATTTTTTCCTCAGGGGTGTTATTTGTCAATTATTTATGTAATTTTCACATGATATATATTTTTTTATGGTTTGGTATGTTTATTATTATCTCACCACATAATTTTGGCCTTAGCAGTAGAGGGGAGGCCTGGTCTAGGGGGGGCAGCAGTGGATGGCTGGGGGGCAGGGAGGGGAAGGTTGAGAGGGGGGCTGGGAGGGTTGTGGGGCTATAGAGGAGGGCTGGGTGGGGGGGGGGCTGGGTGGGGAAGGTTGGGAAGGGGGTGCAGTGGAGGGATGGGGGCTGCAGTGGAGGTATGGGAGGGTTGGGGGGGCTGGGGGCTGCAGTGGTGGGCTGGGAGGGGGCTGGGATGGGAAGGTTGGGAGGGCTGGGGGTTGCAGGGGGCTGGGAGGGGGCTGGGTAGGGGGAGGGGTAGGAGGGGCTAGCCAGGAATATAATGGAACGTACCAAAGTGTCCATTGTTCTTCCTTATAAATTTCAATATTTACTTGTTTAAATATGGTATGGGATTTCCATAATACGTATTGCTCCTCTGTGTATTTTCTTATTGTGAATGGTGTTCTTGGGATTAATAAGCAATAAAAAATGAAATTTGAATAATA
Source organism: Viscum album (assembly GCA_963277665.1). Classification (NCBI taxonomy): domain Eukaryota; kingdom Viridiplantae; phylum Streptophyta; class Magnoliopsida; order Santalales; family Viscaceae; genus Viscum; species Viscum album. The sequence goes on from OY728145.1 coordinate 1,668,683,479, forward strand.
TAAAAACTCAGCATTCTTCAAATTATGCAAACAAATAAATTGACCCACTTCTCAATATGAATGCATTCTAATTGAATATATATGGAAGAATATTGTTGGTGGAAGATGTCAACTGAAGATAAAAAGATAATTGATGTTTCCCTCACCAGGCTGACTATTGAAGATCTGTGTAAGGTAGTGAATATTGTTGTGGATTACAACCCTCAATTTTATGGTGTGGTAGAAGATGTGGACCTTGACTTGGATGCTCAGGTCACCCTCATAATTGTCCACTCAACTCTCTTATGAATTATGACCATTTATTTATCTTCGTTTATAATAAAATCAATAACTGCATACTATACATAATTGGTATGTGGGATGCAGAGTGAATCAATATTCTAGAAGCTGAAAGTGTTCTTGAATGGTGCGCTGGAAACACAAAGCAAGTGCATGGGTGAGGTGGATGTTAACAAAACCGCCCAGAGCAGCCACTTCTACAAGAAAAGGGAGATTTACAATGCTCATGACAAGACCACCAACAGAAATGTTAAAAGGGCCTCCTTTTGATATTGGGACGTTGTAAATTCCTTTGCCAATGCTATGCTCATTTTTTGTTTTTTGGGTTTCATTTAGTTCTCCTCAACATACTTTCGAAGCTTACTCCTGTCGTTTGCTGTTTAAGGTTCTCCTCAGTGTACTCCCCAAGCGACGATGGCCAAATTGTTCATGTCCACATTGCTATGAGTTGGCTCTTCTTTTATATCTACCCTTCTCCTATTTTTTGATGACTTCAAGATATTATTTAAGTGAAAAAAACATTTCATTGAAATCAATCTCACTGATAACTTGACACCGGTTTTTGAATTCATTGATAATCATCTACAAGTGTATGATATGAACAAAAAAATACAATCAAAATTCCCCACTTCTTCTTTTAGTTTTTCTTAACTACCCCTATGTGAGACATGACCTACCTTGTACAATACTAATGTGGGAAGATACATACATAATATATCATACTAGAAGTTCCCTCGACCTTTATTATAATTTTATTTCACATTGAATCACATTCCAACTCATAAATTGTCACCATTATGTATAAATCCTGATTCCCTAATGACACATCCATGTATTATGTCACAAAAACACTAGTTTTCAAAAAAAAATTACCAACAACTAGATCAATATCCTAACAAAACCCAACACACAGTGACTCATGCTCTTTATAATGACTGACTAATCATCCCCAAACAATAACATAGATACAGTGAGAATCCTACTCTAATCTACTGGTCTCACACACTCCAATCATAGCCTAATACATTGTACCCTCATCTGTATCAATTAACATTATCATCAGCTACCCTATGTCGCTTAAATCTGAATGATACCAGCAAAAAAATGGGGGTCAAAACAAATTCATGGGACCTGATCTTTTTACACATGACCTCAATTCCCTCAGTAACCACAATGAGCAACATCACTAATTGTGTATTCCAACACCTTTTTAAACACCTCTGATAGTGTTCAATATAATGTGCATCATACAAATGATCCTCCATATCTAGAATCATAGTGGTAAATGTCACTCAAAGTAAGGTGTATTTTCACTCATCATTTTCCCAAATAAGTGAATCAATTATCACATCCCATGAAACCCCACATTAAAACATTTGATATCATTCTAATCAATCCATTAAAACACACCATATAATATCCAGTGTATATAAGGCCAAACTATCTATTTTAAACACCACAATGCCCCTATTTATCTCTTATGATCTATGGAAGTTGCATGTTCTTCAGTTCTCGGTTATACATACACAACCCTAACATCACCCATTTAATACACAATATATGTAACACATCTATCTGTTATCTATACTAAAATAGGCTTCTTATAGCTTACTTGTCACCTTATTACGCAGCCACGTCACCATCCAAAACAAATTGCTCCCTCCAAAATCGGGCATCCGTCGAACGTGTTCCCATTTCCCCCATGCATCCATCCTCCACTCCACCCTCCATCTTAGGGTTTCATTTCATCCATCAAGAGCCATTCACCTCTGCCTCCACCTTCATCAGTGAATCCCGCACCCGTTTTACCTCTGCCACAATTCCTACAAATCTTTCTTCCATTTCCCCTACAGCACCCCTCTTATGGTTCACACTGTTGTTTCCTCTCCGGCGCTGCACCTAGGGTTGTCACTTGCATTTTCCCTCCCTTTTCCAGCACCCAAAAAACTCTGAAGGCATATTCCTCACTCATTTTTTCATCATGTACTATGGTTCATCATCCCAAATTTTTTCAACTCCTCATATGTTTCCCACAGTTCCTACTCCTTCGAAGAATTTTAGTCATAACCCCTCCAGATACACTCCATCTCATTCCCTAATTCCCCTAAGATCATGATTTCTATCCTCATCTATAGCTGTCGACTATTTCTACTCAATAAAATCTTGGTCGATGTGTTTATCTCCCCACAATAGGTATGTTCTTTTAATATCGTTGAAATAATATCCTAAAAAAATTTCAGTATTTCCCTTCGCATAATAATTTTTCATATGTTATTACGCACTTCATATTTTACGATGAATATTGATTATTTTTATTTGTATATTGTAGGTTACTCACTCTAGACATGAAGAGATCAAGGGAATCCTACACTAATAAGTGCCAGATCTCTACAACATGTATGTTTTCCTAAAATTGTGGAATTAACCTCCCTACCATTCATCATTTTTCATTTTCATTTATACACTATATGAATGAAGGTTATTGGTTGTAAAATCATGGATTCAACCTCCTTTTCATCCAACAAATGAATGCAGGTGATATGTTTTCACTGTTGACTCCACTGTATATTGATTTTTGTGGACTAAAAACATATGAAACAGATTGTTATAATGATTTTATACAATTATTTTTTCACTATTGACTACAATGTATATTGGCAAGGTAGTATTTTAGTATGATTATATTGTGATTCAGTGCGTTTTGTCTCCATTATGGGATATTCATCTCACATGAATAGTCAATGGATCTGTTCAATGATGCAAAGTTGTAGATTTGTGGGTCATGTCTATGAGGTGCTAGACATACATTGATAGTTCTCATTCCAGCATTGCGATGAACCAAAATATTGGTGAATGTGCATGGGATGATGGAATGAATGCCTTCAATTTACAAGCATGGAGAATAAACTTAAGAGATGTGTATCATTTATTTCTCAGCAAGGATTGATGCAGGTATTTTTTTCCCAACTAACTCTTCAATAGGATAGGATGTATGGAAGTTTATATTGTTTACAACTCAAGAAGTAAAGGAAACTCTTGTAATCACATTCTTCATGAGTTTGACTGGTATTTCATATGTTATAATCTTTTTTTTATTTCAGTGAGTTGTATTACCTTAAATAAACATAACTTATGGGAACATATTTAGGTGGACACCTGATTTTAGATTTATTTTCTGTTATAATCTGTTCTGTAAGACAGTGAGTTGTAGTACCTTATCAAATTTTTAGGTTGTTTTCTAATAGGTTGCAGTACCTCACCTGGTTGGGTCTACATATAAATAAAAAATGTCATGCATCAACATATTTCATGCAGGGAGATTCAGTCTTTGAAGAAGATTTCACTGGCACACTCTGTTACTGTTACTAAACATGAACTACTACAATAATCTATTCTGGCCTATAAATTAGTTGAACAACATTATATGGGTTTTTGATGATTCTATACACATGAAAAATCTTACAATGAATCTAAAATCCTCAAAAAATTATTTATATGACTTTAGGTATCCTTATTTTATAACTAAAATAATGAATACTAAATGATGTTCCATTCTTATTTCAAGAGTAAGAAAAAATCAAATATGTTTTGAGAAACATATATTATGAAAACACCAAGGATCAGGTAAACAAAAATATCTTAAGGGAATTAATCTGGTATGTTTTTTGTTCTAAACTGTTCTTTATTACAGTGAGTTCTAGTACCATATAAAAACATATCTTAAGGTAAATTATTCAGTTTCAGAGTCGAATTCATAATTTTGTTTTCTGTTATACTCTGTTATAATCTATTTTATATTATAATGAGTTTTAGTACCTTATTAAATATTTTATACAATTTTATAACATGTTTTAGTATGCTACCCGAATCGGGTATTCAACCAAGATCTGGGCAGTGGGGAAGGCTGGGCAGTGGGGAGGGAGGGGGAGGGGCTGGGCAGTGGGGAAGGAGGGGGAGGGGCTCGGCAGGGGGAGGGAGGGGGAGGGGCTCGGTAGGCGGGGGGGGGAGGGTAGAGGGCAGTGGGGAGGGAGGGGGGGTTGGGAAGGGGGAGGGTTGGGCCGTGGGGAGGGAGGGGGAGGGGCTGGGCAATGGGGCTGGGTAGGGGAGGGCTGGGCAGGGGGAGGGCTAGTTAGTGGGGAGGGAGGGGGAGGGGCTGGGTAGGGGAGGGGGAGGGATGGGTAGTGGGGAGGTAGGGGAAGGGGCTAGGTAGGGGGTGGGTTGGGCAGTGGGCAGGGAGGGGGAGGGGGAGGGGGAGGGCTGGGAAGTGTGGAGGGAGAGGGAGAGGCTGGGCAGGGGGGCTATCTAGTGGGAGGGTTGGGAAGTGGGGGAGATAGGGGGAGGGGCTGGGTAGGGGGGAGGGGGATGGGCAGTGGGGAGGGGCTGGATAGGGGGAGGGGTGGGCAGGGGGAGGGGAGGGCAGTGGGGAGGGAGGGGGAGGGGCTGGGCAGGGGTTAGGCAGAGGGTGTGGGCTCCTTATTTAGAAATGTCTTGTGGATGCCAACTAGTGTTGTTTAATGTTAATTTGGATGGATCATTGTAGGCGAGATCAGGTAGTTTCTAAGAGGAGATCATTGCTTTACTTTGACTACTGGGACCGTTTGGGGAATACCATTTAAAGAGGTCTATTTTTTCTATACATGATCAACTCTAAAAAAGAGCTTATGGATGGGGTATATAAACAGTTGTAGGAGGATTTTAGATGGGGTATATAACCAATCACGGAAGGAGTTTTAAATTTTTGTGTATAACCAATTTTTGAATAAAGGATAGGGTGTAGAACCATTTTTTGTATTTTTATAGTCACAATGTCTAACCAATTAGTAGTGATATTATTAGATTATCCTTGTTGTCTCGTATAACCAACATGGAAAGTAGGCTTTTCAGTAATCTTTGTAAATCATCTTGTTCCAGTATTGTGCTTTGATTTTCATATGTATGAGGTAAGGATGATATTTTTATATATCGGATCATGTATTTAACCATCCATATAATGGATTGAAAGTTCTATTTTAGATGTTTAGATGTTGGGGATTAGGTTGGATTATCAAACATATAGTTTGACATGTCATGTATATGTGCTATTGCAAGTGCAGAATGGAGGTGCAGAATGGTCGGATGAGGTGCACCTACCTAGGGAACCAGTCCATACCCATGGATTACCAAAACGTGGGTAAATGCTATTGTAATTATGCAGGTGCAGTGCTACCAATCTATACCAACGTTTTGATAAACTGTGGGTAAATGTTGCAGTGCTTCCAATCTATACCCGTGGTTTGGTAAACCGTGGGTAAATGTGGGCTATTGTGAATCAGTGTACCCACAGGTTTTACATAAATACCTATGGTTTGAAAACTGTAGGTATACATCAATACCCACAGTTTAATAAACCATGGGTAAAAACAATTTTTCGTCGTCTATTACCAGGGTTCTCTGAAAACCGTGGGTGTAGACCTATTGCGATGGAACTGCAGCCCACGGTTAATGAAACCGTGGGTATAGGGTATACCCACAGTTTCAAGTTCTATACCCACGGTTTAAAACTGTGGGTATAAGTGCTATTTCTAGTAGTTAATATCTTTGGAGAAACATCACATTTACCTCTGTAATGTTACCCAGCTCATTGGAGAGCTATCGTGGTCTCACCCACCCTAGGTTTATCACGGAACCAACCGTATACATAAACAATGCCCAATAAGCATAACACAATCATAACACATAACACATTTATAATGCAAAGATAACATTTCCACATTCCAATATATCAAATCATGATAGTTAAATCAATAATGCTTTATCAAATCATTTTCAAAATTATTTAAAAAGAGATTTTTGAATCAATGTGTCCCATACCACATTAAATATTTTAAAGGAATTATCATTTGAAAAAAATAATTTCCATAAAAATAAATCCTAAAACCCATTTTTAAAACCTGGAAATTAATTAGTAATATTTATAAGAATAAATCTTTATAACATTTAAAATGATATTTTAGTTAAAGTGCTCTTTTAACAAAAAGAGATACGCTTGAATACAAATAATTGAGGAATAAAATTTAATCAAAAATTTATAATATCTTAAGAATAAAGGGATTAATTATATAATATATCAAAGGATAGTATATAAAATATATTAGAGTGAATTAGTGCATAACAATAATGAAGTCTCAGTGGAAATGTAAATTGAGATAAAATCCCTTATAAAGATGGTATCCTTAAATTAATGATAAATCAATCACTTAATTATGTGTGAAAAATATAAATACACCAAATATAAGTGGATATTATGTTTAAAACAATCATAGGTCAATCACACATATTCATACGATGACATATTCAAGAAGTACAAGTTGAAATCAAGGAATTGAAATTGGGTTAAAAAGTTCCCTTGTAAAAATTCGACAACTTAACGGTGTCACTTTAAAATTCAGAAAATGATTTGATTAGATAAAAAGGTAATCTCAGCACTTGGAAATAATGTTTACATAAATAAGGATATAAAAGAACATATCCCAACTTAATAATATGTACATTCAAAGACATAAAAAAATAAGTCTTTTAAAAAGAGGAGGGTGAAAGGTTCCCTTACTGATTTGGTAACTTACAAAACAAATGCCACATGAAATAAGGATCATAAAATGAAGATGAAAACACTCATAAATGAAATTATATTACACAAATAGTACAATCATTGGCAGTAAATACACCACAAAAAAAGATATAGTGGCAAATATTGCATGAATCTCATTGGAATAAAAAGTGAGATGAAACCTTTTACCACGTTGTAATCAATTGAGTCGTATGACCAAAAGTTAATATCCACCAAATGAATTATAGAATAACAGGAATATAATGGGGATCATGATAATATATATCAAATGTCAGTACAAAATACACCACATGCAATGAATAAGTGGCGAACAATGGAAATCTAACGGAATTAAAAGTGAGATAAGAAAATCCCTTACCTCGTGTCCGACATGACTCGTTTGTTCCTTGTTCTTCTTGAATTATAGACAAAATTTTAATTCTAATTTCATAAGAACTTTTTTATAGATTATTATTCCTTTTATATCACTTATTACCGTGTTATAAACATTATTTAATCTTTTAAGTTAATAATGTTCGTTTTGTCAATATTTGGTACTTGAGTCAAAAATGGAATTCTTACAATTACAAGTTGTTCACATAGTGAAAAGATCATTATATCCAGAATGATATTCATGATTTATATATCATATATATCTAGTATATACTTGTATTTATAATAGTAAATAATATTTGGAGGTACGAAATGAAATGCACCGTTCATGGAGATGGTAAGTCGTACGTACGTATAAATGCTACTTCCATTTATATTTCTTATTTTAATTGAATTAAAACATAACGGCACATAGGTATATTATAATTATAGTATAATATCATATATTATATCATTAACGTTATCCTTTATATGTCTAACATATGGTATTAACGAGTCATATTACTTTTAGGGTCGGCAGTCCGCACTTCCTCCAATGAAATTATCGCGTTTACCAATAATGGAAACCAAAAAGGTATGATATAAATGGAAAATACAGAATCATAAAGAAAAAATAAAAATAATATATATCATATGTAAATACAGTTCCATCATAATGGCCACCATGAGAGGTGGTATAAGGTAATTGAACAATCATCGTTTCCTGAGGCATTAGTTTTCCATCCACAAGAACATTATGTTCGTCACCCATTATATGGAGGTGCATGTAAGAGTAGTTAGAATACTTCTAATAAAAACATCCTATTATATTTAGGAGACTGTTTTTTTTATAAAAGAAAGTAACAAAAAGAGTATATGGGTTGGAGAAGTAAAATAAAAGAAAATAAGGTAAGAGAAACCATTACCTTTAATTTAGGTAACTTCCTTTGGTTTGAACCAAAAGGTTTTCTTGAAGTGCCTTCTGCCTAAATTAAGGTTTCTAGGAAGAGGATAAGGATGTAGGGTGCTTAATTGGACAAGTTTTGGATGAGCCAAAAGGCTTGAGAGGTGTGAGGAATTTGTTAGAAGTGGTGTCCTTTTATAAGGCGGAGGAGGGCCTCTTTAGGAATGTCTGAAAATATTATTTTATTATAAACTTATATTCGGTTTCAAAAGGACCAAAAATCATTAGAGTGAAAGATAATATGAATCATGGACGAAATAAAATCAGACAATTGGAATTGGGTCGGTTTTGGATAATATTTTAATATTTATAATCTTATTTATTTAAATGATTTATTAATGAGGTAAGCACTACATCATTATTGCGTCATAAATAATTCAATTTATTTTTTCTCTAAAAATTACAAAAAAAATACCATTATTTAGGAAATATTTTTATATTTTCAAGGAATATTTATAGTCAAAACTATTACTTATATAATGCTATATAAAACATAATTTACTAAAATATTTTTTTTATGTCATTTTTGCCTTTACATTTAACTAATTAATTTAAAGTCTCATTATCTTTCATAAGTGGCTCCATGGGGTTCTAAAAAAGACCTTAAGATGCCCATGGTCTGTTATTACTCATCCAATAAGGTTATTACATGTGTTAAGGTAATTTTGAATTATTATAATATTGTTTTTACCTTGAATTACCCTATTTACCTTTAACTGCGGTAAATAAAAGTAAAAAGTTACTATTCACCAAAATAATTTTCATCATATTGAACCAAATTTTACTTATTAATAACAAACATGTATGTAGTATTTCGGAAATTCAATTCATAGAAGCGGTAAAATTTTATTTAAATGAAAAATTCGGGTTTTTTAACTACTACTAAGTGGTTTAACTATTCATCAAAAATAGAAGTTTTTCAAAGAAATACAAAAAATTCAGCCTAAGATATATTTGTTATTACAAATTCAAAAACGATGTCTATTTTACCAAATTAAAAACATAGAATTTTCATTAATTAATTTAAAATGAATTCCCGTTGTCAAAACAAATATTTTGTTTTTATGAAACAATATCTATCAAAAGATTGACACTTGCTTATGTCCAATATCATTGTCAAATTAATTACAATGACCAAAATTGGATTAAATTATAAAAATATATTCTAATTAAACTTTAAAACCAATTAAAAATATAATATAATCATAAAAATAAATTAGATTAAAAAGTAGATTTGAATTAAAATATTGTACTGTTCACTATTCATTAAAAATTGAATTTTATCAGAAAAGTACCAAAATTTTACCGAAGGTAAATTTTAATGTTCCGATTCTGAAGGAGAGTATTATTTTTTCAAATTTAACATATAAAAGTGGTCAAAACTATATTTAAGGAGGATTCTCCATCAAAAGGCAATAAATCAACCTTTTACTGAATATTAGAGTATCCGTGCTTAAAATTAGATTCATTCATATTTTAAGACCTTACCTTTTATTGGATAATTGTAAAAACATTTAACAAACATGTATAATAATTTTGTAGTTATTTCTGGTCATTTACTCTATTATAATGGCTAGGAGTTAACTACCATTTAAATTAATAATATTATATTGTTAGAGTGCAACGTAAGATTTCAAAGACACACTTTGTTGTGTGTTGGGTATGCTATCAAACATAACAACACTTTTAAAGTAAAATTAATATTTAATTTCCAAATATTAATAAATATGAAAATGTAAAATTCTTCATTTACCCAGGATGTTACATCCTTCCCCCCTTTTGGGAATTGCGTTGTTACAATTTCAAAATTGTGCTCAGAAACTTCATTGAAATCCCCACATCGGAAAACAATTAAATAAAACTATCACATTAAATAAAGTAATATAAGTAAAACTGTTACTCGAGGAAATAGATACTAGGATTCCATGAAAACATGGATATGGAGGGGAAAAAACCACCATGTTCTCATGGAGAGTGATAGAAAACAAGTTTATGTGAAAGTTAAGCACCAGAAAATCACAAACTTTTGATGGGTTAAACAGTCTTTGATTCCCCAGTTGGAAAAGTTAACAGACAAGGTTTTTGTTTTAAGTTACTTTTCATTGATGAATTTATTTATGAGATTAACTAAAAACATAAGGAAATATACTTACTTGTCATGTATACTTTCATCTTTTACTAGATTTCTAACACAAACTCATATTTTCTTCAAACGATGAGTATTCAGGATGACTTTTTTCACATTAAGATCGCTATAATCAACTTGGAGAGAATCACATAATTCACAAAAAATGAACTATATATTTCCCATGTCTTTAGTCCTTGACCAAAACCAAAATGGTTTGAACCAGATTAGATAATCCCCAAAAAGGATAATCTTTTACAAAAAAGAAAAACCACTCTTAATCTCCAAAATTTTTCAAAGAAAACTCATAATTCATCAAAGATAATTAAATAAACAGTTGTCCATAAAATTATTCAAAGTAATCCAAACAAATATTGAAACCGAAATCTCAAAAGGATTTAATCTCGTATTATTCCAAGATAAATCTTAACATTTATCTCTAAATAACATCAGTTACTCTTATAGAATCATATTGAAAACTAATTAACCTAATCACATATCCTCCATGATAGGTTAATCAATTCCATTGATAACCCAAAATCAACTAATTCTTGATTCATAAAATCATCTAACTAAAAATATTTAATCATATTAACTAGGGGATTCATGTAGTCCAGTGGTAGGTGATAAATACCAGTCGCATTTTGGTTATGGGTTTAATTCCCATAGCTTTGTCCGACATGAAGGATTTCCACATGGTCTGCGTGTTGTCCTTTTTTTAAAAACTATAAATTTTATAACATTCCCAAAAAGAGATAAATTCAACAAAAATAACCATAACATATTATAACCATGAAGGTTATCTATTAACTTTCATTTTTCATCACAAAAATGTATTAACCTATAATTTCCTCAAATTCATTGATCATATAAACCCAAATGTTTCTTTATAACTCTATACACAAAAGAAAAGATAATTATTCCTTGAATAAAATATTCATATATCAAACATTAGGGTTACACATACTATAAAAAGACTTCTAATGTAATTCCCATCATCAAAAGATCCTTAATACTTTTAAGCATATCACCATCCTAAAATCTACCATAACGCTTGAATCCGTTATATGTTAACTTCTTTCTCATTCAACATTTTTCATGATCCATTAACCATTCCTTTTCAACTTATTCTGAAATACTTCTTTCCTACAAAAAAATCATGAATCATACCCTAAGATTCAATAATTTTAAAACATTTGTAAAGACATAATCCAAACCTTTCCTTGATCATTATTAGTAATCAAAATGGAATTAGGTATTGGTAAAAAAAAATTTGTACGATCTTGGTGATCCCATTCCTGATACATCTTCGTAGGATGTCTGTTTGTGTAATGACCATGCACACCACATTTAAAACATTCAATTGATCCCTCAGAAAGAACATCTTTCCCTTCCCAAGATTCAACCAGATACTTCCTTTTTCCATGGAAGGTTCTTGCTTTATGACCTCCATTCCAACATCTATAGAATCTTCTCGTCCCTTTGAAGCATTTTCCTAGGTGTTTCTTTCCACATTTCTGACATATAGGTTTTTGAACATACTTATCTTTATGATTATTACCTGAAATTATGTATGGATTTGTTTCTCACATATACGATGCTTTTAAAAATCACCAAGGTTTAGGTTTTCAATCATGAATCTAGATAGATGGTTGAGAATAACCAAAAGAAATCTCATTGCATCTCCCATGCGATTCAATTGCTCGTTTATAAAACCATCATAGTTTTCTTCACATCCACTGTTACTTTGGTTCCTACTAGATCCTGCCATTTACTCAAACAAAAAATGTTAGTGTCAGTATATCACAAAAATAATCATATAATGTCTTATGAGAAGGGTAAATACTAAGATATAATTATTCATGTTATCTTAAAATGATTCACATTATCTAAAAAACTATTACTCTTTTTGTAATCCGAACCATTATGGTAATTTCACTTATGCATTAAGAATACCCTAACCTCTAATGTTATCTAAACCGACCTCTGATACCAACTATAAGGACCTGACTTTAATCATTACATCATATTGAAATAAATGAATAATTCACATTGAGGATCTTTTCAGGTTTAGAGTTTTAGGGAATTAGGACATAACTATTACATCTCAAAATATTACAAAGTATAAACATCTACACAGTTTCCATTTTTTTCATAAAATAAGAACTCAAAAAAAGTGACGTGTCTAGGTCCATGTTTTAGATAGCATGACTTTTCCTTGATCTCATACTTGGCCCTATTCATCTTTATGTCCTGTGAAAAACATTTCAAAACATGGTATGACCATAAAAATATTAACAATGGTTATAAAATATTGAAAAGAAACAGTATCCCATCAATAAATACAAATCAATGAAACCATACTTTTCAATCATAACATACCTTACAATATCATAAGATTTATGAATAACACACACAAATAATAAATCATGATGGTTACTTATGGAATCCATATCAAACATACATTTTAGCTATCACATCTATGTAGGGAGTTACACTTGGAATACCCACAATAGTATATTATCTAAATCTCTTATGAGAGACATCGCGTTTACCTCTGTCGTGTTACCCAAATCATTGTAGAGCTATCTTGGGATCAACCACCCTAGGTTTATCATGGAACCACCCGTATATGTAAACAATTCCCAATAACCAAAACATAATCATAACACAAAACACATGTATAAATGAAATATAACATTTCCACATTCCAATATATCAAATCAAGATATTGAAATAAACAATCCTTTATCAAATCATTTTCGAACCCATTTAAAAAGAGATTTTTTAATCAAAGGGTCCCATACCACATTGAAGCTTTTAAAGGAATTATCATTTGAAAACATTAATGTCCATATAAACAAATCCTAAATCAAAATTTTAAAACATGGACATTAATGAGAAATATTTAGAATAATAAATCTTTAAAACATTTAAAACAATATTTTATTTAACGAGTTATTTTAACAAAAAGAGAGACGCTTGAATACAAATAATTGAGGAATAAAATTTAATTAGAAATTTATAATATCATGAGACTAAATGGATTCATGATATAATATGTCAAAGGATAGTATATACACCATATAAGAGTGAATTGGTTCATAACAAAAATAAAGTCTTAGTGGAAATGTAAATTGAGATGAAATCCCTTATAAAGATGGTATCCTTACATTAAGGATAAATAAATAACATAATTTTGTGTGAGAAATATAGATACACAAAATATACGTGGATATTAAGTTTAAAACAATCATAGGTCATTAACACATATTCATAGGATGACATATTCAATAAGTACAATTTGAACCCAAAGAACTGAAATTGGGTTAAGAAGTTCCCTTGTAAACATTCTACAGCTTAACGACATCACTTTAAAATTCGAAAAATTAGTCAATTAGATGAAAATGGTATCTAATCACTTGGAAATAAAGTTTACTTAAATAAGTATATGGAAGAACATATCCCAACATAATAATATGTAAATTCTAAGACATAATAAAAAAGAAGTATTTTAAAAAGATGAGGGTGAAAGGTTCCCTTGCAGATTTGGTAACATACAAAACATACGCCACATGAAAGAAGGATCATACAATGAAGATGTAAATAATCATAAATGAAATTATATTACACAAAGAGTACAATCATGGTCAGTAAATACACAACACAAAAGGAAATAGTGTAAAATATATCATGAATCTCACAGGAATAAAAGGTGAGATGAAACCCTTTACCATGTCGTAATCAACTGAGTCATATGACCATAAGTTAATATCCACCAAATGAATCACATAATATCATGAATATAAATATTCCCATGATAATATATATATAATGGCAGTACACGATACACCACATGAAATGAATAAGTGGCAAACAATGGAAATCTCGTGGAATTAAAAGTCAGATAATAAAATCCCTTACCTCATGTCCGACTTGACTCGTTTGTTCCTTTTTCTTCCTGAATTATAGAATAAATTTAATTTATAATTTCTTAAGAACATTTTTTATGTCTATTATTCCATTTAAATCACTTATTACCTTGTTATAAAAATTATGTAATATTTTATGTTAATAACGTTTGTTTTGTCCATATTTGGTACTTGAGTCAAAAATAGACTTCTTACAATTACAAGTTGTTAATATATTCAAAGTTTCATTATATCCAGAATTATATTCAGGATTAAATATCATATATATCAAATATATCCAGTATAAAAATGTATTTATAATAGTACATAACATTTAGAGGTAAGAAATGAAATACATCGTTCATGGAGACAGTAAGTCATACGTACGCATGAATGCTACTTTCATTTATATTTCTTATTTTAATGGAATTAAAACATAATGACACATAAGTATATTATAATTCATTATAATATAATATATAATATCATTAACCCCATCCTTTATATGTCCCACATATGTTATTAATGAGTCATATCACTTTGAGGGGGCTGTAGTCTGCACATCCTCAAATGAAATTATAGTATTTACCCATAATGGAAACCAAAAATGTATGATATAAATGGAAAATATAATAGAATTAAGAAAACATAAACATAATATATATCATATATAAATATATTTCCATCATAATTTCCACAATGAGAGGTGGTAGGAGGTAATTGAACAATCATCATTCTGTGAGGTGTTAGTTTTCCATCCACAGAAACATTATGTTCTTCACCCATTAGATAGAGGTGTGTAAAAGTTTAGTTCCAATACCTATCATAAAAACATCCTAGTATATTTATTATTCTGGTGTTGTTATAAAATAATGGAATAAAAAGATTTTAGGGGTTTTAGAATTAAAATAAATGAAAATAAGTTAAGAGAAATTGTTACCTTTAATTTGTGTAAGTTCCTTTGGTTTTAACCAAAAGGGCTTCTTGAAGTGACTTTTCCTAAGGTAAGGATTATAAAAGGTATAGAGTGATATAGGGAGATTAATTGTTCAGAGTTTGGATGAGCCAAAATGCTTTAGAGGTGTGAGAAATTGGTTAGAAGTTGTGTCCTTTTATAAGGGGGGAGGGGCTCTTTAGGAAAGTGTGACAATATTATTTTATTATAAACTTATATTCGGTTTTAAAATGTCCAAAAATCATTAGAGTCAAAGATAAGTTTACAAATGGTCTAAATAAAATAATCCAATTGTCTTTGGATAGGTTTTGGATAATATTTTAATATTTATAATCTGATTTGTTTAAATGATTAATTAATGAGGTAAACCCTGCATCATTATTGTGTCATAAATAATTTAATTTATTTGTTTTCAAAAATTATAAAAAAACTACCATGATGTAGGAAATAGTTTTATATTTCCAATGAATATTTATAGTCAAAAATATTACTTATATAACACCATATAAAAATTAATTTACAAAAAGATGTTTGTTTATGTCATTTTTGCCTTTATATTTATTTAATTAATCTAAAATGTCATTATCTTTCATAAGTGGATCCATGGGGTCCCAAAATAGACCCAAAATGCCCATGGTCGTCTATTACTCATAAAATAAGGTTAGAAAATGTGTTAAGGTGATTTTTAATTTTTATAACATTATTTTTACCTTGAATTACCCTATTTACCTTTAACTGTGGTAAATAAAAGTTAAAGATTACTATTCACCAAAAATTATTTTCATCTTATTGAACCATATTTTACTTATTAATAACAACCATGTATGTCAGATTTTAGAAATTCAATTCAAAAAACTGGTAAAATTTCATTTAAATGAATAAGTAGGTTTTTTAACTACTACTAAGTGGTTTCACTATTCAGTAAAAATTGATGTTTTTCAGAAAAATACCAAAAATTCAGCCAAATCTATGTTTCGTATTACAAATTAAAAAATGTTGTCTATTATACCAAAGTCAAAACATGGAATTCTCATTAATTAATTTAAAATTAGTTCCAATTGTCAAAACAAATAGCACGTTTTTAATAAACAATATCTATCAAAAGATTGACACTTGATTATGTCCAATCTCAATGTAAAATTAATTATAACAACCAAAATTGGATTAAATGATAAAAATATATTCTAATTAAACTTTAAAACCAATTAAAAAGATAATATAATAATAAAAATAAATTATATTAAAAATTAGTTTTGAATTAAAATACAGTATTATTCACTATTTATTAAAAAATTAATTTTAATAGAAAAATACCAAAATTTTACCCAAGGTAAATTTTAAGGTTCCTATTCTAAAGAATAATTTTATTTTGTCAAATTGAACATATAAAAGTGACCAAAACTATATTTAAGGAGTATTCTTCATTAAAAGGTGGTAAATCAACCTTTTACTGAATATTGGAGTATTCATGCTTGAAATTAGATTCATTCATATGATAAGCCCCTAAATATTATTGGATAATTGTAAAAACATTTAACAAACATGTATAATCATTTTGTAGTTAGTTCTGGTCATTTCTGCCATTACAACGGCTAGGTGTTATCAACCATTTAAATTATTAATATTATATTGTTAGTGTGCAACGTAAGATTTCAAAGAAACTCGTTGTTGTGTATCGGGTACGCTATTGAACATAGAAATGCCGTTAAAGTAAAATTAATATTTAATTAACAAATATTAATAAATATGAAAATTTCATATTATTCATTTACCTGGGATGTTACATATCATCAATTTTATCATTAAAAACATTTATCTATAATGTGGTCACTTTTTTAATAATTTTTTACATTTCAATAAATATTTAATAACCAATAAAATATATTAACCTATGTCAGGTTAAATGTATAAATTTTTTTTAAAAAAACATAATAAATCATTGTATACAATGACTCAAAATTAATTTACCATTAGCCTTTTTCAATTAAATAATTCAAATTATTATATATTTAAATATTGAATAGATAAAATATATTTTGAAACATTTACACGATTCTTTATTATCTAATCCAAAACATAAAGTTACTTTTCATACACATTATGTGTTATCTATGAAATATCATATAGATTCAAGTTTAACCTCTTAGGAAGCACATGTATGGATTACTTCTAAGGGTACAAATTATTTGACTATAACCATGGGGTGAGTTAAATATAAGAAAATAATTGATTTCAAATATAAAAATCATGGTTTTTCATAATGTGTTTATGGTATTTATAATAAAGTTCTCAATGACGTTTTAAATACATTTATAAGAGGAAAATGATTCAATACTATGAACTTGATAATAAAACAATGTTTATTCTATTTTTTTTTATAACGAGTGGTTCTGTTCACCCTTTAAATTTACAGAAAACCTAGTTTCAAAATAGGTGGGGGTGAATTACCATGAGACTTTAGCAGTTATGTATAATATTTTTATCTTGTATATTGAATAAGATAATATATCAAGCCACTATAGTAGTAGTTCACTTCATTATGAATGGGATTTGGAGCCACAAAATGGGTTGATGTGCTATAGGTCCTCAAAGTTGTTAAATGTTTTTTAAGAAAATGATAATCTAGGCTATTGGAATTGTTCAAGTAGAGTGCATACAGTAGTGAATTGGAGAGTCTAAAGACATGGAGTTTATTGTGGGTCTTTTGATGGTGGGATCGATCACTGGAATCAATGAATTGATATAAATAACAAGACAATATAAGAAATGGAACGAGTGAGGTTATGATGAGCTGGTAGGTATGTATGGAAGAAATATAGGATGGGTTGTTTCAACTTAATCCTTATGTCATTAGTAATTTTTCCCATTTAATCCCTTAGACTTTTCTGCCACTGGGAATCAATGTCATGTAAGTGTTACCTCTCAATATAGTATTAATGGGTATTTATCATGATAATAATAATAAAAATGAATCAACTTCTAGGTAAGGGATATATATCAACCAAAAATATAAAATATCATAAAACCATGTCAAATAAATTTTGATGTGGTTTCGTTGAATACATTTTCTTTAATTAGAATTAGAATATCTTCCAATTACACTTTTAACATGGGTTATTTGCATATTCATTTAAGAATCTTATCATTTTAAGACCCATAAGAAACTTACCTAGTATGTTAAGTGAATAAATATCATTATGCTAACCAAGTATCTCATGTTAAATGAATGATTATTAATTAAAATTTCATAAATAAGAGATAGTCCAGAAATTACATAATTTAAATCATTATATAAATATTATGAATTGTTTTTATCAAAAACTCTAAATCCTTCTTGAAAGTCTAAATATTTAATACCTCACAATTACACTTCATAATGTACCACATATAAAATCATTAAAAAATACATTGTATATTATTATTTAATATATACATAAATAAATTTCTATAAAATGTGGATAGATTAAAAAAGGTAACATGGATATGATTAGGGATTTTACATTTATAATGGACTTTTTAGTAACTTTTAAACTATGTAATTTTACCAAACATTCCAAAATAAATAATTATTATTTTTTATTCTTAAAAAATAACATCCTATTACAAATTTGGATTTTCTAGTACAATTTAAGTATTAAAATTATATAATACTAAATAATTTTAATATTTTTTAACCAGACATAATTAGGTCAATAATAATTAGTAATTCTATCAAAAAAAATTATTAGAAATTGAATAAAATATATTATAGAATAATTATTTTTTAGTTTAGAACAATTTTATATATTATTAGAATAATATATTATTCTATCTTACAATTTCACAAAATAATTATAGATAAGAGAAAATTATTTTTTTCTATATTTTCATATAGGGACCAAATAATTTTGATAATGTATATTTTTCTAGATATCTGCATAGGGTTTCAATTTTTAGAAAAATGAAGTTTTTTTTCATAGTAATAATTTATTCAACATATAAATTCAAACTAAAATTTATTATATTATTTTTATATGATTATAAATTGCCTTTAAAATATGAATATCTTTTTCAAGATATGTTTAATGATAATTATTTATAAAATAGAACATACTTTTCCATTATATTTAATTCATGAGTCTTCGGTGATACTTATACTTATCCTTCACATAGTTTATTGATACCTTAAGTATATCTCTATAATTTTATAATGAGTCATTTTATATAATTTATTAATTATTGATTTAAGAGTTGAATGAAATATATATAAATGTTAACTCACTATTAGATTCTATAAAACACATAGTTTATTTCTAATTTTACTCGTTAATAAAAATATTATATGAATAACTAGTGTCATGCTTTAATTCACTAAAGTTCATATGCATCATAAGTTTCATGGTAATGATAAATTTTAATGTTTCTTATTATATTTAATTTTGGGACAGTGGGAATTTGAATATCCTTATTTATTGTGATCATAATAGGTAACATCATTTAAAATTTTCTGTATTTTCCTAAATTTATTCTTACCATTTTCTATTTGGATTTTGGAAGAACAAATGACTCGTGCCTCTATTTTTAATTTCTTTTGAATCATCTCTCCAAGTGACACGTCCCATTATCACTATCATCTTATTATTTTACATTTTTGGAAAAGCCAAAATAATTTTTGTCTCATTAATTGTTAAATTAAAACTAATCTTTATCCTGTTGGAGTTATTATCATCTTCCTTCTTATATATGTTTTCCTCCATAAATATTATAATTTTTATGATTACACCATTTTCCTCTAATTAATTAATATTATAGGTCTAATAAATAATAATTATTGTAACATGACTTTTTAGATATAAAATCATCATTAGTATCAATGATATTTTTTTAATGTTCTATAAAATAGAATTTTTTTTTCGGTAATATCGTTGAGAACAAAATATATTTTTAAAATAAATTAACTAACCTTCTCACTAAAAGAATCGAAATATGTGTTAAATTTATTCAAGGGAATATTCTTTATGTGATCATCTCTATCATGGGAAAAACAAGAGCATAATATTTCTCATATATAGTTTTATATATTGAAAACCAATCATACAAAACGTCACATTTAACTAATATAGTGGAGTTCATGATCTTATATTTGTGACTTTAGGAAACCATATTTGATCTATTGTACCTACTTTCAGAAACCATCAGTTTTTGATACCTAGCATCAATGATAACCCAATTATTAAAGCATATAGCCTAATATGGTTTTTTAGTTAAATATTAAATTTGGAATAGTTTGTTATAATGGAGTAAGGTGGATTAATTGTCGCATATATTCCCTTTATTACGGATTCTAGTTGTACAAAGAAAATAATGGTTCCCTTTAAAATGTCAACAATGTCTAAAATAATAATAAAAATTAAAATAAATATATAATAAAAAATGATATTCTAAGCCTATCATAAAAGGAGGGTTGACTAATATTAAAAAATTAAAAATAGGTAAAATAAAACATTAATTTTCTTTTCAAATACCCTCAAATAAAAAATTAATAAAAAACTACTAACGTAGAATCCTTTTAATATTTATAAATATATTTTTTAATTCAATAAACATTACTAGAATTAATAAATTTTAATTTATATTAACTTTTGAAATAAATTTGCGTACATTGAAAATGAAAAAAAACACCCTAATATACTTGTAACCAAAGTACAATAATTTACATATGACAACATTAATTTATAAAATAAATTATTAAAACATATTTCTATAATTAAAACTTTCTTTATAAACATACAAAAAACTAATACTTGTTAATAATTATATTAGATAAAGAACAGTAGTTATTAAATGGTAGGTCTACATCTATGGTAAACTATATACATTCAACATGACCTAATCCATAATAAAATGTGGTAACAATTATGAGGTAGTATCATACCCAAGTGGAGAGTCCATAACCAATATATAGTTTAACAATAACTACATAATTTTTCCACCTTCAATACTAATAACCTTTTTTAATTTATTTTGGACAATAAAAAGTATAAATTTTAACGTTTTAGGGGGGTATGCATGTATTTATTTAACATAAAAAGATTTCGAATGATATATAAGATTATATATAATAGTATTTAATTAATTTTTTTTCAAAAAAAATAATTCTTAAAAAATATCAATGTAAACCATCACTTTTTTTGAGAATGTAGAAATTAACTACAATAAGATCACTCCCCTTAGATCCTCCTAGACAATTTTTAATGAGTCTTAATTAATTAAAAATAAAGGGGAATATCATAATTGACTTCTAAATGATAGATAGTGGAATTTAAAATATATTGATTATTTTATCTTAGATAATGATAATTTTTTACATTTAAATCATTCCCATATATATATATATATATTATCCCATTTGAAAATATTTGTTTAAAATTTATCTTTACAATCTACCTTATTTTGACATAGTGACTAGAAGATAATATCTAATGATAATATTAGTTAATTTTTTGTTTGTGGATATTGAATGGGTTAAATTAAAATAAAATAAAAATTCACTATGGTAACATAATTTATTTAATGTCTAACTAATGTTTCACTCATGGAAACCTTTAGTATATATTCTCGGTTACCCCATATCCATGTAAATTTTTCAAAAGTGTCAACTAAATAAATTCTCTTAAAATATTCAATGTAATTATTGGTAAGTGGAATTTGAATACAGGATAGATACCATTGAAATTGAAATTTATTATTGAGAAAATTATGGGGTTTTTTTATGGGGATAATGAACATTTTCTACATAATTGAAGCTTTAAAATGGATGTTTTAGTGGTTGAATATTAATCCTAATGGTCATAGGGTTATTTATTTAGTTTTAGTGGATTAAACAAATAAAATGCGAAATAAACCCAAAAAGGTGGGTTGATTGGGTACCTCTAGAAATATGGTGGGGCGTGTTGTGGAATAACTACCACTGTTATAATACATGAAGAATTATGGAAATGAAATTGATATATGGTTACTTACTATACTTCCTATCAATGGTCATTGAGATATATCTGAAATATAAATATTTTATAAATAAAATTATGTTAGATAATTTCTTAAAAATAAACATACTACCACTCTTCCTTTTTTTCTTGGCATGGCCACACTAACTAAGCTTCCCAATCTGTTATCATTCTTCCTTTTTCTAAATCTTGAGTATTTAAAACATTGTCAATTCATGATCCATATATGAATTTTTTCTAATTGGTATGTCTAACCTCATGTATCCTTTTTTTATTTCGATCAATATTAATTATTGTACTACCTCAATTATGTTATTATTGGGATGAATTAAATATTTCATATTTATGGGATAATGGGAATTTATTAATTTATGATATTAGAGAGGATAACTTCAATAAACATAAAGTAGTTGGTCATAATATATTAATTTAAATTTTGTTCATTTTCAGTGTTTTTTCAATGAATTTTGGAGAATTTTGTCTAAGAGAAAACAATAGTGGTTAAAAGGGTTCATAATTTTAAAAAAAATACATGGATCCTATTTCTTATTAAAGTAATTCCCTTAACTAGTTATAGGTGATTTGAGGGAAAAAGAGAAATTTTATTAGCATAAATAGTGTAGTTTATATTTCTGAAACATCCATATGAATGATTTCTAATTTTGGACTAATTTAGGAAGTCTCTGTGGTGGAATATCATATGATGGTAAAAGTTACTAGTTTTTTAATAACCAAAGGCCTATAAGATTTTTGGGAATGATTTTTATGTCCTTTAAAAACTATAATAATAAATTTAATTTTAATAATTAAATAATTATCTTATGGATTTAAATTATAGTTTTGTGTAACGATTACTGAATGATTATAGTATAATTATGGTGATAAAAGTAATAAAAATTTCACCTAATGGGTTTCTAACAGGAATGAGATATGGTATATTGAAATTGGAATATCATTTTAACATATAATAGAGAGAATAGTCATCAAATAAGGAATGTTACACCTTGTGGGATTTTGAATTCTATATTTTTTTAATTTTTATAAGGAGGTTAACCATTTTTCTATGATCATTTGTTACATTAGGGACACATGGAAGTATAATGTAATGTGAGGTTAATTGAACTTGAATTATCTTTAGGAAGAGTAGGGATGGGTAATTAATCAAAATAGTTAAGTGTTAAGACATTAATTAAATATTACCTCGGTAATAAGACAAAAAATTATAATATAACTGAACAACATAAATGATTGGTTTGAATTACCTAGCTTAAACGAGTTCAGGTATGAGCCAATTGTTAGATTAGGTATTCAACTAGATTGTTATAAGTGGGTTTGTTAATGGAAAATAAGGAATAAATATAAGTATTACATTAAATGTTTCATGGAATGATTTATTTACGATGTAAAAAAGATAAATTCATCTTATCAAGATCGATAAGTTAATGTATGATGTGATTATTGATGCTCACCCAAAAACCATTAGAAAATTCAAAAAGGAAGAAATAACATAATATGGGTACTATTATCCCTACAAAATCAATGGAAGGATAAGGTGGTTGAAGCTCATTGTGTGCATGAAACTCCAAGAGATATGTGATTTTGTGACCACAATATGGTCATTCTAATGAACCATGTGCATCTCATATCCTTTGGTAGATCCTAATAAGCCCCCTTGAAAAGTCCTTATCTTATAAAAGAAAACCAAAACAATCGTAGATCGCATAGAGGCTACTACACAAGGAAACCTAGGAAAATCATATTATCAATTGGTGGATTCTTAATAAAACTTAAAAAATCCTCTAATAATTGGATGAAAATTTCCCAATGTAAGAGGGATCATTAGTTCATTACAACTAATACTAAGGATCACTAATGGTGAGAAAAAATGTTCATAAAAATCAATATAAATCACATTATCTCTAGAATTTGTAAAATGAACAATGGAAAGAAAAAAAGGGAGGACGGAGCCACTCATGGAAATAAAAATAACACTATAGGCCCATGGTGATCCATAAGACATAGTGAGGCTCCAATGAAATAAATGTATCATCATGTGAAATCCCTACAGGATGTCATCATCATCATGAGAAGGGCTTCGGGTATTTGCAAAAAACCTCACAATAAGCCTTTGTCTCTGTAAGGATAAAAGGATGGAAATTTCCATTAAATTATTATGCATATCCATTATATAGTATATTAGAAATGTGATAAATCAAACTGATGTAGAAATATTTTCCATGACAACGATCATACAACATCACTAAATATCCAACCATTGTAATATAAACAATGTAAAAAAATTATTGTTGGAGGCAAGAGCCTCTGATGGTCATAAAACATATGATACACACCAAGTATGCCCAAAATATGGTCCCTTAATACCCCTTGACATGCCATTCCAATTTCATGAAGGACCCTAGACATACCATCCTTGTTTCATGGGATGCCCCAACCAAATCACATTAGATCATGAGAAATCCTTTCAGTAGACATCCTAATCTCATGAATGAAACTGTAAATCTCATCCTCACAATATAATAATACATCAGAATGTATTCATGATTCAAAAAATCCCCATTAATTTTCAATAATCTAATAAAGTTGGAATTGACAGGATGGTGTTCTGGTCGTTGAAAGGCATGTGACACCCCCATGACAAGACTTAATGGAGACGCATGGCACTAAATCCCTACACTAAATCCAGCCTATATTCCCATGATATATGATGGAATATGTAGTGAATTACCATGGTGGAGAGGCATATAATCCCATAACCTAGAATGAAAAATGCACCAACGCTCTCTTCTAACATAAGATCTCCCATAACATTGCAGCAATGCTAGATAATATTTCTTAGAGTGGCCAATCTCACAACTAGAAAAGATTCTTATTAGGTAAGATTTGGTGATCAACTGAAGTAATCATACAGAATGAATAATCACTTCACATGATCACTAAATAGATCACACGAAGGAATTTTTTATGGAAATTAGAAGAACATTTCTGACATCTTTTAGATCATGTTTGACTTAATACAAGACAAATATATACAAATATGAGCCACTCATGGTGAAAGGCTAGAAAAAAAGACTATGAAAATGGGAGACATATTTGAAAGATATATACATTGATCCACACACACACTTCATGTAAAACATCCATGTTAAATGACAACATATGGAAAAGTTTCCTAGATCTCATGAAACTCTTTTTGTATACTATTTTTATAATGCGATGTCCTATGGATGTGTCAAGGAAAGCCGCATAAGGCCCCGTGGCATGCAAGAAAAATTCTCACAAATCCCTATAGGCTTGTCTTCAATATATCACAGTGTCCTAGATATGTGTCTCCCAACTCATATATCTACACTAGTACATGTTATCAGAGTCTCACGACAACACCAATGAATGCCATCTTGCTCCTGTGATTCCCTCGGAGCATGCTGATCAGGTCTCACAATGTCATACAAACATGTCAGCTAAGAAATACATCACCCTCTGAGGCATGTCACAGCGACTCTCATCACAAACTTTGAGTATTTCAACCATAACTCACGCTGACACCAGAGAATGTCATATGGATCATGGAAAACCCTCTTGACATGTCAGTAGGGATCATGTAAAGGCTACTAGAACAAACCATAATGGTATTGAGATGTACTCTGGAGATGTTATACTTGATCTTGAAAAAGCCCTCATATATAAAATCCAACATACACGACATCCCTCAGACAAGTCAACCTTATCAAGAAATTTTCTTTAGACATGTTAGTCATACATCGTATGACATGAAAAGAAGTTAATAAATGTATGTCTGGTGATAAATCATTGTGTCCCATGAAGGAAAGAAGGCTAGGTCACTAGGGAGGTCTAGGACTTGATATCATTGGTAATATTTAGTGTGTAATCCATGATTTTAAGGGAAACCCTGACATTGATCATTGAACAATGATGATTTTGATTCATTCTATAACAATGATATGTAATACATATTTATATGGATCAAGAATCATATTAAATAATCCCAAGGGAATTTTCAGCACATAAGTCCAGAGCCCATAAGTAATGCAAAAAATTATTTTCCATCCTATTTTTCTCAAATAGAGCATGGA
Source organism: Viscum album (assembly GCA_963277665.1). Classification (NCBI taxonomy): domain Eukaryota; kingdom Viridiplantae; phylum Streptophyta; class Magnoliopsida; order Santalales; family Viscaceae; genus Viscum; species Viscum album. Next base: position 1,668,709,769 of record OY728145.1, read on the forward strand.
TCATGTGGGCTGAGGGAGATGTAAGGATTAAATCATATTTTTCATAAGCCTCTACAATGGAAAGGGAAACGTATATAGGTAAACCCCAATCCATTGAACTATGTGTACACTGATTCATGTGATAAACATGACACATATTATTCCATAATAAAGTCCAATACCAAACTCAAATAGGCCTCCACCCTTGTGTAAGTCCTATCATGTCTCCAATACTCCAACAATTGAGACATAATCATTCTCATGGGCTGATTAGCTTACCTTACCCCTCAGTGGAATAAGAATATAATTGAACTAGGATAACTACTATTCTTTTTACAACTAAGATATGTAGGACACCTTTATAAGTCACAAGCTCCACATTCAAATGGGGTTTCAAGTAAATAACTCACAATTCCATATATAATGATCTAGATCAGTTTATATACCTTATTTATCATAATTATTATATCTCACATGGGATTAGAGAGTTGAAATTAACAAATTATTAGCATCACGATGCTCCATCTAACAATAAAATCTCATCAAGTGAACCCCGATGAGTCGCATGATTTGAAACATCCCTATATAAGTACATCTACCATGGGGCCAGTACTATGGGTGTGATCAATCAATAATGACACTAATTACTATTATAATTAGGATACATTGGATGTCTCCTTAAGACTCGAGATGAAATTTCATGTGTCTAAGTACCCAAACATATGTCCTTCCCATATGGCATTAAACTGCACTAGCTTAAATAACTATATAGGATTATATTCCAACAAAAATGAGGATAAGTATGAAACCTCATAATGTATCAATTACCTCTAAGAAATACTAACGGTCTCCATGTGTCGATTCAAATTGTAATGTTCTAAGAAATACTGCTTCAGCATATAAGTAGGAATTAATTATTGAGAAATAGATTAAGAAACCATGATATATATAGATGAATTTAATAATGAGGACCCTCTTTTATTTCTTAATTAAGGAGAATTAAACAATAATTATTTTCTTCTAGTAACAAATCTCATATCGAGATTAGTAGGAGTTTTCTGAACATGCCTTAAATCTATAAGAGAGTATAGTACTAGGAAAAAATTCTCCCCAAAAAGGAGTGATGAGCTTGACCACCCATCCTATGGACCAATTGGAGTCCCTAAAAATCATTGGGTCTAAAACGCAGATTGAATACCTTCATTGGGAAAGAAGGTCCAAACCAAGTTATGGGTGTGGGAATATTTGGATGTTTTTGTTTTGAATTACGACTGGGAATTCTCATTAATGATTCATTATTGTCCACCGGACAATTTATTTTTTCACACCATACAAAAACATAAATTGGGAAACTAATGTGAATCTATCTAATAACCAAATTATTGGTTATTTTTTGTTGGTTCATTCATATTTCACACCATACACAAACAAATAATGGTGAAATCGACGTGCATCTCTCCAAAAAAAATGATAAGTTTTTTGTTCGGTAGACTATTTTTTCACAACATATACAATAATAATGGGTGAATCTAATATGAATATATACAATAAAAATTATTCATTATTTTCAATAGGCCTTTCTATTTTCACACCATACACAAAAATAAAACGTAAACCTAAAATTAATATCTCCAATAATAGATTGATCGGTTGATAATGTCTCATTTAACAATGTTATACATATCTTAAATCAAGAAAATATAATAATACTGATTTAGATATTATAGTTGATTCACTATAACATGTGTTCCAATTAAATGAGTCCAGCCTCACATTGACAATACCATGCGAGCAGAGTGAATGGATCGCGAATAAAAGGATAATAATGTTAACTATGATTATCTGATTGAGAACATCATATCTAAAATATTAGACTAATCTATGACCTTGTTCTTTGTTATTTTATTGTTTATAGATACTTCTCTCCTCACCAACATCCCGATCAGAGTTAATGACATTCTCTAGTAACTTTTATGGTAAGTCAGATATGGATGTAACCCCCACAGGTTGAAAAATGATCTCACCTATCTGATAGATTCAACATTAGGTGGTGACCATCATGGTCTGGGAGTACCATTGACGTTGAAAAAACACCACCCCTATAGAATCTAGTGAGGGTATTCAAGCATTAAAATCGAAGTGTTAACATCATATATTGAAAGTTATAGCTAAACCAGTGACTATTGTTTCCGCAACCAATATCTTTGAGAACTTATCCCCAGTACATGACAATCAACATCATAAATATAAGATGATGGTGGAATGGGGACTAATATAAGCCCCTCTTCTGGTTTAGGGGATGTGTCGGAGGACCCATGTTAACCATATTATCTCACGCCATCCCACTAATACCCACTAGTTTCTTTCGGAGAGTACCACCCAAAAAACATCCACCTCTAACTCCTATGCATGAGAAGAAATAATGAAAAATATGGAAAAGAGTGTAATGTGTATATGGGAGTGGGATCATATCCCCACTCCTACTAGCGATTTCAAAAGGCACATTTTGATAGTTACTTGTGAGTATAATTATATACATACTCTCTTGGAATAATATTTTGGGAATATTCTCAAAATAGGTGTTAGGGATTCTTACATTTTGAAACTGTGCTTGATGTCCATAATAATATTATTTTGGCACAAGGATGGAAGATGTGGGATCAAATACCCTCTTCTGTTGATGATATATTCTAGTATATAGAGGATATCGAAATTATATAGTCTTATATACCAAAAAAATATATTTCTAAAAATAAAATACATATAAAAAATAGTTGAGGAACTCTACTAGGATATTATGGAACTGGTATAGTTAAAGGGAAAAACATATTTATATCCCAATAGTCTAGGAAACTCAACAATTTGATCATTAATATAATGTTGTTTATGCTGATCATTTATAGACAATTTCTTCTATCCTGGGGGATTATCATCATATTTTGGTAAAGAAAAACGTATCATACAGAGATCATATTCTCAATCCATCTAGGTATCACCTAGTAAGAGTAGTCTAAGCCATGAGATATGGGAACATGACAATTACAAAAGACTGGAAAAGTATTCCAAAGGCCTGGGATTGGGATCATATCCCTGTTCTGACTAAGGGTCACCAAGGTAGAGGGGGAATGCATCGAGATAGGCTCATATTCATGTCAAATAATTCCAGTGGAATAATCCAAAGGCCCAAGATTAGACATATATGACTATAATACCTGAGGATAACCATGTGAGAATGGATCATTCCTAGGTATAGACTCATATTCATATAATTTAATCTACTTAGAATAGTCCAGAAAATCATGGAATCTAAGAACATATTCTTACTTACTTTAACAAATGACTACACCAACTTCATTATTAAGAACTATAATAAGACAATATCCCTTTTATCATTCTAGAGGTTCATCAGTATATTCCTGTGGGGAATGTATATTTGGACAATTCTCATATTCCTTCTCCAATGAGTGATCACTAGGTGAGATTGAAACATTCCTTTTGTAAGGATAATATCCCTACTAAAAAATACCTGCGACAAATTCCCAGGGCTCAAGATCAGACTCATACTCTCATCCTTAACAGGGCACAACAACAAAGAATGGTACTTGCCTCAGGATAGGCTCATATGCATGTCAATAATGAAAAATATCATCAGAATATTTGATCAGGTTCTTAGTAGTGGGATCATATTTCCATAGTATCTTATGGTTATAAAAATATTTTTTAAACCATTATAGAGTTGCATGATATCCCTTCAGAATTCTAGAAGGCAGGAGACCTTATTTGAACAATGATTCAGATCATTATCCATCTTACTATATTCTCAATTAAAGTGTCTTTTATGTAGTTATAGACACATTCTCAACACAACAAGGGTCTATCAACTCCTCTACCAAATTAGGGTATTATAATTACTGTGATCTTCCTCCTCCTGTTAGTATAGATATATATCACAAAAAATATACTCATGACATCCAAGGTCATCACCCCCCCCCCCACAAAAAATATCTCCCATAAAAAAAGGAAATACTAACTTCTCCAAAAAAACACTAGATAGAGTAGTGTTCAAAACACTTATACTCTGTATATATATGTTCTTGAAACATCAGGGGTCAACAACAAACAGTTTCCCATCAACTTCCCAGAGAACTCCACACCATTCATCAGACAGAACTCAGAGTAATTATCTATTTTATGACTAGATGGAGGTGAGTTATTTTGATCACAGGGAAGCTAACATTGACATATGGAGAGAGTTGTCTATAAATAAAATCTTCATCTTGTTCTTCCAATTTCCACATCTGACTATGAGGTCCCATAAGAGATAGAAAAGTAGTAGATGCCTTACCTATGAAAAAATATGTGGGCTACTCATTAATGACTAAAGGCTCGACACGTCTTGTATCCAATATATAAGAGACACCTCTATACCACCATGATACATTCTTTTTAGCTAGATCTATATGTTATCCCCATGGCCTAGAATCCAAAAACAGAAAAGTATAGAGAAAATACGCAACATGTTTTCCACCATTTCATGTGGACCCTTTGGTAGCTAATATCTGAAGCCACAAACTAAAAATTTAAATTAAAGATGGGTAGATAATAGATAATTACACTTTTTTCACCATTAAAATAGTAGAACTGTTCATATATGGAATTCTGTAATGTCATATCCTCCGAAGAAATCAAAGGACCGGGTAATCCTCAGACCAGTTGGTCACTACAAAAGAAATCCCCTCATTTAATGATACCAAAAATTTATGACCAAAGGTAGATGATAGTCATCAGACCTTTGTAATGGGAAACTCAAAGTAAAAGGAATTCATTTCTTATATGTAAATGGATTTCTTGATAAACCAAACAATGCTTCATAAAAAAAATTTCCCACCAAGATATTCCATTTTATCTAACTCCCACTCAAGAAAAGATTTACTATGTCAATAGGGCCATTGTAGCATCTTCCATAACAGTTGTCCAAGAGAAAACACAACCCATCGGGTTGGGGGAATATCTTACACTACCACCACCTCTAAGATCATCAATTACTAAAAGGATTTGGGATATTCTAGAAGTATATGGAAACAATCTCCAAACCATTAGATTGGGGTAATTTATTTCTCTATAATAAACAATAAGTTCATTATCCACAGAGAGGGAATTCAAGAAATCAAAAATGATTATAGATCAACCCCATGTCACTTGGAAGGGGACATTAATTTCACAATTTCTATCCTAGGAGTCATCAAATCATTGATAGTAATCATTGTATCTACAAATAAATGATCAATCAATTACAATTTCAATTGTCAAACCCCCCCCCCCCCCACCAATGGGTTTGGGGAAATTTAATTATAATAATCCCCATAGATAGAAGTAATCTTCACTAGGTTGGGAGGGAAAAATCAATTGTAAAAATATTCTCGGTTCCACCCACTATAAGAAAAAACTCGGTTATTTGGGGCCCCTTAATATATCATAACCAGAAAATCCATCACGATATTAACTCACCAGACATGATTAGAGTAACTTATGGTAGAATAGATAAGAACCTATGTGGTTCATAATCCAAAATCACATAATATGGCTGAGGGTTCAAATAACAACCCTGATAAAGGTTATGTAGAATCAATATTTTGCATTGAAAGTAACGATACAATCACCATTTCCTAATATTCCACTGTGAATTTTATCAGTATCAACATGAAGGAAATTATGGAAAAATATAGAAATGCAGAGGACCACAACATAGTAAGTCTACATTGATAGAATGTTGATCTAAATACAGTGACTGAGGTTACATGAACCTTGAAAAAAAGAAGTCCCAAGAACCTATCCCCTCTAAATGATGGGTTGTAACATCTCTCGAAGAACACTATTAAAGAAAAATGGAAAGGTTTGAATACATCCCATCACCAACTAGAAGAGTTCATGTTTCTCCCATGGAGAAACAATTTTCACAATATGAGAGTGAAATAAAAACTCTCAAATAACTCAATTAGGAGATAGTCTAGTGAAATATTTGAACTAGGGATTGTATCCAAGAAGAGATGAATATTATCTCTCCCATAGACTATCCTCTAGAATGTGTGGTATCTAAGTGTTAGAATGGCTCCAAATTTTTGAAGCTAGACTACAAAAATGAGGATGATGAAAATAATCATGACTTACCTCTATTATATCGTTATATTCTCCCTTTCCAGGTCGATCATTCAGTCTTAGGAAGAGTCAACAATAATTGAGATATGAAGGTGAGACCACTCCATCCACCCCCAATAGCTCCATGTAGATTGGAGGTAGGTTAGACATTAGTTCATCTAGAGATTCTCAGTATCAGTGAGTCTCTAGATACTTGAGTGAATGCCATGGATAGGTTATGTACACCTATGCAGCACAAAAGGAAACCATATCATGAATGGGTGCAACATAGTTGCCTCCACTAAATTTTGAAAAATATAGTTTCTGAACCTATGAATGTAAAATAGACTAAGAAAAACATATAACACAATTCAGATCCTATTGTAGGATGATGATGGGCCCTTAAGATCAATATGAGGTAACCGATTGGAGATGTTTTTTTACAAACTCGGATAGGGCCAGACTTTTTTTGGTATAATCGTCTTCCATCAGGTTGTGTAGTAGGATGGTAATACGTTTTTCATAAATTACTTTATCAATTCAGATTGACACTGAGGAAAATGATGATCATTGACCTCAAGAACTATGAACATTGAGAAAATGAGGGGGTGTCTGATTTCATTGAAATATGTAATGGTTTAAGCTATTCACTTAGAATCTCTCTCTCACAAAAGCGACCTCTAGAACTCTGTTATGAATATCATTAGGAATAGTTGTAGACACCTCTAATTCCAATGAAGTACCCAGGAGTATTTTTTGAGTTTTCAAAATTGGAAAGCATATTTTGGGTTTCATTCAGTGAACCTGATCTAATTCTCATCTCATACTCTCAGCATTGGGAAACATTCAATGCAATATAGACATTAAAACAGCCACACTCAATCCATCAATAGTGCCCATCAACGAACCTTGGTAGGTCCCAAACCACCAAGAACCACCCATTGAGTGATGGAAACCACAAAACTAGCCACAGTTATAAGAACAATGAAATTAGGGTTTCTCGATATTTGACGAATGAATTAATAAATAATACTGATTCAAAAAAACATGTCCCTAATTATTTCATGGAATCCATGGACAATAACCTAATTCAGTAACCACATCCTAGGAATCCTGATGAGGACCTCCTCACCAAATGTCACAACTACTACCCTTTTCATATTTGAATGTTCATAATATCCATGACTTCTTCCTCTCCAATTGCATCCATCGTCATAGTAAATTCTACATAGTTCATGTTAGATAACACAATAGAGAATGAAACCTATATAATCATTCCCATTCATATGAAAAAGGATGGGAGATAAATATTTCATATATCCATGCATAGATGTATGAAAAATGGATGACTCGAAAAAAAGATAACCGACCTCATGCCAATCTAAGAGAACAATTGTGAAAACCCACAATAACTCTACCACATAAGAAGCAGACCTTAGATATGCCTCCCAAAAGGGGGTGTGACCACTATTAGAAAGAGAAAACAAAATATGGAGAGTCTTCCTATCCTCTATCTAAATCTCTAATGATTGTATATTTCTTCCACATAATATCCACAACACAAGAACTGCCCCCACCAAATTGAACCCTATTTGGATGAAGAGCTCATAATTGTTTTAGAAAAGAAGATACACCTAGAGGATCCCTTCTCTGATTATGAATATTATTTAGAATATGAGTTCCTCACACACTAATGGGGAATATAATGTAGTGTGTACTGGTAAATAAGATACATGGGACATCACAGGTGTGGTAAGAAAAAATATTTCTGTCATGTCCTCATAGAGGAAATATATGCTATTGAGACTCATGGGATACCATTCCAGCATGCCCAAAATTGGCATGAAGGTTTTCTTGAACCCTCCATTGGTTTTACACTCATAGTTTCCTTTCATGACTGCCCAGAGGGGGTTCCATTAGCCAATCATCCCAGGAAACAGGGAAGGCTGATGCAACCCACACCACTAAAAGAAGATGTTGTGATGGCACTTTAAAAGCATTGTGCTAGTTTACCTCGAATACATTAGCACTTGAACCACATGATGGGGAGAAAATCCACATCTAAAATTTTTTACACCTTGTAAAAAATTATGTCATTCTACTACTACTGGTTTTTTCCCATTAAAGATCTAAAACCTCGATCTGGTCCATCTATAAAGTGATTTTAGGGAGGAATTTATTGAATCCCTCTAGAGCCCATGATAATTTGAGACAGAATCCACTATAGTAGAGGATTTTCATTTAGATACCATGTCAATAGAATTCCATGTCTCTATCTCATTAACCAACTAGGTTAGGAAGAGGTCATCCAAGGATAAATGAGTCCCCTATATGTTTTGTGATGTCATAATAATGCCAATTTCCAAAGGGATATGATTTATTTTGGTTCTAAGGCAAACCTAATTCTAGTAAAAACCCTCAGATGTTTGGGATATAGTAAAGTGTATTTTCCTCTCACAAAGATGGCCATTTAATGGTATGATAGGAGTGATAAAATCACCTTGTGGAAAATGAAAGTCGAAACTTAGTTTCATAATCTCGCATATGAAATGGAGGTTCTGGTCATCCAATATGACGATGCGGTTGCCCTGGACCCATATCCAAGTGGAGGTACATTAAACATTCTAGAAATGTCTGAAGTAATACATTGATAGAAAGTTCATCATAATACATGGTGAAAGATTCCCCTTAAATAATTACAGAGCATCATATAATGAATCGTAATTCTACAAAAGGATAGGAAATAAACCAATATTTGATGATGATATATAGGATTCATCCTTCAATGGATTGGGGAACATCAATGAATATCCATGTATTATGCTCGATAGTGATTATGGGGTACCAAAAAATATGGTTGATGTGATAGACTTGATCCACGATGAAAAAGATCCTCATGTACCCAGTGAAATACTAAAATAAAATCAGATCCAATAATTTTGTAAAATTACTCATGTAGAAGGGGATCTTAATATCTCTTCTGTTGGCCACTCTCTCCACAATAGAAATATAGAATCCCCATAACTCTCAACTATGTCTAAAAACTTCTCCATAGACTTAGAAATGGAAGCGGATGAGGATGACCTCACGAACGCCTCTCTTGAATTAAAGGAATGTGTCTCCACCACCGTCGATGCGATTTGAAGTTAAATCTAGGAACTGAAGAAGACATAGAACCCAAAATGATTACTATCACCATGACCCTATAAGACAAATATATGTATATTTAATTCTAGAATAAGAAACAATATTATTTTAGTCAAAATTATAAATAAATTCCTATAAAAACACCTAGATGTGGATACGCACCATATCGGCTTAAATGATGAGCATTGTGGCTTACCAAAGGCATACAGGATGACACACCCATATAAATCCACAAATGTAGAGGAGAATTTTGACAAATTTATTAAACATACATTTGTACCAGAGTTAAAATACCAAACATGGCTCTCCAACATCATCCCATTCCAGAACACGAATGGATAGATTATAACCTACATCAATTTTAGAGAACTTAATTGGTATTTTTCAAAGGATGATTCCCCATTTCAAATCACAAAACTACTTATCAATAAAAATACTAACTTCGAAATCCTTTTCTTCATGGACAAATATTCAAGTTAAAAATAAATTCATATGTCCCCATACATGAGGAATCCACTGCATTCAGAGTACCATAGGGGATATTTTGCTATCAGGTCACACCATTAGGCATGAAGAACACTAGATCCACATATAAATGTTCCATTCACCATATCATTAAGATATTTTTAGGGATGATAGTAGAATGTTATGTCAATGACCTGGTGGTCAAATCCTGACATAGATGCAATCACTTCACATATCATCAAACAATCATCGACAAAATTTGATAGCACATTCTAAAGATGAATCCACATAAATGTGATTTCAGGTTAATATCTAGGATGTTTCTTTGGCTTTTCGGTAAAATTTTGTGGAATTAAATTTTTTCTAGATACGAATAGTGTTATTTTATAAGTGTAACCCCCAAAAATATAAAAATAATTAGGGTGAATCCATGGGCTTCTAGAATACATTCGTTCATTCATAACTAAATTGGAAAATAATTCTCTCCACATCACTAGGATAAAGAAGAAAAAAATCACCTATTAATGGGATGAAGACTTCCAAGAATACTTCAATACTTGGAAGGAGTATTTACTACACCCATTGGTCCTAATGAAACTAATGTAAGGGTAGCCACTCAATTTTTTTGTGGATGTCATGGAATAATCACTAGCCAACATCCTGACACATAAAAATGATTCGGGGATAGAGAAATATCTCTATGAACTCATCCAAAATATTCTTGGTACTCAGACCTGATTCTTTGATATTTAGAAGAACTTAGTTTCACTCATATTCATAGTTCAAAATTTGGTAAATTATAAATAGGACCACATGTTCTTTCTATTCTCTTGTATTGAAATACGCTTATACAACCATGGAACCCCTATGCTTTCTAGGAATTTTTTTTGATGGATGGTAAATCTACAGTAATATGCCATTCATTTATTATAATAGAAATAAATGAATGGTAAATTTTTGTATGATTTACATTCATACCACCTTACCCTATAGAATACACCTGTTGACACCAATCATCCAGATGAGATATTCATCTATTTCAATGAATTTACCCAGACATGGGAGATGTATTTTAATGGTGCCTCCCGAATCCCTATTTTGAAAAGGAAAGATAACCCAAGTTTTAATCGGTAGAGATTCAGGATTGTATTTTTCTCTACAAATAAATCATTTTTTTACTCTTTCTCATTGTCCGATGGGTGCATGAATAATGAGGCAGAATACCAAGCACTCATACCTGGGATGGAACTAGCCCAATAGCTACAAATATCTAACATGAATATCAAATGTGATTCGGAATTAGTGATAAATAATATCAATGTTTAATGTTATATTATAATGTAATTACTATCCCCTATCATTGGATACATCTTAGGATGGATATAAAAGTTCCATTTTGATCCAATGTTGCATCTTGTTTCCATATCACAAAATGCTCATGACGATGCACTGGATAATGCAACCGTAGTCCAAGATGATCGTAGATAAGAGTACGAAACCTTCCACACCATGTATCGAAGAATGGTATCATCAATCAACATCAACTATATGGAAGAGATCAATTAATTCAACACAAACCTAGAGCATATTGAACCGAAATCCACCACTAGATGGATGGATCCTATAATCGGTCATCACTGAAATGGGATTCTCTTGATAGAAAGAGCTACTTAGGGAATATATTTTATTTTTTAAAAGACAAATTTTCCTTGAACTTTGTCCCAAATAGGCATAATACATCTATAATAATGGATTTAATAGAATCATCCACATATGCATAGTAGAAGTAGGTATTTCTGCCATCATTGAGGAAGTCCATGAAAGATCTTACGACACTTGTCAATCATGTACCAACATATTCCACCAAATATAGATGATTTGATATTATTGGGAAATAATGAAATAGGATTAGATGGAATTTACCAAGAAATTTCATGTCATCTAGATCCATGAAAACTCCATCCATCAACCACCATTATTTTTAAAGACTACTAAATATTGTTGGCCAATTTGTACTCGGGGAATGGATGTTGTGTGGACATATCCCCCATCCATAGTTATGTAGATGATGTAAATACTTACTGATAATGGATATTTCCAAAAAGGGGTGAGACAACACCCCTCAAGAATGTCATAGTGAATAATATCATCAAAATTAATGAATTCCAATATCATCACCCGGTTTGCAGTCAGTCACACAACATTGAAAGACAACAACACCGGCTTATATTCTATATAGTGGATGAAACTATACCTAGAGTAAATTATTTAGTCTAATCACACTTATTGATATCATATAGTCTAAAATGAAATGATAGGTTCCATTGATAAGACTGTATTAGATATAATCCAGATGATGGTTAACAAAGATAAGATGTACTGGAAGACAAAACAACTCCATGAATTGTGGGATTACTCTACAACCACTTGTACTACTACACAAGAATTACCATACTCAAAAATTTATGGGACCAACGTAGTGATACCCATATAATTACAGAAAACATTTCCATGAATATCCATTTGTGGATGGCTCTTAGATGATGAGAAATCGTAAAATCAGGTTGATGAATTAGAAACCCTCAAGGAGAACATGTTTGTAGAGACCTGAAGCTTGATGTACATAGACATTACATTACTTTTGCGGAATACTTAATACATAACAAAAACAGACACACAAGGATCGTAATAGTTTAGTGTCATTGGAAACTTGTAATATAAACTTCTAATCATGTTGAAAGATCTTCAAAAACTCCCCTAACAATCTTCCCCTTTTTGTTTCCTTACCTAAAACCTTTCTTTATTTCCTGGGGAAAATAAAACATAAAAAGGGTGAGCTCAAATGCACAGTAAGGGAAAACATAGAGAACATAAAATAATCCATAAACATTTGAATGTAAAAACTTGAACATGAAATTTAAACATCAAAATCTTGAGCAAAGACATAAATCATAGAAGTACGTAAGGAATATATCATCAATGATAAAATATAATGGAAATAAAACATGTAATTGTGGAAACCATTCGGAACAGGTTATGATTTCCATAGTATCCGAGGAATTTCTTCCAAGAGAATCTTAGTGGAAAATGTCCCTTTCTGAATCGTGGTCACTCCTCGTTGCAGTCCTGTAACACTGAATCAGATTAACTTACCATTCCAGCCATGTATATCTCATGAGATATAAATCTTTACCCAATGAATTATAGGGAGATATAGTCCCCACCCACCTCATAATGAAATAATTCTTACTTTTTCCACAAAATAAACATACATCATTCATAATAACCCAATAAATAAAATGGGTTTCATAAACATCATCCCATCATCACATAATCCATATTAAAGAAATGGATATAATTTCATAATAAGAAAAATGAAACCATGTAAATCATAGAGACATGATACTTGAAACATACACATATTAAATAATGTCATCTTAGATGAAAATTGGTTTTGATAAAACACTTCAAATGAATTCTTGAAGAAAATATCATTTCTTCTTCAAAATCAATTTCTTTTCACAAAACATCATGCAATTTCAAAAGAAAAATATTTTTTTGAAAATAGTCATGAAATATTTTGGAGGAAACTTCATGAAAATAAGGCATTATAAAACAGTAAAAAATCCATGCATGTTGTATAAGTTAAAAAATAACATTCTTCTCGTACTTTTGTCGGAAAAGTCAAAAAGTACCTCCTAACGTAAACAAAAGAAAGATTCCTTACATACCATGTAGTAAACGTCAAAATGGGTAAAAATGAAATTAAACATTAATAAAAAATATTTTTAGAAAACATGTACATGGATGATAACAATAACCCCAGTAAATACTTACGTATAAGCAATCTCGGATAAAAATGATATTTGCAAAATTAACCCTTACTTTAGGTTCGATATGCTTCATACATTTCTAAAACTCCTGTATAATGATTTAAATAATGTCATTGACTTATTACAGAATCATATTCATTGTTATGATATCATATATGGTTCACTTATGACTTTATATTAATCGTTCTTTTGTAAGTTCCATGTTAAAGCAGCGTTTTGGGTTAAATCTGTTTATTTATCGTACGTGTTTGGACTTGTTGTTCTTGATATTATTACTTATATCCTGATTTACTTAATTCTAGAATGTAAAAATTGATTTATATATAATATATATTCAGTATATACATATATATATATATGATAGATCTATTAAATGGAATGAAATACACCGTTCATGGAGACGGTAGGCCGTATGTACGCATGAACGATGTTTTCGTTTCCTTATTGAATTGAATGAAATTAAGTATATGACATACATATATATACACATAAATCCAGTATCATTATTATTTCATATACTTCATGATTACTTATTATATATACATTATAATCATTCATGAATGGTTAACCTGCAGAAGGAATCTCATCGCGTTGTGGAGATTGTAGTCCGTACGTACGCACGAGCGATGATATCATTCCCATGATTGTGGAATTGCATTGAACTGTATGTATAATATTTCATAATCAATATCAATTTTAAATAATCATATAAAGTTATTTATTTACACCATTATACCCATCCAAGTAAGGTGGTGGTCGTAAATAGATTACACCACGGCGTAGAGACGGTATTCCGTGCGTACGCACGCGCGGTGATTTCATTTTCCATAGGAAGGATAGATGGTGAAATAGGGTTTTTTCATACTTATAATAACATATAGTTATATGAGTGATATTTTTGTTATTAATTCATAATGAAACAACTAAATAGGAAGAAGTAGAAGAATAAATAAAGTTGATTGAATCGGTAACGGATATTACCTCTTCTTTCGACACGCCTTATTGAAACCTCCTCTTAGGGCTCTAACATTGGTCTTTGAAGAAGAGCAGAACCTGTAGGATGTTTCTAGGGAAGTGTAGAAGAGAAATATTCAGGGTTTGGACGTGATTTAAGGCTCAAAGTGGTGTGAGGAGGAGAGGGAGGAGGTGCCCTTTTATAAGGGCGGAGAGGGGCACCTTTGGAATAACTAAAATTATTATTTTATTATAAAGTCATATTCTATTTTTAATAGCTCCAAATTGAGTTATTTAGAAGCTAAGGTGGGTATGGGTCGAAATTCTCTCATAAAATAGAATTTAGACAAGTTTAGGTATCTATTTTAACCTTATCATTTAGAAATAACTTTAAGTTAAATAATTTTTCTTTTACCGTGTGTTCATGTTTTTTTACACTATAAGGTTAATAAACTTACTATAACAAGACAAATGAACCCCAAGTTGTTTATTATTAATATATATAACTTTATATAAGTCATTTTTCCGAACCTTAGATTTTTTAGGAATAAAATAACAATTAATAATATAATATTTGTTTTAAAAACTATTTTATGTCAATATTGACACTATTTGGTAATTGATTTTTCTGAAAATCATAAAAGAATGATTAGTTCTAAAAACATTAAATAAATCAATAATAACATGACATATTAACCTATAGAATTATTTTAATTCCTAAAATGTCTCAAATTACATTTATTTGGGCATTTATAACATCAATTATGTCAATATTTCATTAATAAGATAATTACTGCATCATCATTGTGTCATATATAAATTAAATTATTTAATGTCAAAAAATTATAAATAAAATAAAATTATGTAGGAAATATTTTTAGATTTCTAATGAATATTTATATTCTAATTTATCTTGTGTATAACCCTATATTAAAAATGATTTAATTATTAAACTATGATTTTAACTATTTTAACCCTTCTTTAAATAAATTAATAATAAATGTCCTAATCTAATCCAAGGGGGCCTAAATGTTCATATTTTATTCCTAAGGTTGTGTTTGGTCGAATTAAACTTATCCAATAGAATTAGTACATGTGTTAGGGTAATAATAATATCAATTTTACCCTTAATTACCCTATTTACTTTTAACCATGGTAAACAAAAGTAAAAAGTTACTATTCACTAAAAATTATTTTCATCTCATTAAACCACATTTTAGTCCTTGATATTAACCATATCTCTTGGATATTCGAAATTCCACTCATAGAAGCAGTAAAATTATGTTTTATGTGAATTTGCAAATTCTCATAGGAGGTGGGTAAAAGACGGTGAAAAGTTTAATAAAATTTTTATATATCTAAAATTATTATAAAATGACTCCAATGACTTAAATTGAACTTATATAGGTATTATGTATCAATTTTTACCTAAAATAAATTTAAATAAAATAAATAATTATTCAAATAAAAATATGGTTTTTGAATAGTAACCCAGTGTTTTCAATATTCATCAAAAATTGAATGTTTTCAGAAAAATACAAAAATTCACCCTAGGCTAATTTTGATATTATGAATCCAAAAATGAAGTCCATTTTGAATGTTAAAATTTATAAAATTTCAAAAAGTGGGTATAACGATTCATAACATCTAGTTTATATAACATATCGTTGTTTAGCGAAACTCGGTATTGCATAGAACACACGGTATTGTGGAAGGTCGCGCTTGCGTGTAATGAAAGCCAAGTCAGGGATGTGAGTTGTGCAAGCTCCTTTTGGTGTAACGTACAACACAAGACATTAATGAAATTAAAATGAATATTTTTCATAAAATCTCGGGGTGTTACAATGTTGCACACACTGCACAGCAATGAACTCCATCAAAATAAGATCTCAAAAGACTTTAATAACAGGATTATCCTCTATTTGTTCCTCTAAGGAGAATTGTTATCGGGTCTCAAAATTACAATGATATCATGCTTCAAGACACCAAAGATGGATCCCAGATGGGAATGGACTTACATCATACATAAGATCTATCATAATGGAGCTTTCTCATTGGCCACCGTGGATGGGGAGAATGTTACACCACACAATAATGATATATTTCTCGACAAATAGCTTTTATAGTTGTGATCATAATTAATGTTATAATAGAATGAATTTATTGTACACAATGTTTCACTTCCTAACCACTTGACGTTATACTGTATGGAGTCTTATTAATATTATGACATCAAACTATATAAGTTCACCCTAGTAACATGAAATTAAATTATATGAACTCGTCCTTGTGGTATGATATTAAATTAACCTATAATTCTGTAAAGTGTGATGTTAAACCACGCATATGATTTCCTCACCTCATTATTTTAAAACACATATAAATAACTATCTGACCAACTTATCAACATACATGATCCAGATCTATGTTATGTAAGTTTGATCCCTTAATGAGAATGAATCATAAGATTAAATAAAACCTCACTGATAATAGATCAATAAACTGTGCATATAAAATAAAATAATAACAATGGGGGCTATGATAAAAACATGTTTCTAGAGTATTCCTTGTCACCATGTCAATCTCAATGAAAATGTTGTTCTAATAAGTTACCATAGATGAGAGTTTTCCACATCCCAAGATCCGTAATTTTAAAATCAAAACATCCACCAAGGTTCACATTCAATTTGTGAGTGTGGAACCTTATATGGCACACTAATAAACCCATAACATAATCTAGTAATATTTGTGAGATTTTTTAATATTAAATAAAAAATAATTATAAGTATCCACCCAATTAGATTCATAATGTGCTATTAGATCTCTAGGAACCCTTAAATTACCTATTTTATCTAATGATTATGGACATAGTATTTTTACACTAGAAAAAATCCAACACCGGATGTAATAGGTAGATAATTTTTAAAAAATATTAACATTGTAACTTATATCATAGGAAAAGGGTACCTAGTAGGGAATAAAATAACCAACCAATAATATAGAATGCGAGTAAAAGTTATTTTTTAATATAACCAAAACAAATCATAATAAATGGATAGCAATAAATTCTAAACATAGAAAAAAATAATATAAAAACTAGATACTAAGGATGTTGTAATAAAACAAACCTCATAAAATTAATTCCCACATAGTTAAGGCCTCCACATCCTAATCCTATTCATATCCTAAAATTATAACTAGCACCAAAAGATATCCATACACCATGCCCATATTCCAAAAAAATGTCTATCCAATTATTAAATGAACCTTCTTCTATACCCATCTATTTTAATGGATTTAATCCCATTGTATAAATCATACATTACAATAAAATTATAACCACTTTACACTATTTTATATGATATTCACACTCTTCTCGTCTTGTTAATTCATTAATCCATGTCCAAATTCTATTAAATCTCAATGATATTCCTTTGTCAAGCTTATATTACTTAATAAAATGTATTTAATAAAAATGAAAAACATAAGTAATATTTCCCTTATTTATTTTAGGTTCATTACCAATAATTTGGACAACAAAAAAATATTATTATGGTTAATTCCATCACATCAAAGCAATCTATAGGTAAAAGGATCATGAACACAATCAGACACATAAATATTATGAGTTCTTGTACACCCATATAAATTATTAAATATATTAAGTAACACCTACCTCTAACTATTGGGAGTTGATTCATTGACAGGTGTTGACTAATTAAAAACAAATCCATTTAATTCCAAAACTATTCCACAAATAATATCATTTATTTTGTGAGATAGATACGGATAAAGAAACCAAATGAACATATAAATAATGATAACATTGAATTAATCTCAAAAATATTTTAATATTTCATCAAACATATCCTGATTTTTGACACCAAATAAAGAATTAAGAGATTAAAATTGAAGAGTTCATCAAGTACAATGGATGTTTATGTATCTCGAATTGATAGATGAATAATACCATTTATAATAAATTTATCTATATAGAAATTAGTAATTTCCAGACATGTTATTTGGGGGGTGGTTCTACATCCCATCAAACTATTTTTTAACCAAATAATGTTTGTTTTGTCCCAATTATAGAGGTTAGTACGATCCTATACACTAATTCACCCCAGCCAACTCCAATAAAATATCTGATGGGATAGCACCAAACATTTTATTGGAGTATTTTCACTACAACTAACTTCTAGTTTTCCTACCTACTCTCACATTATATTTTTAATGTCTTAAAATTTAAGCCTCATGAAAAACATCCTTTTCAAATGTATTTACAACATATAAAACACTAAGCATACCTCAAAACTATAATGAGCTTATGAAATCCCCTTTATGTATTTTCATCCCCATGAAAAATTTATACAAACCATTTTAAAATGATATCTACCATTTTGATCACAAATTCAACTCATGTACATGTGTCCCCTTTTAAATATGCCCATGTTGCTATAGTACATGACCTAGACGCCTGATTTAAAATAAATTAAATCTCACTTCTATCAACAATCCTCAATAAATTCTATTTAAATAATTAATCAATATGTAATATGAAATCCATGTTATTGTTCATGTTTGTGGGGTATAGTTATTATTATTTTTCTGGTATAAAATATGAAACATATCATAAGCAGGACGATGTGATAGATGATATATAGTTAGACACTATACTGATCCCTATAATATCTCAAATAGGTTAGTGAATTATAACATCATCATCCCATAATTACTTAGCTTTTTTATGACCTTAATAATTAGTCACTCATAATAATAATTCATCACCCTTTGTGAAATTGAAGTGTCACCAATTTGTTTAGAATATAGGCACTACATACTCTAAATAATGGTAAGTATCTTCTAGATCAACTAAACTTACATGGTGGTCTCTCATTATAGATATGCCTTGATGACCAATAACTTTCCTGTATCCATATAACAAGCAGGGAGGTAATATGGTCAATAGTATAAGGCCTCAATGGGATCAATTTATATCGATTCTTTATAGATGATATCATATATCAACTCTACTAAATCCTGATGTTCATCCTATTATCCGATAAATTCTACCACAAAATCTATGTACATATCTTTTAATATAATAATCATCCTATTTAACTTCCTATCAATCCTACCGTGAATAGTTATTGACATATTTTACTGAGTACTCATGTACTTCATCAAAACCTACCCAAATCAGTAATAAATAGGAATATTTGTGGGAATCTATCCTGATAATATCCTGATACAGTTATATAATCTTCCACACATATAACGTTTCTAATTTTTCCACTTTCTAAGTACCCCAGATTTTAAATAAGTAAGAAACCTCCCTCGATTGATCTACTAAAATATATCAATGATATAAATCATTTTAGGTCATTATAATACTAGTGGTAAATTATATGTTTAACTCATTCATTTTTTGTGTGGTCAATAGATGTTTCACAAGTAAGTCTCTTAATACCTTATGTTATGCCATTAATCTCCATTTGGTTATAAAATTATTAATAAACCCCAATATGTATATCCACATTGAAGGAAACCATATATGGAAATAAATATTATATATAATCCTCATACAACCTTGGTATACTTTTAATCAAGAGGTATGGGAGTTTTTTATAAACTACTACCACATATAATTAGGGTCCCCCATCCAAACTTGTATAATAGTCCTATCACATCCAATGATTGTCCGAAAATTGGATCAATATTAAATGTGACATCTCACATAAAAAATAAATCAAAATCTAACTCATGTAAATCCTTATCATGAACCACTAATTAATAAGTAACAACTAAAGGAGTAAAAAAAATTTATATCCTCCCAATCAGTAATATCCAATAATTATTCAATAAAAATTATCATTAATCCATATTCCTCAACAAATTACTAAAAAATATGATCCGAAAACATCATACTAAAATAATAGCACATGATGATCTTATTTTGTTGGTAATATGTCATCATAGTATTGAATATGAAGAGTTAATCCACCCAAAAAATCATATGTAGTAAAATTCTCTCTATGAAAATACACATTTTAATTTCATATTATCATTATTGAACCCAAAAATCTCCTAAAATTTTTTATCAAACAAAAAAATTTAGAATTGTAAATAGGATAGATATTTAAATCATTGGTTATGTAGATTTAGTCATGGTGTCATGGTTTCTGAGATATATAGGTTACCGCACTTCTCCTCATATATTAGTACAACCCCTATGAAAACTTGTGTTGTATTTTAGTAAATTTTGTGTCCCTTAATTAGGGTACATAACACTAGAATTATAGTTAATATTATCATTCATTACAACTCTAAAATACATTGTCCTCTCTATTATAACCACTTAAATGTAACAAGATTCATTTTTAGGCCTATCACATTTATTTCCAATCATGATTAATTCCAAATTATTTTTCTATAATATATAATAAGCTGATGGAAACTCATAATCTCAATTTAATTATTAGGTTGATCCTATTATTTCAAAATATCTATATTCCCTTTATTAGTATATATCCAAACCATTAATATAATTTTTTTGATAAAATGTATATTTAGAATCATGAAATGAAACATCAAGAGATTGGAATATAGATTATATAATTAATGATTTCCTAAAAACAATATCAACATTCTATACATGAAACTGATATGTTTAATGATATAGAATAATTTCATTAATATGTACTGGTAATAATAAGTAGATGTGGCTAGGAATAATCTAGTATATGAGAACAATTAACACAACTGACATATTTGAAATACCGAATGACAAGACAATAAAATATTATAGCCCATATCGACTCCAAAATATTTTTGTTCTATATACTCTATTATAACTAATAATTGATGGTATAATATTATGTGATAATTAAAAGTGAAAAATTTATATACTCTTCACAAATAAAATAAGTCATCTT
The DNA here is from genome assembly GCA_963277665.1 of Viscum album. Classification (NCBI taxonomy): domain Eukaryota; kingdom Viridiplantae; phylum Streptophyta; class Magnoliopsida; order Santalales; family Viscaceae; genus Viscum; species Viscum album. Next base: position 1,668,731,217 of record OY728145.1, read on the forward strand.
TCCACAATAGAATATGTTTTTTTCAAAGGATAACTGATATATTTTCCTATAACTTATACACAACAAAAAATTTTAATTATTATTATGGTGGGAATTACCAGAGTTATAGAGAAATATGTACATAGAAATATAATTCCATTATCATTAGGGTTTTAATCTAAATCTTGATCTCCCTAATCATGGAAAATGTAAAATGATAACAATGATTTTATATAGGCTCAATGCCCACAAAATGGTCAGTTGTAAACACCATCATTCCCTTTTGAGGACCAAATAAGAAGTCATCAAGGAACACATATTAGAATTGGTATACTACATAGGGTAATGTAAGTGTAACTCCAACTTGTTTAATAGTGAAAAATAACTAGGATAACTTAGTTTTGATTTGATAAAAACTTCCAAAGTATAGGCTTTGGTCTAACAGACTGAAAGACTCATTATCATACAAAAAATTCCCTTTATCTATGAAGGAATTAATTTAAATATAAATTCTAAATAAATCAATTCTTGTATAAAATAATTCTATCTAGACCATATATAATATTATTTTTAGGGAATTTATATATATAAATAATTAATCCAGCATTATTCAGTGGCCACCTATAACTATGGATCAACCTGGGATCCTCCAAATCTTTTCCAATTTTATCATTAAAGGTGTTTATTATATCTTAATCCGAGAAGGATACTAAAAATTAATCAAGGAAAAATACCAAGTCATCCAAAATGAATAAATTGATCAATCATATGTCAAATACTACATTACGTAGCTTATAGAACACCAAAATTAGACCAATATCTATAAAATAACCATCTATCCCAGAAGTTAAAACCCAGTATTATTAAAATTTATTAACCAAATCAAATCCACTATCCTAACCATAAGAACCCAAATTTACATATTGTGAATGTACATAATGTACTTATTACTACTGACCTTAAGGACTTAGATATCAATCAAACCCTTTCCAACATGATGAAGCCCCGTTATATATCTACTACAAATCCAAGAACATTCCCTCAATTCTAGATTCTAAAATGATTCATGAGATTCCCCAATTGCTGATTATCTATAACAAAATAACTAAATTTTCTCCTTTATAATATATATGAATCTATTTTTATAGGTTCAGGTTAGATTAGAAAATGTGAGTAATCCTTTTACACCGATATAATACTACAGATGTGCCTTGTGAAGGGAGAATTAAATCACCACTCGCTACCTCGTTCTAATATGAAAAATATCTCTATATCACATAGTCCTTCCACAAGAAGATACAACACCAAAACCACTAGACAAGCATCAACTCATGAAACTAAATAGAGGTAAAATGTGTGCTTTATCAATCTTCATAAGTTACATCTTTATAGTATGATCCTTCCAAACTACCACAACATTTGGATATCATATTAATCATCTATACCTGTAGTAAGAGGTATGATCGATGGTCAATTTAATACCTTTGTAAATTATAAGATTTATTATCCAATGAATATTGATATTACAAACATGAAATATAATTTTATTATGGAATAATAAGTTATTATAAGAACCCCCTAATGGAGTTCCATGTGCTTTTTTTAATATCCCATAGTTAGTATGTCTAGAAAATATCCTTGAAAACGTGGTTGTTTGAACGACAAGTTAGGGTATTAATCATCTTTTCCTACATCATAACACCACACCATCTCAAGGGATTCCTTGATAGAACAAATATAGTTTGATACCAATTTTTTTCTTAATTGTATTTACTAACGTATATATTATCTTGATCATATCAATATATACAAATATGTAATGAGGGAACCTAATAAATTGGATGGATTAATGTTTTTTATCAAGATATCCTGAGTAATATAAACCATAGTGGTATGAACCTAAAATACCTATGAACATATAACCAACACTAATAATAAATCCCCCTACTAAAGACATTATCCTGCTAGGGTAATGGGAATTTCCATTAGAATATGTTCCAACCCTCCTATGAGATTAGATAATCGTCCAAATTGAGTTTCCGCAACCATAACCATTTGGGATCCAAATAACCATTGAACTATTGATTCCATGAAATATATAATTTTGGACTATGAACATTTTAGATATTTTAAAAACATAATATAATTAAATAAAGTCATAATATTGACATATATAACCCTTATATCCATCATATAACTCATTATCTAATCAAGAAACCCACCCTATAAATAAACATTTACAGTTCCACTAAAAATGATCATATAGTACTATAACTCACTAACAACCCAAGGATTAAAACCCCAATAAATATTCATAAAAATATATCATAATTATATTAATATTATAAACATACAAAAATAACATTATTGTAATTTTTTTTAGATACCAAAAAATCATTCTTCAAAACATCCTATAATATATCATTACTAAAAAATTAATTGAGGACTCTGATGGAAATTTTGGTCCAAAAAACACCAAAAACATATTTCATGTGAATCTACATGCCACACAAGATGAATGAACTTAAAAAAATCATTAAATCCCTGACATTATGAAATCAGTAAAATATAAAACAAAATATTTCAGGAGAAAAAATCTACAAAACTACAGCCGTTTAAACCAATATTATCAGTCACACTTCCTTGGTTCCCAATAATCTCCCAATAAAAGTATTGTAAAGATATTAAAAAATTTTCAAACACAATTTTCAACACTTATATATAAAATATACCAAAACATAATATCATAATTCAAGTAAATAAAGGGGTTATGATTCCATTTTTTATTATCTAAATCTGATTGGTGGGTCTCATGATGAGTGTTATATAGGCTTATACGTGACTCGAATTACACAAGTGGTAACCATCTAAAAGTGAAAACCCAAAACATATGTTTGGGAAACATTCCCTTAATATCACTTCATTTAATAAAATAATCATCAAATTAATTATAATATAATATTGATCATAGCATTGTATCACATTGAAATAATTACTATACAATCAAAAACCAATGTAAATGTTTTGTTGAAAATTCACTTTATATTCTTATATTTGAAAATAATAATTCACTCTTATAATATTTCTGTTTATAATCTTATTAAATTACATGTATAAGGATATAAAATAATTATTATAATTATAATGTCTTTAGTTATTTTAAATAGTGAAAAATTATTTTATTTGATGGGGTATACATTTTATTAGTGAATAGAGACATTAAAATTGTTCTAATGAAGATTTACTCAGTCTACAATAGGTATATATACTATTTCTACTAGATAGATGTATAATATGTTTAACATTTACATATATATGTACATATAAATTATAGCATAAAAAATATTAATTCTATAAAATGAATATTTTCATAGTCTACCATATAGATATTTACTAATTCTACATGAAGGAATCATAAAAAATAATTATAATAGTGATGGGCCTAAATAATGTTAAAAATTTATAGATAAACTAAACCCATTGAAATATAAAGAGATTGTGTCTGAATGAATGTAAATTGATTTTAATAAGTGTTCAATTGACCATTCTGAGTTTGTTATAACAAAATCAATAAATACAACCACATATTTGTGGATAATAACAAACCAAAACACATGTAATATAAGGGTTTGTTTTTATGTTTTACAAATTATCTATTTTTATGGTACATAAAATTGTAATATTTAGATATATTTCTTTGAGAATACATTGTGATACTATTATTTGAAAATATCTAAGTTATCTATTATAATTTTTTATTGTCTAATCATATTGACCGAGGGATCAAAGGGATATGATGATATAATATTTTATTATCAAGGTAATAAAAGGATTCTAGAAGGAATACATGGATCATAACAATTCATTGATGAGGAATTTAATGTGTTTAAAAGAAATACCTTTTGATAGTTTCATAATTGGGGATACTAAAAGGCAGGTCTATCAAATTCCACAACTATTTGGGTAAAATTGAAGACCTAAATCAGTGGATGTTTCATAAATTCTATTGTATCCTATATTCAAAACAAATTATTTATAGAAACACTATGAAATTTATACAATTACTATACGATGTATTATTTACTAATATTTCATATTTAAATTACATAGTTTATCAAAATGATTTTGTATCCTATTTATGTTCTTATAATTCAGTTGTATATTTAATTTTTATAAACTAAAATTCATGACCCCTCATATATGCGGGCTACTAATTAATGACTAAAGGCTCGACATGTCTGTTGTCCAATATATGAGAGACACCTCTAGACCACCAAGATACATTCTTTTAAGCTAGATCTATATGTAATCCCTATGGCCTAGGATCCAAAACCAGAAAAGTATAGAGAAAATACGCAACACGCTTTCCACCATTTCATCTGGACCCATTGGTAGCTGATATCTGAAGCCACAACATGAAAATTTAAATTGAGGATGGGTAGCTACTAGAGCATTTCACTTTTTTCAGCCTTGTAATATTAGAACTGTTCATATATGGAATTTTGTAATGTCATATCCTTCGAAGAAATCAAAGGATTGGGTAATCCTCAGACCAGTTGGTCGCTACAAAAGAAATCGCCTCGTTTAATGATACCAAAAATTTATGACCAAAGGTAGATTCTAGCCATCATACCTTTGAAATGGGCCACTCAAATTAAAATGAATTCATTTTTTATATGTAAATGGTTTTTGGATAAACCACCAATGCTTCATAAAAAATGGTTCCCACCAAGGTATTCCATTTTATCTAACTCCCACTCATGAAAAGATTGACTACATCAATAGGGACATTGTAGCATCTTACATAACAATTGTCCAAGAGGAAACATAACCCATCAGGTTAGGGAAATATCTAACACTACCACCACCTCTTATATCATCAATTTCTAAAAGGATTTGGGACATTCTAGATGTATATGGAAAAAAACTCCAACCCATTAGTTTGGGGTAATTTATTTCTCAATAATAAAAAATAAGTTCATCATCCATGGAGAGGGAATTAAGGAAATCAAACATGATTATAGATCAACCCCATCTCACTTGGAATGGGGCATTAATTTCACAATTTCCATCCTAGGAGTCATTAAATCATTGATATTAATCATTGGATCCGCATTTAAATGATCAATCAATTCCAATTTCAATTGTGAAAATCCCGCACACCAAAGGGTTTGGGGACATTTCATTAAAATAATCCCCATGGATGGAAGTAATCTTCACTAGGTTGGGAGGTAAATATCAATGGTCAAAATATTCTATGTTCCTCCCACTACAAGAAGAAACTCAGTTATTTGGGGCCCCTTAAGATATCATAACCAAAAAATCCTTCATGATATTTACTCACCAGATAGGATTAGAGGAACTTACGGTAGAATAGATAAGAACATATGTTATTAATAAGCCAAAATTACATAATACGGCTAAGGGTTCCAATAACAACCCAGATAAAGGTAGTGTAGAATCAACATTTTTCATTGAAAGTAACGATACAATCACCATTTCATAATATTCCACTGTGAATTTTATCTGTATCAACATGAAGGAAATTATGAAACAATATAAATATGTAAAGTATCACGACATGGTAAATATACCTTGATAGAATGTTGATCTAAATACAGTGACTGAGGTTACATGCACCTTGAAAAAAAGAAGTCCCAAAAACCTAGCCCCTCCGAATGACGAGTTACAACATCTCTAGAAGAACACTATTAATGAAAAAGGGAAAGATTTCGATACATCCCATCACCAAACAGAAGAGTTTATGTTTATCCTAGGGATATATAGTTTTCATAATATTATAGTGAAATAAAAAATCTCAAACAACTCAATGAGGAGATACTCAAGTGAAATATTTGAACTAGGTATTGTATCCAAGAAGAGATGAATATTCTATCTCCTATAGAATATCTTCTAGAATATGTGGTATATGAGTGTTATAATGGCTCCAAATTTTTGAAACTAGACTACAAAAATGAAGAAGATGAGAATAATCATTACTTACCTCTATTATAGAGTTATATTCTCCCTTTCCAGTTCGATCATTCAGTTATATGATGAGTCAATAATAATTGAGATATGATGGTGAGACCACTTCATCCACCCCCAATAGATCCATGTAGATGGGAGGTATCTTATACAGTAGTTCCTCTAGATATTATCAATATCAGTGAGTCTCTAGATACTTGAATGGAACCATGGATAGGTTCTGCACACTTATGCAGCAAGAAAGGAAACCATATCATGAATGGGTGAAACTCAGTTGCCTCCACCAAATTTCGGAAAATATAGTTTCTGAACCTATGAAGGTGAAATAGACTAAGAAAAACTTATAACACAATTCATATCATATTGTGTGATGATTATGGGCCCTTAAGATCAATATGAGGTAACTGATTGGAGATGTTTTTACAGACTCGGATAGGGCCAGACTTTTTTTGGTATAACAGTCTTCCACCAGGTTCTATTGTAAGATGGTAATACATTCATCATAAATTACTTTATCAATTCAGATTGACACTGAGGAAAATGATGATCATTAACCTCAAGAACTGTGAATAATGAGAAAATAAGGGTGTGTCTGATTTCATTGAAATATGTAATGGTTTAAGCTATTCACTTAGAATCCCTCTCTCACAAAAGCGACTGTTGGAACTCTGTTATAAAGATCATTGGGATGAGTTGTAGACGCCTCTATTTCCAATGATGTATCCAAGAGTATTTTATGAGTTTTCATAATTGGAAAAACATATTTTGGGTTTCATTCAGTGAACCTGATCTAATTCTCATCTCATACCCTCATCATAGGGAAACATTCAATGCAATATAGACACTAAAACATCCACTCTCAAGCCATCAACTGTGCCCATAAAAGAACCTTGGTAGGTCCCAAACCACCTAGAACCTCTCATTGATTGATGAAAACCACAAAACTATCATCAGTTAGAAGAATAATGAAATTAGGGTCTCTATATATTTGACGTATGAATTAATAAAGAATACTGATTCGGAAAAAAATGTCCCTAATTATTTCTTGGAATCCATGGACAATAACTTACTTCAGTAACCACACCCAAGGAATCCTGATTAGGACCTCCTCACCAAATGTCACAACTGCTACCCTTTTCATATTGGAATGTTCATAATATCCATGACTTCTTCCTCTCCAATTGCATCAATCAAGTCATAGTAAATTCTACATAGTTCATAATAGATAACACCATAGAGAATGCAACCTGTATAACCATTCCCTTTCATATGAACAAGTCTGGTGGATGAATATTTCATATATCCATGTGTAGATGTCTAAAAACTAGATGACTAGAAAAAAAGTTGAATGACCTCATGCCAAACTAGGAGAACAATTGCGGAAACCCACAATAACTCCACCACCTAAGAAGGAGACCTTAGATATTCCTCCCAAAAGTGGGTGTGACCACTCTTAGAAAGAGAAAACAGAATATGGAGAGTATTCATCTCCTCTAACTAAATCTATAATGATTGCATGTTTCTTCTATATAACATCCACAACACAAGAACTGCCCCACCAAATTGAACCCTCTTTGGATGAAGAGCTCATATTTGGTTTAGAAAAGAAGATACACCTAGATGATCCCTTCTCTGATGATGAATATTCTTTAGAATATGAGTTCCTCACACATTAATGGGTAATAGAATGTAGTGTGTACTGGAAAAGAAGATGCATGGGACATCCAAGGTGTGGTCAAAACCAATATTTCTATCATGTCCTCATAGAGGAAATATATGCTATTGAGACTCATGGGATACCATTCCAGAATTCCCAAAAGAGGCACGGAGGTGTTCTTGAACCCTCCATTGGTTTTACACTCATAGTTTCCTTTCATGACTTCCCAGAGGGGGTTCCATTATCCAATCATCACATGAAATAGGGAAGGTCGATGCAACCCACACCACTAAAATAAGATGTTGTGCTGACAACTTTAAAATCATTTTGCTAGTCTACCTCGAATACATTATCTCTTGAACCACATTTTCTTTAGAACAACCACATCCAAAAGTTTCTAACCCTTGTAAAAAAGTATGCATTCTAATACTACTGGTTTTTTCCCTTCAAAGCTCTAAAACCTCGATATGGTCCATCTATAAAGTGATTTTAGGGAGTCACTTATTGAATCCCTTTGGAGCCCATGATAATTTGAGACAGAAGTCACTATAGTAGAGGATTATCATTTAGATACCATGTCAATAGAATTCCATATCTCTATCTCATTGACCAACTAGGTTACGAAGAGGTCATCCAAGGCTACATGAGTCCCCTATATGTATTGGGATTTCATAATAATTACAATGTCCAAAGGGATATGATTTATTATGGTTCTAAGGCAAAACTAATTCAAGTCCAAACCCTCAGATGTTTGGGATATAGTAAAGTGGATTTTCCTCTCACAAAGCCGGTCATTTAATGGTATGATAAGAGTGATAAAAGCACCTTGTGGAAGATGAAATTCGAATCTTAGTTTCATAATCTCACATATGAAACTGAGGTTTTGGTCATCCAATATGATGATGCGGTGGCCCGGCTCCATAGCCAAATGGAGGTACATTAAACATTATAGCAATGTCTAAAATAATCCATTGATACAATGGTAATCATAATACATGGTGAAAGATTCCCCTTAAATAATTACAGAGCATCATATAATGAATCGTATTTCTAGAAAAGGATAGGCAATAAACCAATATTCAATGATGATATATATGGTGCATACTTCAATGGATTGGGGAACATAAATTAATATCCAGATATTATGCTCGATACTGATTATGCGGTCCCCAAAAATATGGTTGATGTGATGGTCTTGATCCACGATGAAAAGGATCATCATGTACCTAGTGAAATAGTAAAATATAATCAGCTCCAATAATTTTTAAAATTACTCAGGTAGAAAGGGATCATAATATCTCTTCTGATGGCCACTCTCGCCCCAATAGAAATAGATAATCCCTCTAATTCTCAACTATGTCTGAAAACTTCTCCATGGATATAGAAATGGAAGCGGATGAGGATGACCTCAAGAATGACCCTCTTGAATTAAAAGAAGGTGTCTCCCCCACCATCGATGAGATTTTGAAGTTAAATCTAGGAACTCAAGACTCCTTAGAACCCACAATGATTAATATCACCATGACCCTCTAAGACGAAGAGATGTATATTTAATTCTAGAATATGAAACAATATGAATTCAGTCAAAATTATAAATAAATTCCTATAAAAAACATAGATGTGGCTACACACCATATCATCTTAATTGACGAGCATTGTGGCTTGCCAAAGGCATACAGAAGGACACACCCATATAAATCCACAAATGTAGAGGTGGATTTTGAAAAATTTAGAAAACATACATTTCTACAAGAGTTAAAATACCAAATATGGATCTCCAACATCATCCCATTTGTACACAATGTGTCACTTCCTAACCACTTGACGTTAGATTTTATGGTGTCTTCCTAATAGTACGACATCAAACTGTATAAGTTCACCCTAGTAACATGAAATTAAATTATATGAACTCGTCCTTGTTGTGTGATGTTAAATTAAACCTATAATTCCTTAAGGTGTGATGTTAATCCACACATATGATTTCCTCACCTCATGATTTTAAAACACATAGAAAGAACCATCTCACCAACGTCTCAACATACACAATCAAGATCTATGTTTAGTAAGTTTTCAATTCCCCCATTGCTATGTGAAATTTACCTAATTATAGGTGTTCTCTATATCCATGAAATAAACCTTTATTGGTTCCTACCATCATAGGGTAAGTAGTCAAAGCCAAACCACTAGTCTTGGTCCCAACTATAATATTCTATTACATTCATGTGATGTGATACTAATCTTTAACGCATGATTCTAAACTACATGGAAAATGTCTTATCCTTGTAAAGAAAACTTTTGTGGATCTATTACATCCATATACCTTCACATTAGGTGACCCATGTCCTTATAGAAAGACATTAAACTATATTTATAGATTTCCATGTGGCACAATAATAAACTGAATGGGTTCCCGAGAACTATACATCTGTCGATTCTTATTTTCAATGAGATACATAGGGAACCCTCATTCTAATATCTCGGTCTAGGAACCACATGGTGAAAAATGCACATATCACATCCTTAATTGCCTCTGTGCGATGAGAGTGATCATTTTCATTCCTTGTTTCTCTCTCTATACATAGCCCACATAATCTTAGGAATTTCAGTAAGGGATTCCCGAAAGAATTAATGAACTAAGGATCAAGGAATTATCATAATTTCACTAAATTAAAGACCATAAATCCAAACCATGAGTCCCTCGTATTTAATGGTAAACTACCTGGTTGAGGTCCCCTGTACGACATGAAATGTGAACATTCATGTGGACCACACCCGAGAGAAAAATTATTAGGGGGATTGGTCCCCTACCACACCTCTATTCAAGAACTACATGAGTCTTGATTATACACATCACAATAGAGGAATTGGTTCCCAAACATTCAATTTTTGGACTAGAAAAAACTATTACAAAAATCCCCCCTTATGCGTATTGGCCAGATGTTCCCATGACAGTCATTCCTAAAGAACAACATTTGGATTGCATCTTATTAACATATGATACTTAGGGATGCCTAGATTTTCATCCATGGGTATATCCACAATTCCCCCTTCTACATAGAGAAGAATACATCCCATCCACAAGATGTTAAACTACATGGTTCCTCATGTACTAAGTGTGGCTGGATTCTGGTCATCACATGATATATAGTGACACCTGGATCACCAATCATTGGCCGAATTACAACAATAAACAGAAACATTCCCACATATGTGTATAGGGTAAGATCTGAATAGGTATATTCTATTTCAATAACTATTTATGGATTGATTAATATAATCACTTAAATTGTAGTGATGCCTTGATTACCAATACAGGACCCAACTATAAAAACTAATAAAACAAATGCACCACACTAGTATAGTGGATGAAACATACAAGTACAATTTTCTTACATGAAAATATCATATATGTATGGTATCCTTATTCAATTAATATATATTTCTAATAATTTCACTTTGGTTCCCACATATTTACCACAATATGTTAAACTACAAGGAAAATGTCTAGGTTATATGACATTAAAACTTCACAACAAAAATAGTCTTTACCACCTGATGGAAAACTGCACTAGAAAATTCCTTAAAACATGATGTCAAACTACATGAATAGACATTCCTATTATATGAATTTAAAATTTGTATACCATCATCCATTTTCATTCCATATCAGAGGACCACATGTTCCTTACCCCAGTCAAACAGAGTATGGGGTTGTTCCGCCATCATTTATGTTATTAAATTCTTAAATCCTACTTTATGTCTCGATTACTTAGGGTAAAAAAAACCTTCAAAACCCATTAGAAAATATACCTGACCTAATGTGACCTTTTTTTATTTTCATTCATGAATATGGATCCTACATATGTACCTATGGTCTTCAAAACAAATGATTTACTATTCAAAAACATTGTTCCAATCCTTGTGATCCCTAACATCACTGTAGTAGAAATCAATACCCCAGTGTGACATAAACTACTCCCAAGAATTAATTTACCATATCATTACTGAAGTCCCGATATCCTAGATCTATGATTTATAATATTTCCATATCCCAATCTGAATATTGTTGGGGTACTCTTGACTTTGGGTATCATAAGTGGGATCATGTGTATCATTCCCCTTATTATATCCATGTGCATCATGAACTTAAATTTCATGCACATTGGTCAAAGTTATATGACTTTAAATTATAGACTATAATGGAAAAAATATCATGTAATTATACTTATAATGAACAAGACACCAATCATGATATTTCAAACACCCCCAAATAGGTACATGATAAAAATTTAACTCTTCACTCACTAAACTCTTCATCTCTAATGTTTAGGAAAAATTTGTGCAAAAAAATAAATGGGGATAAATTCCATATGGCTTAATTTGTAGCCCCATTAAAATATATTCAATTATTGTCAGACCCCCAGGTCTAGGAAAAATTTAGAGTAATGGTTTGTCAAATCTCCTCACCACGATAACATATCTTCTAGGTTATGATCAAAATTTTAGGTTACTGGAACCCTTCTTGTATATTAAAATTTCCAAAAATCTGAAACCATGATAAATGGTGATTCAAATCATCATAAAGCTTCCCTGGCCCTTATAAAAGCTACATAGTAGCAATTGAACCTTTGATTGAGTATACATGTATGCCTATTGGGCTTGTATATACACCTACATTCAGCAACAATATGAATCACTCTATAAAATATATTTCTCATGAATTTTAATCCCTCACATTACTATGGGACAAATAAAAAACCCAATATGTTTTTTTTCATTGCAGGTATGATTATCTCATATCATCCTCCGAACCCGAGAACTTGGGAAAAATATTTACAATCTCTTTGTTAAACTGTCTATGTGGATTCATAATCCTCGATGTTACATCCCCATGTTTTGAACCATTTCTAAAATAGGGAATTCTACATTCCATTAAAAAAACTTTTAAATCCAACACCTAATGATTTTAAACCATATTGTGTTGGGATCGAGCATCATAGTTAATAGATAAAATTTTCTAGGGTTCCACAAACCTTCTTGGATAGCTCTCTTCTATACCCAAACTCATCTTCAGGATGTTTAAGTCTCCACAAATATTTTATCGACCATCAAAAATAGCAACGATCATATATTTCTTGACCATGGTACTTATACATAAGGTAATTGTCCCACCAACTAAGGCATATCATCCTTATAATAAATGACTGATAATCCTTATGACCCCTAGCACCACCGAAATAGAACCTATAACCTCAGGGTCATACAAGCCATCCCTAGCATTTTTTCCCCATCCTATCATCTCTGAATCAATCTTAGGGGTTATAAGTTACATCCTATGCATTCTAACTATCTAGGTGGATCTGATGTCCCTTTTATTTCTCCCAAAACAATTATTACCCCATTTAATTTTCCAAGGAACCTATAAAAAGATTCTTGGATTAAAGTGACCCTTTTCTGACTATGATTATACACCAATGCCTACAGTATATGCACCTATGGTCATAAAGAAAATGTGGCAATATGAAAAAGTATATTTCTAGTCCTTTTGATCCCGGACAACACCATGGAAGAACCAAGAATCATATAATGTTTTATGTCATTCCTGGAATGTCTGAACCACATTCCATGATCATGAATATGGTCCAATATAAATGAACCTAAACTATAATAAAAGAAGTTATGAACTGTAAGACCCTAAACTAAAATAGTAGAAGCTGAGATTTAAAGGTCCCCAAACTAAATTAAATTATTTTTTGAGCAAATAAACCTAAATTAAAATGATATAGTGTTCCTGATAAAAAATCCTAAAAGAAGTTATATAAGGTTCAAGAAAAAAGACCCTGATCTATATTGATAAATGGTCCACACAAAAAGACACTAAACTATAATGTTATAACGTAAGAGTTAAAAGTACTACAAACTAAAATGATTGATAGTTTTTCCTAAAATAATCTAAACTAATGAACATAATAATGGTAGTCTGTATGAATGGAAAAGATTTCCAAGCATACCTTACAGACTTGAATGAAAAAAGATATTCTAACCAAGCCTATCATCTTCTAAAAAAAAGGATAGAACACTTTCCCTACATAACATATATTAAACCCAGATGACCCTTGTGAATACCATGTGATCTCAAGATAGTTGGAATAAATATATCATTAGTCAATTTCATGTTGGTGGTAATTCAAGATTATTCCTCAAAATAATTCATTATGATTTAAATATTCAAATACATTCATTTAGTTTTACATGGTATTATGAAATGGATGGGTATCATTAGAGATTAATATAATATAAGATAAATGTATATCCAAAAAAATCGTTAATGAATGGAAATTAGAAAAAAGCATATGATGTTAAATATATATGTTCACCGATATTATACATTAGGAGGAATCTCCACTTACTGAAGTCTTCCCTACAGAAATACAAGTTAGAGAGAGATTGAAAAATTAAAATTACATCACATCATATTCTATGTTGTGTCCTCAAGTTATGGATTTATCTCCTAAATTGTGTTCATATATTAGTGTATTTTATTGATAATCTCAATTTCTAGTTTCATAACTCATTGCAACCCCTCCACCTTGGTAGTGGTCTCATGTCTTCCATTCTCCCCTACATCAAATATCCCATGTTGATCTGATATGGTCATCCCCACTATTTTAAGCACATGATGAAACCATGACAGTTATGGTTGAAGATGGATGATTTTAGACTGAAGACGGTATGTTTAAACCTTCTCAACATTGACTTTGTTTCGATGAGTAACTGTATCCACTGCACATTTGGATGCTTCCTTTATAGCTTCATCCTAGCTCTAACTCACAAAATGGAATTCCTCAAAATCTATTACCCTTGATTCAGTGGACCTCTTCTTCATCTATGAGAGACCACTTAATTTACCATGTCATAAAGGGAGGATTAGTTAATAACCACATAACCAAGGGTGGGGATCATAAATTATAGATGATCTAATATATTCTTTAGCTCATCCAATGGGTTTTCTATCATTAAAATCCAAACATCCCACCAATTGATTTTACATCAATTGATAACATGATGTATAGTTGGGGCCTTGGTCTAGATTAATCTTAGGAACATGAATATATGAATATGCTTGAATACTAAGAGAGTGGTTTGTGATCATATTATTTGATGAAAAGGGAATAGATATGGATTTTACAATGGTGGAACTAGTCAGGGGATCTCCCAAAATAAAAGTTACTAGACCCACTAAACTCTGGGTTATGTTCATGGTAGAAAAGGTAACGTGGGTTTAATAATTAAATGATAAAAAACATGGTTCCATGAGGTAATAAATGGATATGATTTTTGTTAGAAACATACCATTCCTGATCATCTCACCAATCAAATCCACCCCCTAGAACCCAACCTTAGGTGAATAAGTTATTCCTTCTTGGGATGAGAGGGTATATAAAACATCTAGTTTATTTATTGATGATAGAGTTTCCTCACCACCTTGGAGGATGTCATAGAAAAAAGATAATTTCCATAAATATGACACTAATATAAAAATTTTACTATCATGAAGATGTATTAACCATATCCAAAACTAACTTCCATCATGTATAAAATGATAGAAGAATAGAAACTTATTTCAGTATCCTCAATAACTTCATCTACCGACACTAGATGAAGTGGTGTGATCACTAAAATGAATGTATCAAGAAATAATCATGAATGAACCAACACCTCAGCCACCTCCTCTTATTTATGGGTTGGGTGGGACAGGAAAGATTCTACCAAAGAATCCAAATGCTTTCCTGAATCCTCAGAAGTGATTAAATTCACTACCAATTGAGATCAGTGGGGACCGTCACATTTTTAAAAAATCAAAATGTGTTTCTAGAATAATACAAGATATAATATGGGTGAAATATTACGCTTACTTGATCATTCTGGAGTATATTACCATGAAAATGAAGATCACTTCATTTTCTTCTTCTTCCCATTCAATGAAGGATCTCGACATAGTGATAAATCCAAAACTGTTTCTCTATAAGCAGTAATATCCACCCTCATATGAGCCTATTGGTCTGGGATCTCTTCATCATTGGTCCACTGATCACAAATGAATTCCCCTACCAGATATGTATCATGGATATAATATTTAGGGGATGTCAGAACTAAAATATCATTAGAAACCATTCACTATGTCAACATATAAATGATGTTAACACAGTTTTGATGGATCTATGACTATTTAAAAATAGCTTGAATCATAGATATACCACTCTATTGATGACAGGAGAACCTATTCATCCATAGAAATTTACAGAGTACCTCGATCAACCATTTTATAGACCAACAAGGAATAAAATATCAGACATCTGCTACTCACCAAGGCCATATCAATGTGTAAAAAGGGCCTTGAACTCCTCAGGCTATTATATGAAATTGATACGTATTGGGGTAGTGAGGGAAAAACATTCCAAAAGTACAACTTCTCAATGAAATATACCACATAACTCAGCCTCTATGTTTTTTATCCTCCAATCCATCCATGATTGAGACATGAAAGGAAAGGATAACTCTAGAAGAGATTTACCCTCTTGTGATACACTCATTGTAGCCACTTTAGTTGACATTTCTAGTGGAAATGGAGATGATGGAAATGTATTATCCCCTTGTGAGGTGTTCCTGGGTCCATTGTCCCAGTATAAACTTGTTTCTTTCTATGAATGATATTCTTATCATTATCCAGAGATTGATATGTCTCTCTCCAAATGTGTATAATTTCCCATTGGTGTATGATCAAATCCAAATATCAATGTGATGATGGGATAAGTGAATTTCTTCACCACATGGAATAATATTTATCTCATCATTCATGTAATACTTATTATACATTATCAAAAATTGATGATAAACTATTATCTTCTTATCAGATGGAAAAGAAATAGTGTGAGGATATTTTGACTGGACACATAGAAATTGGTGGCTAAACCAGAAGGGTGAGTAGCATTCTTATATGAGTTCCTCATTGATATGGGTGGAACAAAACACTTCAAAAGGTCATGTAACGCAAGCAAGTGTGTCAAGACTCAACTCACGAGTATCGAGAATGTATCCTATTTTAATTGTATCCATTAGATAGTTGGAGAAAGGGAAATATCAGCTCATGTAAAACCTAACATCCCGATCTCCTAGTGTAATGGGACTTACCCCACTATTTCATTATAGGTATAGTGTGAAGCCAACATTGGGGATACCCTAAATGTTCAGATATTAATAACCCACCAATCATATCCTACCCAACTCCATAATACTTAGAAGGGTCTGATGATCCTATAAAGGGATTTTTCCATTATAATCATGATGCAGAATGTAATAGAGTTTGTCCATCATAGCGACGGGCAGCCTAAGACACTCCCCCTTCTTTCGAGGTCACCATCGTGTAATTGGAATCTCTAACTCCACCTTTTTTCTTTGTGTGATCTAAGTACCCACAGAAGTACATGTTGAGGAAACCATCTATTTGGATAGACTGGTCAATACTGGGGAGAAAATACCATCCCAATTCTCAAAAAATTTCATCCATATCAAAGGTTTAGTAAGTTCCCACTGCACTATGGGTTCATTAATAATCCAGGATTTCAACTTCTTAGCTTCATGTTTAGATCCAGTCTTCTTGATAAGGAATTTTACCCCTGTCTTGAATGTGATATATGCTCCAATAAGTGGTCCCATTGGGAGTGACTTTTCATCCATCTTGATCAGCTACCTTGTTAGAAGATGGGTACTCATTACTTCATCCCAGGTGGGCCAGGGTGGATGGAGAGCATCATACATCCGACCAAATATAGGCACAACAAAAATATACTTGACATCCCAAATGATCATTCCCACCTATCCATGCATGAGATCTAAAGTGTTTTTTTAATAACTCCATCAACTAAACAGTTCCATCATGAGACCCTTGTTGTAGTAGACAGAAGTCTACGTTATCCAGATGCCCTCATGCATTTTAATTTTCATCAACACCTTGGTGAATTCAAAAGTAATATATTTTACCCAAAAGTGTCATCCCCTTCCCATACTAAAACTACCTCTTAATCAAATGTCCTGGTTAGAAACCCACTTGATCTTTTGATTGGAATTTTACATCTAAGTTATTGAGCCGTACATATGAACGTCTTCATCGGGTTATAAATCGTTCCTATTAAAGTCTGCCAGCATTGATGTTTGTATATTCACGTCTTCATGGTCTCCCTAGGTGAACAATTAGCCCCTTTGATAGATTTTCACCTAGAATGTGTTATGGGATATTTGAATATAGTAAGAGGGTAAAAATGATTATTTTGGTGGAGTAATCAGTGTATCATCAGTAAGACCAATCCCATAAATAGGAATAATGTATGAAAGGTGATAGTATCAACGTTTTACATCGATCATCATTATCATAACTAGTTTAAGTGACCCAACATCATGGTGACAGGAATCATCCATCCTTGAAATAATAGCATCGTGATTCCTATAATTTATTTTTCCTCCCCCTTCAAGGGTTTTGGAGAAGAGTGTAATGAGTTGAAAGCCTTCTAAAATGATGTATGTGGAATATGATACATAAAAAAATTAAAGACTTTTCAAAACGTGTGAACTGAAAAAATAATGTGCATTAGATGAATCAAAATAGTAATTTTGGGGTCACATATAGGGCTTGGAAATCACAAAACCCCTAAATATTTTATGGTTGGATAAATATTTAAGGCATAATGCAACATAATAACCCCTTGAAGACTCATTTCGAATGATCTAAACATGGTCATGTGATCTAAATGAAAGTTAATGGATCATACGATCAAGCTAGTATATCCAATATAACCCGCAATTTGAGTGGTAATCCTCACAAGAAAAGTTCAAAAAACTATAAAAATTTAGTTTGTAGTTGGTTTTAGTGGGCACTAGAGAAAAATAAGTCTTTTGGAATAGTTCTTAGTATAGGATCATGTGATGAGGTCTCATGATCAGGTCTTGAGGAACAATCATGTGATGAGAAAACATGATGGAGGAAGAGAGATAGAGATCTAGATAATGAGTATTAATTTAATTTGTCTCTATATGCTCTGAAATTTGTAGGGAATCCAATGTGATACCAAACATATCTTGGTATACTAAACATCATTTGAGAAATTGATTTCAGATTGTGCTAAAGACTATGGCGGGTATTTTCTTTCCTCAGAAATATCCCTTGTCCCAAAGCATGTCACTCCTAGGGGGGGTTTTAATTCCCTCCAGGTATGAATTGAAAAATTCATGAAGGATGAAATACTTGAATATGTGTATTATATTCCCCACAAAATAAAATGAAAGTGAATGTGGTGGAGGCTCATGGATCATCTGAACCTCCAGGATATAAAAAATAGCATGACCATCATAAGGAAATGTAAATGGACAATGTGAATAATATATCATACAGAATATCTAAAAATTCCCACTAGATAAGTCTTTTTACTCACTTTAAGTCACCCTAGACAATCATCGCTCGCAAGACAACTGCCAGAACTGAACCATCAAGAAACACAGTTTGTCCACTGGTATACTTCTAATAAGACATCCAAAAATCCTTATAAAATAGGAATAATTCTCCCAATGGTGAAAGACTATTATAGTAAGAAAAATTCACATGAACGATCAATGATGGGGAGAATGATCATCCGTAAAAAATTTATGTAGTCTTGTGAGATCCCATGCCTTTATAAAATAATAAAAGAAATAAAAAAGGTAGAAGGCAGGTGCCTCTCACGGTCATAAATGTCACTCAACAAAACCATGGTAATCCATAGAACACAATGAGACCCTCGAGACATATCAAAAGCATCTCACGAAATCCCACAGGTATATCATCCTCATCATGAAAGGGGACTTGGGTATATCTAGGAAACCTCAAACTTCCTCATATTCTCATTAAGGAAATATAGATGGAATTTTCCATGAAATTATAAAGAATTTTCGTGGGACTTTATATTTTTTATGTGACACATCCCCAAGATTCATAAATACTATACTCAATGATTCCCATGAAACCCCATAAAATCATTAACCATTGTAATATGAATAATGGAAAGAAAAGGGGTGGTGGTTGGAGCCTCTCGTGGTTGTAAAACATACATAAAATGCATACGATACCCACAAAGTGGTCTCAAAAGTCCCCCTGACACTCTATTACATGTTCATAAAGTACCCTACGTATGTCATCCTTGTATCTCAATAAGTACTATTCTAGTCACCTCATTCTAAAGGCTTTCAATATGCACCATAATATTATGAAGGAATGTGGACATGTCAAGATGACAATATGAAAGTCCCTCAACATGTCTTTGTCACATAAAAAGTCCCCAATATTTGGAAATAGTCCAATAGTGTAGGAAATGATGTTATGGTCTTATGGTTGATAAAATACATGTGACACACCAACGACTTGACTTCACGAAGATGTGTGATGTAAAATGACTTCACAGCCCCTTTCCCGGATTCACAAAATATGTTCCACAAAAATGAATGAATTACCTCGGTGGAGTAAGATATAAATGCACCATCCCATCATGAAAAATGCACCACTACACTATGTGGATGAATGATATCTCCAAACCTCACAATAGTGATAGAGCATATTTCACATAACGACTGATCTCAAGGCTAGAAAAGCATCCTGTTAGGTATGATATGGGGAGATATCAAGCCAATCATGTGGCATGCATAAACACTTCTCATGTTCACATCTATATTACATGATTTATTTCAATATGGACACGCCTCCAACATCTCGCGCATCTTCTATATCACACGATACTTAAAACATGTTAAAACTAAATAAATCTGATGTAATTTTGATTAAATGATAAAATACTAAAAAATAGGAGACTTATATGAAACACATATATGATGATCCCCATTCGCTTTTCATATACACGCTATGAAATTCGACCACATCAATACATGTCATCCAGATAATGAAACACTCTTTTATTATACCATTTTGATCACATGATGTCTGATGGATGTTTCAATTAATGTCACATGGGACCCCGTGGGCATTCCACCCTTGTCTCGCAAAGCCCATTGGGCTTGCCATCAAGATCTCACAGTGTCCTTTAGAAATGTCACCCACCTCATATGGAAGCACTAGTACATGTCAGTTGAGTCTCGCGATGGGAACCAAGAATGCCAAATGACTCCTCTGATGCCCTCCAAGCATGTCATGTAGATATAACATTGTCCTCTATAAATTTCCCCCAAAAAATTTATCACTCAAAGAGACATTTCACACTGACTCTCAAATATCCCTCTGAGCATGACATCTAGCTCTCACGATGATAACAGGGCAATTTATCCAAATTATTAGACACCCTGTGGGCATATTATCCTATATTATGTAATGTATTAAAGAAAAAACTATTTGGATCTTTCGATGTCATCCAGACAAGTCAAACTCAATCATAATACAGTGCATTGAAATCCAATCTAGGATACATCACATCCATCATTAGAGTAAAATAGATCATGGATGATTATTTGGACATGTTAGGTGGACATAAAATGATATGAAAAGTAAATAATCAATGCATGTTGATCATAAAATATCTCATTCCAGGAATCCAAGTATACTAGGTCACTACAAAATCATAGTACATGATATCATTGTTCACCCTTAGTGTGTAAGACTTCTTTGTATGGGAGACCTTTTTGGGTAATCCCAAATAATTGATCTACGATGAATATGATTCTTATAATAACCATGATACATATGAAGCATTTATAATTCCCAAGAACCATATTGAAACACCCCAAATGATGTTCCATCATATAAGACCCACACACATAATCAATGAGACTTATTATTTTTTATCCCTTATATCTCACACCGAGCATATATCCTGTGGTCTTATGGAGTTTCAATTATAATATCATTTGTGTCATAAACTCTAAAATGGAAAGGGAAACATTATTTTTTAATCGCCAATCCAATGAACTATGAGGACTTTGAATCCTTCCACAATGTGGTTACATAGGATACCTTCATAACACCCAAGGACAAACTCAAATGGGTATCCACATCAGCGTAAGTCTCTTCATGTCTCCAACATTTTTAGCATCAGAACCCAATCATTCTGATGTTTTATTATTATTACCTCATCCCTAGGTAGACTGGGAAACAATTTGATCTACAAGAAATCTATTTTTTCATTAATCAGGATATGTAAGAATCCTTTCTAATAACCATGCTCCATATTAAAAGGGTTATCCCAATACATACATCCCACATCGATATGTAATGAGGTTGAAAAAGATCCATCCATTCTTCCTAAAACTATTCCTAGCTTACTTGGGGATAGGGGCTGTAATGATAACATAACTAGTATCATGAGTCTCCACCGCCCTCTTCAATATTAGAATGTATGTGATGATGAGTTGAAGAATATAGAACTCCCCTATAATAGGATACCTATGTAATCCCTCTTTTTTATTACATAACTTTTCATTACATTTTACAAACATAGGATCTTTAAAGTCTAGTGTCTTTGAAATCAGGAACTTAAAACATGAAAACAACATAAAAATTTATTCTAAAAATTTTTAAGTCTTCATTATAGGTTCATCCTATGTACAATTAATGCATCTCATATCTTGGATACATACATCAAAGGAAAGTGTGAGATGAAGGCCCAATAAGGGTAAACAAGGGAATCAATTTACTTGTGATATCAATACGAAATTGATAAAGACATAAAGATAAGAGCAATGAATGAATAGACATATCATAATGAAAATAAATTGAAACATAACATGAATATGTGGCTAAAAAATTTCATTTATATATTCATGAACATATCACAGAGGTTCATCCCTAAGGTTTCAAAAAAATTACCAAATTTATTCACCAAGGTATCATGAAACTTTCCATCTCTAGATATTAATTCTTTACCTAATGCATTGTAGTGCTATCAAGAAAGACCCTTAATATGTCTTTATTTTCAATTTATCTACATATATTATAATAAAAAAATTTATAAAAAACCTATAGAGAATAAATTAAATGGGTTTTGCTACAAAATCTTGACGTTTTAAAATTTCTTTAAAATAAGATCATTATGTCATTTATAACCCGTGGAAAGGTAGTGAGGGTTATATGTATGTCAATTCCAGAATCAAATATATCATTTTTTATATTTATTAACACCCATAGAAACGAAATAGTTCTAGGTATTCGCAATAATAAAACAAAATATTTCGTTGAGAGAAAGAGAGAGAAATTTTGAGGTGAAATTTCTACAACATAATGGCTATATATCGTGGTTTTAGAAAATAATAAAAAGAGAGGGTACAAGGGTCTCCATTCTAAAAATTAACTATTTTATAGTAGAGGGATAGAATAAAACGAAATAATATCATGGTGTAGACATTTTAATATGACACCACATGAAAATGAAACTTGAAAGGAAAGATAAAGCGCGATTTCTTTTACAAAAATTCAGCAACCTAACGACATCACTTAAAAATTCATAAAATCAATTTATGATAGAGGAAATGGTCTATCATCATTTTGAAATTAAATTTACATTATTAACGATGTATAATAACAATCCCCCTAATAATAAAACAGAACTATAAGACATAGCATAAAGGAAGTCATGACTAAAAAGAGGAGGGTGAAAGTTTCTCTTACCATGAAGAGTAACTTAGAAAGAATGAATGTTGGGACCTTGGGAGGCTTGAGGGCACCTTGGGAGGACTCCATGGGAGGTATAGAGACCTGAACATCATTGGGGAGGATTTTGCAATGAAATTACTGAGAGAGTGGCTTGGTAGTTATAGGAAAATTGAGTGAATAAATTATTAATTTCCAATGGACACCTCATCGGTGGTATTGGAAAAACCTTGGACTTTCCCATGGTATTTTCCAATTGAAGTGGCCATTTAAGAAACCTTATATAATGTATTACTATTAATAAGTCGACCAAAATTATTACATCGTTATTACAGCATTAATGATGTCATGAAACACCGAAAACTCAAAACTGTATTTTTACTATTCACCAAAAATTCAGTTGTTTCGGAAAAATCCCAAAAATTAACCTTAACCTAATATCCATGCTCAAAATTCAAAAATGAACTCCTTTTTATGAAAAAAATTCTTAATATTTTTAATTTAATTTTTAAATAAAAACACTATTCACTCTAAAAAATTAATACTTAACAAATAATTTCTAAAGCACTTATTTACTTATTTTATTGAATCACATTACATAATCAAGGTTCCTAAATTATATTAATACTTTATTAAGTGAGTTTAATATTCTATTTGGCCACATTACTATTCATAAAAATAAAATGACTATTCATATTTTACTATTCACCAAAAAATAATATGATCTTCTTAGACTCTAAATTTCTTACTAAACACGACTGTAGAAGACCATTTTTTAAAATCATTACACATTATTAATTATTTTAGGTTTAAATAAATATTTTAAAAAATCATTTTTTCAAAATTCATCAATAATATTCATCCAATATTTATCCAGACATTTGAAATTCATAAACTTTACCATAACTATTTTAGTTATATCAAAGGATCACACAAAGCAGCAAAGGTCTCATTACATAGCCCCTTGTACTACTAGCATAGGGCCTAAGTGTATGGTGCTCTAAGGTGATATAATCTTGGGGAGGCTCGGTCAATATTGCCCGAGTGGTGACCTTTATCATCTTGAACTTCTTCTATAGGAGATTCTGTTCAAGATTCACAAGATGAAGTTCGGCTTGGGCTTGGTCCAGAGAAAATCCCAGTGGTGCTACCTCCTTCCCAGGTTCCGTCAGATGGGTTTCGAATGGCCCCAGTCTACTAGATGAGGCCACCAAATATTTTTTCTGTATTAATTAACCAAGATCACTTTTATTTATAAATAATAATTTTAATGTTAAGAGTTTAGTTTCCAACGGTCATATTGACCAATGGTCATATAACCGTCAAAACCCAATAGTCGCATTTAATTATACTCACTTAGTTAATTAAAGAATATAGTTTTGTTGTGTTCAAAATAAATAAGACAAAAATTGGAAAAAAATATTAATAAAAGTTTGGGTTGTTACATTCTTCCCCCCTTATTAAATTTAATCCTCAAAATTTTAACTAGTACCCTCGGAAATGAAAGGTGAGTGTACTTCTACCTCATAGATTCCTCTGGTTCCCACATGGCTTCTTTGCATTTGTGGTTCCTCCATAACACCTTGACAAGGTGTTTTGTCTTATTGCATAGAACTTTGTCTCTATGATCCTAGATCTCCACCGGCTACTCCTCATAAGAGAGGTCATGTTCTAGTTGTACCACCTTTGGATTTAGTACATGTGAAGGGTCATGTATGTACTTCTTCAAGAGGGATACATGGAATACATCATGAAATTGTGCTAGATTTGGAGAAAGTGTAAGCCGATAGGCCACTGCTCCTATACGATCAATGATTTCATAGGGGACTATGTAACTAGGGTTGAGCTTCCCTTTCTTCCCAAACCTCATTATACTCTTCTAAGGTGAAATTAGAAGAATGACCTTATGAACAACATCAAACTCCAAGTCCCTTCGATGGTTTTCGGCATAGCTCTTTTTTCGACTGTGATCAGCCTTAATGTGTTTCTAGTTGGCATGGACTTTTTCTGTCATCTCTTGCAAAAGATCATGCCCAAGAAGCTTTCTCTCATCGGCTTCATCCCAACAAGTAGGAGTTCTACATTTCTTCCCGTATAGATCTTTATAGGGTGTTATTTGAATGCTCGAGTGGAAGCTATTGTTGTAAGAGAACAAAACTAAGAGGAGATGTTGATCCCATCCACATTTAAATTTTATTGAGCATGTTCTAAGCATGTACTTGGGTATTTAAATAGTTTTTTCTGATTGGCCATCAGTTTGGGGGTGATAGGCCGTACTAAAATTCAATTCAGTGCTCATAGCATGTTGAAGAATTCCCCAAAATTATGATGTGAACCTTGGATCATGATCCAATACTATAGAAGGTGGAGCTCCATGCAGCCTTACCACTTCCTTCAAGTAAATCCTGAAATTTTGATCAAGATAGAAATCATACCTAATGGGGATAAAATGGACTGTCTTAGTGATATGGTCCATAATAACTGATATCTCATTGTTTCCTTTGGAAGTTCTTGGGAGACCAGTGACGAAGTCCATAATGATATTGTCCCACTTCCATGCTGTTATGGGTAGTGGTTCCAATACCCCTTTAGGAAGTTGTCGCTCTGCCTTTATTTGCTGACATACCAGGTGCCCCGAAGTGTATTCAGCAATTTTCTTTTTTATATTATCCCACCAATAGCGATCATGAAGGTCCCTATACATTTTTGTGCTTCCAAGACGTATATAGAATGTAGAACTATGGGATTCATCCATCAGCTCCTTTATTTCTGGAATAGATGGGACACAAATTCTTGTAAAAAATTTAAGTACACCTTATTGATCAATATTGAACTCGGGAAACATCTCATCCTTCACAGCCTCAAACTTCTCCTATAATTGAGGATCTTCTTTCTGAGCTTTCTTGATCTTCTCAAGTAATGATGGTTGAGAAATCATTTGGGTTAGGGTTGATGATGTCCCTTTGTTTATAATTCCCATGTCCCAATTTACTAGGTCATTGATCAATGGATATATTTTAATACTCATCATGGAAAGAACAACTGGGTCTTTCCTACTTAATGCATCAGTAACTTTATTTTCTCTTCTGGGATGATAATGAATTGAAGAATCATAGTCTTTAAGAAGTTCCAACCATCTCCTTTGTCTCATGTTCAATTCCTTTTGTGTGAAAATATACTTCAAACTTTGGTGGTCTTTGTATATATCACATTTCTCCCCATAAAGATAGTGCCTCCATATCTTTATAGCAAAAACAATCACAACCAGCTCCAGAACACGAGTAGTATAGTTCTTCTTCAAGAGTCTTCAACTTTCTAGATGCATAAGCAATGAATTTTTCATTTTTCATGAGGATTCACCATGCCCTTTCAGAGATGCATCGCTAAAAATAAAGAATCCTTCTTTACTTGAGATCAGAGTTATCATGGGTGTAGTAACCAATATCTTCTTCAACTCTTGGAAACATTCCTCACACTCCTTTGTCCAGATGAATATGACCCCTTTTCAAGTTAACATGGTTGATGGATTAGAAAGTCATGAAAAGATTCTCAAAAACCTCCTATAATATCCTGCTAATCCAATGAAACGTCGAATATCAGTTATTGTTGTAGGCTGAGGCCACTCCTCTACAAATTTTTTCTTTGTAGGATCAATTGTGATTCCTTCATTGGTTATAATGTTCCCCAAGAAAGAAACTTGTTATAACCAGAATTCACATTTCTTGAACTTCCCAAAAATCCTCTCCTTCTATAGGGTTTGAAAAATAGCCCTTATATAATCCTCATGCTCTTCGCAACATTTGGAATATTTCATATTATCAT
Source organism: Viscum album (assembly GCA_963277665.1). Classification (NCBI taxonomy): domain Eukaryota; kingdom Viridiplantae; phylum Streptophyta; class Magnoliopsida; order Santalales; family Viscaceae; genus Viscum; species Viscum album. The sequence continues at coordinate 1,668,758,339 of OY728145.1, forward strand.
CAATAAAAACATCCAAATTGTTATCAAGGTAGTCTTTAAAGACTCTATTCATCAAATCCATAAATATAACAGGTGCATTAGTCTGTCCAAAGGGCATCACAAAAAACTCATAATGCCCATATCTTGATCGGAATGCAGTTTTAAGAATATCTTCTTTCTTCACCCTCAATTGATGATAACCAGATTGAATATCAATCTTAGAGAATAATTAAGCCCCATGAAGTTGGTCAAATAAGTCATCAATTCTTGGAAGATAGTATTTGTTCTTCCCTATGTCCACATTCAGCTCTCTATAATCATTTCATAGCCACTCGGTCGGATGAACCCCTTCTCCAAAAGATCTTGGAGTTATTTCTTTAATTCCTCTAGCTCCACATTTTTCATCCCGTAGGGGGTCTTTGATATCAAATGAGATCTAGGTACGAGTTCAATGGAGAACTCTGCCTATCTTTCTATGCGAGGTCCAGGTAGCTCCTCATAAAATATGTCAACGTATTCATCGACGATGGGGACATTTTCTATACTTAAACTCTCATATACTTCTTCTTCTTCACCGATAAAATCCATAAAGAAAAAAATAGGAGGTTCTTCTAAACAAATATTAGGTTGAGATATCTCTCCTTGGAAAATAACTATGGGTTTTCCATTCAAGAGTGATGAGATTTTCATGCTTCTACATTTTATCTTAGTATTATACTTTGAGGTCCAATCCATCCCTAGTATAATGTTGAATTCCAGCATGGTAATGACTACTAGATTTGCTATAAGATTGTACTCACTAAATTAAATACTAGATTTTTTAAACACTGACGATGGTTGGATAATCCCACCAGGAGTCTTGATTGATAACTATACTTTCATCAAATTGAGGGTTGATTCGAAATTAGTTGAAAAATTAGAGGAAATAAAGGAATTCATAGAACCAGAATCAACAAAAATTACTTGCAAGCTTTGAGAGGAAGAAAATAGTACCTTCTACCACATCATTCAAAGCATAAACTTCAGCTATCATGATAGAAATAGCACAGCATTTCTCCCATGGCCTTTGCTGATGTTGATGGGGGTTCCCCTCCATTGCCATCGGATTTGGAAAGTGATTGGAAAAGTTTCCATGTTTTCCACACTTAAAACACTAGACATCAGGTAGGTTCTGCACTATCTTCCCCTTTTCGTTAGTGTTTGGAAGTTGAGGTTTCACCTCAATACAAAAATTCCTCACATTATGGTCATCTCTTCCACACTAGTATCATTTCCCTCTCCCGAGAAGGCACTTCCTCAAATTCTTCTTCCCACATTTATTACACGTGGGATGTCGCACTTTCTTACCTCCTCTTCCCAGATCAAGTTCCTCTCTAAGCGGGGCTCCATCGATCTTTTCTTATCATTTTTTTATGAGACCACTACGTGTCACCAAACTCTAGCTCAACTTAGATCTCACTCCTCACAATATTCTCATATCTATCATACTATCGTTTCTCTAGATTCATTCACAGATGAGGTCTCAGTCTACCAAATAATCTATCAACCTTACCATTTAGATCCCTCACAAAGCTAGAGGTGTAACATGAAAGATGGGTGAAGTTTATTTCATAGCTTCCGACAGATTGTTCTCCTTCTGCTACAGTTCGAGAAACTCCTTCTCTATTATTGTTCTCATCGAACGTGGAAAATACTTATAGAAAAAGATACCTATGAACTCTCCCCAATCCATAGCATCAACTTCCACTCTTTTCCTTGTGTTATTAATCAGTTCCCAGCACTGATCAAATTCTCCTTCTAAGAGATAGACATCCAGGTGACCTTTTCTCTCTCTTAAGAACGGAGTAGAGAAAATATATAGATACCCGAAGCATGACATACATGGACATTACATTACTTTTTTGGAATACTTAGTACATAACAAAAACACACACACAAGGACCGTAATTGTTTAGTGTCTTTGGAAACTCGTAATATAATCTTCTAATCGTGGTGAAAGATCTTCAACATCACCCATAAAGATCTTCTTTTTTTTAAACCTGAATCCTTTATTTATGTCCTGGGGAAAAGAAAACATAAAAGGGTGATCTCAAATGCTCAGTAAGGGTAAACAAAAGAAATATCAATCACGTCATATTCATAAGAAAATATCTTTTGAAAATCATAACCTACAAAAGAGATCATAATTTCATAACATGGGATAAATCATAGTAGTGAAATGTAATCCCAATAATTGTAACATAAAACATAAAACTTTGTGTCATACACACATAATCATAGATAATCATTTCTTATTAATCAAGACTCATTTCCAAGACTATCTTAGTGGACAAAGTCCCTTTCTGAACCGAGTTCACTCCTCGTTTCAGTCCTGTTTCACTGATCCGGTATAACCTACCGTTCCAGCCAAGTATATCTCATGAGATTTAAAATCTTTACCCAATTCATTGGAAGGAGATATAGGTCCCAACCTTCTCATAATGATATCATTCTTATGTGTTCCACAAAATCATACATCATACATCATTTCATAACCCATGTAATAAAAATGGGAATCTTAAACATCGTGACATCATCAAACAATTCATATAAGATAAAGGAAGACATAAAAATAATTCCATCACAACATAATCAAATCAATGTAATAATAAGGATATAAACAGAAAATTATATTATCTTGGATGGAAAATAATTTTGATAAAACACTTGAACTCTATTCTTGAGGAAAATATCCTTTCAAATTCAAAAAAACATTTCCCTTTTTTAACATGTCATACTATTTTAAACTAAAGAAGTTGATTAAAAATAAAGTTGAAAACTTGTAAAGGAAGCTTCTTTGAAATAATGTTTTAAAAATACATTCATGCCATATAATCTAAAAAACATTCTTCTCGTACTTTTGTCGGAAAAGTCAAAAAGTACCTCATACGAAAAATGACAAAATATTCCTTTCATATCTTTTACTAAAAACTCACTGGAGGGTAAAATAGGATTTAAAAAATTGTAAGTGAATGGGAATAATATTAAATATTGAGGAAACATGGATGTGGATAATAAAATAAACCCCATTAAATGCCAAAGTATAAACAATCTCGGATAAAAATGAGATTGTGATATTTCCCTTACCTTAGATCTGATTTGCTTCGTAAGTGTCCGAACCTCCTCTTCTTTGAAGCGCCTCTTTGAGATCTCCTTTTAGGGCACTAAAATAGGTCTTTGAGGAAGACTAGAACCTATAGGATGTTGCTATGGAAGTGGAGAATGGAATTTGGCAGGGGTTGGCCGAGAATTAAGGCTCAAAGTGGTGTGAGGAAGAGAGGGAGGAGGTTCCCTTTTATAAGGGAGGAGAGGGGCTCCGTTGGAAAAACTAAAAATATTATTTTATTATAAAGACAAATTTGGTTTTATATAGCTCCAAATTGATTTATTTCGAAGATAAGGTGGGTATGAGTTGAAATAATCTCATCCAATAGAATTTAGACAAGTTTAGGTTCCTATTTTAACCTTATCATTTATATTTAACTTTAAGTTAGATAATTTTACTTTTACCGTGTCTTTTTGTGTTCTTACACAATAAGGTTAATAAACTTACTATAAGCAGCCAAAAGAACCCCAAGTTGTTTATTATTAATATATATAACCTTATATAAGTCATTGGGCCGAACCATATATTTTTAGGAATAAAATAACAATTACTAATATAATATTTGTTTTAAAAACTATTTTATGTCAATTTTGAAACTATTTAGTAATTGATTTTTGTGAAAATCATAACAGAATTATTAGTTCGAAAAACGTTAATTAAATCAATACTAACATGTCATATTAACCTAGAAAATTATTGGAATTCATAAAAAGTCTCAAATTACATTTATTTTGGTATTTATAACATCAATTATGTCAATATTTCATTAATAAGATAATTACTGCATCATCTCTGTGTCATAAGTAAATTAAATTATATAATGTCTAAAAATTGCAAATAAAATACCATTATATAGGAAATCTTTTTATCTTTTTAATTAATATTTTTAGTCGAATTTATCCTATGTATAACCCTATATTAAAAATGATATACTTATTAAACTTTGATTTTAACTATTTTAACCCTTTTTTAAATAAATTAATAATAAATGTCATAATCTAATCCAAGTGGGCCTAAATGGTCATATTTTATTTCTCAGATTGTTTTTGGTCAAATTACACTTGTCCAATAGAATTAGTACATGTGTTAGGATAATAATAATATCATTTTTACCCTTAATTACCCTATTTACTTTTAACTGTGGTAAAAAAAGTAAACAGTTACTATTCACCAAAAATTATTTTCATCTCATTGAACCACATTTTACTTACTAACATCAACTGTGTCTCTCGGATTTTTTAAATTCCACTCACAGAAGTGGTAAAATTAAGTTTTATGAAAAATTCATTTTTTTACTACCACTTAGTGGTTTAACTATTCATCAAAAAATGAAAGTTTCCAAAACAAATACCAAAAATTAGGCCTAAGATATATATGATATTATGAACTCAAAAATGATGTCTATTTTACCAGATTCAAAACATATCAGGTGCATTAATTAATTTAAAAATTAATTTCCGTCGTCAAAACAAATAGCGTGTTCTTAAGAGATAATAACTATCAAAAGATTGACACCTGTTTATGTCTGGTTTAAATGTGAAATTACATCCAATGACCAAAATTGTATTAAATTGTAAAAATATATTCTAAATATACTTTAAAACCACTCAATTTAATAATTTATCACTATTAATTATTTCGTTTAAAAAGGTTGTTTTTTATTAAACTTTAGTAATTTTCACTATTCATCAAAATATGAAAGTTATCCGAAAATTACCAAAATTTCACCCTAAGCTAATTTCGATATTCCGAATCCAGAAATGAAGACCATTTTGAAAAATAAAATTTATAAAATTTCAAAAAGTGGTTATTACTATTCATAACGGCTAGTTTAATAATATTTTAATAGCATATCGTTCTTTAGTGAAACTCGGTATTGCGTACTACACACGCTATCAAGGAAGTTCATGATTGCGTGTAATGAAAGGAAAGTCAAGGATGCGTGTTGTGCAAGCTCTTTTTGGTGTAGCATACAACACAAGATATTAATGAAATTAAAAAGAATATTTTTCATGAAATCTCGGGGTGTTACATTCTACCCCCCTTAAAATGAATTTCGCCCTCGAAATTCGTCGGGGTTATAAATGGTTTACTACTCGAAAGTTTCTTGAATAGAAACCCACATCGTAAAAAGGAATACCAAAACCAATCTTTAAAACAAAAGTATGAAACGTAACGGTTACCCAAATAAACTAATCACTGGGTTTCCACAGAGGTGAAAATATAGATATGGAAGAGAAATCTAACCATCATGTTCTGATGGAGAGTGGTAAAGAACATGTCTATGGAAAATCCAGCAATCACAAAGCCATAGATTTGCGATGATCTAAGGTACCATCAGATTCATAAGATATAAGGGCACTAGGACAACATTTTTTGTTTTCAAGATCATTTCCCTAAAGTTGGTGAATTAAAAGAAATACTTACATGATTTTGGTATAATTTCACTGTTGTTTGTGCTTTGAACAATTTCCACTTCATCTATTAAAGAAATGAATCTGAATTTGTTATTCATGAAGTGTTAATAGATCATGTGATAGAATGATGGGTCATTCCATCTGTTTCAAACAAAAGGTTAGCAAAAGTTATCAAATATACATAAGTCCATCTATGGTGAGGTTAATCGTATACAATACCAAAAATGAACATATACTTCATATATCATACCGCGTAATAAAATAAAAATAGTTTCCACTAACTAGGGACTTCTTGTAGGCCAGTGGTAGGCGATAAAGGCCAGTCGCACTTCGATTGTGGGTTCGATTCCCATAGCCTTGTCCGACGCAATGGGTTGTCGCCCGTCCTACAGGTTGTCATTTTTCTAAAGCTATATTACTATAACATCACATCAATAATATCGAAAAATGTTCTATCCTAACTTATGTCCAACATAATCCATTCCAATAATTTGTCTTATCTAAAATACTTCGGTCCAAGCTCATAGTATAAAGAAAATGATTACTTGAAATGTCACATAACAATCAAGTTAATGCCATCATTTATCCCCCATATATCATAAGATATATCTTGTTGGTCAAATTACAAACATGTGAATACCTTAATCATGTATTCTCTTGAAGAATAAATACCCATTAATTGAACTATAGTGAAAACATGAATGCAGTCAAACGTTATCTCTTTCAACATACCAAAATTCAAAAATTCTATATACTCAAACCATGATATAACAATCTCCTTATATCAGTCATGAGCTCATGAATACAATCAAACATTTAATTTTGTCCTTATCCCTTCATTATGCGCATATCATCTACATTCCAAAAATATCTGAATAACCTTTCATGGATACTGGTACCATTAATCATACACTTTCAAAACTCAAGGAAAGACAACAGTGTAACAATCCTTAGATGTCTCTTTATTCCATAGTACCATGAGATTACTTATACAACATTACACATGATAAACATGTAATCATTCCACTACATTCTTAAACCATTGACCGAGCTTCAACAATTCTTTCATCTCACATATCATTTGTAGTCTCTTCATCATCATCAACATAAATACTTCCCATATGACCATACTGATTCTCTTCATGAGACATTCCCTTAGGTAATTGGTTTTCATAATGCCCGTAAATTCCACATTTAAAACATTTAACCATTGTTGATGTTGTAGAAATACCATTATCCTCATCCCTGGTGTTAATTAAACCTTTTCCTTTACACTTACTGGCTTTGTGTCCTTCTTTTCCACACCCAAAGAATCTTCCAGTTCCTTTGAAACATTCTCCTTGATTCCTCTTCCCATATGATTTACATAGGGGAAATTGAACTTTTTTTCCTCTATAATCATCAGGAAACTCCATCTTTCTCTTATTAGCCGAGTCAGGAAACTTAACAAATTTTACTTTATTGATCATATTCTGAGATTTCTGATTCGGAATAATAATGATGTTTGCACTTCTAAATCCCATTTCATTTGGTTGCTCATGAATAATATCATTCCATTGTCCATCATATCCTCCATTATCGTGAATCATCTTGTTTCCAGCCATTTTCTAAAACCCAAAAAGAATAGTGTGAGAGGCAAAATCATAATAAAGGGGGAGTAACTTCAATATCTATCATCATTGGTTTAATCTAATATCGTTACCATAGTTCTAGGACTATATCCTATACGTATACTTATCCATAAGGACATCCCTATACATACCTTATAAATATCTCTAGGGATCTTACTAACATTTTCGCATCCTAGTTTCCAAAGGTTGACTAAAATTTTCCTCTGATACCAACTGTAGAGACCCGAAGATTGAAGTACATGGACATTACATTACTTTTTCGGAATACTTAGTACATAACAACAACACACACACAAGGATCGTAATAGTTTAGTGTCTTTGGAAACTCGGAATATAATCTTCTAATTGTGGTGAAAGATCTTCAACATCTCCAATAAAGATCTTCTTTTTTTTAAACCTAAAACCTTTCTTTATGTCATGGGGAAAATAAAACATTAAAGGGTGGGCGCAAATGCTCAGTAAGAGTAAACAAAAGAAATATCAATCTTGTCATATTCAAAAGAACATATCTTTTGGAAATCTTAACCTGCAAAAGAGATCATAATTTCATAACATGGGATAAATCATAGTAGTGAAATGTAATCCCAATAATCGAAACATAAAACATGAAACTTTGTGGCATACACACATAATCATAGAGAATGATTTCTTATTAGTCAAGACTCATTTCCAAGACAATCTTAGTGGACAAAGTCCCTTTCTGAACCGAGTTCACTCCTCGTTTCAGTCCTGTTCCATTGAACCGGTATAACCTACCGTTCCAGCCATGTCTATCTCATGAGATATAAAATTATTACCCAATGAATTGGAGGGAGATATAGGTCCCACCCATCTCATAATGATACCATTCTTATGTGTGACACAAAATCATAAATCATACATCATTGCATAACCTATGTAATAAAAATGGGAATCTTCAACATCGTGACATCATCAAACAATTCATAAAAGATAAAGGAATTCATAAAAATAATTCCATCACAACATAATCAAATCAATGTAATAATAGGGATATAAATACAACCATATATTATCTTATATGAAAAATAATTTTTATAAAACACTTGAACTACATTCTTGAGGAAAATATCATTTCAAATTCAAAAAAAACATTTCCCTTTTTTAACATGTCATACAATTTTAAACTAAAGAAGTTGATTAAAAATAAACTTGAAAACATGTAAATGAAGCTTCGTGGAAATAATGTTTTAAAAATCCATTCATTCCGTATAAGTTAAAAAAACATTCTTCTCGTACTTTTTTCGGAAAAGTCAAAAAGTACCTCGTACGAAAAACGACAAAAGATTCCTTTCATATCTTTTACTAAAAACTCACAGGAGGGTAAAATAGGATTTAAAAAATTATAGGTGAATGGGAAGAATATTACATATTGAGGAAACATGTATGTGGATAATAAAATACACCCCAGTAAATTCCAAAGTATAAACAATCTCGGATAAAAATGAGATTGTGATATTTCCCTTACCTTAGGTCTGATTTGCTTCGTAAGTGTCCGAACCTCCTCCTCTTTGAAGCGCCTCTTTGAGATCTCCTTTTAGGGCACTAAAATTGGGCTTTGAGGAAAAACAGAACCTATAGGATGTTTCTATGGAAGTGGAGAATGGAAATTGGTAGGGGTTGGCCGAGCTTGAAGGCTCAAAGTGGTTTGAGGAAGAGAGGGAGGAGGTGCCCTTTTATAAGGGAGGAGAGGGTCTCCTTTGGAAAAACTAAAAATATTATTTTATTATAAACACAAATTCGGTTTTAAATAGCTCCAAATTGATTTATTTCTAAGATAAGGTGGGGATGGGTCGAAATCATCTCATACAATAGAATTTAGACAACTTTAGGTTCCAATTTTAACTTTATCATTTATATTTAACTTTAAGTTAGATAATTTTACTTTTACCGTGTCTTTTTGTGTTCTTACACTATAAGGTTAATAAACATACTATAAGCAGCAAAAAGAACCCCAAGTTGTTTATTATTAATATATATAACCTTATCTATGTCATTTGGCCGAACCTTATATTTTTAGGAATAAAATAACAATTACTAATATAATATTTGTTTTAAAATATATTTCATGTCAATTTTGACACTATTTAGTAATTGATTTTTGTGAAAATCATAACAGAATTATTAGTTAAAACAATATTAATTAGATCAATACTAACATGTCATATTAAACTAGAAAATTAGTGTAATTCATAAAAAGTCTCAAAATTACATTTATTTTGTTATTTATAACATCAATTATGTCAATATTTCATTAATAAGATAATTACTGCATCATCTCTGTGTCATAAATAAATTAAATTATTTAATGTCTAAAAATTAAAAATAGAATACCATTATGTAGGAAATCTTTTCAGATTTCTAATGAATATTTATAGTCTAATTTATTCTCTGTATAACCCTATATTAAAAATAATATATTTATTAAACTTTGATTTTAACTATTTTAACCCTTCTTTAAATAAATTACTAATAAATGTCATAATCTAATCCATGTGGGCCTAAATGGTCATATTTTATTCCTAAGTTTGTTTTTGGTCGAATTAAACTTGTCCAATAGAATTAGGACATGTGTTAGGGTAATAATAATATCATTTTCACCCTTAATTACCCTATTTACTTTTAACCGTGGTAAAAAAAAGTAAAAACTTACTATTCACCAAAAATTATTTTCATCTCATTGAACCACATTTTACTTACTGACATCAACCATGTGTCTTGGATTTTTGAAATTCCACTCATAGAAGCGGTAAAATTATGTTTTATGAAAAAATCATTTTTTTAACTACCACTTAGTGGTTTCACTTTTCATCAAAAAATGAAAGTTTCCAGAAAAATACCAAAAATTAGGCCTAAGCTATATTTGATATTATGAACTCAAAAATGATATCTATTTTACCAGATTAAAAACATATCAGTTTCATTAATTAATTTAAAAATTAATTTCCGTCGTCAAAACAAATAGCGTGTTCTTAAGAGATAATAACTATCAAAAGATTGACACTTGTTTATGTCTGGTTTAAATGTGAAATTACATCCAATGACCAACATTGTATCAAATTGTAAAAATATATTCTAAATATACTTTAAAACCACTCAAATTAATAATTTATCACTATTAATTATTTCGATTAAAAATGTCGTTTTTAATTAAAATTTAGTAATTTTCACTATTCATCAAAATATGAAAGTTATCCGAAAATTACCAATATTTCACCCTAAGCTAACTTCGATATTCCGAATCCAGAAATGAAGTCCATTTTGAACAATTAAATTTACAAAATTCCTAAAAGTGGTTATTACTATTCATAACGGCTAGTTTTAATAATATTTTAATAGCATATCGTTGTTTAGTGAAACTCGGTATTGCGTACTACACCCGCTATCGAGGAAGGTCGCGATTGAATGTAATTAAAGGCAAGTCAAGTATGCGTGTTATGCAAGAACCTTTTGGTGTAGCATACAACACAATACATTAATGAAATTAAAAAGAATATTTTTCATAAAATCTCAGGGTGTTACAAAATATCTTTTCAAAAGAGCTGATCCACTACTCAGCAATCAATGGGTCAGTTGATCCATTGAAGGTTGGTGGTCTTTCACGCATAAAGGACTCAAGAGAATATTTTTACCTTCATGGTGACATCTCTCTCTCAGGTTGATTCAATTTATTTCCCATAACATGAGTATGTTGGTTCATCATTCGCATGAATGTTTCTATTAATGCTTCCATCGGAGGGCCGTCAGCGCATGGTCCATTCCGTTCACCATTTGCACGGTTCCTCCTTTTGCCTGAAATTTTCTAGAAAACATAAAACCTTAGTGAGGAACTTATTTCATTTAAAAATATTATAACTATAAAGGATTTTATGTCTTAAAACTTCATGCTTAAACAGTTACATTTCCTTATAATTCCTTCATAATAGTTCATAAAAATCTTGAGATTAACCAAACATATCCCCCAGGAGTGTCGTAACCAAGATTGCAGAAAGGACCGTTGTCGTGTACCAGTTCCCATTTGATTCTATCTCAAAGCAGTGTTTTTGGGTTTTACCCCAATATACATTTGTGCTTGAGCCACCTCTACCTGCTCGTATCTAGACAGGGATGTATTTCCCTAATAAACCACTTACATAATACTCAACAAAAAACAAGGAAGTTTTCCTATATTTAAACTTTTCGATAGGGTTCTTTATAAAGTTTTCATACCCTAACTTCCATAAATAACTAAACTATCCTTTGATACAAACTATGGAATCCTACCTTTTTAATACATAAGTTTTTCTTACATTTTACAAATAGATGATCTTTAAAGTCTTGTGTCATGGAAATCATGAACATAAAACATGAAAACAACATAAAACATTCTTATAATCCACTTTTAAGGATTAATCATAGGTTCATCCTACGTATAATTACTATATCGCATATCCAAAAGACATACATCAAAGGAAAGGGTGAACTGAAGGCCCATTAAGGGTAAACAGGGGAATCAATTTACTTGTGATATCAATACGAAATTGATAAAGAAATAAAGACAAGAGAAATGAAAGAATAGGCATATAATAATGAAAATAACTTCAAAAAAAACATGAATATGTGGCTACAACATTTCATTTAAACATTCATGAACATATCACCAAGGTACATCCCCAAGGCGTCATTAAAATTACCAAGGTTATTCACCAAGGTATTATGAAACATGTCATCTCTTGAGATTATTTCATTACCCAATGCATTCGACCACTATCTGGGAACACACTTAATATGTCTTTATTTCTATGTGAGACCCATAGATCATAATAAAACATTTCATAAATAACCCATAGAGAATAAAATAAATGGGTTTCGTTTCAAAATCGTGATATTTTAAAAGTTCGTAAAAATAACATCATTTGTCATTTATAACCCATCGAAAGGGAGTGATCATTATATTTAGGTCAATTCTATAATCAAATATATCATTTTTTTTATATTTATGGACACCCAAAAAAACTAAATAGTTCTAGGTATTAACAAAAATAAAACAATAGAAATCATTGAGATAAATAGATAGAAATTTTGAGGCGAACTTTCTGCAACATAACGGTTATATATAGTGGTTTTTGAAAATAATAAAAAGAGAGAGGACAAGAGTATTACTTACATAAATGATCCATTTTACAGTAGAGGGATAGAATAAAAATAAATATTATCATGGTGTGGACATTTTAATGACACCCCACATGAAAATGAAAATTGAAAGGAAATAGAAAGCACGATTTCTTTTACGAAAATTCAATCGCCTAACGGCATCAGTTAATAATTCAGAAAATAAATTCATGAGAGCAGAAAGGGTATATCATCATTTTGATTTGAAATGGATAGTAGTAAATATATATAAGAACCAGACCCCAAATAATAAAATGGAACTATAAGACATAACATAAAAGAAGTCATGACTTAAAAGAGGAGGGTGAAAGTTTCCATTACTTTGATGAGTAACTTCGAAAGCTTGAAGTTCAGGACCTTGGGAGGCATGCGGGAACCTTATGAGGACTCATTGGGAGTTATAGAGACCATAACATCATTGAGGGGGATTTTGGAATGAAATAAATGAGGGAGTGTCTTGGTATTTATAGGAAAAGTGAGAGCATAAATTATTAATTTCCAAGGGACACCTCATCGGTGGTATTGGCAAAACCATTGGCTTTCCCATGGTATTTTCCCATGGTATTGGCCACTTGGGACACCTCAAAGCATATCTTACTATTAATAAGTCGACAAAAATGATGACATCATTATTACATCATTACTGATGTCATTAAACACCCAAAACTCAATACTGTATTTTTACTATTCCCCGAAAATTCAAATGTTTTAGAAAAATCCCAAAAATTCACCTTGACCTAATTTCGATGCTCTAAATTCAAAAATGAACTCCATTTTGTTAAAATGATTTTCTAAATATTTTTAATTTAATGTTTAAAAAAACCCACTATTCACCTGAAAAAAACTAATAATTTCTGAAACAATTGTTTACTTATTTTATTGAATCACATTACCTTATCAAGGTGCCTAAATTATATTAATACTTTATTAAGTGAGTGTACTATTCCATTTGGTCACATTACAATTCTTAAGCATAAAATTACTATTCATAATTTACTATTCACAAAAAATTAAGGTGATCTTATTAGACTCTAAATTTCTTACTGAACAAAACTGTAGAATATCATTTTTTTGAAAATCATTACACATTATTAATTATTTAAGGTTTTCATAAATAATTTAAAATATCTTTTGTTACAAAATAAATCAATAATATACATCTTATATTTACTCGGACATTAAAAATTCACAAACATTACCATAAAAAATATTTTTATATCAAAGGATGACACAAAGAAGCTAAGGTCTCGTTACATATGCCCTTATAATACCAGCATATGATCTATGTGTAAGGTGTGTTAAGGAGATAGAGTCTTGGGGCGGCTTGGTCAACATTGCCCAAGTGGTGACCTCTATCCGCTTCAACTTCCCCTATAGGAGATTCCGTTCAAGATTCACATGATGAAGTTCAGCATGGGATTGGTCTGGAGCAAAGCCCAGTAGTGCTACCTCATTCACAAGTTCCATCAGATGGGCCTCGAATGGCCCGAGTCTACTGGATAAGGCCATCGAATCTTCTTTCTGTATTAATTAAACAAGATCACTTGTATTTATAAAAAATAATTGTAATTTTAATATTTTAGTTTTCATTGGTCATATTGACCAATGGTCATATAACAGTCAAAACCTAGTAGTCGCATTTAATTATACTCACTTAATTAATTAATGAATATGGTTTTGTTGAGAACAAAATAATTAACACACAAATTGGAAACAAATATTGATAAAAGTTCTGGTCATTACAATACCTTCCTGGGGGATATCATCATGGGTGATACAAATCACTAATACCATTGATTCATTTTATGACAAATACAGATATGAAATATCCTCCATAGTCGACCATAAATATCTAATGTCTATGTACCCACACATATTCTATGTCCATATGACATTAAACGTCTTTGTATTAATGCACTAGATGAATTTTTATTCCTACAATACCCAATATATATTGGTGGGATCATAATTTCTAAATACCCTCCTCATAATATTAACAACCTCCCTACATGGTATCTAATTCGAAAGTACTCAACAATATAATATCAAAACATATACAACAATTCATTTCTAAGAAATTAATTAAGAACCCTATATATATACAAATGAATTTCATAATGATATCCCTCACTCATTTTTGAATTTAGGAGACATAAACTGTAATAATTTTTTAGGGTAACTGTTTTTGTATCAGGACTAGGATGATATTTTGTAACTTATATTAAAATCTTTAAGAGAGTCCCATGTTAACAAAAAAGTATTTCCAATAGGGTGTGATAAACCCCCATAATCATTACCAATGTGAGTACCTAAGTTTCTTAGGGTATGAAACCCTAATTGATCACCTTCTATTGGAAATAATGTATGTACTGAGTTATGGATGATGGAACCATTGGATGTTTCCTTTAACAAACCATTGGTGACCTGTTGTTAATGATTGTGCAAGAAATGAACCCTAAAATAGAACCATCATGATGAAACACATACACCTATCAATAACCTCTTCTCTATAGAAATAGTGATATAAAGGGAATATGGGCTTGAATATCATTAAGTTTCTATTATTTGTTTTATATGATAATTTTTTTGTCATTAATCGTAAATTTTATGATTGAGGATGTGAGAGTCATGGGAAATTCTAAACATTATATTAGAGTTAAAAATATAAATTTGACTTTCTAAAAGGATGTATTTGGGGTATATATTCTAGGTTTTGGTCTCATTTATACCAATAATGATATGATTTATAATTAATATAAGATGATGATTTTTTTATATAGTGGATCGTATATTTGAGATTAGTTTAGATCCAGTTCGTCTTATCCATATGTATTTCTTTGTATGGTATGAGTTTTGGGGGTGGAGATATATCTATTTTATATTTATTCATATGGGATGATAATGAGTAAAGTCTATTTCATATTATACATTTCTTATTACGAGATGGTGATAATTCTAGTACTCTATCTAGTATGCATTTATGCTTTTCAGATAGTGGTGAGTTATGTCCTTTACATAATTTATTTTCTCCCTATGGAATGATAGTGAGTATATCCCTCCACCTGATTTTATAGCCAAAATTATTCTTTGAATTTGGCTAATGGATGTACAGTCATATTTACTATTACGTATTTAATTTCTTTCGAGATTACACACACCTTATTTTTTGTTTCAAATTTTAGATTCCCCATTATTAGTGTTCATAGTTGATTTATTCTCAATCCTTATATATAAGATTTTTTGTAGGTACATACCTAATATCTAATAGTCATGTCCTAGAAATGTCCATTCTATATGTAATTAATATTAGCTAACCTAAAAGGGTTATAGATATGGGTTTAAGGAAAATCTCTAAATAATATAGTGGGGTAATTGTGTGTTTATTTAAATTATTTTGGTATATTTTCATATTATTGAAAAATATATTATCTCATTTTAATTTTTTAACCTCATAAAATTATTAGTTAATTCATTTATATAATAATTTATGTTTATTTAACATGTTATAATCCAATTGTAATTTCATGCTACACATTATATTGATATTAGTATTATGATTTCTCCTAGTTTATTGGTTATTATTTTCTTGTGATATTTTGTGTATAGTCTCTTCAAAAACATTCATAGACAATCACCACTAGTTTTTGAATTTTGATTTATGATTATATTCACATATGATCTCATAGCACGACCAATATTTTATTTGTACTGGATTAAAGGAATTTTGAAATTATAATTGGTATCAAAGTTTTTTGTTCTATTAGATTATTTTTTCATGATTATGGAGAAAGAGTTATGACTAGTTGGGAATGTGAATATAAAATGAAATTCTAAGTAGATATCACCTTTATGTGGAAGTATCAGTTACGAAGGATGTTATAAACTATGGTTAATTCATTTTACTATTTTAATGGAGTTATTTTTTGTAATGAATAATGTTATTAATAATAATTTATTATTTTACTCTTATCCTTGGGAGGAAATTTATATGGATCCATGTATAATACATAATATATAGGTTTTCCTAACATGTTGATGACTAATTTGGTTAGAGAAAGGGAATTTTTTATATTTCTAGGAAAAAATATTTCTTGAAGAGAAAAGTTTTATTTAATGTTTTAGTGAAATTTGATCTCAAAATAAAGTATTAAATTGGGAGTGGTGTTAATTAAAAGTCAATAATAAATTATGTAGTGTTTACTTGAATATCATATTGATGGAATGTTAATTAATTTCACTAATAGATGATGGGTCTTATGTATGATCACCACTTGATTTGATGATTTTTTGGCATATGTAAGACGATGATTTTATACTTGGTGTGGAATTGTAAAATAATTGGACAATATGGTTATGTATTTTTAATAGAACTATACTCATGGGTAATGGTGTGGTACAAGAATTATTTTTCCTATAATTCTTATTTACACATGACTAGTATGCCATGGAATCATTTGGGATTAATGTACAGTAAGTGAATTTGTTATATGGGGGTATGATTACAGTTTAAGATTAGTTAGATTTATATACATTTAAAAGGTGGGTATTATCCATTAAATTAATTGAATTTTTTATTAATGGAATGAGTGGAAATTTTTTTTATCATGAAAAATGATTTATTATGTTTCTCATGATGGGATATAGAGAATGTACTAGACATAAGACAAGGTCATTTTGGGCATGTGACTAGTATTTTGATGATTAGATGATGGATATAATATTTAAATATTAGTTTTATAAATGATAGATATGTTTTCATGTGTATAGTAATGGAATATGTATTTCCATGTATGTTGTGGGAATAAAATTTTATATCACAATTCATTAGGATAATTATTGACATGTGATAGATGTATGTCTATGTGATTATGTGTTTAGACCTTGGAATGATGCTATATAAATAATGATATATTGATATTAGTGGTATGATAGTATTTTATTTGAAGGTGAATCTCCCCCAGTTACATCTTATAGAGATCAAGGAATGTCAAAAACAAATATATTAATGTTACATAGTGTTATCTTTTACCATGGATGAAATGGAGTAAATATTCACATAAATTCTAATGTATAATTCACAAAAATATGTGATTCTAGATTCTAACTAAATTAATATTTTTTATAGTGTGTAAATTATGTTAGATTTGGTATCATGATATATATATTGAGAGGTTTATGGTTTGAGAAAGATTACAGGATTCATTATATCCTTGATATTTTAAAGATAATTTATAGGTCTCTTCTATGATTTGGAAAATGATCTAAATTCGGGTTTGATAAAGGGGATCTCAATTGTTGTATTGTATAATTACCATGGTTTTCATGAGGATTATGGAGAAGGACGTTGACTTCAAAAAGGATAATAAATGTTTAAAATTGAAAAATGGTATTTGAGTTGATGTTAATTGGTTTATTTTTGAGGAATATGTTAGGGAATAATAATTTTTTTAAAGATATAATGAGATAGGATCATAGATAAAATTACTTGTATTTTTATATTAGAGTGTGAGTTCTCAGGGGATAGTAACAAGAGAGTCAACTTAAATGAATTAAATTCATTGATTGAGTCACATCTATCAATTTTGGGCCTTTCCATGATGGATATTCTATGATTTATGGATTTGGTAGCACGACGCTCTATTATTTAATAATGCTCATGGGCGAGTCTCATTGGATGTGTTTTTTAGATACAATAATCGTGTATCATGAATATTGTATCCATGTAATGGTATAATTTTTGTGTTTTAGGTTAATGAGATAAATATTTGGATAAAAAAATTGTTTATAGAGTCATATAGATCATATAATGGAATTAAACCTGAATTAAATCTAGTATTTGGTAAATATTAAAGTACAAGTATGGATGATCCTTGTGAGTGAGTGGGTATCGTATCCCTTGGGATATAATAATTTAAATAAAAAAATTATATTAGTTTACAACAGAAATGAAAATATTATATATTTCATATGTATCCCTTTCATAATGTTTTGTTTTTAGAATTTAGTTTATAGTATTAAATATTGAGTGTAACAATTATGATAGGATATAAGAGGATAATTAATACTCTTGAATGGAATGTGATAGTAAATTTATTTAATTAACGTGTCATTCAGTTCATTGATTTTCACTGAATGTTTCAAGAATTAAGTATATATTTTAATTAATGGTTTGAATATGAATTATACATAACATAATATGGTCATTTATGAGGCGATTGTGATTTCATTATTGAAAAATTATCATTTGATAGTAGCCATAATTATATAATTATATACTATGAATTAGTTGTGAGTCAATATTGGAAAATATTATATTTCATTAGTGGAGATTTGTTTTGAAATTGATTAATAAATTTAACAATAGATGTTTTTTTAACTAATTATCATATTCTATAGATGTTATGATGGTAGTGATACTGACCATTATGGAGGTAGGAGCTAGTCAACATCACAAACTATGGTATTGGGAGATTTGAAGTGAAATTGGTACCATAAAAGGCTGATAAGGGAATTTCATTCATGATGTGGTAAGGTGGAATTTTTTTTCAGTCACATATATCTGTAGAAAATAATTTATTATATTATTTATCATTGTGATAGTTTTTATAGAATTATTGTTTTATCTTGATCTTTTAAATGGATGACATAATCATATCTAGTTTTCAATTAGGCCCAACATGTAGCATTAATGTTATAAAGATATACTAAATTTTATGATATTCATATGGATGTTTCATTGGTTTTATAATCCATATGGTGTATATTTTTTTACACCAATTCTATTATGGGATAATGAATTTTGAAAAGAGAATAAACAATAATGGTAATTAGAGATGGTGTAAAATTTTAAATAGGTCTTTTTTATTTACATAGGATCTATTTAGAAAAAATTTTAGGATTAAATAGATTATTTATGTTATATGAATTGGTTTATAGGACATTGTTTGAGTTTTTGGGCTTTTAGGGATTCAGACACATAAAATGGGTTGTATATGGCCTGTAAAAGATGGCTAGTGGGCCCTCAGTGTAACGCCCCGACCCCAGTTGCCCAGAGTCGGTGCATTAATTACATAACATTGGCATGATCACAAGAAAGATCAAATCTTGAAAGACCGATTGGTTTAGTAGCCTTGGAAACACTAGATATATTCATAAGTTTTACATTACATCATAAAATGAAAAACTACTACAACAACATAATGTTTCCACAATCCACACTATTAACCCCTCATAAAATCCCTGCAGGTCATTCATAACTTACTTCTTCACATCCTGGGAAAAATAAAACATAGAAAAGGGGTGAGCTCAAATGCCCGGTAAGGATAACAATATAGCGGAAACTTTCATAAATAAGAATAAACATTTAAGGCAATGTATAACTAAAACAAAAGCCTTTTAAATATGAACTTTCAACATGGTATGTCATAAATAAAATGAAATAATGCCATTTACTTATTCACATGGATATTCTACTAATCGAATAATCACATGCAAAAATCAATAACCACTTTCATAATGTTGGAATGCATAATGCCATACTATCATAACCACATAGCCAAGGCCTCGTGCCAAGACTACAAATAAGATTTTTTCAAGGCCTTGTGCCAAGACAATAGTTTGTCTCATGAGACCTACCGATTCATCGAGGAGCTATAGCGGGCTCCACCCGTCACTTATTAAGTCCAATGCATTCCCATATGAAAAGGTTTAAACATAACATAAACATTCGTATTAAAACTAGCATACGAAATGTCAATACTTTCACCATAAACTATGAATGGTATAAAAATAGCACATCCACAGTAAAACATATCACAAAACCTTCAATACAATATAGATGTTTTGTATCATAATAAATCAACTTCAAATAATCTTAAAATCCATCAAAAGATGTTGACATAGATGAAATCAAAATTCTTTTAAAAGAAATATCTCCTTTTATTTTAAAATCATTTAAGATCCATATAAAATAAAACATTTTCTTTGAAAATATTCTTATAATCTTGTAAGGGAAGCTTTGAAGATTTTATAACGGCGTAAAATAACCGCACCCGCCGTATAAGTTAAAAAAAACATTCTTACCTCAATTCTGTCGAAAAGGTTAAAAAGGACCTTGTTTTGAAAAAGACGGAAAGATTCCTTTAAAAACCTCTTATAAAAAGTCAAACAAGGGTATAAATGACTTTAACCCATATTCTTGTAAATAGTAAAAATGTTTTGAAATACATTTTTAAGAAACATGGATGTGGATGATAAAGATATCCCAGTAGATTATTACGTATAAACAACCTCGGATAATGAAGAGATTGTGAAATAACCCTTACCTTGTACTTTTCCTTTGTTGGGGTCGGTTAACCTCCTGTATAATGGTGAAATAATTGTTATTAAATTATAAAAGAATCATATACATTAATATGATATCATATATGATCTTTTAACATTGCTTTATTAATAATATCTTAGTATTATCGTCGTTTCAGGTGATAATCGATTCGTTCTTCTTAAATGTTTGGTTACATAAGACATGTTTTTAATGGATAGATTAAATCTTATTCATAATCAGAATGATATTAAAATTATTTTTAACCCTAAAATGAGAATAAGACTTGAATGGATACGATGGAGGATAGATCTCACCGCGTTCGTGGAGACGGTAGTCCGTACGTACGCACGAACGCTACTTCCATTTAATTTTTATTTTAAAAGAATTGAATACAAATGATACATAGGTATATTACTATTCCAGTATAATATAATATTTTATATATGTTACTTATGTTCATTAACACCATCCTTTATACGTTCCATGTGTGGTATGAACGAGTCATATCATTTTAAGGGGGCGGTAGTCCGCACTTCCTCAAATGAAATTATCGTATGTATATACAACATGAAACGAATAATGGTATGAAATAAAATGGAATTACAGAAGCTTATATATAAAATATATATCATTAATATCATATTTAATTACAGTGCCATCATAATGGCCACCATGAGAGGCGGTAAGATGTATTTGAACAATCATCGTTTCGTGAGGCGTTAGTTTTCCATCCACAGAAACATTATGTTCATCATCCATTAGATGGAGTTGTGTGTATGTGTAGTTTGAATCCTTATTATAACAACATCCTAGTATATTGAGGATACTGGTGTTGTTATAAAAGAAAGGAAATAAAAAGAGTTTGGGGGTTGGAGAAGCAAAATAAATCAAAATAATTTAAGAGAAAACGTTACCTTTAATTTAGGTAACTCACTTTGGTTGGAACCAAAGGACTTCTTGAAATGCTTTCTTTCTAAGGGGAAGCTTCAAGGAGGAGGAGAGGGATGTGGGGAGCTTAGTTGGGCAGAGTTTGGACGAGACAAGTGGCTTGAGGGGTGTGAGGAATGAGTAGAAGTGGTCTCCTTTTATAAGGGAGAAGAGGGGCTCTTTAGGAAAGAGTGAAAGTATTACTTTATAATATAATTATATTCGGTTTATAATGGTCCAAAAATCATTGAGGTCTAAGATACGATGACTAATATTCTAAATAAAATCAACCAATAAGAATTGGACAGGTTTTAGATAATATTTTAATCATTATAATCTTATTTATTTAAATGATTTATTAATGAGGTAAACATTGCATCATTATTGTGTCATTAATAATTTAAATTATCTGATGTCTAAAAATTATAAATAAAATATCATTATGTAGGAAATCTTTTTATCTTTCTAATGAATATTTATAATAGAAAATCCAACATGTATAACCCTATGTAAAAATTGTTCTTCTAAAAGATGTAAGCTTATGCCATTTTTATTTTTATTTTAACTTTATTAATATAAAGTGTCCCTACCACATACAAGTGGCTCCAAGGGGTCCCCAAATTGACCCAAGGATTCTCATGGTCGGGTATGTATCCACCAATAAGGTTAGGACACGTTTTAGGGTAATTTTGTATTATTATAATATTATTTTTTTTAACCCTTATTTACCGGATTTACCCTTAACCATGGTAAATAAAATATTTACCACAGTAATTATTCAAAATGTCTAAAAATAAAAGTTACCTATTTACACAATTTGGACATCCTGATTCCAAATATGGAATCCATTTTTCTAAATTCAAAACACAGAAGTGGCAGAAATTAATTTAAAATTAATTCCCGCTGTCAAAACAAAAAGCGTGTTTTTAAGAGGTAATAACTATCAAAAGATTGACACTTGTTTATGTTCGGTTTAATTGTAAAATTATGTCCAATGACCAAAATAATATTAAATGGTAAAAATATATTCAAAATATACTTTAAAACCACTCAAATTCACAATTTATCACTATTAATTATTTTGATTAAAAAAGTTGTTTTTAATTAAAATTTAGTAATTTTCACTATTCATCAAAATATGAAAGTTATCCGAAATGTACCAAAATTTCACCTTAGGCTAAATTCGATATTCTGAATCCAAAAATGAAGTCCATTTTCAAATATAAAATATATATAATTTCAAAAAGTAGGTGTTACTATTCATAACGGCTAGTTTGATTAGTTAGGGTGTGTTAGAACTCGGTGTTGCGTACAACACACGCTATCACATTATTCAAAGAGAAGCGTACCGTAGAAGCTTGGGGTGTTACATTCTCCCCTCCTTCAAATAATTGCGTCCTCGCAATTTTTAGGGTATTACTGCATAAAAAGACTCGGGTGGTTCTTCATCATAAGTTTCTCGGGTTCCCACTTTGCCTCTTCCATCTTATGGTTTCTCCACAAAACTTTTACCAGACGCGTCGTCCGGTTTCTCAGCACTTGTTCTCTTGTATCAAGAATCTTGACGGGCTCTTCGCAATAAGACAGATCGGGTTCCAGTTCTAATTCCTCACAGGTGAGTACATGCGTCGGATCAGGCATGTATTTCCTCAATAGAGATACGTGGAACACATCGTGAACTTTGGAGAGACTTGGCGGCATTGCCAATCGGTAAGTTACAACCCCAATTCGTTCTAGAATTTCGAAAGGTCCGATGTACCTGGGACTCAATTTACCTTTCTTACCAAAACGTATGAATCCCTTCCATGGAGATACCTTTAGGAAAACATGATCACCGACCTGAAATTCCAAATCCTTCCTTCAATTATCGGCATAGCTCTTCTGCCTACTTTGAGCTGCTTTGATGTGATTTTGGATTACCTTCACCTTTTCCACCGTTTCCTCCACCAGTTCTGGGCCTACAAGTTTTCTTTCACCAACGTCATCCCAACAGGTTGTTGTACGACATCTCTTTCCGTATAACGCTTCATATGGTGCCATCTGGATACTTGAATGGAAGCTATTGTTATAGGAAAATTCTACCAGTGGTAAATATTGATCCCACATACCCTGAAAGTCAAGTGAGCAAGATCTCAACATGTCTTCTAAGGTTTGAATAGTCCGTTCTGATTGTCCATCTGTCTGAGGGTGGTAAGCAGTGCTCAAATGAAGTTCAGTATCCAGGGATTTCTGAAGACTTTTCCAAAATCTTGAAGTAAACGGGGATCACGATCAGAAACAATCGATAGGGGTACTCCATGAAGTCTCACAACTTCATTAATGTATAGTCTTGCTAGACGTTCCAGGGGTAGATCTTCTCTTATAGCAAGAAAATGTGCTGACTTGGTAAGACGATCAACAATAACCCATATTGTATCGTTCCTTCTAGGAGTCTTCGGTAGCCCCATGACAAAGTCCATTGTAATATTGTCCCATTTCCACTCCGGTATAGGAAGAGGTTGCATGACTCCTCCAGGCTGTTGTCTTCCAGCTTTCACTTGTTGACAAACCATACATCTTGACACAAAATCAGCAATCTCCCTCTTCATGTTGTCCCACCAAAAATGTTCCTTCAAATCTCTATACATTTTGGTGCTCCCAGGGTGTATAGAGAAATTGGAACTATGAGAATCATCCAGCAATTCCCTTTTTAGATCAGTTATATTGGGAACACAAAGTCTCTTCCCGAATTTCAAAATTCCATCTTCATACACAAAGTCTCTCAATCTCCCATCATTCACAGCTTTAATCTTCTTTTGGAATTCTTCATCATCGGTCTGAGAACTCTTAATCCTTTCTAGTAAATATGGTTTGGCAACCATTTGAAAAAGCATTGATGTTTCACCTTCCCTGGTTATTCCCATGTCCATCTTCACTAGATCCATAAAAATTGGATCCCTTTCAATTCTCATATTGTTCAAAACTCCATGGTCTTTTCTACTCAAAGCATCTGCCACCTTGTTTGCCTTCCCTGGGTGGTAGTGTATCGTACAATCATAATCCTTGAGTAATTCAAGCCATCTCCTTTGCCTCATGTTGAGTTCTTTTTGTGAGAAAATATACTTCAAACTCTTGTGATCAGTATAAATCTCACATTTTTCACCATAGAGGTAGTGCCTCCATATCTTCAAAGCAAAGATCACTGCTGCTAACTCGAGATCATGAGTAGGATAGTTTTTTTAATGAATTTTCAACATTCGTGATGCATAGGCAATAACTCTATCATTCTGCATAAGGACACAGCCAAGTCCTTTCTTCGATGCATCACTATAAATAACGAACCCATCATTCCCCGATGGTAGAGTCAATATAGGAGCATTGACTAATCTTCTCTTCAGTTCTTTGAAACATTCTTCACACTCTTTTGTCCAAACAAATTTAACCCCTTTACGTGTGAGCTTCGTTAATGGGTTAGCCAATCGGGCAAAATTCTGGACGAAACGTCAATAATAACCTGCCAAACCAATAAAACTACGTACCTCAGTTATACTCGTAGGTTATGGCCATTCTTGGATTGCCTTGGTCTTAGAAGGATCAACAGAGATTCCATCTTTAGAGACAATATGGCCAAGAAAAGAAATCTCCTGAAGCCAGAATTCACACTTGCTAAACTTCCCATATAATTCATGCCTCCTCAGAGTCTTCAAGATAATGCGCAAGTGATTTTCATGATCTTCGTAGGTTTTGGAGTATACCAAGATATCATCAATAAATACCACCACAAATTCATCGAGATACTCCTTGAAAACTCTATTCATTAGATCCATGAATACAGAGGGTGCATTAGTCAATCCAAACGGCATTACAGTAAACTCGTAATGCCCGTACCTGGTTCGAAATGCTGTTTTCGGAATGTCTTCCTTCTTCACACACAATTGATGGTATCCAGATCGAAGGTCAATCTTTGAAAAGTATTGAGCTCCATGCAGTTTGTCAAATAAATCATCAATACGAGGTAGGGGATACTTTTTCTTTATCGTTATAGCATTGATCTCCCTGTAGTCGATACATAACCTCATAGATCCATCTTTCTTTTTAACAAAAAGAACAGGGGCTCCCCATGGAGAAACACTAGGGCGAATAAATCCCTTATTACTCAATTCATCTAGTTGTTTCTTTAGTTCGACTAACTCTACAGTGGCCATTCTATAAGGGGTCTTCGATATAGGCCTTGATCCAGGAATCAAATCAATAGAAAACTCAACTTCTCGTTCTGGAGAATGTCCAGGTAAATCTTCCGGAAATACATCTACAAATTCTTTCACAACAGGTACATCCTCTATTTGAACATTCCTTTCCTCACCGACAGTTATTTCATTCTCTTCCTCCCCAATAATTGAATTAAGTTGAGCTACTAGGGGTGGATCTAAATAAGAATTAGGTGGTGACGATTCTGCTCTAAAAATAAGGTGCTCCTTATCATTATCATCAAGAATCGTAACCTCTTTCTTCTTACAATAAATCTTCGCATCATAGTCCGAAAGCCAGTCCATACCGAGGATTATATCAAACTCAATCATAGGTATGACGATGAAATCAGCAGATAAAGAAAATTTATGTGCTCTAATGGGGACTGATTCACAAAACTTTGTTGCAACGATACTTCCCTTAGGAGTTTTAACTGACAACTCCCTTATTAAATCAAATTGGAAATATCTAATTTTCTTAGCAAACTGGGAAGATATGAAACAATGTGATGATCCAGAATCAAATAATGCATTTGCTAAACTTGAGGAAACCATTAAATTACCTTCCACCACGTCTTTCAGAGCTTCTACCTCAGCAGTAGTGATAGCATAAGCCTGGCCTTGATCCCTTGGCCTTTTCTGAGGTAAGTTCTCCTGACGATTAGGACAAGCATTTGCATAATGCCCCATCTCCCTGCAATTGTAGCACTGAACGTTGGTAGCTTCCTTCTTCCCCTTACAATCATGAGCTTGGTGGCCTTTTTCACCACACTTGTAACAGACTCCCATTCCCTTCAAGAAAGTACCAGGATGTTTCTTCCCGCATTTACCACAAGATGGATATTCAACCTTTCCCTTCTTCCCCTTATTTCCATTCCCAGATTGATCAGCATGTCTCTTCTTCTCTTGCTTTTCTTTAAAGTCATAAGACTTAGAAAATTCCTTTTCGGTTTTGATAGCACATGAGACAATGTCTTCATACGATGAAAAGGATTGTGAGACTAACGCTCGACGGAGAAATGGTTTTAACCCATCAAAGAAACGATCAATATTACTTCTTGGGTTACGAATATAATCACCAGCGTACATCGCTAACCTTGTAAAGTTAGCCTCATACTTTGTGACATTCTCATCCTCCTTTTGTCTCAGACTCAGAAATTGCCTTTCCATATCTGCTCGATGGTCGCGAGGGAAGTATTTTTCTAAAAACAGATCTTTGAACTCCCTCCATTCCATATTTGATACTTCATCATCTTCCTTCGTATTTTGAATCAATGGCCACCATTGATCAGCATCTCCAGTGAGGTGGTACACTGCCATGATACCTTTTTCCTTTTCACTGCTCCCCAAAGCCTGAAATATTTTCTCTAGGGAAAATATCCATTGCTCAGCTACTAAGGGATTTGTATTCCCATTGAACATTGGTGGTTGTTGCCTCATGAATCGATCTAACATTGATCCTCCACGCTGCGGATCAGGGTGCTCCATACGGGTAAGGTTATTATTCATAACCTGAGTAAGTTGTCCCAGTATGGTGATTAGCTGATCGGCACCAGTTGCATCACCAGCCCCACTATAATTATCTTGAGCAGGAGGGCAATCCCTACATGGAGTGCGTGCATTGATACGGTTTCCATTTCTTCCACTAGGCTCCATTTCTAAACAATGGTATAAACTAGATCAGTTTATGAATCAAAATACATAATCCCATACTTATAAAACACTTAACATAAATTGAACTATTTATGGATATAATCCATAATCATAAAAATGTTTTCTTTGAGGAAGTATATACTCATAAACCCTTCATAATGATTTGTAAAGATAGTGAGAGTTATCCTAAGCATATCCCCCGGGAGTGTCGTAACCAAGAGTGCAGTAAGGCCCGTTGTCGTGCACCAGTTCCTGTTCGAGTCTAGCTCAAAGCGGTGTTTTCGGGTTTTACCCCTAGGTACATCTGTGCCAGAGCCGCCTCTACCTGCTCGTATCCAGACAGGGATGTATTGCTCAGAAAACTCACAAAATCTCTACAATACCAAAATTCTAGGAAGTTCTTCTATACTAATCCTCAATGTTCATCTTAGGTCTACGTGCTCTAATCAGAGTTTATCTAAATCTAGTTTCCAAGGTTTGTACTAAACTTACTCTGATACCGACTGTAACGCCCCGACCCCAGTTTCCCAGAGTCGGTGCATTAATTACATAACATTGGCATGATCACAAGAAAGATCAAATCTCGAAAGACCGATTGGTTTAGTAGCCTTGGAAAGAATAGATATATTCATAAGTTTTACATTACATCATAAAATGAAAAACTACTACAACAACATAATGTTTCCACAATCCACACTATTAACCCCTCATAAAATCCCTGCAGGTCATTCATAACTTACTTCTTCACATCCTGGGAAAAATAAAACATAGAAAAGGGGTGAGCTCAAATGCCCAGTAAGGATTACAATATAGTGGAAACTTTCATAAATAAGAATAAACATTTAAGGCAATGTATAACTAAAACAAAAGCCTTTTAAAATTGAACTTCAACATCGTAAGGCAAAAGTAAAATGAAATAATGCCATTTACTTGTTCACATGGATATTCTACTAATCAAATAATCACATGCAAAAATCAATAACCACTTTCATAATGTTGGAATGCATAATGCCAGACTATCATAACCACATAGCCAAGGCCTCGTGCCAAGACTACAAATAAGATTTTTTCAAGGCCTTGTGCCAAGACACTAGTTTGTCTCATGAGACCTACCGATGCATCGAGGAGCTATATCGGGCTCCACCCGTCACTTATTAAGTCCAATTCATTCCCATATGAAAAGGTTTAAACATAACATAAACATTCGTATTAAAACTAGCATACGAAATGTCAATACTTTCACCATAAACTATGAATGGTATAAAAATAGCACATCCACAGTCAAACATATCACAAAACCTTCAATACAATATAGAAGTTTTTTATCATAATAAATCAACTTCAAATAATCTTAAAATCCATCAAAGGATGTTGACATAGATGAAATCAAAATTCTTTTAAAAGAAATATCTCCTTTTATTTTGAAATCATTTAAGATCCATATAAAATAAAACATTTTCTTTGAAAATATTCTTATAAGCTTGTAAGGGAAGCTTTGAAGATTTTATAACGGCGTAAAATAACCGCACCCGCCGTATAAGTTAAAAAAACATTCTTACCTCAATTCTGTCGAAAAGGTTAAAAAGGACCTTGTTTTGAAAACGACGGAAAGATTCCTTTAAAAACCTCTTATAAAAAGTCAAACAAGGGTATAAATGACTTTAACCCATATTCTTGTAAATAGTAAAAATATTTTGAAATACATTTTTAAGAAACATGGATGTGGATGATAAAGATATCCTAGTAGATTATTACGTATAAACAACCTCGGATAATGAAGAGATTGTGAAATAACCCTTACCTTGTACTTTTCCTTTGTTGGGGTCGGTTAACCTCCTGTATAATGGTGAAATAATTGTTATTAAATTATACAAGAATCATATACATTAATATGATATCATATATGATCTTTTAACATTGCTTTATTAATAATATCTTATTATTATCGTCGTTTCAGGTGATAATCGATTCGTTCTTCTTAAATGTTTGGTTACGTAAGACATGTTTGTAATGGATAGATTAAATCTTATTCATAATCAGAATGATATTAACATTATTTTTAACCCTAAAATGAGAATAAGACTTGAATGGATACGATGGAGGATGGATCTCACCGCGTTCGTGGAGACGGTAGTCCGTACGTACGCACGAACGCTACTTCCATTTAATTTTTATTTTAAAAGAATTGAATCCAAATGATACATAGGTATATTACTATTCCAGTATAATATAATATTTTATATATGTTACTTAAGTTCATTAACACCATCCTTTATACGTTCCATGTGTGGTATGAACGAGTCATATCATTTTAAGGGGGCGGTAGTCCGCACTTCCTCAAATGAAATTATCGTATGTATATACAACATGAAACGAATAATGGTATGAAATAAAATGGAATTACAGAAGCTTATATATAAAATATATATCATTAATATCATATTTAATTACAGTGCCATCATAATGGCCACCATGAGAGGCGGTAAGATGTATTTGAACAATCATCGTTTCGTGAGGCGTTAGTTTGCCATCCACAGAAACATTATGTTCATCATCCATTAGATGGAGTTGTGTGTATGTGTAGTTTGAATCCTTCTTATAACAACATCCTAGTATATTGAGGATACTGGTGTTGTTATAAAAGAATGAAAATAAAAAGAGTTTGGGGGTTGGAGAAGCAAAATAAATGAAAATAATTTAAGAGAAAACGTTACCTTTAATTTAGGTAACTCACTTTGGTTGGAACCAAAGGACTTCTTGAAATGCTTTCTGCCTAAGGGGAAGCTTCAAGGAGGAGGAGAGGGATATGGGGAGCTTAGTTGGGAATAGTTTGGACGAGCCAAGTGGCTTGAGAGGTGTGAGGAATGAGTAGAAGTGGTCTCCTTTTATAAGGGAGAAGAGGGGCTCTTTAGGAAAGAGTGAAAGTATTACTTTATAATATAATTATATTCGGTTTATAATGGTCCAAAAATCATTGAGGTCGAAGATACGATGACTAATATTCTAAATAACATCAACCAATAAGAATTGGACAGGTTTTAGATAATATTTTAATCATTATAATCTTATTTATTTAAATGATTTATTAATGAGGTAAACATTGCATCATTATTGTGTCATTAATAATTTAAATTATTTGATGTCTAAAAATTATAAATAAAATATCATTATGTAGTAAATCTTTTTATCTTTCTAATGAATATTTATAATTGAAAATCCAACATGTATAACCCTATGTAAAAATTGTTCTTCTAAAAGATGTAAGCTTATGCCATTTTTATTTTTATTTTAACTTTATTAATATAAAGTGTCCCTACCACATACAAGTGGCTCCAAGGGGTCCCCAAATTGACCCAAGGATGCTCAGGGTCGGGTATGTGTCCACCAATAAGGTTAGGACACGTTTTAGGGTAATTTTGTATTATTATAATATTATTTGTTTAACCCTTCTTTACCGGATTTACCCTTAACCATGGTAAATAAAATATTTACCACAGTAATTATTCAAAATGTCTAAAAATAAAAGTTACCTATTTACACAATTTGGACATCCTGATTCCAAATATGGAATCCATTTTTTCTAAATTCAAAACACAGAAGTGGCAGAAATTAATTTAAAATTAATTCCCGCTGTCAAAACAAAAAGCGTGTTTTTAAGAGGTAATAACTATCAAAAGATTGACACTTGTTTATGTTCGGTTTAATTGTAAAATTATGTCCAATGACCAACATTATATTAAATGGTAAAAATATATTCTAAATATACTTTAAAACCACTCAAATTCACAATTTATCACTATTAATTATTTTGATTAAAAAAGTTGTTTTTAATTAAAATTTAGTAATTTTCACTAATCATCAAAATATGAAAGTTATCCGAAATGTACCAAAATTTCACCTTAGGCTAAATTCGATATTCCAAATCCAAAAATGAAGTCCATTTTCAAATATAAAATATATATAATTTCAAAAAGTAGGTGTTACTATTCATAACGGCTAGTTTGATTAGTTATGGTGTGTTAGAACTCGGTGTTGCGTACAACACATGCTATCACATTATTCAAAGAAAAGCGTACCGTAGAAGCTTGGGGTGTTACACTCAGAATAGGTTTATGGGGGTTTTTAGTGGAATTATATCCATTTTACACCCACATGAATATTTTTAGAGGTCCATTGTCCAATATCATTTTTTAATATTAATTTTTCTTATTTTTTATAAAACCACAAATATGCCGCCCCAAATTTATGTTGTCTAGGATGTATAATCCAGAGGGGACAAACCCACATCCCTTTCCCTTATTCATTATTTGAGTAATTTTATTATTTAATTATTATGTATAATTTAATGTCAGTGTTCTGTTAATGGTATGTTTGACCTTTTATAAAATTTTAATTTTTTTTCTTATCTTTATATTATTTACATATTTTTTTATTTCCCTTATTTTTGTGGTATTTTGATATATTCTATTATTATGGTTGAATATAGATGAATCATTATACCATACCGGTAGGGATAAGTATAATAAACAACATTTGGGGTCCCTATTACATATTAATAAATAGTTTATGACATTTTATACATTGTTTTTATATGATCATGAGTGACCATGTTAAAGAGACGTGATTAGGGGTTGATAGGGTTCCAAATTTTGAGATAAAATATATTATGTCTATTTTTTATGGAAGGATATTTCTATAATGTATTGGGTTATTTTATGGTCAGCTATAAACTATATATCAATGTGTTGAAAATTCTATTTATATGAAATATTCCCAAAAATGGTCTTAATATATGAGATATTTTTTGAAGTCCCTAAAGGTTGTACTTGTGGGTAGGTAATAGGTGTCTAGTTTATATAATCTTTCTGGTGATTTGTTTCTACTGGCTACTAGTTAGATTCTTTAGGAATGGTATATACATGGTATAAATACCACCAGTATTTATTTATGAGAGATAACAACATGTTTTATAAATGTATTTGTTATCAGAGTCCAATCATGTCTTATATAATGGTATTAAAAGATTTATTCTAATAGACCTAGTAAGCATTTACCTCATTAGTTGTTAAAGAAATGGATAAAAATAATGGGCCATGAAATATATTTATAAGTGATAAAAAAGTTCTTGATTATGGGATTGTATGTATAATTAGTTTTGTGGTGTGGAATTCTTGGGACCAGGAATTTTTTGAAGAGATAAATATATGGGTTTTAATGTTTATGTTTCTGTAGTCTAAGCATAATGGTAAAATGATGAGTGAGGTCCATATACATTTCAATTAATTAGTGATAGTGGTAATGAATAATCTTGTGAACTAAAGAATGATTCCATGTCCATCATGGTATATGGGAAATGAGTTACACCTTTTTTAGTCCATGGAACAAAATCTGTAATTTAATTTAATTATTTGGTTTAGTCATTGTTGGGGAAGAGTTTCTATGGGATAATCAATAACATATATATTGATACATATAGTTTTTAATAGTAAATTGACAAGGGGATATGTATCAATGTCCCAGTAACATAGTTTTCCTTATGTAAGTTATATAGAATATTTTTTAGCATATCATAATGGAAGGGTTAGAGTATGATGTGATGTGAAGTTATTAAGAGACCAATGGTCACTGAGTGACTACTATGGATGTTTTTTTAAATGTTATATATTACTATGAAGATGTTTTGAAACATAATATATGGAATTCCTGGGATACACTATATATCAAATCAGGTCTTGGAATATAATTATAATTATCTGATAGAGAGAATTGTTAATATGTGTTATATGTATTATCTTACATTATCCATGCCTTGATATGATAAAAAATACTTTTACATGAACACATATCTTCTAATGTTGAATGAAATCAGAGGGTGTGACGTAGAGCTAGGTACTCTATAATTCCAAGGATTGAGTTTCAATTTTTTTCATGAGTAATACATAGCATCATGTATGACTCCTTATATAAAAGAAGTTTTAAACAACTCAAAAGGGATATAAATATACAATGGATATACTATGACCAAAAAATCACTCTAACCAATAATATAAAAGTAGAAACAACAGTAAAAAATAAACATCAGAGAATATAAATATTGTTTCTTGATAACCATATAAAAACACCCAATGTAAAAAATTTATGATCCCTTGCTAAGCATGAATCATAAGTTTAAATAAAATCCCACTGATAATAGATCAATAAACTATGCATATAAAATAAAATAATAATAATGGGGTCTCTGATAAAAATATATTTCTAGAGTATTCCTTGTCACCATGCCAATCTCAATGAAAATATTGTTCAATTAAGTTACCATAGAAAAGGGTTTTCCCCTCCCCAAGATCCATAATTTGAAAATAAAAACATCCACCAAGGTGCGCATTCAATGTGTGAGTGTGGAACCGTATATGGCACACTAATAAACCCATAACATAATCTAGTAATATTTGTGAGGTTCTTTAATATTAAATAAAAAATAATTATAAGTATCTCCCCAATTAGATTCATAATGTTCTACTAGATCTCTAGGAACCCTTGAATTACCTATTTTATCCAATGACAGTGGACATAGTATTTTTACACTAGAAAAATTCCAACACCAGATGTAATAGGTAGATAATTTTGAAACAATAGTAACATTGTAACTTCTATCATAGGAAAAGGGTACCAAGTATGGAATAAAATAACCAACCAATCATATAGAATGTGAAAAGAAATTATTTTTTAATATAACCAAAACCTATCATAATAAATATATATCAATAAATTCTAAACATAGAAAACAATAATATAAAATCTAGATACTAAGGATGGTGTAATAAAAAAACCTCATAAAATTAATTCCCACATAGTTAAGGCCTCCATATCCTAATCCTAGTCATATCCTACAATAATAACTAGCACCAAAAGATATCCATACACCATGACCATATTCCAAAAAAAAAGTCTATCTATTTATTAAATGAACCTTCTTCTATACACATATATTTTAATGGATTTAACCCCATTTATAAATCATACATTACAATAAAATTATAACCACTTTACAATAATTTATATGATATTCACACTCTTCTCATATTTTTAATTCATTAATCCATGTCCAAATTCTATTGAAATCTCAATTATATTCCTTTGTCAAGCTTATATTACTTAATAAAATGTATTTAATAAAAATAAAAACCTAAAGTAAAATTTACTTTATTTATTTTAGGTTCATTCCCAATAATTTGGACCACAAAAAAATATTATTATGGTTAATTCCATCACATTAAACCAATCTATAGGTAAAAGGATCATGAACACAATCAGACACTTAAATATTATGAGTTCTTGTACACCCATATAAATGATTAAATATACTAAGTAACACCTACATCTAACTATTGGGAGTTGATTCATTGAAATGTGTTGACCAATTAAAAACTAATCCATTTAATTCCAAAAATATTCCACAAATAATATCATTTATCATTGTGAGATAGATATGGATAAAGAAACCAAATTAACATATAAATAATGATAACATGGAATTAATCTAATAAATATTTTAATATTTCACCAAACATGTCTTGATTTTGGACACAAAATAAAGAATTAAGAGATTAAAAATGAGGAGTTTATCAAGTACAATGGAGGTTTATGTATCTTGAAATGATAGATTAAGAATACCATTTTAAAATATATTCATCAATATAGAAATTAGTAATATTAAGACACATTATTTGAGGGGTGGTTCTACATCCCATAAAACTATTATTTAGCCAAATAGAGTTTGTTTTGTCCCTCTTATAGAGTTTATTCAAGCCTATACACTAATTCACCCCTGATGACTCCAATAAAATATCTAATGGGATCACACCAAACATTTTATTGTAGTATTTTAACTCCAACTAACTTCTAGTATTCCTACATACACTCACATTATATTATTAATGTCTTCAAATTTAATCCTCATTAAAAACACCCTTTTCAAATGTAAATACAACATATAAAACACTAAGCATACCTTAAAACTATAGTGATGTTATAAACTCCCCTTTAGTTATTTGAATCCCCATGAAACATTCCTATAGACCATTTCAAAATGATCTCTACCATTTAGATCACAAATTCAACTCATATACATGTGGCCCATCCTAAATGCGCCCACGTTACTATAGTTTATGACCTAGAGGCCTGGTTTTCAATAAATTAAATCTATCTTCTCTCAAAAATCCTCAATAACTTCCCTTTAAATAATTAATCAATATGTAATATGACATCCATGTTATTGTTCATGTTTGTGGGGTATATTTGTTATTATTTTTTTGATATAAAATATGAAAAATATCATAAGAAGAACGATGTGATAGAAGATATATAGTTAGAAACTATACCGACCCCTATACTATCTCAAATAGGTTAGTGAATTATAACATCAGCTTCACTTAATTCCATAGTTTTTATGACCTTAATAATTTATGACCTTAATAATTAGTCACTCATAATAATAATTCATCACCCATTGTGAAATCGAAGTGTCACCAATTTGTTTAGAATATAGGTACTACATACTCTAAATAATGGTTAGTATCTTCCAGATCAACTAAACATACATAGTGGTCTCTCATTCTAGATATGCCTTGATGACCAATAACTTTCCTACATCCATACAACATGGAGGGGAGTAATATGGTCAATATTATAAGGCCTCAATGGGATCAATTTATATTTATTCTTTATTGATGATATCATATGTCAAATCTACTAATTTCTAATGGTCATCCTATTCTCCAATAAATTCTACCACAAAATCTATGTACATATCCTTTAATATCATAATCATCATATTTAACTTCCTATCAATCCTAGTGTGAATAGTTATTGACATATTTTTCTAAGTAATCACTTACTTCTTCAAACCTTACCCAAATCAGTAATAAATAGGAATATTTGTGGGAATTTGTCCTGATAATATCCTGATATAGTTATATAATCTTCCACACATATAACTTTTCTAATTTTTCCACTATCTAAGTACCCTAGATTTTAAACAAGTAAGATACCTCCCTCAATTGATCTACTAAAACATATACATGATATAAATCATTTTAGGTCCTTATAATACTAGTGGTGAATTCGATGTTCAAATCATTCATTTTTTATGTGGTCAATAGGCATTGCAAAAGTAAGTCTCTTGATACCTTATGTTATGCCATTAACCACCATTTGGTTATAAACTTATTAACAAACCCCAAGATGTCCCTCCACATTGAAGGAAACCATATATGGAAATAAATATTATATATAACCCTCATACAACCATGGTATACTTCTCATCAAGAGTAATCAGAGTTTTCTATAAACTACTACCTCATATAATTAGGGTCCCCCATACAAACTTGTATAATAGTCTTATCACATCCAATGATTGTCCTAAAATTGGATCAATATTAAATGTGAAATATCACATAAAAAATAAATCAAAATCTATCTCACGGAAATCCTTATCATGAACCACTAATTAATAATTGATAACTAAAGGAGTAAAAAAATTATATCCTCCCAATCAGTAATATCCAATAATTATTCAATAAAAATTATCATTAATCCACATTACTCAATAAAATACTAAATAATATGATCTGAACACTTCATACTAAAATAATCATACATTATGATCTTATTTTTTGGGAATATGTCTTCATAGTATTAAATATCAAGAGTTAATCCCCCCAAAAAATTATATATAGTAAAACTATATCTATGAAAAGACACATTTTAATTTCATATTATCATTATGGAACCCAAAAATCTCCTAAAATTTGTTATCAAATTTTTTTTTGAATTTTAAATAGGATAGATATTTAAATCATTGGTTACATAGATTCAGTCATGGTGTCACGGTTTTTGAGATATATAGGTGACCACCCTTCCCCTAATATATTAGTGAAACCCCTATTAAAACTCGTGATGTATTTTAGGAAATTTTGTATCCCTTAATTAGGGTATATAACAATAGAATTGTAGTAAATATTATCT
The DNA here is from genome assembly GCA_963277665.1 of Viscum album. Taxonomy (NCBI): domain Eukaryota; kingdom Viridiplantae; phylum Streptophyta; class Magnoliopsida; order Santalales; family Viscaceae; genus Viscum; species Viscum album. Next base: position 1,668,795,832 of record OY728145.1, read on the forward strand.
TTACTTACAATTCTAAAATACATTTTCCTCTCTATTATAACCACTTAAATGTAACAAGATACATTTTTTAGGCCTATCAAATTTATTACCAATCAAGATTAATTCCAAATTATTTTTCTATAATATACGATAAGCTGATGGAAACTCTTAATATCTATTTAATTATTAGGTTGATCTTAATATATCAAAACATCTATATTCCATTTATTAGTATATATCCAAACCATTAATATAATATGTTAGAGAAAATGTATCTTTAGAATCATGAAATGATACTTCAAGAGATTAAAATATAGATTATATAATCAATGATTTCCAAAAAACAATATCAAAATTCTATACAAGAAACTCATATGTTTAATGATATAGAATAATTTCATCAATATGTACTGAGAATAATAAGTAGATATGGGTATGAATAATCTAGTTTATAAGACCCATTAACACAACCGACATATTTGAAATATCGAATGACAAGACAATAAAATCTTATAACCCATATCGACTCCAAAATATTTTTGTATTATATACTCTATTATAACGAGTAGTTGATGGTATAATTTTATATGATAATTAAAAGAGAACCATTTATATACTCTTCACAAATAAAAGAAATTATCTATCTATAATATAATATGTTTTTTCTGAAAGGATAACTGATATATTTTCCTATAACTTATACACAACATCAATTATTAATTATTATTACTATAGGAATTACCAGAGTACCAAAGAAATATGAACATAGAAATATAATTCCTTTATCATTGGGGTTTTAATCTAAATCTCGAGATCCATAATCTTGGAAAATGTAAAATGATAATAATGGTTTTATATAGGCTCAATGCCCAAGAAATCATCAGTTGTAAACACCATCATTCCCTTTGGAGGATCATCTAAGAGGGTATCAAGGAAAACATATTAGAAATGGTATACTACATAGGGTAATGTAAGTGTAACTGCAACTTGTTTAATAGTGAAAAATAACTAGGATATCTTAGTTTTGATTGATAAAAACATCCAAAGTATAAGCTTCAGTCTAACTAACTTAAAGTCTCATTATTATAAAAAAAATTATCTTTATCTATGAAGGAATTAATTTCAATATTAATTCTAAAAAAATTAATTCTTGTATAAAATAATTCCATCTAGACCATATAAAATATTATTTTTAGGGAATATAGTCCTAGAAAAAATAATCCAACATTATTCAGTGGCCACCTATAACTAGGGATCAACTTGGTAACCTCTAAATATTTTCCAATTATATCATTAAAGGTGTTTATTATATCTTAATCCAAGAAGGATAATCAAAATTAATCAAGAAAAAATAAAAAGTCATCCAAAATGAATAAATTGATCAATCCTATGTCAAATAATACATTACGTAGCTTATAAAACACCAAAATTAGACCAATATCTATAGAAGAACCATCTATCCTAGATGTTAAAACCCGGTTTAATTAAAATTTATTAACCAAATAAAATCCATGATTCTGACCATAAGAACCCATATTTACATATTTTGAATTTACATAATGTACTTATTACTACTGACCTTAAGGAGTTAGATATCAATCAAACCCTTTCCAACATGATGAAGCCCCATTATATGTCTACTACAACTCCTATAACATTCCCTCGATTTAGATCCGAAAATGATTCATTAGCTTCCCTAATTGTTGATTATCAATAAAAAAATAACTAAAATTCCCCCTTCATAATATATATGAATCTATTTTTATAGGTTTAGGTAAGATGAGAAAATTTGAGTAATCCTTTTACACTGATATAATACTACATATGTTCCTTGTGAAGGGAGGACTAAAGCACCATCGGCTACCTTGTTCTAATATGAAAAATACCACTATATCACGTAGTCCTTCCACAAGAAGATACAACACGAAAACCAGTAGACAAGCATCAACTCACACAACTAAATATAGGTAAATTGTGTGCTTTATCAATATTCATAAGTTACATATTTATAGTATGATCCTTCGAAACTACCACAACATTTGGATGTAATATTAATCACCTATACCTGTAGTAAGAGGTATGATCGATGGCCTATTTAATACCTTTGTAAATTGTAGGATTTATTATTCAATGAATATTGATATTACAAACATGAAATATAATTTTATGGTGGAATAATAAGTTATTATAAGAACCCACTAATGGATTTCCATGAGCTTTTATTAATATCCCATAGTTAGTATGTCTAGAAAATATCCTTGAAAAAGTGGTTGTTTGAATGACAAGTTAGGGTATCAATCCTCTTTTCTTGCATCATCACACCACACCATCTCAATGGATTCCTTAATAAAATAAATATATTTAGATACCAAATATTTTTCTTAATTGTCTTTACTAACGTATATATTATCTAGATCATATCAATTTATACAGATATGTAATAAGGGAACCTAATAAATTGGATGGATTAATGTTTTTAATCAAGGTATCCTGAGTAAAATAGAATATACTGGTATAACCCTAATATACCTATGAACTTATAACCAACAATAATAATAAAACCCCCTCCTAAAGAATTTATCCCGCTAGGGTAATGGGAATTTCCATTAGAATCTGTTCCAACCCTCCTATGAGATTAGATAATTATACAAATTGAGTTTCCTCAACCATAACCATTTGGGATCCAAATAACCATTGAACAATTGATTCCGTGAAATATATAATTTTGGACTTTGAACATTTTAGATATTTTAAAAACATAATAAAATTAAATAAAGTCTTAATATTAACATATATAATCCTTATACCCATCCTATAACTCATCATCCAATCAAGAAACTCACCCTATAAATAAACATGTACAGTTCTACTATAAATGACCAGATAGTACTATAACTCACTAACAACCCATGTTTTAAAACCCTAATAAATAATCCTAAAAATATATCATAATTATATTAATATTATAAACATACAAAAAATAACACTACTGTAATTTGTTTTGAGATACCAAAAAATCATTCTTTAATAAATCTTATAATATATCATTACTAACAAATTAATTGAAGACTCTGATGAAAATTCTTATCCAAAAAACCCCAAAAACAAATTTCATGTGAATCTACATGCCACAGAAGATGAATGAACTGAATAACAATCATTAAATCCTTGACTTTATGAATATAGTAAAATATAAACCAAAATATTTCAGGATAAAAAATCTATGAAACTACATCCATTTAAAGCAATATTATCAATCCCACTTCCTTAGTTCCCAAAAATCCCCCAATACAAGTATTGGAAAGATATTAAAATTTCTACAAACACAATTATCAACAATTCTATATAAAATATACCAAATCATAAAATCATAATTCAAGTAACTAAATGGATTATGATCCCATTTTTTATTATCAAAATCCGATTGGTGGGTCTCATGATGAGTGTTATATAGGTTTATATGTGACTCGAATTACACAAGTGGTAACCATATAGAAGTGAAAACCAAAGAAATACATTAGGGAAACATTCCCATAGTATCACTTCATTTAATAAAATAATCATCAAAATAATTATAAGATAATATAGTTCATAGTGTTGTATCACATTGAAATAATTACATTACAATCAAAAACCCATGTAAATTTTTTGTTGACAAGTCACTTTATATTCTTATATTTGAAAATAATAATTCACTCTTATAATATTTCTGTTTATAATCTTATTAAATTCCATGTATATGTTTATAAAATAATTATTATAATTATAATGTCTTTAGTTATTTTAAATAGTGAAAATTTATTTTATTAGATGGGGTATACATTTTATCAGTGAATAGAGACATTCTAATTGTTCAAATGGAGATTTACTCAGTCTACAATACGTATATATACTATTTCTACTAGATGGATGTATAATATGTCTACTATATACATTTGTATGTATATATAAATTATACCATAAAACAAATATTAATTCTATAAAATGATTATTTTAATAGTCTACTAGATGGATATTTAATAATTCTACATGAAGGAAACTTAAAAAATAATTATAATAGTGATGGACCTAAAGAATGTTAAAAATTTACAGATAAACTAAACACATTTAAATATAAAGAGATTGTGTCTGAAGGAATGTAAATTGATTTTAATAAGTGTTCAATTGACCATTTTGAGTTTGTTATAACAAAATCGATAAATACAACCACATCCTTGAGGATAATAATAAACCAAAATACATGGAATCCAAGTGTTTCATTTTATGTTTTACAACTTATCTTTTTTAATGTTACATAAAATTGTAATATTTACATAGATTTCTTTGAGAAAACATTGTGATACTATTATTTTAATATATATAAGTTATCTATTATAATTTTTGATTTTTTGATCATATTGACCAAGGGATCAAAGGGATGTGATGACAAAATATTTTATTATCAAGGTAATAAAGGTATTCTAGGAGGAATACATGGATCATACCAGTTTTTTTGATGAGGAATTTAATGTTTTTAAAATAAATACCTTTTGATAGTTTCATAATTGGGGATACTAAAAGGCAGGTCTATCAAATTCCTTATCTATTTGGGTAAAATTGAAGACCTAAATCAGAGGAGGTGTCAATAATTCTATTTTATCCTATATTCAGAAAAAAAAAATATTTATAGAACCACTATGAAATTTATACAAATACTATACGATGTATTATATACTAATTTTTCAAATTGCAATTACATAGTTTATCAAAATGATTTTTTATCCTATTTATGTTCTTATAATTGAGTTGTATATTTAATTTTTATAAACTAAAATTCACGACCCCTCTTATAACATTTATTTCATACATCATAGGAATAATTTTTTATTTGGTAAATTTTCTCAACCTATATTTAATATTATTACACTAATTTTGATGGTGTATAATATGAGTACTAGATAGATCATATTAGAACCTTTGAAATTACTTTTGTATTTAACAGTTTTTTTAAAACGACATGTAATTATAATATTTAGGATAAGGAAGTGAACGTATTTTTAAATGAATAGAAGATAAAGTATTATTTAAATTACGGTGTTTGAAATTCTTTATTTTTTACAATGAAATGGAATAACAATAGTCAAATAACTAATTGTGTGGGAGCTAATAATATATAGATAAATATTTAAGTATCACATTTTGGCACTTCTATTGTTTTTGATACGAGAATAACAATTCCTTCGGATGATATTGAAGAGTTTGATTTCCTACCTAGAGAATTTTTTGTACCGATGCATCGTTGATTTATGACTATAATAAATAGTATATATTCAATTGGATGGAAGGATTATTTAGGTGGAACTATTAGTGGAAAGATAATTGATATTGTGACTAAATAGTTATAACCTAAGATAATGGTCATAGATGATACTTAACATCTAACAAAGATGAGTCTTGATGATATTATTAAAACTATTATAGATTATAATGGAATATGGAAGAGATACATAGAAAAATTTAAAAACATGAATGGGGTGGAATTTAATTTTACATATCGAGGTGTTATAAATAGAAAGTCTAATATTGATAGGGTTTTTTCAAAATAATTCATGTCTAATAGAAATGTTAGAGAGGAATAAGATTGTAGTACCTATAAGGTAAGAGAATAGGATCTTTCTAAACTTGTGAAAAAAATGAATAATATCACTAGAATGAATGGTTTTTATTTTAAGTATAGAAGTAATAAAAATATAGAAGTGATGAGAAATGTACCTATAAATTGATATATTATTAATTCAAGAAAAAAGGTTATATTAGACCTAAAAGTCCAAGGTTTAGTGTAATGAAAATATGTTCATTGAAATATTAAAAAAACAATGTGAAGAAAACATTGAAGGCTTTAAATAGTATTGATGAGAGTAGTGGAGAAACAATATCAGATTGTTATATAGATAAAAATATTTAGTGTCACAAGGTTTTTCAATTAGTCCAACCAATGATACTTGGTTACATTAAAAGTTCAATACATTACAACTTTAAATATATTATAAAATTCCCCATATACATTGATTATATATTTACTTAAAATTCCTAAGAAGAAGAAAATATTGTTACATAATAACATTTGGATATTTTACCATCTATTGAATTTATTACAAGATCTGTAACATTACAATTGATAAATAATTATAATATATAGAGTTATTATTAATGTGTTAAGGATAATCTATCTAAGACCATTAGTTGAATTTTAAATCATACATCTAAAATTTATAAACACATATTAGAATTATAAAAGAATTATAATTCTAGATCAACTCATGAAGACTACAATTTAGTTAAAAAAATTAATTATGTAATTATTAGATAAAAAATATTATGTTAAATTTTACTTTTGAGAAGAAAAATTCTTGATAATATTTTCATAATGTCGAGACTAGAAAGAAAAAATAATTGAATCAAATATACAATAATAATTTATTATTTTTAAACAATTGTTTTACAAAAAAATGATGCTTCATTAACAAATTTCATAGAAGAGTACATTTTTAACTAAAATATTCTTTAAATAATGTTCAATCCATTTTTTCATAAAGGATAAATTTTAAATAGATTTATTAGTTGTACAAAATAAGAAATATAGAGTGTTGTAGATTCCAAATGTTATATTTTTTACACATCTAAAACAAACTATTTTTTATATAAAAGGCTTTTAATTTTTATTTTAAGAAGAATGGACGATTACTAGTAGGAACAAAATATTATACATAGATAGTATATTTTCAAAACATATGACTCGTAACAAAATGTTTTTATTTGGTAATATGAATGATGAATGGTGGAAAAGTAAAATTTTGTGATAAGGATTAAGGTAAATATTTGGATCATGGGATGTTAAATTTCATGGTTTTGATTTTATTTCTAATGTTAAATATATTTTAGGATATAAAAAAATTTCTTCCATAATATTAAATTATTTGATACAGGTAAACTTTTGAACTTCTAGACTAATAAATCCACTACTCAAATTTTAAAAGGAATGTTCATTATTTATCGAGATAATAATTAGAATGTTTAGACCATACATTTAGAAATATATAGTAATAAATATTAGGAAAAACATATAAACAATTTCATATTCAATATTGTATTAGAAAATTAAGAAATTTAAATAATGATGGATAATTTTAATTATGGTTTAAAACATAACAAAAATTATGAAAATTATGCCTCATTAATCTTAGAATCACAAACCTCAATTCTTTGGGGATTTATTTTTTAAAAATATATCACAATGGTCTTTTTAATGTATATGTTAATTTTCATAATCATATCCTTTGATAATGTCAATCCAACTTCACAGTAGGTCTTTCTTTCATGCACCAGGTGTGATTGGTTCTAGGAAAATTTATATGTTTATGTGCTATTACAACTAGGTAGCACTATTACAAAACCATGTATACTTGTAATATCAGGAATATATATATATTTATAGAAAAATTAAATTTTGTATTCATAAAAAAATATGATACTATTCTATAATTATCCTCAGTGTATGTTAAAGGGTTTACTAACCTAAACTTTGTTTTACATAATCTAGTTCGAAAGGTTTATAGTAAAATTTATCCAATACCAATGGTAATGACTCCAACTCCTCTAAACCAGAGTGGGTGCCATCAATAATACATTGACATAGATACTAAAGAACAAATACCAAAGGAACTATAATTATACTAGTATTATATAACCAAATATATACATGATTCTCATTTGACATATGGAAAAGAAAATAAAACATAAAAAAAGAATATTCTCAACATCCTTGATGCTGATTCGGTGGATTTTACTTCATAACATGTGGAATGGAAAAAAATAAGTCCAAAATCAATTTCTTAGTATGGGTTATATAAATTTGATTTTATAGGGAATCAATTTTAATATTCAATATTGATAGGTAAATAAATGAAAACACATTTTATATAATAAATAAATTTAATATAAATCAAGAAATACTCCGTATAGAATATAAACTAACTGAACAACCATTCCATTTAATCATTAAAAGGATAGTGAAATGAATTTATAAATAATAAGAATGATAAAATATCATTCATAATAATAATAAATGAATTCTATTTGATGGAAATTCTTAATTTTTTGGACACAATGATTTTTGGAATGAAGATGCCTCTATTATTAAGACCATTCATAATATAGTTTAAATAGTTGGGTAAAACCCATATAATTTGGCCAACTAATTTGTCTCATGAGAACTATTGTTATAACTAGGGAGTATCTATAACAGGTTCCCACCCATAAATTCATGTATAAATAATTCATAATATAATTAACAATCTATTTAATTCATAAATAAATTTCCCTGATAAAAAATATCCATATTGTGTAAAGGATAAGGATTTATCAATATTTCTATTGTAAAAAAATATTTTTCAAAGAAATGAAAACAGAGATAAGATCCCTTACCACCTAATAAAATTCAAGTAAAATCACCTTTGACAAAAAAATTAAAATTAAAAATAAGGTACTTTTATTTGTGAAGGATTAACGATATTAATTTTTAAAGTGTAATTGAAACACTATATAAAATAAATTAGGTTCACAATAATAAAATATGACACAATGAAGGGAAATCGAGATGAAGTCCTTTACATCACTATTTAATTTAGTTTAGTTTGAATTAACTTAATATATAATTTTTTTAAGAATATATTAACTTATATCACATCCAAAATCATCTTTATAATACCATGTATGATTGTATTAAAACATTTTACCATGATTTTGATAATTACATTTCATTTTTTTATTGTTTCGGGAGTAAAATTTCCTTGTTATCCCATTCATGCTTTTTATGAAAGTTATGATTATTTTATATAAGATAAAAATAATATCATATCTACAATTATAAAATTTTTATAAGTATCATATTTAATAATCAGATTAATTCTTATAACCATTGTGAAATTTGGGGCATGGAAAATGACTGACATCACTTTGTACAAAAGATAGGTTGTATATATGCCCGAACAACGATATCATTCACTTAATTTCTTAAATGCTAAGTGAGACTATGATATATTACTTTTAAATAATTTATATAATTTAATATATATCTCATATATTAATGAAATATATCATTATTATCTTCAATGTAAACCATAAGTGAAAAATGAATCACATCGCTTTGCGAGGTGGTAGTCAGTCGTACTCACGAGCAATGGTATAGAATTTTATGTGGAATGTAAAGTAAGAATTTATATATTATATTATAAATTAATATGTATAATAACATAATAAATTATATTTATATAATTTTTAAATCTATAATTATATTTTTTATGAGGTCTTTATATGAAAAAAAAGTTTCATTGGTTCACGAGGAAATATTCTGCAATAAATCTGATTGATTATTGTAATTCCAATTTGATGGTAGTGGAGAAGGATAAATGATTTTAGATTAAAGAATAAAATATATGTATAAAGGATATAATTTTTTTGTTATATTATAGATACTTAATAATATTTTGTATTGGAGTAAGAAGAATTAAAATAAAAATGATCATTTAAGAATTCAACCTCTTCTTCGAACGACATTTGTAGGTTTTCCCCCAAAATCCTTCCAATATTTTGATTATAATCAATAAAACTAAAAAAAAAATTTATTAGGGTATTAATTGTTAGACTATTTTAGTTTTTTTCTGAACTATATGGATTTCGAAGTGTGAATAAGTGGGAGAGCAGGTGGCCTTTAATAAGTGGGGGAGTTCCACAAATGGAATTTATGAAACAAATGAATTACACCTGTGATTTTATAATGAAAATAATTCTAAAAATGGATCATTATCAACCATTATAGGTTATAGTACCGAAATATTTCACAATAATTGGTGTGGGAAAAATTTTAACTCATTTTAAGACTTATCGTTTTAGTATAACCCCCCTTGTAAATCTGTTTTTACCTTAATTGTTGTAATTAATTTGTACATGATTCACTATTTATAATGGTAAAATTTTATGGTGAAATTATTATATAATATAATGAATGATAATTTGACATATGGAATCCATTTTTTAAGACTTAATTAATATAATTTGAAGAATATAATTTAAAATTATACATATAGATGCGATAAAAATGGGGGGTTTCGAAATGAAATATTCCACACGTATTTGATGTTTTAATATCGAAATTCAATATAAAATTGATTCCATATATGTAAATTATATTTATAATAATAATAATTAAGTAATATTACTTTGAAACAAATTTAAATATAATTCATCATTTTAAATAATTTTAATGAAACCAATTTTGAATAAAAATTTTTATTTTTCAACAATTATCAAAAAAAAGAATCATTTTAAAAATGCCACAAAAATTAACCTTATTTTAATTTTGATGTTATGATTTAAAAAATGATGTTAATTTTATCAGATATGGTTTATAAATTTTGTAAATATTGATTTTATCATAAGTTAAAACGAAGGGAAACCCATTTTCTATGACAAAGTACTGCTTTTTAGAAATAAATTCTTTTCCTTCTAGGTGATTGTTAATTTTATTTATAATCAGTATATTATAAATGAGTTGTATAAACTATATTTTAGACTTTATTTATTTATTTCTATTCAAACACTTTAAATTTAAGGAGAATTTATAATTGTGAGGTTTAAATAATATTTACATAGAGTACTGCATTTCATTTAATACTGATATTGTGTGCATCATAAGCTATCAATAAAATTGAATTTATTTAAATGGAAATTAATTATAATGTATATGGATGTTATAAGTGGTCTATAAATAAGAGTTTCATAATATTTATGAACAATATTTCATTTAATCCACTCACACTGATCATTTAATATAACCCAATGAGACTTAGTGGGCCATTTTCCTACCTCCCATTGGCATATAATACTTCATATAATTAGTAAATATTATAATACGATAAAAATTTAATCATCATTAAATAATCAAATAAATATATATTAAATTAGAGAATGAAAATCAAAACATATGTAATTATTATTGGGAAGTGACTATTTTGAGTGACATTTTTTTACTTTTTATGAGTTAACGGTGAGTTATACTGTCCACCAATTGTATATTTAATCATATGGGACTAAAATGACCATGGTCATCTATCTGTTTCCAGTTTCTTCTATGATTATTGTGATGCTTTTCTTAATTTATCTTATTATTGTTTCTATATAGATGATTATGGTGAGTTAATTTTTTTACATGATATAGGTTCCCCTTAGGGTACATGAGTGAGATGATTTATCTACCTAATGTTACAACAAATTTAGTTATTTATCACTTTCCAATATAGGTGGGGGAGATACCTGTAGTGTACTATTTATTACAGAATTAATCAAGCAGATTAATTATATTTTATGTGTAACTACTTTGTTTCTTTTCATTTTTATGCACTCGCTTGATGTATTGTAGAATATTTGTATGTGTCTATTGGGGATTTCTTGTTTCTATTTTTTATCATACCCTACATGTGAGACTTAATGGATATGAATACATAATATTAGTAATGAAGGATAGGGAGAATAATTTCATAGAAGTGATCTGGAAATATTAATTTACGAATTTTATAGAGATATTGTTGAGTTGTATTTTGGAAGTATAGAGTGGGGGTGTTAATATATTAATTTATATTGTTTTTTATATTTTTACTTCATCAATCCATTAGAAAATATATTCAATATTATATGAATCATTAACATTGTATATTTATTATACTATAGCATGATATATTTTTTTACAAAACATGTTATTCCTAGAATATTAATGTCATGTTACACATGAGATTGATATTGATATTATAATTTTTAGTTATTTACCAATTATTTTATTCTTTTCATATTGACTGTATAGTTTCCCAAATATTATTTATAAATAATAAATTTGTTTTACTAGATTATAGAGTATTAGGATGTAATCTAGTGTAATTATTATAACACCTAACATAGAATTATTTTGTAGGATTGACTAGAAACCATTAATACGTTTTTTAATATTATTGTGTCCTCAATGGTATCGTCTATACATTGAAATATATTACGAAATATTGAAATAAAACTCATAATTTCACATGTTATTTACTATCACGTTCATTTCACTATATTTGATCCATAAAAAGTACAACTATAATTTGAAAATATTATTCTTTTTTGTTCACCTTCTCTAATATTCATGGTCACATTGATAAAAAATACACTTTTTACCAACTTAATTTTTAAATAGTTCTATTCAATTCATGATTTTCAAATTTTCTTTCTTCAGGAAAAATTATGATTCTATCCCAAGACACCACAATAAAACATAAAAGAATTATTTTATTCAACTAATCAATACATAGTCTATTTTTTATGAACCATATTAGTGATAGTTACCATAGATTGAAATTATTCCTATGGCTATTTTTATTCTTAGCATGGGATATGATCGAATCTAGCATGAAAATTTCTATCCAAGAGTTCCTTGATGTGCCTATTTTCCAAGATATGTATCATATTACATCCATAAAATTATTCAAAATATCCCTAACCCCACTGGATTCATGATTTTTATCAACATATAATGTAACTTATCATATATAATTGGTTAAAAGGTGATTAGTGATAGGCCAATGATTAATATCCCATCATTGATCTCATACAACCAACAATGTTTTTTTTTATAGAATATTTATTATGTGGTGTGAAATAATCAAGGACTTATTAAAGGCATATAAGAAAAACATTTTGGTGGGAATATTGTGATAAAATTTGATATTGGTATGGAATATTATAGACTGGAATGCGGACTTATTATCAGGGTGCTCTATCAGATAAAATTTTTAAATAGTTATATCGATATTATTTTCTATTTCTTATCATGCACTGGTTCCCTATTAAACTTTTGGGAAATATTACTATTAATTATATCTTCTTGAGTTTTGATACATGAATAACATATCTTTCCCAAATTTATTATTTTGTATCATAAGTATTTTATTAAGAACTAGATCATTTTTATGGGTACTAGATATATCTTCTGTTCTATTGATAGCCTTAGTCTTCATGAATTATCCTATATCTTATTTTCATATTACAATCTTATATTCATCAATGGTTAATTTAAACTTGATTATTAACCACAAATATAGTTTGAATGAGTATTGTGAGTTGATTTTTAGTAATAAAAGCACATTTAAGATAATTTGTTCTAACCAAATAATAATATACTAGCCATATTGATGTCAAGATCTTTATTTACCTTATATTTTCTTACATAACTAATAAATCTAATCATCGATTTAGAAAATAATTGACATATAAATCCAGGATCAAAAGATTTTTTGTCTCGGGAAAATTAGTATTATATATAACATTTACAAAATAATAAATAATAATATTTTAATTCATTATCTCTCTTATTTATGGTCCCTTCATTCTCATTAGTACACATAATCACCCAAGGATATACATCAATGATATGGGTGAGATAATAGACTTGTAAGAGAATGAATATGGGACATTAGTTAATATAACATGGGTGAGAATAATAATAATCATCATAAAATCAGTATCTTAAGATATTAATCAACAACATGATGGAAACATGTGATAAAATCATGGAGTTTTTCAATTCTTAAAAATGAATCATCATGTCATAATTTTCAAATACCGAATATAGTTGTAAACACGGAAAACATCATGTTGAAAAAAACATATGGTAATAACCATAACTTCATCATTATGAAAAAACGTAGAATCATTTTCATTCATAATAATCATTTCTCATGAGATACATCATATTTCTTAATGAAATTGAGGGTTGAATAATTTCTTGACCAACTGTCACATTATAATATTTACAAGATCATGCATGCGATATAGAACGTTTTACAATCATAGTCTGGAATGAACCCAAGAAGAAGAATGGGTTTCTAAATAATTTTAGTGGTCATGATTTCAGTAATAAACATGGGGTTTAGAATTCAAAAAACAGGAAAAGATTATATAAGAATAATCATTTTCTTGTGAAGAAGAAAAAACTCAATATGAGTCAAATATTTGTTTTGGAAAGAATGGATATGTTGGAAAATATTTTATTTCTTTCATAAAATAGTAAAGGAAAAATGTATTTCCATGAAATGAAAATGGGATTATAATAAAATTATATTTATGGAACATAATATGAGTATTCATTCCAATGATGTTGTGAAAGATGGTAATCCCAAAGAATATGTGTTGTACTGAAGAATCCCATTAGCTTTATTCTCTCATTATTTCATCACCTTTGGGCCACCTAAATAAAAATAATTATTAATGAGAAAATTGATAAGGAAGAAAAGAAATTCATTATCACTAATTTTTATCAATTTTTGTAATTTTACTATAAAGTTTTCAATTTACTTAGGTATAGGGTAGACATTTTAATATCATGTTTTACTTAAAAATTAACAATTTTGTCTCAATTTTTCTACTTTGTTCAATGTGATTCATACATTATAAAAATTAATTACAGAAGATTATAATACATATAATTATATGTTTATATATTATATATAGACTATAATATCCATCCATGAATATGGTTATATGTGTGGACAAAAAACTGTATAAGTAGGTGGTTAACCGACATTTGATAGGATATTGTCGGGAGAAAAGGAACGAGAAGTTTAAATATTATATATATAGTAAATATGATACATATAGTAGTTTGAAATCATTAAAATAAAATAAAAATACTACATTATTAATATAATATGATTTTTTTTGAAATGGGTGGTGAGAAAATTGAAGACAAGAAGAAGAATACATAAAAAAAGAAGAGTTGATTAAAACATAAATAAAACATGGTGTAACTTATCTTGTACAAAAAAAAATATTCATTGATGTTTGGAGTTTTATTACTCCATAATGTCTCTATTTATTATATGGTTATTGAGTGGAAGGATATTTTAATAGGTTATTTATTTTAATATGGGTAATTATTTGGTTTACAATGGGAGAGAGGGGGTTATTTATACTTGAGGGGAGGGGTATTTTTAGAATAAAACAATGTAAAATATTTTATGAGATGTAAAACATGTAATGGTGAATTAATGAATGTATAATTCATATATAAATATAATAAAATGGGTTTAAGACTTTAAATACCCATCACAATTCGGATTCATTATTATATTTAAATGTAAATTTTGAAAAAAGAGAAATTGTTATTTGATGGAATCATTTTGACTTTTTGTTTTCGAAAGTTCTTTTTATTTTTGGAAATTATTTTTACTGAATTTTGAAGATTTATTTATGAAATAAAATTTTTCATTTTCCAATCCTCAAGTTATATATGGTATTATTTAATTATTACAACTTGAATGAATTAATTTAAAATATACTGATTATTTGGAATACTTTATTTTTTTAATTCACTTAAATCTTGATGTATTCCAAAAAATATTATCCAAAAATCATTCATCGATAATTTATATCTAATGATTTGAAAAATTATGTTAATTTTAACAAAATGAATTTCTATAATAGTAATTTTTTATTTTTTACAAAACAAATCCTATTTTTACAAAAAATATTAAAATATTGTTTATTAAAAATGTTCTTATTAATTATTTGTGTTTTATAAGCCTGAAATTTATTTTTTTCGTACTATATTTTTTATTTTTAAGGAAATAAATTATGATAAATATTATTTATATCAAATTTTTTTATTTTGAGTTTAAATTAATTTTCCATGTGTGAGGTTACTTTTCTCAATTTGCGTGTTACTATTCCCAATGGTCGGGTTACTATTCTTGGAGGACCTCAAAACACCCTGAGAAAGGAGGGATGAATCAGGGAGTTAAATTTTTTTCTAAATGTGATGTATATTGTTCCCACATTATTAGGAACTTGTAAATCCTTTATGATAGAATCATGCAGTTATTAAATATTCACATTCAAGGAGACTACAAAACAATTTTACATAGTTCACCACTAAGGGTTAGTCTAAGGAGCCTACATAGATTGTGTGTTGGTCATACCCAAATACACTAAGATTAAAAAGATATTTTGGATTGTATATAATCAACCATTTCATCTATGTTTCATTCACTCTAGTTTTATAATAATTTTAGAGACAAAAAACAACCATTCTCAAAACACTTCTCTTGATCATTTGTATCTTAGTCCCTTGGGATAATTCTTACATAGTTTAACGAATTGAAAGTCACATCAATAGATTAATCATTTAATTATTTTTCCTAGATCAGTACAAGTATAAAATTTCATCATATACGTGATTTTATGCACTTGAAATCATTGTTCACTTAAACCATAAGTTCAATAATGTTGTTCTTGAAGCTCTCATCCTTCACAAAACCCACATAATGTTTCAATGAAATTACAGATTTTAGGAACCCACTAATATTAGTGAATCTAACACACTATATGAATATCATATCCTTCGCAAAACTCATTTCCATCCTGAAGTTAATGACCTTCATGAAGCAAACTAAATTTTTGGAACACTAAGTCATCACCAAATTCTTAGCCTTCTATAAATTTCCTTTTCTATGATACCTAATCATTTGGGAAGGATAAAATAATGTTTTTTTTATGCTTAGTCTCATAAATAATTCATGATTCATGATCCTCTCATCCTTTATGAATTTACAATGATTAATCCTTTTCTCATATTCTCTTTATGTCAAATA
Source organism: Viscum album (assembly GCA_963277665.1). Lineage (NCBI taxonomy): Eukaryota > Viridiplantae > Streptophyta > Magnoliopsida > Santalales > Viscaceae > Viscum > Viscum album. The sequence goes on from OY728145.1 coordinate 1,668,812,523, forward strand.
ATGTGTGTGTGACTTCCTATTTGTAGGCTTTGGCATTCATGAAGGTCCAAGATTCATGATACCTTTTCAAAAACCTCCATATTCATATTCAAAAGGAAAATATTCTTTGTGGGGGTCTATTAAAATTTTACCTTTTCATGAAGAATATCATAATCATGAATCTTTACCGTCATCCTATCCCCCATTCATAAATATTATTTTAGTCCCAAGGTATAATATCTTTCTATCATGTGTTCACAATTTTCATCCATTATTCTCTCCTTCTACACAAAGAACATCATTTGTGAAATATATTCTTAGGGAATTTCATGCACTGAAATATTTCTTTCCTCAAAAACAACCAAATAAATCATAATTTGTATTGAAAACAATCACAAAATATAATATGTTTGAAGAAATTATAAACATTGGTTCTAACAATCTCTACCATAGGTTTTGTTAGAAATATAAAAAAATCAATAAAGCAACATCCTCTATGAAAAAAGTAATGGGAAGAAAATAACACATTAACAACTCTATGTCTATGTGATAAAATCTCAATGTAGAAGAAAAGATTGTAAAACGGGACATTCATACTACCATAGACCATTGAACAAACCGTCAAACCAAAACACAATAAATTGAACTTATAAATCCTTCACATATAAACAAAAATATATTATATTTGTACTTGTAGTGATGAAAAATAATTCCCCTAGATCATATATCTTCCATAAACCTAGATCGCATCCAAAACCAGATTAAAATAGTTAACAGAAATGGGGAGAGGGGACCATATGTGACCTCCACATGCATTTGGAATTAGTTAAACAAAAAGGTTAAACCATTGTTTCTCAAAAATATGTTATTCAGATTTCCTAATAAGAATACTAGCCTCTTGTTCATTAGTTTTCACATGCTCCATTTTAATTACACATTATTCATATATTTCATTAATTAGAAAATCTATGATATCAATATGTTTGGTATGAGAGTGTTGAATTATATTCTTTGTAAGATCAATGTCACTATTTTTATCACAATGAATCACCATCAGTTGTTTCATATCACCATAAATATTTTTAGTTGTTTATTCATTGATAATATATGAGTGAATTTCTTTGTAGGAGAGATACACTTTACTTTATCTATATTATGAGAAGTGAATTATTATTTATTTATCAACCATCTCACACATTTCATTACATTGAAGAATACTCCACCACATATGGACATTATATCCACCAAATTACAAGCCTAGTCATCTATAGAGTATTCTCGTAAATCATTATCTATAATAACTTCGAAATAAAAAATTATTACTTTTAATATACCTTATTATTCATTTAAATGATTAAAAATGATCTTTCTTTTGATTAATTTAAAGGTTATATGATAATCATATTCCAAACATGACATATAGATGTGTTTTAGTCAAGTATAATAACCCCACAATGATTTTTATGAATGGGGTGGGATCCAAAGACGTCACATCATCATGCTTACTATGTTTTGACCGAAATACAATTAGATTCAACATTTTTTAGAGTAATTCATATAGAATTTCTTCATAATCTCTCATGGATATCTTTCTAGAGAAATGAAGATATTATAAATTCATTAAAGCACCGTCATCTCTAAAAATTATGTGAGTTTACTAATTATATATATTTAAAAATAAGATTTCATGTTATTATAAAATTATTCCACTAATCCTTACCTTCTTGAAAAAAATATCATACACATAAAAAACACCATACATTGATATTTATATGAATTATTACTAGAAATATTATCATTGAATCCTCTTATTCTAAATTCATTTTTCATCAAATAAACATACATTCAAGAATACCATGCTTGTTGTTCCAACTTTGAACTATAGAGAGACATTATTAGTCTACAAACCATAGTCTTGTTATTTATAATTATAAATCCCACTTATTATTCAATGTATACCTATTTATCAATAACTCCTTTTAATAATTCCATTTTTACACCCATCTGATTATCTTTAAAATACAATATAAATTTTTATTGAAAGGAAGAGCCTAATCAAATGCAGTCTATATACTAGATAAAACATTTATTCAAAATCAATTCCTTAAATCTATTCACATCACCTAAAAACCAATAAATCTTTTTTTGTGATCACTTTTCTATTCTCATCACATTTTTAAAAAAAAATACAATTTTATCCAATGAAATTGTGATTTTTGGGTCTCTTGAGAAAATCCATTATGTAGTTCTCATCAATCTGATCAAATTATTAATTCTTGGCTTAAAACCATGATTTATCCATCACTTCTTATTCAGACAATTCTAGTTTCACAATAGATTTCAAGATCTAATTCACATCAACCCTCCTTATCCTTATCTTTGTAGGTGTAATCCAATCCCTAATGATCTTGGATTGATCAATTTATCCTCATCTATTTCTCCTAGGAGGTTCTAATAATGTTTCTTCAATATTGGTTTCATCTTATTCTTATATTCCTTAATTATCACCATTTTGTGAGATTATAATGATTTTCAATCCTTATACAATTTAGTACAATTGAATTTGGACCATTACACCTTCTTCTTCATATTTAATAATATAAACACAAGATATCCTTAAAGTATTTATGGGGTTATCCTAAATAATATTGATATAATGTGTCTAGGAAATATATTTATAATATGGTTTTTATAAAAATTTATTTTGTATTATTTATTGATTATCAATGAAATATTCCATCATCAACAACATCACCATAAATTACTTGATATCCTGATTTGTTTTAGATGAATCATTTACCCCCAAAAACCCAAAAAATACATCATAGAGTCATTTCTTCCATACAATATATCATATGTTTTTTTGGTTTTTCCTATAATTATCCCTATTTGATTACACCATTAATTGAATATCCTATTTCTAGTAATGACAAGAAACATGACTCTCAATAATAATACTTCTATACATCTTGTTCACGTACCAATTTCAACATTCAACAACCTCATTTGGTTTAGAGGTTCTCATAAAAGATTCATCATTATTTACCTAATTTTTTCGAGGTAATTTTTAAATTCAATGGATTTGTATTCCCTTCTATTTTCATACAATAGAATATTTTTTGAATGTTGCTAAAATATTTTCTTACCATATAAGTTTGTGTGGATAAGATCATATAGATTTGATAAAAAATTCTTTAGTTGATATGACATTTCGGTTATATTCCCTTATATGCATGTGTCAAATTTATTTTCATATTCACTATTCATATTTCAAATATCAAAAATTATCTCAGTCATAGATATATGTTCCATGATATATTGATTTCTATCAACCAAATCCAATTCCAATTTTTTTTTTCTTCTTAAAATTTGAATTAATAAGTGTTCTCTTAATTTTTAGCATTGTATAAATTTTCATCAATAATGTATCCTTTCATGGGAAATCTACCAGCCTTTCCTTTGATAGTGAACTTATTCTAATTAAATGTCACCACCAATCATGAATCAAAGAGTTTAATCACACTGAAATTATTGTGACACAAACCTTCTATGAATAAAACATTAATTTTTCATAGATCATAATTTTTCAGTTCATTATATCCACTTCCTTCGATCATTAATGCACTGTAATATCCAAATCATGCTATTCCATTAGACCTTTTCTTAAAATTATTCAACAGATCTATGTTTCCTATCTTGGGTTATGATCATCTATTTTCAAGAATCGATGTGATATTATTAACTGTATATTTGAGAGATATTTATGTAAGATTGTATTTCACTATCTTATTTTTTTTTCTTCCATGAGAAACATGATTGAGTGAAGGAAAAATACATCCCTTCCTATAACTTACTTGTATTCATGGTTTCATTTTACTCATATTCTTATTTCAGTGGAGAATAAATATTTTCAATATTAACTCTACTGGGTTGACGGGTATTGGTTTGTCTCTGATTTTTGTTGGTATTTTTCCCAACTATCCTCTTCAAGTAATCAATAGATTTATGGGTATATTTAGAAAAGTGATAAAATATCAATAAATTTTTTTTCATATGATGATGGATATTGTATCATCCACCTATTTTTATATCCATTAACCTCCCTATTATGATACCTTGTTTCCTCTTCATAGTAACAGATTTTATGGCCTATAAATATATATAAATAATATTTCAAATGGGGAAATTTCTTCTCACTTTCATTCTTCCATATAGTCCCTTCTTTTGTAATGGAATTTTATCAATAAATATCTTGGGATACGTAAGGATTGATTTTAAATCTCTTTTCTGTTCATTTCAAATATTTGATTGTTATAAAAAGAAGTTCCTTTTGATATATTCAATATTATCATTCCATATATTTTGGATCATAAAATTTACGACCATTGATTTTTCTACATCATATGCAATTCCATTTTTCCCCATGAATGTGGATCTATGATCATTAAGTTACTTCTCTACTCCTTCAAACTGACATTTCTCTCTTTTTAATTTCACTGCATCTAAAATTTTTCCAAAATATAATTTCTTCTTCGTGCTTTTATTTTTACTCATTTTTTAGATTACTATTTAAAGTAACAAATTCTTCATTAAGTCCCCCTAATATGTTATCCTTTTCCTCTAGCCACAATATAAGGTAATTTGTTAATTTTTTATACCCCTTAATCCTGATTCTAAATTCTAGATCTTCATTATATATTTTATTAGTTATTAAATGTTACTTTCCACTCCTCCTAGTTCGTCATTTTCTTCTTCAAGTCGATCAATATATGATAATGATTCTTTTAATATGGATCTCATATTTTTGGTTCAATTCCTTTAAATTTCATGATCATAAAGGGGGATACGATTATTTTCATTATGATAAAAAACACCAGTCATATGATTTTAATCATCCTTTTTATGTTATACCTTTTCAATTATATCCATCATGTATACTTTTGGTTCAGATTTAATCTTCGGTTTGACATCCTCCAAAAATTAATTACTACCTTGTTTTTCTTTATAGATAAAGATCTTTATCTGTTATTTATTTTCTATAATGAGATCTTTATTATTAGGAAACATCGTCGAATAATTCATTATTATTTATTATTCATTTTCTCCCTCATAAAATTTCCTTATGCACTGAGAGTCACTATTACATACTCCACCACACCAAAAACAAGCCAATGGAATCATGCCTTCAAATATCCATTTTCTTATCATGATTTTTTATTGAAAAGAGAAACAAGTTAATCTACCTTATCTATAACATTAAATTCTCAATAAATCTCATTTTTTCAATGTATATGATCTCCATTTCATATCTTACGTGAGTTGTTGTATCTTCTGGTTTATATTTTATTCCATACACTACCTGACTAAATAATAAATCATCAATAGAATTATTAGAAAAATATCATTCCTCGTGGACTAACACTTTTTAATAGTACATATGTGGGATAATTCATAGTAATTTTTCAGAATTTAAATATCCATAATCTCTTCTCAATGTCCTTGAATATATCTAAAACTTTTAATTGTCTCCATTTTCATATCATCAAAATGGTTGGAAAAGATGTCATGATTAAGATATTTTTCATTTCTATATCCTTCGTATATTTTATCTAGTATCATCTACATGGACATGGAGGAGGTGTAACGAGTCAACTTCAAATAGATCTGATCAGATAGACATGGTGGGTGATAATTTTTATCTTTAGTGTTTACATCAAGAAATTTCCTATCTATTTTATTCATAGAATGATTTGTCACATTCGCTCCTTGAATCCCCTATTCTATGGCATAAATAACATCCACTATAAGGGTTATCATATTATATATATTCCTATTTTTGTAAATCAGTAATAATCTCCCATAAATTATGCAATCTCTAATAAGAGTCACTAAATAATCCATGAAAACTATAGAGGAATTACTTAATACTAGTAACTTGTATAATCTGATACCACAAGAAGGACCTGATAAGACCCTAAGATTGGAAAGGTCAATTAGGGTGTGAAATTTTTTTATTAAAGAATTGGATATTATAATGACCCATACTTTACATTCATTGATATTACTTCAATGTTGATGAATATTCATTAAAAAATGTATCAAAGCCGCGATATGACTATATATGTATTGTGTCATTAGAAACTGGGAAACAAAAACAACTGGTTCGTAATACATCTCCATTGTCTCCGGGTTATTTCTTTATAACTAGACCCCTTTTTGAAATATCTTACTTAATACCCTTCATCGTGACCTATGGAAAAGAAAATAATGAAAGGGTGACCTCAATTACTCATTAAGGATAAACATGGGAGATATCAATCAAATAATAATCATAAGAAATAATAACATAACAATTTAAAATCATATCATGCATATCTAATCTCGTTATATAATTTCATGGGATAAATAAAAAAAGTTTATACTAATCAATAAATGTAATCCCAAAAGTCATAACATTTGACTTGAATTTTTTTCTGATAAACATAATCATAGAAAATCATTTCATATTTTTCATGTCTCATTGGTAGGACCATCATACCATAGAAATTCTATTACGGAACTGAGTTCACTCATTTTATAGCAATATATTACTGAATCAATATCATTTCCCATTAAAGCCTTGTCCATATCATGTGATATGAATATTTATCCAATTTATTGGAGGGTGATATAGGTCAAACACAACTTATAATGAAATAAATTTTACATGTTCATTAATAAAACAAATCATTCCTCATAACCCAACAAATAAAATGGTTTTCTTTAAACATCATTCCACAACAACATAATCCATATAACCTAAATGATTTTTGTAAAAAACATTTTATCATAAAAATAATCACGTCATAGGAACAATAAGGATATTATAATTGAAACATAATCCTATTAAATAATTCAATATTAGATGGAAAATAATTTTGATATAAAACCTGAAATTAATTCATAAGTAAAATATTATTTCCCCATCAAAAACATTTTATTTCCACACAATTTTAAAAGAAAAAAAATTCTTTTTAAATAAAATTGAAATAATGTATAATAATATTCATGGAAAAAAGTAATTATAAAAACGTAAAAATCCAGTCATCCTGTATAAGTTAAAAAAAATTCTCCTCATAATTTTGTAGGGATTGTCGAAAAGTTCCTCATATAGAATATGAATAGAATATTCTATTAATAAAAATTCAAAAAAAAATTAACCATTGAATAAAATTGATAAAAAAATTTTTTATTAAAATATAAATATTATTAAATTTTTAGGAAACATTTAAAGGTTTTATAAATAAACCCCATTAAATACTTACGTATAAATAATTTTAGATAATAATGAGATTGTGAAATTATCCTTTGCCTCATATCTGATTTCCTTTGCATGTATCCAAACCTACTATATAAAGATTTAAATAATTTTATTAAATTATTTCAAAATCAAATTCATTTTTATGATATCATATAAGACCATATTATCATTCATTTGTTTATAACATTTCATTGTTACTTATTATTCATGTATTAACTACTTCATTTCCTTATGCACGTTTTGTCGAATAAGTTATGGTTCTACATAATAGGTCATAGTTATATCATTACAAAATGATATTAAAATTATTTATATCATATTTATTAATTCTATAAATTTATATAATCATTCTTCAATGAAGATAAAGTCGAATGAATGGTATGACATCATAGAGACGTAGGTCTTCCCTACACATGAGCAATAATATCATTCCAATAATGGTTGAATGGTATTGATGTAAATGGTTTATATTATTTCAGAATAAATATCAGGTAATATTAATCATATACAGTTTTTATTTCCATAAAAATAACTATCCAAGTAAGGTGGTGGTGAAAAACATATTACACCACAACATGGAGATGGTAAGTCGTACGCACTCTTGCGTAGTGATTTTATTTTTTGTAGGATGGATAGAAATTGGTATATTTTTTGTCCATTATAATAATAACAAATTAGTGTATAAGTGATAATAAATTTTTTTTAATGAAAAAACTCATTAATATTACGTATAATAAGAATGAAGTTTGAATGAATCGGTAGAGGATATTACCTCTTCTTCGACGTGATTCCTCTAAATATCCTCTTAGAGTAATAGATTTGGTCATTAAATAGGTATAAAAACACTACAGTGTAACTATGTTAGTTGATAAGAAAAAATGGTAGGGGTAGTCTGAGATTTAAGTCTCAAAGGAAAGAGAATATGTGAGGGAGGAGGTACCCCTTCTATAATTACGGCATTGGGTACTTTTAGGGTCTCCAAAAATAGAAATTTATAATATAATCAAACCCCATATAAACCTCCAAAATTTCCCAATTTCGATTATTAAATGATATAGGGTTTTATTCTCATCAATTATTAAATTTTATAAAAAAAATAAATTAATTTAAACCATATCAGTTTACTTAAAATAAATGTTTTATGATTTTTAAATAATTTAAAAAAGGATTATTTTGATGAAAAATCAATACTTTCAATTTTTATACTATTATATTATTTGATTTTAAAAAATAGTATAATAAAAAAATTAACTTTTATGGGGTCTCAAAAATTCCGAAAAGTTAAGGAAAATACTCCCACAGGTTTGGTGAAGCAAATATAAAAATGTTTCATTAAAATTTTGAGATGAAAATTGAAGAAATAAAATTTTGATAACAAATATGTCAAATGCATGTACCATAACCAAGAAATGATAGAGGAAGGCATAAAATTCAAACCACTAGAATGTGGAAGGCATAAGGCGCGCTGCCTCACAAGGCCCCAGCCAGCCAATGAAAATGTTTGTGGTGAATTTTCACCTGTGAAGAATATTCCGAAGTACGCCCCACGTACATTCCCCATGAGTGATGTGGTTCACATATGAGATAAGTCGAAACATCCCGTACCTCCAAAAATCACGGTTGACTGAGTCATTTGTGTTCCATATTTACTCTATGGGCTACCACAGAAGGTGTTATGAAAAATACAGATATATCATCCTTAGTACTCTATAAAAGGTCCATTAGGGGAATCATAAAAGGGTGGAAGTAAAATAGGGGAGAGATCAGGGATGGGTGAAAAGTCGACTAAGAATGTAGAGGGTTTCGGAGAAATTTCTCCCACACCCGAAGAAGTTCGCGGATTTCAATACCGCGAACAATAAGTAGTTCACAGAATACATCCCATGAACAACAATAAGTTCGCCGATTCCATCCTATGAACCATATGAAAAAGGAAGTCCACTAAGGTCCTCCCCGAGAGTCGTATTCAGAAGACTCTCTGCTGCCAATAAGTGAACCAATAAAAATATATATAATAAAAACGGTTCGAGGATTCCCATATGTGGAAGATGGTACATGGGTTCCTATATGAAGAAGATGGTACATGGATGCACATATGCGAATGATAGTACACCCCCCCCCCCCATGTGGAAGACACATTGCAAAAAGCTCCTCTGCGTACCATCATACGCAGTAAATTCCTCTGCATACCCTCCTAATCGGCCAGCTCCTACGTGGCCAGCTTTTATGTGGTCGCCCTATAAGGAAAACCATTCGCACCCACCGGTCCCTTCTTATTCTTCACTAACCCCCATGAAAAATGTAGAGTCACACTGTGATCTTTTTGAGTCATGAAGACAACATTTTCCATTACACCCTTATGTCTCCCAAACATTTGTCCCTTAAAATCCATGAGAAGAGAAATTACTCATGCACCTCCTGAAAACCCTATCACCAGCCTCCTATTCCAGGTTGACCCAGAACTCCATGGAAAATCATAGCCTGGGTGTTTTTTAAATGCCTGAACACATCCTTTCCATCCATCAAACTCGATGTCTATGGTGATTCTGAATCCCCATAAACAACCATAGCCATCAGAAGCGGAAGTCCAGTATCCTATAAAGACCTTAATGCTACGATGCACATCAAGCCCCAGTGGCTCTCCATATGAATCCTACAAGATGGAAATCAATCAATGGAAAAAAATTTCATAGGAGAGTCCTTTCCTACCTTTGTAAACCTTAATGGATTCCATGCCCCATATCATTCCTCCTGATATGATAATCCATAAAGTCACAGTTTACACTTTTCTTCCTTCTTGGATTTGAGTCATGTCAGAACATCCCAACCCAATTATCCTATGACTAATCATGGGTTTCTATAATTAATGGTCCAAACACTATGACCTTAAATTACGATTTATCATCCTAACCACATGAAATTAAATTGTATGGTACTAGTAAATCCACATGATATTATGCTATGATTCCATCGTCCAAGCTATATGATAGTAAACTGTAGTATACTAGGTGATTTCGGATAATCATAAACATCGCATGACATTAGAAAAGGAAGAACACTATTCTGAGTACATCTCTTCTTCACTATAGACACCATGCCCCGGTGGATCTGCATATGTTTCCAACAAAAATGGCCTATCAACAAGAGGAAAATTCTACCTTAGGATATTCCTTTCCTTCCTCTATATGCCTCAATGGATTCAATGCCTCATATCATATCTCTTAATCCAAGATCCTTCATAATCATGGTTTACACATTCTGTCCCTATCATGTCTGAGGCACATCAAAATATTCAAATATGATTTTCCTCTAGATAATCATGGTTTCTATAGCATGTGGTCCTCATCGCATGACCCTAAACTACCAGACCCCAAATATTCCCAACCACATGACATTAAAATATCATGTCATCATCCGAGATATATGACTCTAAACTATAGTATAACTCATATGATGTTCTGGAGACCTCCCACTGAGGTATGTCCCTAATCATCCAAGGTCGGCCTACAAGACCTTCATTGTCATTTCAAATTGAAAGTTTCGTTGCTTCATGCCCAATCCCATGGTCTCCCTGGCCTCTTCTTTTGTGGGATCTCCCTCCCCCACCAATAGGAGAGGAATCATGTGAATTCTTGAATCTTTCATATCCTCTTATTTCTCACACCGATCATGACTCACATGGGCATAGAGGATTAGGAGTATTTCTTCATCCATATGATTCTGAACTATGATAACTCTTGTTCCTGACCAAATCGGGATATGTAGGAAGCCTACCAGAAGTCTCAAGCTCAAAAGGGTTCCCACCCAAAAGGGTCCACCCAATCATGTCCCGTCCAATGTGCATCTTCTATTCGTAATTCCTAAACCCATATGAATTGTGAGAACTCTGATTCATAAACAAATAAGGATAAGTTGTATGTCTACCAGAAGGCCCAAGCTCAAATTTTTTCCTATCCAAAAGGGTCCACCAAATCATGTCCCATCAAATAGGAAGCTTCTATGTGTAAGTACCACACAATCCGAACTACATGGGTTCGGATTCCACTACTATGGATATGTAAGAAGACATCCTTGTGGGCCCAATCCCAACATCAAGTCACCTTTTATACCCCTAGATGTAGATAAATTCCAAAGTGCCTTATAATATGGATCAAGTTAGTATTACCTCTGTAGAATCAAATATATGTATTCTTACAATGATCTTGCAAACCAAGAGAAGCACATAGACACACTCTTCATGAATCATCCAAGGATTCATGAACATATGAACATGACTTAAATTTATAAGAGAGTCACAGAAAAGGAAAATATCATCCCCCATAAGGGTGCGGTGAGCATGTCCTCCCATTCTCTCTACTAATGGAGTCCTTAAGTTTCATTGGCCAAATTGTCAACCAAGGAGCGCCTTCCTTTGGAAAGAAGTTCCATGAATCATGTATACCAAGGTCATTGGTCATTTTTGGATCCACGAATAAATTTGTTGGAAACCATCTGAGGAAATCATATCTGAGAATGACTGATTTCATGAGTTCTTGACCCCCACACAATCGCTAGCAGGGACTAAAAATTCCTACATGGTCAATTCAACCTTCTTTAAAGGATAATGATGTCGAACTGGTCGAAACCAAAGAGTGGTAAATTAGGTGAGAACTCTTTTCTATATAAAAATGGACAGGTGGTGATCCACATCAAACCATTTCCACACCGACCATAAAATGCACCCCCTCAGAGGTGGAAAAACTTTGAAAAAACTATTTTATTATATTTTAAAGAGTTCAATGTCATATATAAAATTAATTAGACATATTAATTGACTCGGATTTTATTTATCTGAAAATTGTTTATAAAATTTATTTGTTCTCTCTCTTAAATAAACAATTACTACATCAATTTTTGTAATTTTTTAATATTATAATTTGGTTAATAAAAATTATAATTAAAATACTATGTTAAATATAAGTCTACTAAATATCATAAGAATAATTGTAGTTGAATTTATCTTCTGGAAAATCCCTCATTTAAAATGATATAATTATTAAATCATGAATGTGACAAGTTTAACGTCACTTTAAATAAAATATTATATGTATCACAATATCTTCTATAAGGCACCAAATGGTCACTAACACAACACTAGGATGGTTATGGTGAAGATATACTCAAAAAATAAGATTTTTCCAAGTGTTTGGGTCTTTGGATGGTTATTATCATTTTAAAAAACATTGTTTTATTGATTTCCCATCAATTAATTATTTTTTACATCATCAAAGTATATGTTTTTCTGGTAATTATTTATTTTCTAAAAATATAAAAAAAATAATCATGATAAATAAATAAAATTATCTTTCAAATTATTATTTATAATAAAATTTATATTCTATAAAAACATATATAAGTAATTATTTAGTTATTAAAATTTGAGTGAGACATATTTTACTTTTCTTTAAATAAAAATAAATTAATTGTTCTAATCTCATCCAAGTGAAATCCAATAGATTCTATTTTGACCCAATGATGATTTAGGTTAAAAACAATAATACAATGATATTAAGAAAAGAATTAGGGTAATTTTATAATAGTATTCTTAAAAATAATTACCTTATTTACCGTTTTATCGTATTATTAAAAATTACATAAGTTAAAATTCATAATTACCAAAAATAAAATAAATATATTTAAATATTCTGAACATGATGATTCAAAATTTAGAATCCATTTTTTTAATTCAAAAAATAGAATATGTAGTAAATAATAAAAAATTAATCCCATTGTCGGAAAGAGATAATGAGTTTTATATGTAAAGAAAATTCAAAACATTGAAATGTTTTTATATTTGAATTAGTTGTAAAATGAATTATAATGAAATACATTATATTTAATGATAAAAATCTATTAAATTTATAATTTTAAACCATTAAATATTATAATTTGACCATATAAATTATATTGATGGAAAATATGTTTTCAATTAAAATTTAGGTTATTTTCACAATTCATCAAAATTTGAAAGTTATCAAAAATGTATTAAAATTTCATAAAAAGTAAATTTTTATTCCCCCTTAAAAATAACATGATTATTTTTTCATATAAAATTATTAATGTGTAAAAATATAAATTTAAAAGGGTTCTCCATTAAATTTTGAAAAATTACACTTTTTAAAATAAGATGTTTTTATACATCAAATATGATTTATTCATACCATATGACAAAAATATATATTTGATGAATATCAAAAAAATCATTATGTATATAAAATATATATTTTATTAATTTTGTTTACTAATAGTAATTCACTCAATTTATTATTTCACAACTACAAATATATAATTTATTTATATTTTCATAAATAATTGGTAGCCAATTAATTCACCATAAATTTTCATAAGTTAATTATATGGATTCCTTCTAACCTAACGTCTAGGTTAAAATGGTGATTTTATAATGAGGGAGCTTCATGGTTTTTTTAAACTCATGATTTCTTGCAGTGAAATCTATTGAGGAATTTAAATTATTTAATGAAAACATTTCATTAAAATATTTTTCTATTACATTCTACCCCCTTAAACTGGGTTTTCCATTAAAATTCATCACATAGATACAAATAGATGACGATATATCTCCCTCATCATATCCTCAAGTTCCTACATAGCATCCTTAAATTTGTGGTTCTGCCACAAATCTTTAACTAAGTGAGATCTCATGTTTCATAGAATTTTTTCACTAAGATCCATAATATCTGTTGGTTGTTGTTTATAAGAAATATCTTGCTTTAGAGGCACGATTTCAATGTTTAGTACATGTGAAGGATCTTGTATTTACATTCTCAGGTGAGATACATGGAACACATCATGAACTTGAGAGAGATTTAATGATATCCCTGATTAGTAATCTACCTTTCCAATAAGATCCAGAATTTCCAAAGGACCAATATATATAGGGATCGGCTTGACCATATTTCCAAATCTCATTACTATATTCCAAGGATATATTTGTATAATCACACTCTCACCTGGTTTAAAAATAAGGTGTTTTATTTGGTTGTAAACGTAACATTTTTTATCTCCAACGAGCTTCTCTTAGGTGTTGTTGAATAGATATGACTTTTTATACAACTTCAGTAACAAGATTATGTCCTAATAGATTTCATTCCCCAACTTTATCCTAGAAAGTTGTTGTTCTTCAATTATTTTCGTATAGGGGTTCATAAGGATACATCGAAATACTGGAGTGAAAGCTACTATTGTAAGAAAATTCCACCAAAGGAAGGTGTTGATCCCAAACAACTTTGAATTTCACAGAGTAAGCTCTCAAAATGTCTTCTAGAGTTTGAATTGTCCTATTAGACTGACCATCAATATAAGGATGATAAGAATTGCTAAAACATATCATTTTATCCTGGGCCTATAGAATAAATCACCAGAACTTCGAGGTAAACCTCATAACCTGATCCAATATAATGGAAATTGGTACTCCATACAATCTTACCAGTTTCTTTACATATATCCTTTAAAAATGATCATGATAGAAATCCTCTCTAACAGAAATGAAGTGTCCTGACTTCGTATTGAAATAAACTATAACCCATATAGCATTGTGGCCTTAGTTGTTTTTAAAAACTCATACAAAAATTTTTATAATTATGTTTTCCCATTTCCATTATGATATGTGTAATGGTTATAGAATCTCCTTAAACATATGTCTCTCGTCCTTAACTTTCTAACAAACAAATAACCGAGAGATATATTAGGTAGCATCATTTTTCATTCCATCCCACTAGAAATACTCTATCAGGTCCCTGTAAATATTTTTTCTTCTAAGATGAATATATAATGATGCACTATGAGCCTCATACAATATCTCCTTATTTACTTCTAGTATGGGAGGAATGAAAACCCGGTTCCTCAAACTAATTATTCCATCACAATCATGGTTGAATTTAGGAAAATCTCTCAGCTTCTTTTGTCGCTCTGCATATTCCTTCTACACCTTCTTAATCTTCATATTTATAGGAAGATGAACATTTAATTGAGAATGATAATACTTCTCTGTTTTCATTAAAATTTCAACATCCATCCTTTTCAAATAAATAAATATTTGATCTTTAGTGCCTGGTATGTTTGACTCAAAGCATCTACTGACTTATTATCTTTCCCAGGGTGCTAAAGTATTCATCATTCATATTATTTAATCAATTCCAAGAATCCTCATTGATGCATATTCAGATCCATTTGGGTGAAAATATACATTAAACTTTTATAGTCAGTATAAATATCACACCTTTCACCATAAATATAATGCCTCTATATATTTAGTGCAATAATTACAGCTGCTTACTCTAAATCATGAGTTGGGTAATTTTTCTCATGGATTTGAATTTTCATGAGGTATAAGATATCACCATATCATTTTGTATCAGAACAAAACCTATCATGTTCTTGGATGCATCACCATATATCATAAACATTTCTCCACTACAAGGTAGTGTGAGCACAGATACACTAGCTATCCTTCCTTTTGGCTCCTTGAAATTTTCTTCACATTCCTATATCCACATGAACTTGACTCCTTTCCAAGTCAACATGGTGATTGGATTATATAATTGTGAAAAATCATTCCCAAATAGTTGATAATATCCAGCCAAACCAAGAACACTTTAGATCTTAATTACCTTTGTTTTTCTAAGCCAAATTTCAATTACTTCTATTTTTGCTGGATCCAATGATATCACCTCTCCTGAGATTAAATTACCCAAAAACTAATATTTATGAATCCAAAATTCACACATGGTAAAATTTTCATAAATCTTCTCATTTCATGGTGTCTTCTATACAATTCTAAAATTTTCTTCATTCTCTTACTTAATATTTTTAATATATAAGAATACAATCAAAAATGACTACTCTAAACTGATCAAGATAGACTCTAAAGACTCCACTCATTAGATCCATGAAGATTACAATGGAATTAGTAAGACCAAAAGGCATCACTATAAATTCAAAGTGTTCATACCTTGAACGAAATTCCATCTTTGGTTTATCCACCATAATAACCCATAATTGGTGATATCTTAAATGAATATTTATCTTGGAAAATAATTAATATCCATATAGTTTTTCAAATAAGTCATATTTGCATGGAAGAGGATATTTTTTTGATGGTGATCTTTTTTTGTTAGGGATAATCAATGCAGAGTCTCATTAATTCATCCTTCTTTCTAAAAAAAATAGAACATGTTCTCCCCAAGGTGATGAAATAAGGCATATGAATCCCCTATTAAGATTCTCTTGGAGTTTATCTTTCAATTCCTACAACTCAATTCGGGACATTCGATAATGTGTCTTTAAAATATGAATATCACTCGATATGAGTTCTATAGAAAGAATAAAATCACGATTTTCTAGATGATATGGTAATTATTCCCAAAATATATCATCAAATCCTATGAAATGGGTGTATTATTAATTGTTATTTTATACCCAAGAGTTTATCACCATCACACACCTTACCCATATGTCATATGCGTGTGTTACAAGTGGTTATGTTTCATGGCCTTATTCACTTAAATTTTAAGCCCCTGCTTTTAATAATATTTTTATTTCATAGTTTTCATTTTAATAATAAATTTTCTTAATAAAATGTATGTTTAATTGAGAAAACAATTATAAATTGATATTAGAGGAAAACATTGTACATTTATTGAATTATCATACTTAAAAAAATATTATGGTAAAATAAATATTATTTTTGAATTTCAAATGTCAATATTAATCAAGGAAGAATTTTTAGTATCTTTCTATGATTATTATTTTTATATATATAGTGAAAAATACTAAATTTTTCAACTAAATCATTATTACCCTTAAAATAATTGATTATGTGAAATGATTTTCAAAAAATGTACATACATGGTTGCGATTAGTAAGATATTTAGAGTCTAATGGGATCAAAATAATTTTATCATGAATAGTAACTTCTCCCTTTGGAATAGTAATGTGAATAGTAAAATAAACAATGGAATAGTATCCTCATCAAAGGAAGTATAAATAAACTGTATGAATCTTAAATGGAAATGTGACATAATTATATCGTATTATAATATAATAAATGTTTTAGAAAATAATAGTTATGTATTAGAATTTTTTTATATAATACATAAATTTTTATTTAAAAATTGATAATTAAAATAAATTCCATTTTTATAAAATGGATTTTTTCTTTTAATTCTACATGTTCACAATTGGTTAGCTTTATTTTTGTGTTTTTAATGAAATGGTTGAATTTTCATTGTATTGTAAACATACAGTTTTGATTTTTCGATATGTTTAACGACATCATAGTTATGTCATAATTATTGTATGGTTAATTTAAAATTACAATAGACTCTTATGTTTTAAATCACCACAATAGGTTTCCCAAGTGAAAAATACCATGGGAAATATCATGGTTTTTCAAATACCACTACTGAAGTGTTCTAAATGTTAATAAAAATTACATCTAGGTTTCTATAAATACCCACCCATTCCTTCATTTCATTCATTAAAAATTAATCAACCATGATCTTAGAATAATTTTACCTCCCATGAAGTCCTCTAAAGGTTTCCTTAATCCCCAAAACGTCTAATATTCATGTTTTAGAAGTCACAGTTCAAGGTAATGGAACTCTCAACTTATGTTTTCCATTCATGTACCCTTTTAATGTGGTATATAATTAATATTTCAATAAAATGTTCTTATATAAATATTTATATCCCTTTACTGTATTAATATTTATTTATGAACGTTAGACCCTTCCCCCACCATTATATTTAATTTTTCCATTCCATTTAAATTAGATTTTTATTTGAGAATGAAAGTTCAACAAGGAAAACAAAACTAAGGGGTCCTGAAATAGTGTCGGCTGAGGGTATCGCCTTTGAGAAACTCCACACCCTCTGGATTCAAACAGTTTTTATAGAGGATGAGAGTTCCAATGGAGTTGTGGTTTTCTAAAGAGGCCATATTGTATGAACCATTGTTCCCCTCGTGGAAAGTATGGGTTACTCGGATATTGTCCCTAAGGAGAGTTCTACACCTAAGAACAATATAATCTATGGTACAAGGTGGTGATCCTTTGTAGTTCAGGGATTCATGAAGTGTAGTAGAGACGGTCTCCACCTCAGTGATTCCAAGATTCTTCTGCATGAAGAGAGAGAGTCTAATAAGAATTGCATTGGCCTCAGCCTAGAGGGATGTACCACTATCATAGAATGAAGTGAAATCCAAAACTACATTCCACCCACAGCCATGAACATCACCACCACCCCCCCCCCCCCCAGTCATGGATCCCATCATGCACGACCCATTCAAATTCATCATGAGGTTGAAAACCAAAGGATGCCAACATCCCATCACCCAAGTAGTGGGGAAGGTGGTGGGGAAGAGTTCATGCCCTATAGAAGCCTGATAGAAGGAGTCCCTCTCCAGTCTCAGATAAGAGAAGTCGTGTCCAATAGCAGAAATTGAGTCCTTGCAATGATGGACCACACTGAATATTTTTTTCCATAGAAGAGAGCCTGGTTCCTTGTTTTCCATAGACACCAGTACCCGACAATAAAAATCAAAGCTCGATCCATCAATTCCATTCCAGAGTCCTACGATCTGTTGAACCATATAACCACGAATTGAGCATCATGTAGGTTACACGAACCAAAATCAGTGAGGATACCAAATTAAGTCCATACATTCTGATCCCATTCCCCTTCATAGAAAAGATGATGTTAACTCTCTTTCTACCCAAATTTATAGAAATGGAACCTTGAGGCTAAACAGATTCTCACCTTCTCGATATTCATGGTTATTTCCTAGTCCCTAATTCTCCAAGACACAAATTTGAACATTGTGGGTTTCTTGTTACCCCACAACACATCGTTCCAGCTATCCTGGGGGCTCTGTGTAGATAACATCCACTGAAATTATCAGGAGGAGAAAACTCCATAGGATGTAGAAACAAACAAAAATTTATCCGGCACTTTATTGAACTCAGTGCACTTGAGGAGTTCTTGTTTTCCCCATCTAGGACTGAAATCATAAAACATGGGTAGACACTCTATTCCTTCAATGTAATCAGGGGAGATGGGCATCCAGGGAACACGAGCACAGAGCCCACCCAATTACGGTTCCAAAAGGATATGTCCCCTATGCCAACCAGCCTGCTGGAGTTTTGGTGGAGAATCTGAAGGAGAGGGAGAATGATCGAACAGAAAGGAGAATAATACCCACTCACAGCCACCATAGTTCTGCTGCAAATGCTAGCCATGGACTTGGCCCAAAGCATGTTCTCCTCCAAGATCTCCCATGCAAGCTTGGCATGCCTGCAGTGTAACATTCTCTGAAGACTCCTCACTTTGATTCACCAATCATGTACAGAACCCGCCAATCTACCCCATGTGGCCCAATTCCTCTTACTTTCTGATGTTTTCTCCCAGATAAAACTACAGAGAACCTTGTTAATAGTATGAATAAATCCTCGTGGTACGTAATAGGACACCATCGCGTGGATAGGCATTGCAAATAAGACGATATTAACCAAGGCAATATGGCCCCCAAACGAAAGGAATCATTTCTTCCAGTTCAAGACACGGCTTGTAATCTTATGCACTATTTGATCGAGGTCTCTAAAATAGAACCTACTTTAGAAAATAGGCAAACCCAGATATTCCATTATGCTGCCAGATTTTCATCTCATAATTTCTCTATTTTTATCATGAAATTATTTTATTTTATTTTTTGAATACCAAAACAACTTTATTTTCAAGGTTTATACAAATAGATGTCAAAATTATCAATTTAATAATGGGATTGACATACATGAATCCTATATTCCATTTATATAGGATTAATATTTCAAAATGATCCTTATTTTTAAGAACTTACTAAAACACTATGGCTTCGAAATGAAACCCATATATTTTATCTTCCATGGGTTTTTTATGAGATGTTTTATTAAGATTGATGTGGCTAAAATTAAATAATACATATGAAGGGTTATCCCATATTTTTACTAATTGAATTGGGTAAATAATTTAATTTCTAGTGATGAAATGTTTTATGATACCTTGGTGAATAACCATGGTAATGTTTATGACACCTCAATGATAAACCTTGGTGAAATGTTTACAAATGATTTAATTAAATTTTATAGTCACATTTAAATTTTATGAATCATTTTATTTTCATTATTTTATGCTTATTCTTTTCATTTCTCATTCCTCTATGTAATTCTTCAAGTGATCATTGATATTTCTCAAGATCACAAGTAAACAGTTTCACTTACTATCAATTACTAGGCCTTAAATTCTACCTTTTCATTGATTTGTGTCCCCAGATTATGAGATGAAATAACTTTACTTAGTTTGATCCATTAAAACCCCTTTTAATTTGAATATAATATTTTTTAATTTTATCATGTATTATGTACTGTTTTAGAAGACACTAAACTTTAAAAGGTCTTCTGTTTTTAAAATGTAAGGAAAAGTTATGTAACAAATAGGTAAAATTCTATATGAATAATAAAGATTTATTTTATCTTGGGAACATTTGTTTTATCTTTTTAGAAATCATGGGATTGGAAAATTATTTGGTGATTATGTGATCAATGTAATTTCATAATATATTAACTATTTTGGAAAGAATATATGATTAAAGTAAAAAATACTATGTGTTTTTCTGAGGAATAATGTTTGATTTTTATTTTGTAAGAATATATAATTTTATTTTAGATTTATAGTGATTCAGGTGATTTATGAAAATGATTAGAATATCGTCAAAATTATGAAATTAGAGAAGATTATATATTTTGTATTATACTTTAATAGTAGTTTTTATGATTTGGAGATAAATGTAAAATTTATCTTTCAGGACTATGTGATCAAATCCTTATTATTTTTAGGTTTCAATATTATTCGTTAATATTTATGATAAATTTGAAGAATTTATATTTTTTTAATGATCTAGGTTTAACTTTGGGTATTACTATTTATTTTTTATGATTAAATAAGTTTTTTGTCACAAAAAAGGATTATTCCTTTTAGATAATTATATTATAATTGTACTAATGACTTTGGTTTTTGTTAATGGCTAATTACTAGATTAGTAGAGAGTTATTCTTTTCTAAATATCATGTATGTATATTTCCTTATGTTCATAGTATAGGTAGAAATAATTTATCATTATTAAGATAAGGATTTTGATAAAAATGTTACTTTAATAATTTTCTTATAAATTGATTAGTGGCCTTTTAACCCATAAAAAATATATAGTTCTGTGATGCTTATAATTATCATGACCATACTCTTTGTCACATTATATCACTCCATATTTATTAAATTCTCTATTATTTTCAATTTTTTCCAATATGGAAACTATATATGTGTTATATTAAGTATCCATTTTTATTTCATGTCTCTCTTTTCAATAGGAATCCCTATTGATGAATTTACCAATGTCAGTATTCAAAAATGTAATTTTTGAAAGTCCAATAGTGGTTACCATGTCCATGTTCAGAATTGTGAGGATGTAATTTATTTGGAGGGGAGGGATGTAATATCATGATATTTTAAATGGAAACACTATGTTTGATAGCATACAATATATGCCACATGAATCTTAAATGAATAACAAAATATTTTTATTTAAATGTGGTCCTTATAAGATAAAAATTAAATTGGGGAAAATTAATAGAATTAACCACACTATGAAATATTTAATTTTATTACTCATTAGAAATTATTGTTTTTATTATTTTTAAATATGTAATATATTTCTTGGAAAGTCATTTAATTTTTCTAAAATTCTTTCTTGAAAAATTATTTTTATTGACATTTTTGGGTCAATATTATAATTAATATATCGATGTTTTAGAGTCATTATTTGAAAAAATGAATAAATTTTTTAATTAATACAAAAACAATTATCTTAATATGGTTTTTTAGAATTTTCGTAATATATTTATTTTTTTAGTAATAATTAAACCATAGTTTTTTATTTAAAATCATAATTTATTTTAAATAATTTTAATGGAAAAATTTTGTTATTTATTCGTTTTAACTTTTTATTACTTAATTTTCATTTCATATTATCCAATTATTATTTTTAAAATGGATTTTTATAATTTAATTTGATAAAAAAGATTTATACATAAAATGGAATTTTTTAGAAACTATAAATTTTTTTCCCTTATGTAGGTTTACAGTTAAAATAAATTATGAAACTTATTTATTTTATATTTTGTAAAAAAGTATATAATATTTGGAATCAGGCGTAAAAAATTATTAAATAGGTTTCTATAATGTTTTGTCAATATAAATCTTAACCATTGTAATTTGGTTATGCTGGTAAAGGGTAAATTAGATAATTAAGTGTAAAAATATGATAAGTACTATCAAACGAACCATAAAATTGACCTAATTTTATTGGATGAAAAAAATTCATCCATTATCATTAAAGGGTTTAATATATGGAATTTTCACATTTTTTATGATTATGATATAAATAATAAACTATTTAATGAAAAGTAAAATATGAAACACAATTTATAATAAGTGTAAGGTTTGTAATATAGTGTTTTTCAAAATATATTTTCAACTATATATTTTTTTAAATATAAAATATTTATCTTCATCAGGTTAATTATTTTTACATTTTAGGTATGAAATAATTACATTAAATACTTTGGCAATACTAATGTTGTAATTGTTCAATTAGTGGAAAAGTAAAAAAAAATTATTATATTTTTTAAAATAAATAATGTTTTATATAAATAATGTGGTAAACAATTCTTCATTAACTCAACATGATAGGGATAAAGTAAAATATATATTTTTAGTATTTATTAGTTTTATCTTGACATTAAAAAAATTTAATGTAATAAATATTTGTTAAAATTTACATAACGTATATTTTATAGTAAATAATATTTTATTAAATTATATAAAATCCCAAAAAAATACTATTTTCATCCAGTTAATTAGGATAAGGTTTCAAATATAATCCATTTTCCAATTATGATCCATTTTTTATTTTATAGTAAATATATTATCCCATAATGTGTAAAAAACTATGTTGTCACAGTAAGCGTTGAAGGGGTTATATAACTGTCAAAACCAAATAGCCATGCAATGTTAGAGAGTTGATATTTTGATACAGACCCTGTGGAGGGGAAGTTCCATGTAGTCCAAGTATGGGATGAATACCTCTAAGACCTTTGGGTCATGTAATATCACAAATCTTATGAGCCATGTTATTGTTCTCTATCAACACTTAAAAAGAGGTATTATCAAAAACGAATAAAAATTATCAGCCTTTGGGCCATTCAGGACAAAAATAGAATGACTAGCACCTTTGAGAGACATTTATATGGGAAACTTATTCCATAAAAATTGTGAATATTTCTCTTTTTATAAACACTTCTATACACCCTTAGATACTTCCCATATGTTTTAGTTGTTTTCATAATGTTGGTAAGGGAATCTTATGAAATGGGTGATCTAAAAAACTCAGTACGGGTAAGGATAGATGTTAACAATCATATATCAAAAGTGATTATAAGATATGAATATAAATAATAGAATGTAATAAACAAATATGAACATAAAATATAGAATTCTTATATAATATAATAAAGAGGATGATCATAATCATTGAAACATGAAGTAAAGAAAGAATGTCATATACTAATTGAATAATATAATATTTTTCCAAAAAATTAGACATGAAATCATAAACATAGGTCAATTGTAACTCCTAAAAACATCCTCATAATACTGAAAGTTTCTCCTGGTGGATTGGATTCATTCCCTGATCCAATACATGGAATATCATGAGATATTAATAATTACCAAATAAAATATACAGCTACATAAATCTAGGTCCATACATCATATAATGTATTTTTTTTATCATAATGTTACATGGACCATACATAGTTTAAAAAGACCAATAGTGGATTATGTTCACTTGCTAATCCATTATATAAAATATCAAGAGATATAAATTATTATGTGTTGTATTAGAGGGATATATAATTCTGGTCCCAATGATTAAGAAATTAAAATAATACATACACATAACACATATAAAGAAAAACCATATATAATCCTTGAGCATGATCAATCCCATGAGAAGAAAGTGGGTATCCTAAATTTGATTCTAAGTGTAACTGAAGGCTAAATCATATGGACTCCCAAGAGAAGAAGGAATTAAATTCCACTGTAAGTTTTTAAATTTAAGAGGGTAATAGGTCATTAATATTTTTTCATAATGAATAAAGCTCATGATAATTATTTAGGATAGAAAATAATAAAAATCTCACACTAGGGTGATGCTTTATAAAAAAATTGTATATCTTTTTAAATAAAGAAAAGAGTGTTATTTTATATTAAAGGTTAATTGATCCAATATGGGCTTCAATAATATAATAAGGGTTTTTGGATTACATTCATTTTATAAAAAAAGTTTATTGGGGGTCATTTCTGACATGATATGGTAAATAGGAAAGCTCCTCTAAATATTGAGAACTTAAGAGTGAAAATTTAAAAAGGAACATAAAATATGAATAGACCTACAAATAAAACTGATATTTAACTAAGAATAAATTTATGGGGAATATATAAAATATGTAATATGTAAATGAGAAGAATAATGTGTGAAAAGGGGAAAAATAATGATACCCTGTATCCAAAAAGTAAGAAGGGTGGTATGAAATATCCCATAATATGATTTAAAACCCATTATTGATGATACCACATCCTAAAATAATAATTAAGAATTATTTTGGAAAATTTTATGTTAAATATTAATTTCATATGAGATAATACATATTTAGGTTCCAATTGAAGAATAAAATATTGAAGGATTTAAAAACACTAATATGGACGAAAAATCATATAAAAATTGGTATTACTCTTAATAATGATGAATTTAAATGAAATAATATAACCATCAGGGAGGGAGAGATATCAGTGTGAAAACTGATTTCCTAGAATAGAAGGTGAAAAAAAATATGCCATCATTGTAAGGAATATTATATCAATCTTGAATGATAATTGTTGAAGATGAGTTATTAGGATCCAGGGAAAACATTTCATACATTAAAAAAACTATAAAATTTATAACATTTTAATCAAAACCCATTTCGAGGTATAACATCAATTATGACATTTAATATCATCATATAATAGAGGATCAAAATATGAATTTAAATTGTGGTATTATCTACACTATTTAAACTAATATTGTAACGCCCCGACCCCAGTTACCCAGAGTAGGTGCATTATTTTAATACATTGGCATGATTACAAGGAATCAAGACCCGAAGGACTGATCAGTTTAGCAGTTTTGGAAAAATAGATCACATACATGAATGTTACATTTTCACTTTAATACGTACAAAACAACATAAATAATCTTTATGAACTACATTATTCCCTTGGCTTAACCCTGCATATCAATCACATTACACTTCTTGGAATCCTGGGAAAAATAAAACATAGAAAGGGGTGAGCTCAAATTCTTAGTAAGGGTAAGCAATACAGCTTAAACTTTCATAAATAAGCATAAACATTTAAGGCAATGTATAAAACTAAAACAAAAGCCTTTTAAACTTTAAATTCAGCTAATATGGCAGAAATAAAATGAAATAATTCCATTTAGTTATTCACATGGATATTCTACTAATCGAATAATCACATTAAATATCACTAACCACTTTCATAATGATGGAATTCATGATGCCGAACTTTAATTTCTGTGTCGAAGCCTCGTTCCAAGACCTAAGGGATAACTGTAACCGGAACCCAACCCGGAGAGCCTCTGTAACTGGACTCCATCCCGGAGTGCCTCTAATAACCGGACACCAACCCGAAGTTCCTCTAATAACCGGACACCAACCCGGAGTGCCTCTAATAACTGGACACCAACCTGGAGTGCCTCTAATAAATGGACACCAACCCGGAGGGCTTACTTTTACCGGTCCCCAACCCAGAACATACTAGTCCAACACATTCATCTTAAGAAGAGGATGAAATATAATGTAAACATTCGTATTAAAACTAACATACAAAATGTCAAAACATTAATCATAAACCATTAATGGCATAAAAATAACTCATCCATAGTCCAAAATATCACAAAACCATAAATACAAAATGGATGATTTTTATCATAATAAATCAACTTGAAACAAGTTTAAATTCAATCAAAGGATGTTGCATAGATAAAATCAATACTATTTGAGAGAAATATCTCTTTTTTTTGAAATCATTTAAAAGTCACATAATTATAGAGAAAACCTTTATTTTGAAAATATATTTATAAGCTTTTGAAGGAAGATTCAAGGGTGTAATAACGGCAGATAATAACCGCACCCACCGTATAAGTTAAAAAAATACATTCTTACCTTAATTTTGTCAAAAGGGTAAAAAGGACCTTATTTGGAAAACGACGGAAAGATTCCTTCATAAACCTCTTATAAAAAGTCAAACAAGGGTATAAATGTCTTTAACCCATATTCTTGTAAATATTAAAAATGTTTTGAAATACATTTTTAAGAAACATCGATGTGGATGATAAAGAGATCCTATTAGATTATTACATATATACAACCTCGGATAATGGAGAGATTACGAAATAAACCCTTACCAATTTGGTAACTTACGAAACATAAAACCCATGAAAGAGGTATCATACAATGAATATGTAAATATAAATAAATTATATGTTTATTACACAAAGAATATAATTATGGTCAGTACATACACCACACAAAAGTTAATGGTGGCAATATGGCATGAATCTCACGGGAATAAGGAGTGAGATGAAAACCCCTTACCTTGCACTTTCCTTTAGTCGAGGGTACGTTTAACCTCCTGCACGAAGATCTTAGTATGTTATTAAATTATACAAAAACCATATTAATATTTATGATATCATACATGATTCATTTATGACTTTATATTACCCATTTAATAATAATTTCTATGTTAAGTTAACATTTCGGGTAATAATCACTTTCTTTATCGTACGTGTTTTAACTTGTCACTCTTGGTTGTATCACTTAGATCATGATTTAAATACTTACAGAATATAAAACATGATAAATATATCATATATATTTAGAATATAAATATGTATAATAGACATATATATATGAAATGGAAACCATTGTTTATGGAGACGGTAGTCCGTACGTACGCATAAACGTTGTTTCTGTTTTCATATAATATTGAACGGAAGTAAGTGAATAAGTTATATGTAAGTACATAAATACTTATATATATATATATCCAGTAGTATTATTATGTCATATATTACATAATTATTAGTAATATATATTTTTATAATCGTCGATGAATGGTGAACTTGGAAATGAATCTCATCGTGTCGTGGAGACGGTAATCTGTACGTACGCATGAGCGAAAATATCATTCTTTTGATATTAAAATAATATATAATTGGATATTATATCATATATACAGAATAATTATCATTTTATATTTATTATTTACATGAGTTACACATCATTATTATACCCATCCAAATAATAATATATTGAATAACAATTACACCACGACGTGGAGACGGTAAGTTGTATGTACGCACGTATGGTGACATGTTATTCAAAGGGTGGATAGAATAGTGAATATGATTGTACCATATTTATAATAACATCATAGTATATATATATATGATACTGGAGTTATTATTTCATAATGGTAACAACAAAGGAATAAGAAGTGGAAGAAGAAAGGAATTTGAAAAAGGGTGGTGAAATCATTATCTCTTCTTCGGGTTCTTCCTTTTGATTTGATCAAAAGGGCTCCTTAAATTGGATTTATGATCCAACTAAGGCCTCCAGGATGTATTGAGGGAAGTTGAGAGAGTATTTGGGCAGAGTTTGGCTGATCCAAAAGGCTTTTAAGGTGTGAAGAAATGAGAAGGAGGAGTGTCCTTTTATAAGAGGGGTGAGGGGCACCTTTGGAAAAGATTGAAATATTAATTTTTAATAAATTCATATTGGGTTTCTAATGGCTCAAAAGTGGATTATTTAAATTTTAAAGTGGGTATGGGTCGAAAACCACCGAACCAATAGAATTTAGACAGGTTTGGGTATTTATATTAACCTTATCATTAAGTATTAACTCTATGTTCATTAGTTTCGATTTTACAATGTCTCTTTGTATTTTTATATTATATTGCTAATAAACATACTATATACATCCAAGAGACCCCCAAGTGGTCCATTAACAATACACCTGTCATGATATAAGTCTCTTGGAATGACCTTATATTTTTATGAATTTTATATCAATTACTAATATAATATTTGTTTTAAAAACTCTTTTATGTCAATTTTGATACTATTCAATAGTTGATTTTTTTGAAACTCATAACAGAATGATTACTTCGAAACATTTAATTAAAGCATTCCTAACATGTAATATTAACTTAGAAAATTAATTTAATGAATAAAAAGTCTAAAATTTTATTTATTTGTGTATTTATAATATCAATTACTTTAATTTTTCACTATTATGGTAATTACTACATCATCATTGTGTCATATATAAATTACATTATTTAAAGTCTAAAAATTATAAAAAAACTATAATTATCTAGGAAAAATTTTTATATTTCTAATTAATATTTATAGTTGAAAATCCAACATATATAACCCTATGTAAAAATTGTTTTTCTAAAAGATATATGCTTATGTCATTTTTGTACTTATTTTAACTTAATTAAAATTAAGTGTCCCTATCACCTACAAGTGGCTCCATGGGGTCCCAAAATCGACTCAAAGATGTCTATGGTCGAAAATGTATCATAAAATAAGGCTAGGACATGTTTTAGGGTAATTTAGTATTATTATAATATTATTTTTAACCCTTATTTACCGGATTTACCCTTAACCATGGTAAATAAAATATTTACCGTAGTAATTATTCAAAATGACTAAAAATAAAAGTTACCTATTTACACAATTTGAACATCCTAATTATAAATATGGAATCCATTTTTCCAAATTCAAAACACAGAAGTGGCATAAATTAATTTAAAATTAATTTCCGTTGTCAAAACAAAAAGCTTGTTTTTAAGAGATAATAACTATCAAAAGATTAACACTTGTTTGTGTCTGGTTTAATTGTAAAATTATGTCCAATTACCAACATTGTATTAAATGGTAAAAATATATTCTAAATATACTTTAAAACCACTCAAATTCATAATTTATCAATATTAATTATTTTGATTAAAAAGGTTGTTTTTAATTAAAAGTTTGTAATTTTCACTATTCATCAAAAATATTAAAGTTATCTGAAAAGTTCCAAAATTTCACCTTAGGATAAATTTGATATTCTGAATCCAAAAATGAAGTCCATTTTAAAATATAAAATATATATAATTTCAAAAAGTAGGTATTACTATTCATAATGGTTAGTTTGATTGGTTGTGGTGTGTTAGAACTCAAAGTTGCGTACAACACACGCTATTGTATTATTCAAAGAGAAGTGTATCGTGGAAGCTCGGGGTGTTACATTATCCCCTCCTACAATAAAATGTGTCCTCGCAATTTGATATTGTTTTTTGAAAATAAAGGTTGAAAATAGAAAATATCTTTGTGGAAAAACCCACATCGGAAATTTGGTTAATAAAATTTAGTCTTAACAAGATAAAAAGAGAAATGAAAGGGTCACCACAAAATTATGATCTCGATTAGGAGGACATCGGTGGAAATTATATACATATAATTGGAGAAAAGACGTAAATATTTATAGGTAGTGATTGAGGACATCAATCTCAAACAATTTTAAAATTGAGGTCCTTAAATTCATAAATCTATGATGATTTAAAATACCATCGGTTCAACAAAACATAAGGTATTAGGATAACACATTTTTGATGTTTCAAAATATCTTAGTTGAAATCCCACATCGAAAAATGAATTAATGGGGCCTCTATTTAAAATAAAGAGAGGAAATTATGAAGATTACCCAAAATAACACATACTAGGGTTCCATGTAGGAAAATATGGATATGGAAGAGAAATCTAACCATCAATTATCTGATGGATAGTGGTAGAGAACATGGATATGAAAAGACCAACAATCCCTAAGGCATAAATTAGTGATGATCTAAAGTTCCATCTAGGACAACATTTTTTTCTAAGTTCCTTTTCTTAATGTTGAGGAATTTATTTATGAGATTGGCTAAGATCCTAAGGAGATATACTTACTTTATAATTTGAGTTTTATCCATTAATAAATTTCTACCACAAACTCATCTTTCACCTCAAAACATAATACAAATAAAAAAACTCTATTTATCTAAATCGTATAGGGTTCCAAATATAATGAATTTATAATTCACATATTAGACCCTTTATGTAAAGAAACTACATTATACCATCCAGGAACTTTATATAGCACAATGGTAGGCGATAAATCCCAATTGAACTATGGTTGTGGGTTCGATTCCCACAGCTTTGTCTGACACGACAGGTCTTCACACGGTCTGCATGTTGTCCTTTTATAAAAGTAAAAAGAATACCTTTAAAAATTAATCCATTCCAACCATTAGACTTATCCAAAATACTATTATCCAAACTCACAGTCCAAAATTTACAAGGATGTTAAACATAACGAGGATCCTTTTTTCCAGGTAATAACATGTGAACACCTTCCTCATATATTCTTTTACAACACTGCAACATCCGGAATTACCAAAATCAACTATCTCTTATTCCAAAGTCACTACCTCAATATTAGGACCATATTAAGGTTTATATTTCCTTCAACCATGTAATTTCAAAAAAAAATTAACTTGCTGTAGAGTCACGTTTCTTAGTACCATAAAATCTCAAATATTTAATTAAATAGTACTGCAGTACAATCCTTATTTATTTCCAGAACATCATTGATACAACACTTAAATGAAATAATTATAAAATAACAACATAATAACACTAGTCATTCCTCTTCGTCTGTGGTAGTATCATAACTTGATTATTATCCAATAGCATCATTTGTGGCATAGTCTGATGACTGGGACATTGGTTCGCGTAGTGTCCAAACTCCTTGCAAATGAAGCATTGTACATTTGAAACCATTTTCTTACCCTTGAAGTCATGTACTTTGTGCCCTTTTCCTCCACACTTATAACAAACTCCCATTACTTTCAGGAAAGTTCTAGGGTGTTTCTTCCCACAGTTATCACATATGGGAAAATTCTTCTTTTCCCCCTTCCCTTTATCCATCTTTCTCTCTTCCATCCTTTTCTTCTCTTGCTTCCCTTCAAAAAAATAGCACTCGGTAAACTCTTTACTTATCTTATCAACACAAGATATTATTTCTTCATATGATGATAATACATGTGAGACTATTTCACTTATAAATTCTGGCATAAGACCATGAAATATATGATCCTTCCTTCTCTTTGGATCATGTTCATTGCTGGAGTTCTCATTCCTTCTACTGGGCGCCATTTCTAAACAATGGCATACACTAGATTAGTTTATGAATAACAATACCTAATCCCAAACATGTAAAACACATAACATAAATTAAATAGTTTATGGATATAATCCATAATCATAAAAATGTCTCCTTTGAGAAAATATATACTCATATACCCTTCATAATGGTTTCTAAAGAAAATGAGAATTATCCTAAGCATATACCCCGGGAGTGTCGTAACCAAGAGTGCAGAAAGGCCTGTTGTCGTGCACCAGTTCCCGTTCAAGTCTAGCTCAAAGCGGTGTTTTCAGGTTTTACCCCTAGGTACATCTGTGCCAGAGCTGCCTCTACCTGCTCATATCCAGACAGGGATGTATTGCTCGGAAAACTCACAAAATCTCTACAATACAAAAATTCTATGAAGTTCTTCTATACTAATACTCAAAGTCTATCTTAGGTATATGTGATCTAATCAGAGTTTATCTAAATCTAGTTTCCAAGGTTATTTCTAAACTTCCTCTCATACCAACTATAATGCCCCAACCCCAGTTACCCTGAGTTGGTGCATTATTTTAATACATTGGCATGATTACAAGGAATCAAGTCCCAAAGGACCGATCAGTTTAGTAGTCTTGGAAAAATAGATCACATACATAAATGATACATTTTCACTTTAAGACGTACAAAAAAACATAAATAATCTTTATGAATTCCATTATTCCCTTGGCTTAACCATGCATATCAATCACATTACACTTCTTAGAATCCTGGGAAAAATAAAACATAAAAAGGGGTGAGCTCAAATGCTCAGTAAGGGTAAGAAATACAGTAGAAACTTTCATAAATAAGCATAATCATTTAAGGCATGTATAAAACTAAAACAAAAGCCTTTTAAACTTTAAATTCAGCATAATATGGCATAAATAAAATGAAATAATGCCATTTAGTTATTCACATGGATATTATACTAATCGAATAATCACATGAAATATCACTAACCACTTTCATAATAATGGAATGCATGATGCTGAACTTTAATTTCTATGTTGATGCCTCATGCCAAGACCTAAGGGATTACTGTAACCAGAACCCAACCCGGAGAGTCTCTATAACCGGACTCCATCCCAGAGTGCCTCTAATAACCGAACACCAACCGGGAGTGCCTCTAATAACCGGACACCAACCCGGAGTGCCTCTAATAACCATACACCAACCCGGAGTGCCTCTAATAACCGGACACCAACCCGAAGGGCTTAATTTTACCGGTCCCTAACCCGGAACATACTAGTCCAACACATTCATCTTAAGAAGAGGATGAAATATAACGTAAAAAATCGTATTAAAACTAACATACAAAATGTCAAAACTTTAATCATAAACCATTAATGGAATAAAAATAACTCATCCATAGTCAAAAATATCCCAAAGCCTTAAATACAATATGGATGATTTTTATCATAATAAATCAACTTGAAACAAGTTTAAAATCTATCGAAGTACGTTGACATAGATGAAATCAATACTATTTGAGAGAAATGTCTCTTTTTTTTAAATCATTTAAAAGTCACATAATTATAAGGAAAACCTTTATTTTGAAAATATATTTATATGCTTGTGAAGGTAGTTTCAAAGGTGTAATAACGGCAGAGAATATTCGCACCCGCCGTATAAGTTAAAAAAATACATTCTTACCTTAATTTTGTCAAAAGGTTAAAAAGGGACCTTGTTTGGAAAACGACGGTAAGATTCCTTTATAAACCTCTTATAAAAAGTCAAACTAGGGTATAAATTTCTTTAACCCATATTCTTGGAAATATTAAAAATGTTTTGAAATGCATTTTTAAGAAACATGTATGTGGATGATAAAGAGATCCTAGTAGATTATTACATATACACAACCTCGGATAATGGAGAGATTGCGAAATAAACCCTTACCAATTTGGTAACTTACAAAACATACAACCCATGAAAGAGGTATCATACAATTACTATGTAAATACACATAAATTATAAGTTTATTACACCAAGAATATAATTATGGGAAGTACATACACCACACAAAAGTTAATGGTGGAAAAATGGCATGAATCTCACGGGAATAAGGAGTGAGATGAAAACCCCTTACCTTGCACTTTCCTTTAGTCGAGGGTATGTTTAACCTCTTGTACGATGATTTTAGTATGTTATTAAATTATAAAAAAACCATATTAATATTTATGATATCATACATGATTCATTTATGACTTTATATTACCCATTTAATGATAATTTCCATGTTAAGTTATCATTTTGGGTAATAATCACTTTCTTTATCGTACGTGTTTTAACTTGTCACTCTTGGTTGTATCACCTAGATAGTGATTTAAATACTTACAGAATATAAAACATGATAAATATATCATATATATTTAGAATATAAATATGTATAATAGAGATATATATATGAAATGGAAAACACCGTTTATGGAGACGGTAGTCCGTACGTAAGCATAAACGTTGTTTTTGTTTTCATATAGTATTGAACGGAAGTAATTGAATAAGATATATGTAAGTACATAAATACTTATATATATATATATATATATTAGAATTATTATGTCATATATTACATACTTATTAGTATTATATATTTTTATAATCGTCGATAAATGGCGAACTTGGAAATGAATCTCATCGTGTCGTGGAGACGATAATCCGTACGTACGCACGAGCAAAAATATCATTATTTTTATATTAAAATAATATATAATTGGATGGTATATCATATATACAGAATCATTATAATGTTATATTTATTATTTACATGATTTACACATCATTATTATACCCATACAAATAATAATATATTGAATAACAATTACACCACGACATGGAGACGGTAAGTCGTACGTACGCATGTATGGTGACATGTTATTCAAAGGGTGGATAGAATACTAAATATGATTGTACCATATTTATAATAACATCACAATATATATATATGATACTGGATTTATTATTTTAGAATGGTAACAACAAAGAAAGAAGAAGAGGAAGAAGAAAGGAACTTGAAAAAGGGTGGTGAAATCATTACCTCTTCTTCGGGTTCTTCCTTTTGATTTGATCAAAAGGGCTCCATAGGTTGGATTTCAGATCACAATAAGTCCTCTAGGTTGTATTGAGGGAAGTTGAGAGAGTATTTGGGCAGATTTTGGCTGATCCAAAAGGCTTTTATGGTGTGAAGAAATGAGAAGGAGGAGTGTCCTTTTATAAGAGGGGTGAGGGGCACCTTTGGAAAAGCTAGAAATATTAATTTTTAATAAATTTATATTCAGTTTATAATGGCTCAAAAATAGATTATTTAAATTTTAAAGTGAGTATGGGTCGAAAACCACCCATCCAACAGAATTTAGACAGGTTTGGGTATTTATATTAACCTTATCTTTAAGTATTAACTCTAAGTTAATTAGTTTCGCTTTTACAATGTCTCTTTGTATTTTTATATTATATGGCTAATAAACATACTATATACATCCAAGAGACCCCCAAGTGGTCCATTAATAATACACCTGTCATGATATAAGTCTCTAGGCATGACCGTAGATTTTTATGAATTTTATATCAATTACTAATATAATATATTTTTTTAAAAACTCTTTTATGTCAATTTTGACACTATTCAATAGTTGATTTTTTTGAAACTCATAAAAGAATTATTACTTCAAAAAAATTAATTATATCATTACTAACATGTCATATTAACTGATAAAATTATTTTAATTCATAAAAAGTCTCAAATTATATTTATTTGTGTATTTATAATATCACTTATTTTCATTTTTCACTATTATGATAATTACTGCATCATCATTGTGTCATAAATAAATTACATTATTTAAAGTCTAAAAATCATAAATAAAATATAATTATGCAGGATATCCTTTTAGATTTCTAATTAATATTTATAGTCGAAAATCTAACATATATTTCCCTATGTAAAAAATTGTTTTTCTAAAAGATATATGCTTATGTCATTTTTGTACTCATTTTAACTTAATTAAAATTAAGTGTCCCTATCACCTACAAGTGGCTCCATGGGGTCCCAAAATCGACTCATAGATGCCTATGGTCGAACATGTATCAACCAATAAGGATAGGACACATTTTATGGTAATTTAGTATTATTATAATATTATTTTTAACTCTTATTTACCGGATTTACCCTTAACCATGGTAAATAAAATATTTACAACAGTAATTATTCAAAATGTCTAAAAATAAAAGTTACCTATTTACACAATTTGAACATCCTGATTCCAAATATTGAATCCATATTTCCAAATTTAAAACACAGAAGTGGCAGAAATTAAATTAAAATTAATTCCTGTTGTTAAAACCAAACGCGTGTTTTTAAGAGATAATAACTATCAAAAGATTGACACTTGTTTATATCTGGTTTAATTGTAAAATTATGTCCAATGACCAACATTGTATTAAATGGTAAAACAATATTCTAAATATACTTTAAAACCACTCAAATTCATAATTTATCAATATTAATTATTTTGATTAAAAAAGTTTTTTTTAATTAAAATTTAGTAATTTTCACTATTCATCAAAATATTAAAGTTATCTAAAAAGTACCAAAATTTTACCTTAGGCTAAATTCGATATTCCAAATCCAAAAATGTAGTCCATTTTGAAATATAAAATATATATAATTTTAAAAAGAAGGTATTACTATTCATAATGGCTAGTTTGATTGGTTGTGGTGTGTTAGAACTCGAAGTTGCGTACAACACACGCTACTGTATTATTCAAAGAGAAACGTACCGTGGAAGCTCGGGGTGTTACAAATATGTTGTGTGTAAAATTAAATTTCCCCAGGTTATTCAAATTTTTTGACAAATAAACCCAAAATTATTAAGAAACATTGAAATAATAAACCATTAAATGAGTGATAGATTTTTAATTTGATGTTAATATAACATGAATGATAGAGTTCAATGATAGTATAGTTCCATTTGGAAGTATATAATCATTTTTAAGGAAACATGGTTCTTCAATGTAAATTTTTTTAAAAGATGGAAATCATGATACAAAACCATTAACATCATGTTTGAAATAACTATTCTCTTTCACTTAACTACTGATAAAATTAAAAAAAAATTCATTATATATAACCCAAGAAACTTTTCCATATATCTTTAATTATTTATATTTTATTTATTATCAATGTTTATTGATGTTTAATATCATTCCATATTATGTTGGTTACATGGGGTTGTTATGTTATTTTCTTCATAACACATTCTACATATTCCCTATGGTCATTGGTGTTGTAAATAACTTTTCAATTTCATTAACAATGGTGGTTTATTGTGAAATTCCATGTTATATAAAGGGAAGACTTTTTCTGATAGCATATTTGGCATGCAACACTGAACCAAAATGAGACATAGTTATTTAAATCAACTATTATAACCTATCCATTATGTTTCCAATTATTAATAGAATTAAAAAAAGTATCCAATTCATATAATTATACGAATCCAATATAAATGTATAAATGTTAATTTTTTCAATTAAAAACATTTCATTCAGAAATGATGTTTTTTAATTTTTTATGAAAAATTATAATAATTAATATTTGGTCCTTTTATAAATTTTATTTTATATAATAGAAATTAATTTGGAGGTCAAAAAAATCTTATTATCATTTGGTGAAATTATTTTACTTTTTGAAAATTATATTTTCCCCATAAATACTGGAAATAACTATTTTTATAAACTTTTCATTTATTATTGATAATTTAATTCCCATTATTATTATAATTTGAATAAAATTTATTAAATGATTTATTTATATATTAAATCCAATTAACAACATTCAAACCAACTTTATACATGTTTAACTATACGTTTTTATGCTTTAAAACATCCTTTATTTTTTTTAAAACTTTTTTGAATTGCCTAATGTTTCTTTATATTATATAATTAGAATAAACTGTAAATATGAATCATTTCAATTAAATTTATAGATTATATATCTATTAATATTAATTTAAATTCATATAACAATGAATAATTTTCATATAGTTAATTTGAGATAATCATTTCCATAGAAATGAATTTTTTGGTATATAGTTTTATTGACTTGTCTACAGGTTTAATTTTAAAATCAATTTTGAAACCTCTATGTATTGAATATATAAATACGTATTAAATATTCATAATCATTATAGTTTTAATTATCTAATATGTTCAGTTTATGTTTTTACCATAATTAAATATTGAAAATTGTAAATATAATTTTCTATGGTTATGGAAGTAATAATTTACATGGGGTTAAACTCAAAAGATAAATATTAAAAATGAACCAACACATTTCTAATTAATATTTTTTTTCTATATTTGAACCTTTTCTATTCCAAGCCTAAAATATTTTCCATTTTGGAATGTTATGTTGTCGTTATCCATCACACGGGGCCCATACTGTGACTACCCCAATCCGCCTCTCGAAGGCTAGGGGCATGCGACTTGCACCGAAGGCATCAACCTATAAGTGGGAGGAATTTTCCTGAGTACCTGTATGCACACACACACCCAACCACGTCCCAAAATACTGAATTAGAGAACAGGTGTACTAAAAGAAGACTGAGTACAAAGTATAGTTGAAAGCAAGTGGTCTAGAATAGAAAACCAACAAAATAACAGATATAACAATTATAAAAAGAATCTCTGATGACCATCAATGGAAAACACCCCCGGATCATAAGAGTAGTGAAGCTACTAGAAACCGATGTAGTATGTTCTGTCTGCCTCATCCTACTAGGTCTCGCCAGGTCCAAGGCCACCATGTCCACCATCGTAGTGTCTGTCGGTCTTGTCTCCATGAGCACCATTGTTGAAACATTGATCGTCTCTACCAGACACAACATGTGTGGGCAGAGCCCATGTTGGCGTGAGTAAAAAAATATTTAGTAGGGGACCCCTAATCACAAAATAGAAACTAAAAATTAATCCTTAAAGCAAATCACGAAGCATAATCAAGAAGAATGAGATTGCTCACACCAGTTATACTCTAAGGTAGTGATTGTAGCATCATCAGTCATATCATAAAACTCTTTGGCTGTTAGATAACTCCTCCTCTATCAAGTACAGGGGGCCTACTGGGTCACACATAGATACTTACCAATATACATGGACTATTGTGGTATCATCCCTGATGAGTAATGTGGGTATGCTGGGTCACATAGAGCCTCTCCCCACCATGGGCATGTCGGTCACAATGCACAACTTCCAACCTTGGAAAAACTGTGGTACTCTTCTTATCAAGTATCATGGGTCTATCGGGTCAAACACAACCACTACCCACAGTGGCCCTGCCGGGTCACACAAAGCTAAGTTCCACTGGACTGTCTTCAAAAATTAATCAGGTCTCTACCAAGCACAAGGTTCCGTATGTGGCACGCATGGGAGAGTAACTCCTCAAGACATATTTTGAATCTCTATTTCTATGAAAGTCACCACAAATCATTCCAAAATATCTTCATTATCAAGACAGTCCCAACAACGCAAACGACTCGTCAACCGGACACTCGGTTTGCAAGATACGAGTGTTTTAGTAAACAAGGGTCGGTTGTGACGATGCTCGGTCCGGCCTGTCGGACCAACCCGACCAACTCGTCCTAGGGTACCTACTTACTCTGATTTAACTAGACGGAATCATCCTAACCTGGTTTGGGTCGGTGTCGGTCTGGTCTGGCCTGGACAGTAGGCCATGCCAAATAGGCCTTCCTGGACCCGGCCCGGTTTGGTCGAGGTTCCTGCCCTCTTGGTTGCCCGGCGACCTAGTCTCGTCCTGACTGGCTCAAAGGGTGTGGTTCAGGCCTGTTGGCGCACATCTGGTCGGCTGGGGGTAGGTCCAGCCCACCGACATAGGACCAACACACTGGGTCATGGGTCCACCCCACTGGGTGTGCATCCCACTGTCCATAGCTCGGTCCACTAGGGGGTGGACCGGTGGTGCGCCGCCGACCGAGACGTGGTTTCCAAGCTGCGTCCGGCTCCTACAGGCCCAAAAAACATGAGTCCCTCTTACCGTGGTTTCTTGAATATGGAAAGTCATCGTCTGGGTGGCCCGGACGTCGGCCACCCCACCACACGGCTCCTGGTTCCCCATCACCCAACCATCATGGCCAGTCGGTAGCGGCTTCCTACTACCACAGCATGTTGATGGGCGCACCACCTCCACAGCCCACAGCCTCCACTACTGGTGCACAGGTGGTCACTTCCACAGGACGTCGATCTTGATCCGGTGGTCTGTTCTACAACCCATCTATTCTAAAGGGTCCCTCAGGTCGCCACCATCCCTGATAAGGCCCCAGAATCGAACTACCACCACATCGAGAATCCAGCCTCCCAGATTGCACAATGGTAGGTTCTTGAGCCTTGTTCAGGTTGGATCAGGACCTCCACGTTAGTGGTTTAAATCAGGTGGGAGGGTCAGGGTGGTGGTTCATTCATTTCATTCCATCTATTAAATCCCAAATAATAAATATCCAAGAAAATTCACCCTCCTTCATAAACACACAAATGTGGATCAAATAGTTTGTGAGTTGGTCTGTGTTCATCATTTCTATAAAAAGATAAGTGGGGAAGAACATTGAAATAAAAAAAACCCTACATCTTTGGAATTCGATGTCGAAGCACTTTTCCACAAGAGTGCAAGGGGTCAGCGTCGTCACTTCTGGATCCTTTCTTTAAGGGTGTGTTTAAGACGATGTAGTCTCTTCTGTATTCTTATTCATACTTAGCTGGAGAGGAATTCTTTTGGGGATTCATCATAGAGTCTCCGAAGTTTATTTTCATTGTCTACAACATTTCAAATAATTAAAGAAAACATGAAACAACATTTCAGTTATGCTGTGACGTCGAGTTGCCGCATTGTTACGCTCCCTTTATTACATTATTAAATTGCATGATACGGTCCTTAATGAGATTTATTAATACTATTTGTCGCTACTATGTCGCCGCACCATGGTGTCATCGTCTGCCACTCAACAGTT
This sequence comes from Viscum album, assembly GCA_963277665.1. NCBI lineage: Eukaryota > Viridiplantae > Streptophyta > Magnoliopsida > Santalales > Viscaceae > Viscum > Viscum album. The sequence goes on from OY728145.1 coordinate 1,668,853,341, forward strand.
CTGAATGAATATAAAATAACTTTTTATGTTATTTTATTATATTTTTCAAAAAGTCCAAAAAAAACTTTTCTGCTCAACCTTAGTCGATCGAAGATATTTCATTTTTCGGTGAATCTAAGATCTAAGAGTTCAATAGTTCCCTCATATTTATAATCTAAGCAGTGGTTTAAAATATAGAAAATTCCATTTTCACATTTGCTGAATGCACCTTTGAAAAGTTCACAAATTAGTTTCGGGCTCTCAAGGCCTAGGAATCTTGTGTCTTCAAGGTTTGAAGTCATGAAATAATTCCATATGGTTAAAAAACGATAACATGGAATTTCCTAGATATTAAATTCTCCCTACTTGAGGGTTTTACATCCCTAAAATCCAAAAAAAAACTATTCAAATATATGGGGATACTAAACACAAATTTGAGCATCCCCCTCCAATGTGCTCTCTAGGATATTCTTATGCTGCCACCAGACTCGCACCAGAGGAATCAACCACCCACATTGGAGCCGCTCTTGTTGATCCTCTATCTTCACTAAGAACCCTGAAAATGTTTCCCCATCATTAATTTCCAGCTTTCCCCAGTCGACGACGTGCGATAGATCATGCACGTATCTCCTCAGCTATGACAAATGGAAAACATCATGTACCTGGTACATATTTGGGGGAAGGTCTAGGTGGTACACCACATCACCAACTGTACTCAGGATCTAAAAAGGTCCGATGAACCTCATATATAGCTTGTCACCTGGGAAAAATATTTACAATCCTTGTTAGAGTGAGAGTCAAAGGAATATATGGTCTCCCTCCTCAAACACCAAGGGTCTCCATCAACTATCAACATAAGACTTTTTCCTGCTCTGTGCAGTCCTCATCCACTCCTGCATGATTTGAAACTTCTTGGTTGTATCCCATACCAACTTCGAACCCATTAGTTCTGACTCCCCTAGGTCTGTCCCACATATTGGTGATTTGCAAGGTCTCTCGTACAAGGCCTCAAACGATGCCCTCCCAATAGTGGAGTGATATATGTTGTTGTATGAAAACACCACCAATGGAAGTTCGTCCTACAAACAATGACTGAAGTCTAGGACGCAGCCTCATAGAATGTCCTCTTGGGTATGTATGGTCCGCTCCATTTGACCATCTGTCTTGGGATGAAATGTTGTGACCAAGTGCAGAAGATTCTTGAACGCCTCTTATAATCCATTCTAAAACAAGGATGTAAATCATGCATCATTGTCTAAGACTATCATCAAAGGAACCCCATGGAGCTGAAATATCTCCCAGATGTAGAGGGAAACTAATCCATTTATTGATCCCTGCTCCTGTATTGTTAGGAAGTGAGCCGACATGGTTAGTCGACCAACGATCACCCATACAGATTTTTGGCCCCTAGACGTATGTGGTAACCCTATCATGATGTCCAAGGAGATACCATCCCACTTCCACTCTGGTAACTCAAGTTTCTAGGCCAGGCCTTCTAGAACCTGATGCCCGACCTTCACTTGCTGGAAAGTGAGATATCATGAAACGAACTCGGCCACCACTTTCTTCATCTCTGGCCTCCCATACTGACGTCAGAGGTCTTGGTACATCTTCACCACTCCGAGATTTACCGTAAAATGGGTCATATGGAACTCCCTCAACACCTCATCCAATAATGTCACTAGTACTATGGTGAAAACTCTAAAAACGTTGGTGTTCTCCCCACCTATCGAAAATCCATAAAGATCTCATCATAATGATAATTGATCATGTTGAGACTTGCAGTCTTCATCCACCATATGTGCCTCCTTAAATCATTGTAAGATTTAGGGAGTAATAGTCAATGAATGAAGTTAATCTCCTCCATCATCATCCAAAGAGAATTTCTGCTTCATGGCTAACGTGCCCATCACTTCACTCAGCAGCTGCAAACCGGTCCTCCAGCAGAGCGCGTCTTCCACCACGATCCCCTTCCAAGGAGTATATACTATATCAAAGTCGTAGTCGTGGAGGAACTATATCCATCACTATTTTCTCAAGTTTAGGTCCTTCTAGTATAATATATAACTGAGACTCTTGTGGTGGTAGTAAACTGTAAACCGCTCACCCATCATTTAGTGACGCCACAAATTCAAGGAAAAGACCTTTGCTACTAAATCCAGGTCATGGGTCACATAGTTCTGCTCATGCTGCCTCAACTATCATGATATATAAGAGATTTACACTCTCTCATGCCTCAGGACACAACATAGTCTGGTCCCCAATATGTCGCAGTAAACTACATACCCAACAACCTCCTCTGGTAGTCTCAAGATGGGGGCACTAGTCACTATACGACTTAGCTCCTAGAAACTAGGCTGGAATATTTTTCTCCACATGAAGTGTTATCCCATTCATGTCAAGGATGATAAGGGTGTTTCTACTTTGGAAAATTCAGGTACGACCCTCCAATAGTAACTATCCAACCCCATGAGGCTCCTCACCCATGTCACGCTTCTGTGTGGCTCCTAAGAAAGCACTACCACTATCTTTGATGGATCTACATCAACTTCATCCTCTGAGATGACGTGTCCTAGAAAGTGGATCTCAAGAATCCCAAACAAAAACTTTGAGAGATTACCATAAATTTGGTGCTTTCAGAGTGTATACAAGACTATCCACAGGTGTGTTGCATGCTCATACTCCCACCCTGATTACACAAAGATGTCATCAATTCTTGGGAGTGGTTATTTTTTCTTCATGGTCACCTGGTTGAGGTGCCATAAGTCTAGGAACAACCTCAAACTATCATATGCCTTCTTGGTAAAAGGAACTGGTGATTCTCATGGTGAAATTAGGGGCCTTACGAACCCCTTATCCTGTAAGTCCTATAGCTATACCGTTAGCTCAAAAAGTACTTTGGGATCCATCGGATATGTCATATTGGATATCATTGTCATCCTGGGTGGTAGGTCGATGAAAAATTCTACCTAACAGCAATGATGTAGTATGAGAAAATCCTCAAGAAAAACATCCTTGTACTCATTCACCACAATAGGGAATATTAGACTCCTCTCATCCACTGCACTGTGGGTGAGGTTTTCCAACTGGTAAGTGATAAGTTGCACCCTCCTTCGAGAGAGTCTATCATGCGCTTCAAGGTTTCCTTCACACCAGTGAAGGAAAACCTGGTCCCATCACTGCTGAAACAATGCACTATATTCCTAAAACAATCTATCTGAGGATGGATTGTGGATAACCAGTTCATACCCAAGATGAAATCATTATGCCTCGACGCCGCTACTAGGAGGTCCCATCCAAAACTCTTGCCTCTTAGAGAATTCTCACCCTACTGGCACCGATGTTCAATCATTGAGTCCCCTCCCATAGGAGTCTCTAGACATAAGGATCAAGCCAATAACTCCACTAAAATCTAGGAGATCCGAATGAGAACCGTGGAAAGGAAAGAGTGACTATCACCTATGTATATAAGAACTTAATCATGGGTTGAGAAGAAACAGATCATACATCGGATCATCTCTAAAGAACGGTGGTCATAGGAATATGCTTCCTGAATCTGAGCTTTCCCTTGTTTGCCTATTCCCTAAGGTCATGGTGGAACACCTGCTAGTGGTTGCGATAACATCTCAAACCATCACTTAGCTCCTACACCTCGCCCATCTCCCCTTCCACATCCTACAACCAGCAGACCTCCTCGCTCGAACTGATGATGCTTCCTCGGCAGCCCCCCGGATGTCTTCTGGTCATCTCTACAGTGGATCAGGTAGCCACGTGCCATGTGTCCCTCCCCTCCGCACACAAAGCACTAACTGGATTCCTATTGACTCCCTCTAGACAGGGAGCCCCAAAATACCGACCCTAAGTCCTAGGGTCATCCTCTAAAAGACCTGGCTGCTTGAGCCCCTATTTCTATTCTCTACTGCATGCCCAAGACTCCACCACCTGGGGTCTTCTAGGGGCTCTAGCTATTAGTGCTCACTCTACCAAGAAACTCTCCAAAATGAGGGATCTCTCTAGAACCCCAGACTGGGTAGGGATGCTTCAAGACAAAACTTTTTCCTTGATATTCTTCCTGATTCCTTGATAAAAGTCATGATCCCAAAAGAAAGGGTCTTGCACCATGTCTGTTGGGTAGGGAGATAGCTCAGTGAACCTCTCTGAGTACCCATACATTGTCATGTTGCCCAGATGTTGGTGAAGTAGATCCTGAATGTACACAGATCAAAAGGTCACGGGGAAAACCCCTCATGGAGTAGCCACTCGAAGTCTTCCCAGGTAAGGATGGACTCGTCGTGCATCTGGGTGTTAAAGCTCCATCATCTTCTTGCCAATCCATGTAGAAGGCTTGCTGCCAATATCACCATCTTGTTAGGTGGTGTACTCACTAAGTGGAAGACCTACGTCACAACCTCCATGCAGTCCTCAACAACATGAGGATCCATCTCTCCCCTGAAACTGTGATGTATCTGTCTCTAAAACTCATGCAAGGCATAGAGTCTCTCCATGTCCTCTACCGGAACTGTTATCAATTGATGGTGACCATCAGGTGGTGGTAGCACAGGTGCACCACCCTGTTGGTCTATCTTTAGAACTGGTCCATGAACGGGTGCCTCATCTCTAAGTGGGCTATCCTCCTAACCTCATATCAGGATCTTGACTGGTCATCCACATGGAGGAATCCTAAAATAGATCAAGATTTACCAGGATTAGAAGGTTATACAAGGTGAGCCAACTTTGTTTCAAAAGAAAATAATCCTAAATTTATTCAACCAGTGTTTTCATGTAATGAGATGAAAAGTATAATTCATGGTCTTTGTGTATCGATACGTCGGTTGCCGCACCAACACCGGACTCCCCAAATATGAAAGTCGGACTTGCAACACTTAACAAATTTTCCCCAAAACAAAACATAGAATCTCAATATTTATGCTAGGATCATCTCCCATCTGATACCACTTTGCAAGACCCATCCCCCAGGGCCCGTTCCCTGACTACCCCAAGCCCGCCTCCATAAATCCGAGGGCTGGACACTAGCGCCGAAGGCAACAACCTGTAAGTGGGAAGAATTTTCTTATGTACATGTACACACACACACACACCCAACCACGTCCCAACACACTGAAAGTGGATAAAAAGTGTGCTAAAATAAGACTAAGTACAAAGTACAGCTGAATGTATGTGGGACAGAATACAAACCCACCAAATATGTGAAACAACAAGAACAAAAGAGAGCTTTTTTGTCCATCCATGGAAAACCTCAACTGGTTGTAAGAGTAGTGAAGCTACAAGGAGATGAAGTAGTATGTCTTGTCATCCTAGTCCTACTGGGCCCTGCCTAGTCCTCATCCACGAAGTCCACCATCGTAGCATGCATCATTCCCCTCTCCCTAAGAAATTATGTCGAAACATCAATCATATGCAACAGAAAAAACATGTGCGGGTGGATCCCATGTAGGGGAGAGTAACAAAATACTTATTAGGGGACCTGAAAACAAAAAGTAAATACCAAAAACTCATCCTAAAATCAATGCATGATGCATAATCATGAAGCACAAGATAGCTCACGCTAGGTATATTTTAGGGTAGTGATTTTAGAATCACCAGTCATGTCATAGAACACCTTAGCTGTTGGAGAACTCCTCTTATAACGAGTAAAGTGGGATTGTAGGGTCACACAAAACCACATCCCACTAAACATAGACTATTTTGGTACTCATACCTGATGAGAACTAATGGTATACTGGGTAACACAGAGCTTCTCCCCATCATGGGCCTGCAGGGTCACATAGAGTCACTTCCCACCTTGGTTAAACTGAGGTACTCCTCATGTCAAGTACCATGGGTCTACTAGATCACACTGAGCCTCTCCCCACCTTGGACCTTCTGGGTCACACAATGTCACATCCCACTGGGTCGTTATCAAGCAGTCATCAAGTATCATCCAACCATAAGGTTCCGTGTGTGGCCCGCTTGGGAGAACCACTGTTCAAGCCATTCAAAAAATCTCTATGTCTATGAAAGTTCCCACAAATCATGCCAAATCATCCACCTCATCAAGAGGGTCCCAATTCCTCAAACATATCTTCAATTGGACACATGGTTTGCAGGATATGGGTGTTTTAGTAAACAGGGGGCTGGTTAAGACAGGGTCTGGTCCGACCCGATCGGACCGACCTAACCAACCCATCCCGGGTGATCTTACTTCCCCCAGTTTAATTATATGGAAATAACTTGACCCAATTCGGTTTGGGGTTGGTCTATATTGGTCTGGCTAGTGGGCCAGGCCCAATAGGTCTTGCTGGACCCTACCCGGTTTGGTTGAGGATCCAGCCCACTAGGTGTGGGTCCGGCCTGTTGGGCTTGGGGCGTGGCACGCCGACCTTAGCTCTATCCTCCAGGGGCGGATCAGTGGTGCGTTTCCCAACCGGGATGTGGAAATCAATCCATGTCTGGCTCATACTGCCCCTACAAACATGGGTCCTCTCCATCCACAGTCAACATACTACAGCACGGCACCGCCTGTGTGGCCTGGATGCGAGCCAACACCACCACGTGGGGCTTGGCTCTTTGTCCCCCATCAATCATGTCCCCTCCAGTCACGGTCGATGTATTAAGACCCATTTATGCCAAAGGGTCCCTGGAGTCATTTCCATCCTTACTCAGGCTCTGGAATCGTACTACTGCCACTTCAAGGATGTGGACACTTAGAACGCATGACTGTAGGTGCTAGAGCCTTGTTTGTGTCACCTTGGGCCCTTTGTGTTAGTGTTATAAATCAAGGGGGTGTTCAGGGGTTGAGGTTCAATCATTTCATGAAAGGTTTTAAATCTCTAATAATGAATCCCCAAGAAAAGTCACCCTACCATATAAACACATCAATCACAGATCAACTTATTCGTGAGTTGATCTGTGTTTGTTGATTCTAGAAAAAGAAGAGCAGGGAAGGATTATGCAATAAAAATCAAACCCCTTCCTCTTTGAAATTATATGTCGAAGCGCTCATCCATGAGAGTTCAAGGAATCGATGTCGTCACTTCTAGCTTCGTTCATCGATGGTGTGTTGAATACAATGAAGTCTCTCCAATGTTCTTCATCATTATCCATTGGAGATGAATTCCATTAGGGATCATCAGAGTGTTTCCAATGTTAAATTTTGTCTTCTCCAACATTCCAAATAATTAAAATAAACATGTCTCAACGTTTTAGTTACGCTGCGACATCACGTCGTCACTCTATTTAATTTATGAAGAAACATAATTGTTATACTCTATTTATTTCATTGTTACGCTTTATGATACTGGCCATTAATGAGCCTCATTAATATGCCACATCACCACTTCTTTTCCACACTACAACACCATCATCTTCTGCTCAATGGATGATAATTAATATAAAATAAAATTTTATTTTATTTTATTATTTTTCTCAAAAATTATGAAAAATATCTTTTCCATTTAGACCTTTCCAAAAAAAGTTAAGTAATTTGATGGTGAATCCCAGTGTTGTGAGTTCAACAGTGCCCTCATATTTTTAATTTGAGCACCGGTTTAAAAGATAAAAAATCATTCTCACACATTTACTTACCATACAATATAAAATAGTTCAAATATTTGTTTCAGGCTCTTCGGGCCTCAAAATCACATATCATTGAATTTAACGGTCTCAAAATAATTCCATATAATTAAAAAAATTACATGGTATTTTCGAGTCATTACTTATGTCTTGTAAAGTGACATTGAATTATTGAGAAATATTTAAAATTACCACAACTCACCTCAATTATAAAAATCCACCCCATATCCTCTCCATTCTAGAATAGAAAAACCCATTGTTTTTTTCAATAAATCCCCAAATCAATACCTCCATTCATCCCATTTATTCTAGAAAAATGGTTGGATTAGAATACAAATCTATGAAGAATTTTGGTCAAATCCTAAAGATTTTGTCTAAAGAAGATATTACCTCCTTAACCGGTTGTTTTATTTTATTTCTTATTCCATATTAATTTAATATTATTAAAACATGATTATATAATAACATTATTATATTTCATATACTTATATGTTTTTATTTTATTCTAATTTCCTACATATATATCAACCTCCCTTAAATGATAAATGAAATCGTTCATCATGTGTAAAGTGATGTACTGCCTTGCGGATAGACACAACTTTTTTTCAATCACCGCTACACATGGATGGATATTATTAATTATTTAATCATTATAAAATATAAATGATATGATTATAATTATTTTATTATAAAATAACCTACATATTCTTCATTTCCATTCTATGAGGAATTCACTAACATTGTTCGTGTGTACGGTAGACTACCACCTCACGAAGCAATGTGATTCATTTTTCAATTGTGATTTAAATGGATTGTAATACAAATTATTCTTATGTTTATATATTATATTAATTAAATATTAAACATTCTTGAAAATAAATGGTCAATATAAATTTTTAACTTATCATTTTTCGAATAAAAATCATAACATAATTCATCTGTGATACTGACTACAATCCGAGAAAGCGATGTGATATATTTTTATTACCAAATCACATATATAGAATGTGTAAGGGTATATAAAGAAATTAATTTATATATTTTATATCATTCTAATATATGAAAAAATATCACTTACATTCTTTCCATCATGATCACCAAAAAATGGAAATGTTACTCATGGGTATGTATGACCTACCGTCACCATGATTGTACTGTAGATCATCTTGATAAAAATATAGCATGGTTAGAATAGAATTCATATTATTTATAAGGAAATGAAAATTATTTCATGTCTATCATTTTTTGAGATGATTGAATAATTATTTATTTTACCTTAGTCATCTTACCAAACTGAATTTGGACATATGATCCATTGTTTATTAAAATGACCAATGTCAAATTAATTAGTTATGTAAACGAATCTGATATGGTTACAATTAAAATAGAATGAATAATAAACTTGAAAGAGTTTTGAATTAAATTAATTAATTATATAAATTATATTATTCATTGATATAATGAACGCATGTGATAAATCGGGTTCATGTAATTGGATCATTCTATCCCACCCTTTTCTTCTAATTATGACCATTCTATCTAAAACTCACTTTATCTCTATTTTTGAGTTATACAATGCTTATAAATGCTATATTTATTTATATAACATGTACAATTATATTGAGGTACCCTTATTTTAGGGGGTAATACTTTATTTTTTTCACCCAAATTCCATTTTAAGGAATCCCTTTTAATTATTTAATAAAAAAACATCACACAATCCATTTCTTTCCAGTGGTAATTCATATGGTTATAAATTATAATTGATATATTTCTGTGTAAATAATATTCATGTACCTAAAAATGAATTTTATTGGTGGACCCCCAAATTATATATCTCTCTAATTAATTGGGTAATTATTTAGTCTCATGATACATCATGTATGTGATTTGGGAGTGAACATCGCCATTATTGGAATCTAACCACCATGTGATGTTGTCTTGGAAGATAGACTAAAATTATGTTTGTTTAATATTTTATTCCTTTTACTCATTCATTTATTTCCATAATCATATTATAAAATTCCCTTTATTTTATAATCCCACTTGATTATCCATGTGACTTCTCTTTTATGATATCATGTTATACATTGTTGCACATGTTATGATTCCTTTTCATCGTTATTTACTTGGTGATATTTTTAGCTCGCTCCTTTATTTCATGTATTCCCCATGAAATCCATTATATATTTTTGACCTCAAATGGTTTCTAGGATCTCACTATCGAGACTAAAATAATGATTATAGGTTTTAGTATTCTTTTATGTTTATTGAAACTAGTTTTCCAATGAAACTGGGAGATTTTGATTCATGTTTTGTAATTATTGGATAATTATGTTTTAGAATCTTTTAATAGTTTGTGTGAAAGTATTAGGTATCTTTATTTGATATTAGAGGATATTGTTAGATAACATTTCTACAAATGGATGGTAATGCTTTAGTGAACCCCTATGGATAATTTATAAGGATATATATATGGAATATCACAAGTATATGGAAATATAGGTGAAATTTTGAGAAGTATATAGTGAGTGGTGTATGATAAATTGCATCCCTATATGAATACAAAAATCTAACATGGTTCTGACATAGATGTACCAAGGGTTAATAACTCCAAAGAATGTGTCTATGTCTCGACTCTAGTGTTACGTTATATTTAACAATTGTCTTTAACATGAACTTGGTTTGAAACTCCCATACGTTATATTATAGAAATTCAAAATAAATTTATGAACCATTCTAATAGGAAAAAATGACCACAATAATTTATATTATTGAATTAATCATGCATAAGATTTTTGGATATCTATAATTTCATATGCTATATAATATATTCCATTTACGAGTTATATTTTTAATATTTATAGATTCCAATGTATGTGTTTAATATTATTAAAGAAATATTTCCAAATTATGAATTTATTTCATTAAAAAGGCATGAAAGTTGAGAAATTGAGAAACAAATCATTGTGAAGTGGAATGTGATGACTTCCCAAATGAGATTCCCTTAATGATGGATACAGGATCTCAGAACATCATGATAATACTTTTTTACCTTAAACTAGTTTTGACTAGTAACTTGAATCAGGAGTAATAATTGAATCCCCAAAGGAAAAAGAAAGTTGAAATTTAATCCTTTATTAATCAAAGTTCTACAAAATTTAGGTCATATGAAGATCCTTTAATTGTGGAACAATATATCAACTCCATTGAATGATATCCTCTATCCTTAAATTCCCTAGCCAAAATATGGTTTCACTAGATGTTTATCATATGGATGGAGAATCCAATCAATGGTGGATGTTGATAAAAAATAATAAGCCTGAGGAATATATCCTAGATATGGAGGGATGGAATTTAGAAAACAAATTCCAAATATATTTTCCTCATACTCTATGACATAAAATGGAGAGGTATTTTTAATGACTTGAGAAAATGGAAAACAAGTTTATTAGATTGTATAATGAAAAATTTACACGATTTTCATGATAAACCTATGGATGTTTTATCCCTTGTGCATGTAAAGTTAATGTCTTCATTTTTTTCCTAATCCGTATCAGTGAAAATAATTGGAAATTCAAGAATTTAAAAAAATGTAAGAAATGGTCTGATGTGCCATGAATGTTTACATGTAGATGAGCAAGTCTCAATTCTCTTATTAGGATAAGAAGTGAAAATTGAGTTTCTCTATGGTGGTAAGATCGAGAAATATTACAGTAAAATTAAATTACCAAATTCTCATTTTCATAAGTATGGTAAGAAGAATCATGGAAATTTTATAATGGGGGCTAGGATATGAATTTGATTTAGGAAGTATGTCCACTATGAATTTAATTGATAACGGTATAATATCACCTATATAATGGAATAGAAGAATACTCTAGCCAACCCGAAGACTGTTTTCAAATGTTAAAAATCAATAGAATAGTAAAATATGAGGATTTATGTACTAAAATAATGGTTTCTGATAAAATATAGTGACAACAACCTCTATGGCATAAATATTAAGGGTTAGGTTTATCTATCACAACTGTGGAGGCAGATCCTGGAAATGATTTGATGATAGGTATGGTAATTATTAATTCATGAATAACTAAAATACCATGTGATTTTGGTTCTATTATTTCATTAATATTAATAAACTTTATTGTAAATATTCAAGAAACGCCTCAAAACATGGATGTTGAGTTATTGTTAAATATCATGAATGTGTCAATGATTTAATTCCATGAATAAAAATCATTCACAGTTCTTATTTGTGGGGTGAGATTCATTTAAATTTTTGTGATAATTTATTTATAATCATTTGATTCTGTTTTGGGAATGGATTGGATTCTCATATATTGATCATACAAATAATTCCAAGAGGATTAAATCACCTTTGGAATTTAAAATCACCCTCTGATTCAATACAAGATCAAGGAGGAGGTAGAATATCCTTTGGTATTATCATCCGAAGCATGGATTTTTTCCCTCTAAGAAAGCATAACATTCACTTATGAATGAGACTATGGAAACCATCATGCTTAAAGAAATGTTCATTATGAAGGATTATACTTATTTATTTCCCATAAAGATGCATGTTATTCATCATAGTTGAGATATTTCATTTCTAGTTGAACTTATACTGATATCTTTACCAATATCTAATACACCATATTGAATGAAAATTATTGAACATGATGAGATGAAGAATAAATTATAATTGAATCTAAATAATAGTTTATATGCCAAATTGATTCATTGTGGTGTGCACCAACGATCTTCATCAAGAAGAAGTATGGCTCAACCAAACTCTTCATTTATCACTAGGAGCTCAAAAAATCAAGATAATAGAGAGGTATCCTATGTCATTGATAGGATATTTTTTTCAATCAAATACATTGGGATGAATATCCATCTAAGGTGGAAATTAATTTATGATACCCATAATTAATTATGAGAAAAGAATGTATTCTCAAAACATCCTCTCAAATTAGTTTTTGATATTATGAGTTCATAGTGATTCTTTTCAATCTATCTAATTATCTAGTGATTTTTATGGAATTGATGAATATAGTCTTTAGATATTATCTAAAACCTTTTGGAAGTCTTCATAAATGATATAATGAATTAATTTATAATAAAATCGGCATTTGAGGATCATTTGAATTCAGTGATAAAGACCATGGGATAGAAGAATCATTTTGAAATGTATTGTTAATATGAGTTCAAGATAAAGGAAGTGTCATTCTTGGTGAATATTACCTCCATATAAGGGATAACGGTTTACCCATCAAAGATATATGTAATCAAGGACTCACATAGACTAGTATATGAAATATAGATATGTTCTTTCTAGGGACTAACTGGGTATTAATGATGATTTAGGAGAAAGTTGTCTAAATTCTAAAACCCATTATCTAATATAAAATTTATTTAAGTAATGTATTTCTATAATAGTAAATGTGAAGATATATTTATAGAGGTAAAAAAGAGGGCCATCAGGGCGCATTTACTTACACTTCACAAAAGTGGGAAAATATCTATTGTATACAATGGTGCTAAAATGAAGGGTTTGGGATGTGTACTTTTGTAGAATATTATAGTGATAACCTAATCCTAATGGAATTTTAAAGTTAATGATAAAAAATATGCATAACATGATCTAGAGTTGGATATAGTGATATTCACATTAAAGATTTAATGACATATCCCCTATGGGAAAAATTTTGAAATATATATGGATCAAAAGAGCTTAAAATATCTATTCACATAGAATAAATTTAATATGATATTGTGAATATGTTTAGATTTATTCAATTATTATGATAGATTAATCCATTAACTTTTTGGTAAAGAATTAAAGTGACAGATTATCAAAGTAGAATATATCCTTCATTTTTATCAATGATGGGGACTGAGAAGGATCCAATACTCTTGGAATTGAAAAGTAAAAATATGGGAATAATACAATAATTTTCAACCAAATTTTCCCAAAAGAACAACTTGAAAGTAAATTCTTGAGGGGATCATGTAGTCCTATAAAGATTATGCATTGATAAAAAAGGTAGAGAATATTTCAGAGTTTACCTTTATGGAACATTGGGTTATATGGTTTGGAACCTAGATATGTGTTCCATAAAAACCAGATACTAAGTGGGAACTTCTGAATGATTGGTATATTTCATCCTTCCATATTTATATAATAATCACTAAGAATTATATAATTTATAATAAAAACTTATAGTGTGATTACATGAAGATGAAGATAGTGGAATTCCTATTTTGATGGTAGATATTCTAACAAGTCAATGATGAATGATAGAATTGTAAGGGTATGATGAAAAAAACTCCCATAAAATTATGGAAATGGGAAAATAAAACCATTTATTTTATTATAAGACTCCATAGGACACTTAAGTTATAAATTCCATCTAGGTGGTAGTCGGGCACCTTACAAATGTGGCACATTGACAAACATACTAAGATATACACAAGAGAAGTGGAAATATTGCATGGAGTGCCACATTCTATTATATATGATCGAGATCCTAGGTTTACCATAAGGTTCTAGAGATTCCTTCAGTGGTAATTTGATATTAAAATCAGTTTTAGTACTTATTATCCCCCTCAAATAGATGATAAGTTTTATAGGACCATCCCCATAATATAAGACACACTATGATCTTTTTCAATGGATTTATAATGATGTTGGGTTAAAATCCATACCCAAGTATATTTCTCCTAAAACAAAGACGTATTTTATATAATTAAAATGAAACCATATGAGGCTCTATGTCAAAAGCATTTTTGGACTCCGAAATGTTGGGATGTAGCTTGAGAGAGGAAGAAAATGGGACCGGACATTTCCCTTAAGATGTTAGAGAACATGCAAACCATTCAGTTTCATTTAAAATCTATAAAATATTGATTTAATATCAATATTTTTAGACATTAATGATCCATTTACTTTTTGGTTTCAGATAAGGTGATTGTTTATATAACATCATTGAATAAATTCATGAGGATTTATTAAAAAAAGTGAAATATTTTTCCTAGATACATCATCCCATTTTAGATCCTAGATCGCATCACAGTGGTGTCCTATCAACAATTAGTTACAACTAACCCATATCAAGTACTAAAATCTCGCTTTAGAAAGTAAATACTAGACCCCTCATAATTATTGAATCTAGATTTGGTTTTATTATACAAATACCTTTAATTTAAGGAGAAGTTGGTTAATATCTTAGATCATAGAGACACATTTCTATGAAACATGACAAACCACATTGTCAAAGTGTTGTTGTGAAACCAATATTCTGATGAAACAACATGGGAACTAGAGTAAGTGATCAATTATAATTACCCAGTCTATTTTCTCCATAGTATTTAATATAAAATATTTAGGTATAAATTCTATAAAGGGGGATAATGTAACACCATAGGTTTTAAAAGGGAATACTATGTTCAACAGAATATGAGAATTAAACACTGAAACCAAAAGGACCATAGTTATTAAACTGTGAAAATTATAACCATGTCATTTAATTTATGGGTATGAGTATTATTCAATACCTTATGAAATTTATATAAAGTTAATAAAGAAATAGGAAGGTATAAGTATTCATTTCTTTAAATAAAAATATTTATTTCAATAATGGTTATTATATCTTTTAGTGATAAAATATTATAATTAATCATTAGTAATATTTGAAATATTATTATATAAAAATATAAATATTTTTAAATCATAATATTGATATTAACCTATGGTAAAAATATTGTAGTTTTTGGAAAATAATATTTTTTAGTGAATATTGAACCCTAATATTTTTTTGATAAAATTGATAATTATTTTTAATAAATTAACTACTATCACTATCTTAATTTTATTTAAAATTAATAAAAATTTTATATATTTATATTAAATCCAATTAATTGAACTAAAATAATATTTATACTATATTTTAGTGTAAGTTTATATTTTGGATTTAAAAAACCCCCTTTCTGAAAACTATTTTGAAGTTCATTATGCTTCATCATTTTTAGTAATTAAAATAACCCATATTGTGGATTTATTTATGTAAAATTTCTATATCATATAGATCGATACTAATTTAAAATTTTTAAATAAATAATATTTATCATATAGTTAATATGAGATTATCATTTCATTAAAAAATGCATTTCTTAGAACACAATTTTTTCAAACTTGTTGTGTGATTAACTTGAAATTAGATTATCTAAATTATAAGATTTAAATTTATAAAAATAGATACCATATTTTTAATGAAAAAATATTATACTATCTAATGTGTTAAAATTAATTTTTTTCCATAATGGATTTGAAATTTACTAAAAAATATATATCCCATTTAAAGTAAAAAAACGGTTTACCTTGGGTAAATCTATAATGAAAAGGGTTAAAAATGAAAAAAAAACAAGTTTAATTATTATTTTGTGGGAATATTTATTCCTTATCTCTCACAAGTATTTTTCATTTTCTATTCTGGATACCTAAGTCCAAGAATGTGACATGGAATTATGGATAATTTTTTGTATTATATTTTTCTTCACTCACCTCAATTATATAATACCACCCACTCTCTTCTCCTTTCCACACATCCAAAATCCATTTGTTCAGAGAATAACTAACTAAATAAATCCATTATGTTCCTCACCTCAACCTAGAATCCTTGTTTTTATTACAATGATAACCTTGGACATCTTTTGGTGAAAACCTAAAAAGTTGTTCCATGATGTAGTACACTCCTTACCCAACCATTTATTATTATTTTTAATTCCATATGATTTTAATATTTTTAAATCATTATGATATAATATAATAATTATATTCTATATAATGAGATGTATTTATGTTGTTTTAATGTACTACTATAATTTCTTCCTCTCTCAAATGGGAAACAAAATCCTTAATCGGTACGATGGACGACCACCTCGCAAACTGACACAAATTATTTTCCACCACCGCTACACAGAGATTGATATAATGATATATTTAGTGTTCATATATTATATATGTGATGAAATTATACTTCATTAATTATAAAATCAAATAAACCTTCTTATATTCTATTTCATAGTGAATACAGTAATGTCGTTCATGAGTACGATGGACTACCGCCTCATGAAGCGATGATATTTATTTTCCATAGATACCTTATATGGAATTTAATTAGTAATAATTTTATGTTTATATGAAATATTAATTAAATTTTATCACATTAGATAAAAAAATATATCATATAACTTCATACATTTTCATCCACTAAAAAATGATAAATGCATTCATTGGAATTAGATTAGCTATTGAAGCTAAATTATGTCCCATGATCATGGCCATTAAATATTATATCCAACATGATTATAAATATATTTGGATTAAATAATATTTAACCATGTAATTGGATGTCTCATTTCCACAATCTAAAAATGTTCCATGGATAATTTGGACACCCTGGATAGTGTGCCTTCATCTGATGAACCGTATCAGCCTGGACATCACACATACTTACGTAGAAGAAAATCTAGTTATAGATTCTCCTTCACAGAGATATATTATTTAAAAAAATTTGAGATTTTCATGTGGGGCCATATATTTTCAATCACATTTTTTCAGTTTTAGGTGTGTGGTGACCTGTATATTGGACTCCATAAACCCACTTGTGATATCTTTCTTTAAATCTATTTAACAAAAATTCATTAGAATGGGTTCACCAAGGTCCTAGACATATTGGATAATATTTTTATGGTTAGTTAATTAAATGATATTATATATTTATATAATTATAATAATTGAACGAAAAAGAAACACATACCATCTTTTCATCAGCAACATCAAAAAATTTAAGTGTTACTCAAGGATGTGTACAACCTACCAGCTCTAGAATTGTAATATAGTTTGATTTTCATAAAAAAATTCCAATTATTGGTTTTAAAATCATAGTTTATGTAAATAAATGATAAATATTTAATTTTTACCACTATATATATTATGTATTAGTAATATCAATGATATTAGTGAACATAATAAATCAATTTTGGGCGTATGAGATGTTCATCACAAAAACATTCATGATGAAATTAATTTGTTAAGAAACTAAAAAATATATGGTAACATTTAAAATAAAATAAATAATATACTTTAAAAAGGATCTATATCATATTACTAATTAACATCAGTTTATTATTCTCAGTGATAAAGAATAGACGCAGAAAATAAGGCTCAATGTAATTGAACTTTATAACCCACATTTTCTTCATATTATTACCATTTTCATTGTAAATCAATTTCCCTATATTTAAATATTTAGAATGTATCTAATTTATATTTATATTTATATTAAATTTTTTATAGTATTATTCTATGTTATTTTTATTGGTTAATAATTTCCTTACAACCATATATCAAATTCCTTTTTAAGGTATCTCTTTTAATTATGTTATGAGATAATATTATGAAACCCATTCATTTTCATGGGTAATTTTATTGATTATGTTTACTGATTGATATGATTATATGGTGCAGATATGAATTTGTATAAAATTAATTTTATGGTTAGGATCAAAATTATGTGGAACTCTAATGAACTGGGTAATGTTTTAGTCTAATGAGATGCCATGTATTGGATTAGGGAGTTAACCTAATCAATTATGGGACTGTCAACCACATGACATTGTCTTGGAAGTTAGAATTGAATTATATTTTCATCATGCTTTTTGTCATTACCAATTTAGAATGTCTCCAAGATATTATGATACAATTATACTTATTTTATGCTCCAATTTAATTATTCATGTGGCTTCTCTTTTATGATATCATGTTATTCCTTGACACGCATTTTATGCATTCATATCATGATTACTCCCTTATAGGGACTTTCATCTCACCCATTTCATTAATTTATTACCTAGATTATGCTTTGAGTATTTATGCTCTTTATTAGATTTTAAGAGCTCAATATGTATAATAAAATAAGGATTCCATGTTTGAATCTATTTTTATTTATTTTGAAACTATTATATCAAATACACAAGTGATTTATGATCCTTGAGTCATAATTATTGGATAATTATTTTTAAGAATCATGTAATAATAGTTTTAAATTTATTGGGTAACAATATAATTTTACTTTATTAATAAATTATGAAAATGAATATATATATTCAAAGTGTGTCCCAAAATATAAAAAAATTAGGAAAGGTTCATTGATAAGTCTATTTAAGTTGTCTAAAGTTTCTATGATCATTTATTATTGATCAATCAATCAGAAGTATAAATATTATTCTTTCAGAATATTGATGGTGTAAGAAATATTATTTTAATATATTAAGTAAATTTTCAAATTCATCTATATTATGGATTTATGTAAAAAAAGCATTTCATTTTTTAAATGTAATATCCTACTCGTACAAATAGAAAAAACATTCATTTTACATAGAATTATATGGGATATTAAATTATGTAATTATCATATATGAATTATAATTTTGTATAAAATATCATATTTCATAATTAAATTTCTATTTTAACCTACAATTTAAGGTTGTGGGGGGAAATACAACACATAATTGAAGGATGAGGTAGTCTATCCACACACATGACAACGTTTTCAATTTTTTAGTGAATTTGGAAAAAGTTTTAAAATTGATATTACATTAGTAACCATTTGTATAATAGAAATATGTTTTATCATACCATCATAGATATGGGGTAATTTAGGGGTGTATAATAATAAATTAATAAGAAATTTTTTTTGGAGAGTATTACATTTTATTTGGAAGTTATCCCTTCAGTATCTCTTTAAGGATCCTTAGCATGATCATTAGGTGAGACCAATAATAACATGTGTGGAAAGGGTGTTGATGAGGGAATATGGTTGACATTTTTTTGATCTTAATATATATAATCAATATATAAATTGGTCGGAGGCGGACTCCTTTTATAAGTAAAGGAAATGAAACATTTGAAAAAACATCATTTATCTATAACAATACTCAACTATTTATTTCAAAAGTCTCCAAAATGGCCAATAATTGTGTGGGTTAGGAGATAAGTTTCCCACTCCCACCACCATCAGATATCCATAATTATCACCACATTTGTTTTTATATCCACTATATTAATCCAATTTTAAGTAATTTACCTTAACTGTGGTAAATCCACTTTGGCTATTAGAAAGAACTATTAATAGAAAAAAATTAAAATTGAAATTAATTAATAATTTAAACAGGAAAATTTTAATACTTCAAATTATTTTTCATATATAAATATTCCATAAATTATATATATTAATTTTATTATTCTCTAAAATAACGTATAAAGTTGTTTCTTAGAAAAAATATCATTTTCAGAACAAAAGTGTGAGATAAGGTTATGAATTTTTATTATATTAAAGAAATATATTTCATTATTAATAACAACTAAATTTTATGTTACTTTTATTTGATAGAAAACAACATTTACCAAAATATTAAAAATATGTTTTTTACTAAGATTGGAATATAATATTTTGTTGAAAGTATAAACATTGATATTATAAATTTGAAACTATATATTCAAAATGAATAAAAATATTAATAAAATAAATATTTTATAAAATAAATGTTTTTATAAAATTATATGTCTCTCTTATATAATGATAAATCTTAAAAGTCGCTTATATGGAAAAACTATATTTTTTCAATATTCATCTTAAAATAGATTATTTTAGAAAGTAGTAAGAAATATTCCTATTATTATTTTTACAATATTAATAAAAATAGAATTCTCATATTTTTTTAACCATTATAAGGTACAGAAATTTATTTCAAAATAAGAATTGTATAATATATATTTATTTATTTATTTATTTATATTTAAAAAATATTAATTTATTCTAAAATTTCAAATTTGAGTTTAAAAGATAAAAAACATTTTAAAATCTTAAATTCACATAATAATTACATATATGTGCATAATAAAATATTTCAGGTATATAAAAATCATACATAAATACTAATAAATCCATAAAAGTCAGCTTATTTCTGAAAATGGTATTTTTTTTCCCAAAAATCACACTTTTTTAGAAAAAAATTATTTTAAACTAATATTTACATTACAATTCATAAAATTAATTATAATTTGTCAAATTCTATTTCAATGAAGTTTTATTTTGAATTTTAAGTAAAATTATAATATACAATGGGAAAATTGAAGGGACATAATTATTTAAAATACTAGTAGTTCTTCTTATTAGTTTTTGTAAAATATTAGAAAATCCATAATCAATAAATAAATATAATATTTTTTTAAATATTCATTTATATATGATATAAATTATTTTCATTAAGGAAAATTATATCTCATAAAATGATGGATTCCAAAACATTATAATGATTTAAGTAATTTTGTATAAAATAAACATTATAATTATAAACACATGTATTATTATATTTCATAATTAAATTACACTTATTACTTCCCATTATTTAATGAATATGTTTTAATGCTCTAAATATATCATAGTTTCATTTTAGTTCAGTATTGTATGCTAAGTAAGCAATCAAACATATTTAAATTAATTGTTGGGAAACATATATTAAAATATTAGGTTATTATATTTACTCCCTTTAAATAAAATTCATCTTTGAAATTTTAAAACTCATATAATTGGATTAATTTATATAGATATCTCTTAATTTACCATATAATGGTAGGTGATCATCAGCCAATTTTATAAATGTATTGAGAGTTTCTATTAAGAAATTTTATATAATCCCTTCGTAAAGAGGGATAATCCATTCCTAATTAAATCTAAATAATTTAATAAGTGACAAAATTTTAAGGAATAAGATTCTTTAAACTATTAATACATTCCATTTACAATGGATATATTAATTATATCAACAAATATTATTAATTTATAGCTTAATTTGAAATTGGTCAAATCTTACATGACCCAAGACAATGAAAAATATATAGTGAAAATCACTATCTACCTCAACTATATTCTCTGAATACAATTATCATTTTTCTCATGATAATAGAGGTGGTGGGTTTCATTTTCCCTATTTATACATTCTATTGGTTCATTGGGTTGTATAGTGACAAAATTCCTCACATCTAAAATAAAAAATTATTAGGGAATCTTAAGATGAAAATTATCTTCCATTATTATATCCTAATTTTTCCTCCACTGTTTGTTGATCGATTCCATACTTTACTAGAACAAAATAATCGTCAAGTCCTCTTGAGTAAATTCAAAGCTTGTTTTCATACATTATTAACACGTATGATTTCAAACATTCATTCAATCATCTTATGTATCACCTAATTTCCCACAAGACTCCATACTTATTTTTTTGTAAGGTTCATGATTTAGATTTATTCTCACATGGTCAATTATATATTTTGATAGTTGGTTTAACATAATCATTATATTTATCAGTTCAAATCCCATTATAATGGGTTGATTTTTTATCTATTAATCATATTATTCTTCTCATCTATGGTTAACCCAGTTTCATATGGTTGCAGCTATCACTAAAACAAATAATGGGTTAACATGACTAGTGAACAATTATAATTATAAGTTAATTGTCATATTTACCCAATGGTAAATTTAATATGATTATTTATTACGTTATAATACCATCATGTTAGCCTAAAATTCATATAGTTCATGTTATATCACATAATTATTAACTTATCTCATACTACAATTAACTTATATTAATATTATATAATCATATATCATCCATTAGTTAACCCTATTTCATTAATTATTTATTTGAGTTGAACGTAATTTTAGTTCCATTAGACTTATCAACCAAATCCATCAACATAGCAGTTAAATTGATCCTTTATGTTTTTTCAAAAATATTATATTGTAAGGAATGTACATCCCCATGGAATTTAAAACTAGGTGAAAAATTAGGCCCATTTATCTTTCACCTCGTTATGATTTAGATAAAACCCAGCAAACAATTTTTGAGGTTACTAACACTAGATACATCATATCTATAACCTACTTTCAATTTTAGTATCTATTTGTGTATATCAGTGTTTGGAAAAGAATATACTGAAAATATTAAATAAGCATAAAGACGTTATCATAGAATTATTCTTCTCCCTCAGACATATCCTTAGTATTTTCATTAATTTTTATTATTGTATTCTATAAATACAACCAAATTAAACCCCAAGCATTATTAAACCATTAAATGATACAAAAATTCTTGACTAAATCTAAACATATATTAATATTTAACATTAGTTCAATAATTTGAAAATAGTGTCTCATATAAAAGTCATAAAATACCAATAATTTATGTTTTAATTTCTTTGATGACTAGTAACATATAAAATCAATTACATAATAATTTTGAACATTTATCAATAAATGAAATCTTCTAGACACACTTCTATAATTTTAATATGTTATACATATCTTCATAACTTGGGGAATGTGATAATAAGAATGTTTAATATGTCAAATGTTCAGTAAGGTTAAGATTAATTGATAACAAAAAAATATAACTACCAATCAATTTTTTTTCATTTTTAGAAGCCGATTTATGGGTTCTCGCAACCCCTCTACATGAGACCAGAACAACCACATTCACCAAAACAAAAACTACCAAAAGTCACAAACCATGATTATAAAATCACAAACCAGGGCATAAGAACATCAAAAATGTTGTCCAAATCCACCAAGGATTACCGTGAGCATCCCCCAGAACGACCATCAACACCGACCCAAATCCTCCCGTAAAGAACTCCATAGAAACTCGCCCAGCCTTCAAGTGATGAAATGGACCTCCAGGATCCATCCCCATGGAAATCAAAGAAATCCAGAATGAAGATGACCATATCCTAAAGTCATTAGCACTCTGACCCGCAAACAACCCAAAAGTACCACCAAAACACATTAAGAGCAACAGGAGAAACAAACCCAATCAGTCTGAAGGTGAACCTCATAAGAAAATGAAATGTTACTGAAGCATAGCCTTATCCTATTATTTCATTCATCCCTATACATATTCCAATTTATTAACCATACCTTAGCATCAGGTTATTCCCCAGTAACATCTTCAAATCGATTCGCCATTTTGTCCCATGTTCGGATATATTTTTCTTTGCTTATTTTTCGATCATTGAAGACTCTCATTAAGATCAAATCATGTTTTTCAATCCACTTATAATGATCACTGTTGACCTCCACTTTGATAGGTCTTCCCATCAAATCAGCCTCTTCTTGAGGGATGTTAACATAAATAAATTCCTCTACCATGTCCTCTTTGGATAAAATGATGGGTTCTTTTATGTTCTTTCCCGTTTTAGTAGCTATTCCCATTTAATTATTTTTCTCCTTTGACAAAACCTGGAAATCCTCTTGCATGACAACCATGGAAGAAGACATTTTCTTCTCACCTGTTTTAGATTTTTTACCTGACTGTGTTTCCATCAGCTTCAGTAAAAATGAGTAGTCCTTACTTTCTCTCCCTTTATTCTTCTTAAGTAACTTCCCCTCCTCATGGACCTTGTCAACTCCCGAACCCCCCTCAATCTGTCCATCCCCTCCAACCTAGGCAGACTCATTGGTGTCCAAACACTTGAAGGATTTGTATGTCATAACCCAATCCTATATCAAATAGTTCCCTCTTGGTATCATGGTGCCCCCCAAAGAAGCAGCACACTTATCAATTATAGGTGAACGAACTGACTCCGCATAAGAACTAATACCTTGAGTCATGGGAACTCCCACATGAGTTTCATCAATAACCCTTTCCATCTCAGAATGGATACCATTTAAACCAGAATCAGTGCCAATACCCACTCCATTGCACTATGTATTCACTACCATTTGGTCTTTCATACCATTAAGATCTCCAATAAACCTATTGAAGACATCCTTGACCTTGGGTTCAAGATAAAGAGGAACTGGCTTCAAAGACTCTTCATTTTGGGTAATACGATTAGGCATTGAAACATCCTTCTTCACCGAAGGATCCATATTTCCAGCAAGCAAGATTAAACCACTATCAACAGGGGATGCGGTCGCATCATCCTTTTGTAAAGAGATACTAGTACAATGGGATCCGAGGTACCCACTGATTTCTTCTTTGGGGGAACAATTCCTCTATCATCCAAATTTTAATATTTTTGAAACAGTGTGTGACAGTCCCATTGAATATGACTGAATTGACAATAACAAGTGTAGAAATCATACCACTTCTCAAAATCCACCGGTTGTTGGCACAGAAGCTCATTTTTAACCTCGATCCATACTTCTTCAATAGGAGGTTTGGATGCGTCCACTTCCACGTAGAATCGAGGTGTTATAGGATGGCACAAAGTCCTCGACCACTCATCAAAAGCCAAAAACTGTCCAACCAAATTTCCTAACAATTGCAGAATAGTGGGATTTTGTAAGGGAAGGGCAAGACCCAGAAAGCTCACACAGATCTCTACAGAGGGGGAATCCCTCTTCCAATGGAGATCGTAGCTCCAACGAAGAAGAGAGAAATGGTGACCTTCATAGGAACGAAGGCCATTGGACCAAAATGCAGAAAAATTCATCATTATTGGAGAACTATAGAGTGAAGTGACGTGGGTCTAGGAGCCCAACGACAACGCGATCTTATAGGGGGGAAAGATTCATTGGCGAAACAGGGGAAATTATCTAGCGATGGGCATCGTCAGCCAAAGAGAGCTATTATAGATAGTCCATGGAGATTATATACCTTGGAGAACTCCTGTAAGGAGAGTGGAAGTGAAGGATCCCCTCAGTGAAGGGTCTGGACTTTCAAGAAAAGTTGAATTCGGGGGAAGTCAGGTAGGAGGGATGGATCATAGAACGGCGAGAAGTCAGGTAGAAATATTGTGATCAATATCATGAGTAATAAATCTAGGGAGATGAAATAATAAGATCATGGAATCATGGAATATTAAAATACAATATAAGATATGAAATCATAAAAATAATTCAAAGGTAACTCATGTTACGATCATCAAATGTTAAAAAAATTTCCATGTTGGATTAGGTTAACTCACAAATCCCTTATAGTTAATCTCATGAGATATAGTTTATTACTAAATTTATTGAAGGGATAAATGATTTTCTGCCCACTCATTAATTAAAATCATGTTCATAGGGTAACCAATTATGGACTATACATAGTAGAAAATTTCCTATAATTTATTATGTTTACTCTATACTTATGTACATATCTTCTGAAGAGATATAAACAATTTCCCAATTAATTGGAGGGATATACAATTCTAAGCCCACCAGTTGAAAAAATATTGTGCTTAAGATAGCTTAATATAAACCATAAATAGTGGATGAAGTCCAATTTTATCACCCCAAGACAGTAAAATATTTTCATGTTTCAATAAATATTATTTTTTCTCACATTATACACAATACCAAGTTAGTCAAACACTATACATAAAATTATGTTAGCTTGCATTACATACAATTCTGGATCTTACGGCCTTTTAATAGAGAATTAATATTAAAAATAAATTTTGGAAATATTAAATAGTTTATTTTTCAAAATAGACTTTATTTTTGAATTCATAATATTAAAATTATCCTAGGGTAAAGTTTTAGTATTTTTCTTAGAATTTTTATTTCTTGATTAATCGTGAAAAATAATGCATTTTTTAAAACATTGCATATTGATTTAAATAATTATTATTGTAAATTATATTTTATATAGTTTTTTAAATTCACAATAGATAAATTATTCATATATTAATACAATTTATGGCATTTTAATCGGTTTTATATTGAAATTTGATATAAAAACATATTTAGATTTTGAATGATTCTACCAAAAAAGCCAATATTCTTGCCACTTGTGAGGGATTAGTATTAATCATAATTTTCCAACTTATTTGACTTGAATTTATAAGAATGTACATAAATGAGTTTATTCATTTTGATATTTGTGGTGTAGTAATTTAATCTTATTTTTTGAACAAAATTTTTGGTGAATGTGATGAAAATTTATTATGGTGATAAAGGTAAAATTATGCTTAAAAAATAGCTAAACCATAATCATGGGGTCCAAATGACCTCGAACCATGTCCAAAACCCATATTATTTCAATATTTTGACCAAATAACCTCTTGGATCAAATATTATGTGTTATAGGGATATATTAGATATAATTTCCCAATAAAAAATTATAAGTAAGGAAAAAGGAAAAATGAAAAATTACATTACCTAAAACATTTATAAAACATTGGGATATGTTAAAAACATCATAAATTAGGTTATATATAGAGTCTTAAACGAAAAATGTGTTAGTTTTATCATTAAAATTTATCATTAATTTTGATAGATGACTTAGTAACATAAAAATTGTAAGAGATTCCGACATAGTGATTATTTAGTTATTTATTAACAAAAATAAATGATAATATAAATATTAAAAGTGGAGTAAATTGATTGAATTATTTTCAATGTATATTTTTTAGATCAATATATAATTTTAGAAATATATAATCTTAATATATTTGAATTTAAATATAGTATTAATATTTTAAATTTAAAATTAAATAAATAATGTCATGATTGATATTCATGTTATTTAACAATAAAAGATATGTTATTAAATTATTTAAAATTTATAAAAATTATATAATCTGAAAAGTGATTTTTAATTTTTAATAAATATTATATATGATATATTAATGAACCAATTTATATTTATAATTATCACATTGACTCGTATATTGTAAAAACCTTTGTTAACATGGTCTGGGTATAAACAGTGTTTTAGCACACCATATGCGCATTTTTTAAACATTATTTTCAAAAAAATGGGTTTATTAGTCAATAAATTAGATATCATTTAATAATTTATTGGATATTTTTTTTAATAAATCTCACTTCATTTTAATGTCAATGATTAAATTAATTAGGTTATAAAACTAGATGTTTTAATATAAACCAAAATGATCAAAGTAGGGAATCATAGAATTTAAGGAGAACATTTTGTATAATGCACAAATTTGTGTTTGGTTGGTGTTTTTATAAAAAAATTACTTATTTTTATTCCATTATACTTCCACTTTTGAGGCACATTAGTTATGTTATACCTGCCATTAATGAATACTTTTTTATATTTACAAGAGTTTCACTCCCCCTCCACTATAAAAGGAAAGCACTCTACCCCTTCATCATACATTTCATGAAAATTTGGATCATCCAAACTCTAGAAAATTCGTATTCCAGAATCTCTCCCTTAAACTTATAATCATAAATTTTTTATGAAATCAACCTATGTAAGACCTTTGGTACAAACCAAAAAGAGTTACCTGATTAAGAGGTACATCTTAACTCAAGATGTTCTAATTTACTTATTTCCCCACCCATTATTTTATAATTATTCCATGTTTACATAACAAGGATATCATAAATATACTAGTATATTTTTCTTATATGTGTTTGACCTAGACTTTCACAAACTCCCATATAATGTGTAACGAAAATACTGTTTATGTGAACAATGAACTACCGCCTCATGAAATGATGAATGTTCTTTCTTCCTTCCCCACCTATAATTGTGGTAATAATGATGGAAACTCATTTTAAATTTTTTATATATTAAATTTATTAAATATTTAATATTATAATAATGTTTTACAACACTTATCGTTACACTTTCCATTTTGTGTAAAATTGATAACATCGTTTGTGGAAGTGTGTTTCACCACCCCCTCAAATCGAGGTGATTCGTTTAGACTATACATAGAATGTAAAATTGATGGATTTAATTAAAAATATGTAACATAAATTAAATAAATATGATATTAATGAAAAAATTACCATTCTATTAATATAATACCAATTATTTTATTTATTACCCTTCCACACATATAAATATATATAACATTCTTCGTCTACGTGTGGACTATCGACACCTCGACAAGATGTGATCCATTTTACATCACATGAATTATATATATAACTATATGTGAATAAATTATAATGTATTTTTAATGTAATTATAACTATGTAAATATTGAATTTACTTACCTTCTTTCCTTATTGATCATTGAAAAATGGGAACGTTACTCATGCGTATGTGTGGAATACAGTCTCCGTTATTATAACATTGGATCATCTTTTATAAAAATATTTAATAATTGATTTTAAAATTATAATTGACACATATATAGAATATATATTTCTTTATTATTTGTCTTTTGAAGTTATATAATGACCCAATTGATCAAAATTTCACATACCAAGCTTTTTTTGACATATAAAATGAATTCAGTCAAAATACACAATGTAAACTTAATCAGTAACATAGTTGTACACAACATGGTAATAAGTGAAATAAAAGTAACGGTTAACATGAAAATGGTTATGAATATAGTGGATAATTAACATAGTTGTACTATACATGAATCCAATGGACGTCCACACAAAAGAAAACACATGGTAATGAAATTTCATCTCAATTTACATTCCACTGAGACTAATTTGTTATTATGCACCAATTCACTTTTATTTGGTGTATAGACACAATTTTTACATGTTATTTCATGAATAAACTTAATCGAATGATATTATATATTTCATTTTATATCATTTTATCATAGGGATTATGATTTAAATGCTTCAGGGTGGTGTTTTGCACTTTGGAATATTTAAATGTCATTTCACGTTTGAATGTTTAAATAATCTTTAAATGGGTTTTTCCATTCATTAACATAAAAATACCTTGTTGTTATTAAGAATACACTAGATAACTATTGATAAAACTATATACCTTATTATATATATATGTGTGTGTGTGTGTGTGACAAGGAACATTTTTTATTAATTAAATTCATGATTAAATAGTTGAGAAATGATTTGGACTAATAGATGTGGGTAGGGTTTAGTTATAGATATCCCCTTGATGCATCGATAATATTTGGAGATGAGTCAGTTGTCCAAATTAGATTTTTTTAAACTATCTTGATAATAGATATTGTTGGTATAGTGGTTCATGTACCAGATCGATGTCATCCAATATTATTGTATTGCCTTCATTTTAGTTATCTTTTTATCAATCAGATTTTTTGTCGAAATATATAAGGATGCATTTCATTATTAATTCATTAATTAAATAGAGTCTATTTTTATATTCTTACCTTTCTATAGTAAATTTTCCTTTCTAGTTATTTTAATGACATGTGTTATTGTTTATTAACATTTTTATGTTAATTTATTCTCATTGAATCATTATTTATTCCACTTTATTCACCCTTTATGACCATTTGAGATCACCCATATTGTGTTTTATTTCCCCTAGTTATGGATATGTGTCCATTTAATAATATTTCAAGGAAGAATTTTGTTTCATTTTATTATGTATCATGTTTTTATTTTGTATTTCCCAATGTATTATAGGTATCATGTATTTAATCTGGTTTTCCAAAATAGATAAACTGATCGGTCCTTCAAGATTTGATACCTTTTAATAATTCCAATTTAATTAAACCATTAATGAGATCTAGGATTATAGGGTATGGGTATTACAATTGGTTTAAAATGAAGTATAACAACAACATTGGAAACTAGATTTAGAAAACATATAATAAATAACATAACCCTAAGTTATAATTTTAGTATAAGTATAGAAGAACATCCTAGAATTTTGGTAACGTAGAGATTATGAGGGTATTCCTAGTAATACATCCATGTCTAAATGTTAAAAGTTTTTTTGGTTCTAGAACATATGATCCCTGGTGTAACAACTCCAAAAAGGTGTGCCAAGACTGACATGGTGAAACCTGGTGCATGATGATATGCCATAATGCACACCAGGTTTTACACACTTAAGAGATATGCTTCGGATAATCCACATTTTTATACATAAATAAACATGAAGTATTTAAGTACAATATGAATAACTTAGGATAATCATAAGGTGTCATAGATTAATAAAATATGATCCTTGATTTATGAATTTTATATAGTTAATTTTTCATGATTATGTGGTTTTATTTTTGGATAAGTATTGCTTTCAATATTCACTCTGGTTTTAGTCAATGGTGGGAATCCGAATGAGTTGGGTTAACATTAAATGTGATAGAAAAATTCATGATGATTTGTTAAATTGAATAATCACTATAGGGATGTATGTTCTGATTATTCCTAATCATTTTTCAAGGAACTTGATTAACAATGTCTACCTCAACCAAATCTCGAACCTACCAAGGAAGAGAGGGAATGAGTTTTCTAGGAGTTTGGGTAATGGAGAGATTGGAGTGAATAAGATTCGGTTTTTTCCATGTCAAGAATGTGGAAAGGATCACCGAAGTGAATGTATTATATGAACATGAAGAAGTTTTGATAGTGGAAAACAAATATATAAATAATGTAACTACAATAGAAAAAAATTACGAGTTTGGTTAATGAAATGGATTAGAATATTGGCCTCCCTACGTCATCATCAGAGGATAAATTATTTAAAATTAGAATGAATGGTAATTAAGAAAATCAATGTCCCATGAGGAAAATTGACAAAGACAATTAGAAAGGTGGTACGAGTAATGGTTAAATTACTACTGATGAAGAGACTATAGGTGAAATGTAAAGGAAAGAGATGTTAAGTAATAGGATGAGGTATCCTTGTTAAAGGAATTATGATTTTGTGGAATAATCAATGTCTTTATGTATTTGGATTCAATAATTATGAATTATGAAAAAATATAATATTGTCCAATAGTACTTTTTCATTTTGTATTTGACATCATATGTAGAATTTTACCAAGAATAGTGAATCATAAAAATGTTTAAATTTTTGTAAAAAACATGACTAAGGGAAATAAAACCCTTAATATATTTCTAATGTGAATATAATGATGAATAAATTAATTATTCAGATAACTGATGACTACCTTGAAACTGATTAATGACTTGTCAATAATTGGTTTATACTATCAAGCATAGAGTTTACAACGCATTTAGATTAATGTTATATATCCAGTACCATGTGTTTTACTACAGTAAAAAGGTAAAATGCATGATCCAAATCAATTATTATGGTAATTAATGTAATTACCATATTTTAAGAGAATACAAGATGAATGTGTTAAAATTCTTTATATGTAATGACTAAAGAGGTACTTCATGAATATTGAAGGCTAATGATATGTTCATTTTAGAAATTCATTTACTCCCTTACAATGTGTTGGATCATAATCTTTCGTAAAAGTTAACGATTTATTAAATCACTGATCATTGGGTGAGATTTTAGAGGTTAACGTATTACTTAACCATATGATTTATCACGTTTGAAAAGATGAATTAGAAATATTTCAATATGTAACAAAAAGAAAATATTTCATTTATGAAATATAAATGTATATTTACTTATATTCTTATAGAATGAAATAATTCTTAAATAGTTGGAAAAGTATCTTAAATGAATGTTGTTCGGATATCATCATTATTTTATGATATCAATGATGTTTATTCACACCTCAAGGTTATGTGTTTTTTCTCTAAAACATTCAGTTGAACATGTTCTATATCAGTCTCCATCAGAACATGATAGTTAGATTTCCCTTTAATATCCATAGTTTTCACTAATGTTCTCATATTTGAAATCCTAGTTTTCTGATGAAATTTTTATTTCAATTTCCCTCTTCTTAAGAAGAGTTTTTATTTACCCTATTTATGATTTTTTTTAAACAAAATTATTTTCAAATATCTATTCCTCGATACCTGAGATAGTGGTTAAATTGTGAGGATGAAATTCAATTAAGGTGGGAAATGTGACATGGAAATAATTAAAATATTTTTATGTTACAATAAATATTATTCTATCTCCCATTATACACATCCCCATGTTAATCTTAGACTATACAGCACACTGATTTAGCTTGTGTTAAATGCACGACTGGGTTTTACCAACATTTAATGGTATATCTAATACTAAATTTTTCAAATTTTATAAATTTTATTTGTCAAAATAAACCTCATTTTTTTAATATAAAATGTCACAATTAGCTTAGTTTGTATTTTTGATTATTTTTCTGAAAGGATACATTTTTTAAGAACATTTATAAATAATGCATTTTAGTTAAAAAATTAATTTCATTCAAATAATGATTAATGATAAATTATATATTATATAGTGTTTTAATGTAAAAATAGATCAATTTTTCATATTTTAATCCAATTTTGGAAATTTTAATGGTTTTTATATTGAACTTAGATATAAAACTTATTGAACATTTAGACATTTCTACTTTAAAATACAATATTCGCACCGCGTGTGTGGGATTAACATTAATCATAATTATCGCACTTCTATTATTTGAATTTTGAAAAATAGAAATACATAGTTGAAATTAGTTTAATATTTTTTAATAAGATAAACTTAATTTTTGACCAAAAATATTTTTGAAAGTGATTAAAATTAAATTAGGTGATTAAGGTAAAATTAAGCTTAAAAGGGACTAAACCCTGATCGTAATTACATAAATGACCAGGAAGGTTGAATAAAAACCATTGGATGCCAATATTGTTACAAAATCCCCTATTAGTCTAAATTTTATGCTATATATGGATATTATTAAATTGAAGATCCATATATTAAATGTTATTTAAGGAGAATGAAAAAATGTTACATTCCATACCCTTAAAGTTAACAAAACATTGAGATTTGTAGAAAACATAATATTTTAGTCTATTAATATCCAATTGAAATATATACATTACAATTTTATCATTATAATTTATCATTAATTTTTCATTATCATTTAGTGACATTAAATCCTTAATAGATGCCAATTTAGTAATTATTTAGTACATAATTAACTAATATAAACGATACTATAAATATTAAAAGTGAAGTAAATTGGTTGAATTATTATCATTGTTAGTTTTTTAGATTAATATATCATTTTATATAACTTTAAACCTAATATAATTAGATTACGATATTCTTTTTGATATTTTAAATTTTAAATTAAATAAATAATA
Organism: Viscum album; assembly: GCA_963277665.1. Lineage (NCBI taxonomy): Eukaryota > Viridiplantae > Streptophyta > Magnoliopsida > Santalales > Viscaceae > Viscum > Viscum album. Next base: position 1,668,886,886 of record OY728145.1, read on the forward strand.
TCAAAATTGATATTTTTTTATTTTACAATATATGATATTTTGTTAGATTATTTACAATTATTAGAAATCCTATATTCTGAAAATTTATTTTTAAGTGTTAATAAATATTAAGTATTTGATATTAATATAAAAATTTGACTTTAATAGTTAACATATTGAACCACAATGTTTAAAAACATTGTTAACACAATAGGAGTTTAAGCAGTGTTTCAGCACATCACATACGCTTGTTTTAAAATTAATTTCCAAAACACATGGGATTTTTATTTTATTAATTAGATATAATATTAATAATTAAGTGGATATATATTTTATACTAAATCTCAGTTTATTTTAATCTTAATAGATATATTAATTAGATTACAAAACATAATTCTTAACAAAAAACAAAATAATAAAATTGTGAAATCTTAGAAATTATAGAACAAAGTTATTATTATAAACAAATTTTTTTGTGGAAGAGTGTATTATATACCATTATTCCACTTTAATGCATTATTTTACTATTTTTAGGAACATTAGGTGTGTTATAACTCCCATTAATGAATACTTTTCGGTATTTACAACAGTGTCACTCCCCCTCCACTATAAAAAAGCACTCTACCCCTTCCTCACACATCTCAACCACATTTTCTCATCCAACATCTATAAATATAGCCTCCCAAATTTCCTTCCCTCAACCTTGGAGCATACCTTCTTGATGATATAATATTAATTAATCCCTTTGGTATAAACCAAAAGGAGATACCTGATAAAGAGGTAATATCTTCCCTCAAGCTCTCCTAATTGATTTTTTTCTTCACCCCTTAATTTATTATTATTCCATATTTATATTATAGAAAAATTTTCATCAATATAATACTATGATATTATGATAATTTTTATATGTATAATTACACACACTCCCATCTAATGGGTAATGAACACAGTATTTATGTGAACTATGAACTACTACCTCACAAAACAATGGTTGTTCCTTCTTCCTGTATAGCCTCTCATGGTGGTCATTAAGATGAAAACTCTATTTATATATATTTCATATGATATTTATTATATCATTAGTCTTATTTAATTCTTTTTCAACACATATATTTCATAATATCCATTTTGTAAAAACAAAAAAAAAATTCTAGTAGTATGGACTACCACCCATTAAAGTGATTTTATTCGTTCACACTATAAACAGAATGTATAGAGGATGTTTTTAATTAAAAATAAATGAAATAATTTAAATAATGATGGTATTCAATATATAATTACCTTTATTTAAATATTATATAAATCATTTTATTTATTACCCTTTCACACACTTAATAAGTGATAACGGCGTTCGCGGAAGTGTGGACTACCGCCTCCTCAACACAATTTGATACTTTTTTATCATAATATATATATATATATATATATATTAGCATATATTATTAAATAATATGGTATTTATGATATAATTATAATTATTGAAATATTCATTTTAATTACATTCTATCCATTACAATCACTGAAAACTGGGAACATTACTCATGTGTACGTATGACCAACCGTCTCCATAATGGTAACATTACTTAATTTTTCATAACCATCATTAATTATTGTTTTTAAATTATAATTGATGTATAAATATGATATTTATTTCATTATTATTATTCTACAGATTTTATTTATTGACCCCATTAACCATATGATTTCCTACAAAAGTTTTTTTGACATATAAACCGAATATAGTCAAAACACCCGAAGTAAATTGAATCATTAAAGTAGTTGTAAAAAAACAAGTTAATATGATAATTAAGAGTAATGATAAAGTTTAAAATAGTCATGAATAAATTATATAATTATCATAAATTTTTTATATTTTAATTTAAATGACAGTCACAAAAAACGAAATACAATGTAAGGGAATTTTGTCTCAATTTACATTACATTGAGAATTATTTTTTATTACGAACCAATTCACATTTATTTGTTGTATATACTATTTTTTACATTTTATATCATGAATCTAATCGTTGTCATGATATTCTAAGTTTCATTCCATATTATTCCTTCATTGGGATTGTGAATTAAATGCTTCAAGGTAGTGCGGGACACTTTTTATAGTTTAAATGTCATTTCTGTCAAGATTATTTAAGTGATCATTAAATGGTTTTATTATTAATTAAAAACCCTTATTGTTACTTTTAATACTTTTGGTAACAATTGATAAATCAAAATAATTCATTCAATATGGATATTTTATAATAAGGAACATGTTTTCTTAATTAAATTGATTATTTAGTAGATGATGAATTCTTTGGATTGGAAGACATTGTTGGGGTCTTGTTATAGATAACCCCTTGATACATCGGCAGTCACATGATATAAATCAGTTTCTAAAATTAGAATAGTTTAATATATCTATAGAATAGATCTTGATGGTATATTGGTTCATATTCTAGATACATGATGTCAGATATTAAATCATCTCCTCCAATTTAGTTATCATTTCGTATCCAAAAGATTATGGTTCGATGTATCTATGGATTAATTTCATATTTATTTCATTGATTAAATGGAATGATTTTTCATATTAATACCATTACATATTGAATTTTCTTTATATTGTTATTTTATTGTCTTATGTTATCATTTATTTACCTTACAATATTAATTTATTCTCATTGATTCAATATTTTTCCCACTTTATTTACCCTTACTAATCAGTTGATCTAACCCTAATTGTATTTTTCCTTTCCCTATGTTATAAAGAGGAATCCAATAAATAAGATTTCAAGGATTCTATTTATTGTTTTTATTATGTATCATGTTTGTATTTCATATTTCATAATTTATTTTGGGTATAATTAATTTAATCTGGCTTCCCAAGACTACTAATCTTCTCGGTCCTCCTAGATTTCTTATAATTAAAGAAATTCAATAAAATAATTTATTAACTATGGGATTCTTAGGTTGGTTCATTACACTATTAGTGGATTAAGTTCACTCCCTAATCCCATACATGGAATCTCATGAGATATAAATAATTTATCAATGTATTGGAGAGATATATAATTATAGTCCCACCCATAATATAATTAAAATAGTATATATCCATTCCAAATGATGAAAATAGAACATGCATAAACCATAAGAAAGATAAAATCCTTGAAAATCAAATCAGTTTGAAATTCTATTTCAATGAATAATTGAATGTCATGTAATAAATATTCCTATGAAAATAAGGGATTAAATTTAATTGAAAAATGGGTACATGAAATTATCATTGAGTAACTACATAGAAAGTTCTTGAGAATGTTTTTAGAGATGAATGAAAAATATAATTGACATGGGTGATGCATTATAAAATAAGTGAATATTCTTTAAATAATGAAAGATCATATAATTTCCCTTGAAACAAGTATTAAAACAATAGGTTTTTATAAAAAATATGAGTGTTATTATAATTTATTCATGGTGTAAATATATTTTATAGAGTTGATTCATTACGTGATATAATAAATATGGAATTTATTTAAAATCGTTTCTGCTTATGAGTGATAATTTTAGAGGTAACTTAAAACATTTATAAACCTGAAAATTAAATTTATATTTAACTAGGAATATATGTAATGAGAATACATAAAAAGGTTGAATTTTGTTTAAGAATAATATTTTTTAAAAGTTTTAAAAGGAAATAGAACTTGTCACTATCATTTAATTAGTGTGGTATAGAGGAGCCCTTACTTTGTTTAATTTTTTTAAAATCCCACGTCCATAAAAAAATTAAACATTCAATTGAATATAGGGGAATGTAAATATTAATTTCACAATATATAAAAACTAATTTTGTTTCTTATTAAAAAGTATATCATTTTTTGGAATTAAAAAGATAATTATGTAAGAAAACAATATTAAAATAATTGAGAACTAATATAATGAAAAAATCATGTAAATTAAAAAATATAGTCAACAATGGGGAAGTCTTCGATCCATAAAATATAAGGTTTAAATGAGATATAAAGTCATCATAGTGTATGGTAGATAAACTATAAATAAAAGTAGTTCAAGAGGAGTGATTATTGACCAAAGAAATTATTTGATTGATGAATACCCCTTACAGCCTTTTTAAATTTCTCATCAAAACACTAAGACAGGTATAACATAAAAAAGAACATTGGATATCTAGAAATATAAGGGATCATAATTTAAAATTGAAATTTTAAATTTTTTACACTACTAAAAAATATTCATGTTTTATAGTATTAACATATCTTAAAGGATTTGAATTTGAGACAGAGAACCCCCTACAAATTAAGAAGTATTATAATAAAACATCTCTTAATAGGGATATATAAATTAAAATTAAAATTGATAAAATATAATACATGATATTATTTATAAAATTGGAAGTTTGCAGAACTATTGAAAAATAAAATGTACTAAAAAAATAAATATGTCCCAAAGAAGGAAATATTAAGATAAAACCAGTAAGATCAAGTATGAATTCACTCACCACATGAACATAATTTAATAAATAATTAAATTGTGTTTATTAAATATATTATGAGAAACTATTAAACAATATTTAATTTTATAGTTTCAACTTATAATCATTTATTTTTTATTTTAAATAATGTTTTTGATTACATCAATTACTCAAATTTATTCTTTTATTTTCACTGTAACACATTAATCATGTTGACCGAGATAAATGGTGATCCCAAAATTAATTCAGGCTGTTTATAATTTTCATTACTATTTCCATTATTATTCCACTATAAAAATACTTATTTTGTTTCAATAGTTATCCCAAAATAGACATAAATTAAGAACGGTTCCTTCATAACTCCATTTATATTAGTTAAATTTTCCCATTTACAAAAAATTTAGAACGCCAAATTTTATTATTCTAGAATATTAATGGTGTATAAAATATTTTTTTAATATTAATTAAAAATTTAATATCACACATATTATATAGTTGTGGAAAAAACATTTTGTTTCATGTAGGCAGTAGTCATCACGTTTTCATAGATAAAACAACCATTTTTTATAGAATGACATGGGGTAACCATTGGAATAATTAAGTTTTAGAAATTATAATCAATTTTTTAATATCATATTAGTTAATTATAAAACGTTTTTTAACTTATGATTTAAGGTGGTTTTGTAAAATTTAATACTTCATTTATGGAGCCAGTTATCCACACACACATGAGGATGTTTTCCTTTTTTAATGCTTATAGAAGAATTTTTAAAATGGATATTAAATTAGTATAAAAAATGGTAGATAAAATTATGGTGTTATTATACCATAATATAAATAAGGGACTTTATTGGTGTATATTAATAAAATAAAAAAAATTGGATACAGATTATTACCTATCCTTTAGAAGTTCTCCATTTTTTGTCTTTTTAAGCCTCCCTTTCTTTGTATTTTGGTGAGACCAACGATTAAAACATATGAATAGGGTGATGAGGAGAGGCTATGTTAGATTTTGGTTAGTCCAATTTTTGGGAATGGGTGGAGGAATTATAAGGATGTGGTCGCCTTTTATAAGTAATTAAAATGAAACTCTTGTAAACACTCATTATTCTCCAACAATATCACTTCATTATTGATGAAAACGAGGCTAAAAATAGCCAATGATTTTTTGGGGAAACTAATGAGGTTGATACTACTTTCACAATCCAATATCAAAAATTTTATTCACATGTTTTATCATTTTCATAATGTTAAACCACATTTACCCTAATTTAACGCAAATGATGAAACTACACTTCCACCCATTGAAAATAATTTTAGTGGAAAATTTAAATTTAAATTTTTTTAATAATTTGAAAATTTTATTTTCTATTATTTAAACAATTTTTTAAAAAATAATTTCCCTTCATAATAGAAGGTATTTTTGTATTAGTGTATATCACTCATAAAATCCATTTTTAGAAAATGATACTTTTAAGATTAATATATAAGTGTGGGATAATATAATAAATTATTATGACCTTAAGGACATAAGTTTTTCCATTAGAAAATAAAAAAAATTATGTAGCATTAAAATTTATCCAAAACTAAATTCTCAATAAAATTAAAAATAGTTTATTATTATGATTAAAATTTATCTTTTTCATATAAGGGTAAATATAATATTTGTGAATTTATAAATATATACATAAAATTGATAACATTTTTAAAAAATATATACATTTTTAAAATTAGAATGTATTATAATTTTATATTTCACTATTATATATTCATAAATTAATAAAATTCATTGTTTTCAAAAAGAAGTATTTTTCATAATTCATTTAAAAATCAAATATTATTGAAAATTCCCAAAAAATTATTCTTCAACTAATTTTGACATTTTGGATGAATAAATTTATTTTATATTATTATGGTAATATTATATAAGTTAGGATAAATTATTTTTAAATACTAATTGTATTATATATTAAAAAAATGTTTTTGGGAAAATTGTTTCCCCCTCATTCCCTTGTTTGTGTAAGCTATTTACACCATGTTCATGTATTGTAACTTTTTCTTCTTTCAATAATGTTCATAGGTGAAAGGGTTTGTTTACTAATTAATGTATCCTATTTTATAAAAAAATTTGTTTTTGTGAGATTTAATATAATATCATAAATGTAAACATTCATTTTCTTAAATTTTAAAAACAATTTTAAAATATTTAACTCACTTATAAAATTCATATTCCGTATTATAAAAATGTTTAAAAAAGTTAAAATTCATACTTATATACTAATAATTCTTTAAAATTCAAGTTTTTTTATAAAAATGTTAGTTTACATTCTTTCCTAAAAGAATTTTCTTGACAAAAACCCTACTTTTTTTCTTAATATACTATTTAAATTTTAAATCCAAAAAATAATTATATTATTTTATATTCAATTTCTATATTTTATTTATTTTTACTCTTAATTGAGATTTTAATATAAAATTTGGGGTAATTTTTACAATAAAATAAATTTTTATAATACTATTGGTTCTTATTCATAATTTATTCAAAACACTAAAAATGTAATCATTAATGAAAAAAATTATTTAAGCAACAATTTAAAAATAATTTACTTAGTTTTATCAATTTAGTAGTATATCAAATAAAAAAATTTCTATTAATGAATCTAATGAATTAAGTAAAGATGAATAAAATAATATATTTATATATATATTAATAATTTCATAATTCAATGACTCAGATTCATATCTACTAATTAAATTTTAATTTTTAATGATTTCTGAATATATAAGTTTTCTTATAGATATTTTTTGTGTTTGGAGGAAGTTATCCAAAAAAAATTGAAATATTTAGAGGAAAAAAGGATATTAAAATCTCGGTTCATTATAATGATATACATAGTGATCCAACAAGTAGATTTTTATTCATGATGCATGTTGAGTGGCCTCACCTACAATACACAGTATATTGTAAAAAACATTAAGTATTTGGAATGTAAATGACATGTCGTTTTTTATATAGTTATTTATAAAATAGTCAATGTGTAGGACCGTAAAGGTTATGAGTGTGTCCAACTTATAAACACTGAGCCACTTGAACCACTTTACATTGTGTATATAGTGGTATTACATAACATATGGGATATTGATCATTGTCTCATCATGTAGAAGGATACATGCTAATGTATGTGGTCAATATATTCATAGTGTGTGAACTGGGGTTATATGATGTGTAAAATTTTAATGTTTCTATTTGTGTAGTCTGATTCAAATGAATATTCTCAAAGTGAATTTTGTGGATACATCTTGTATTGTATTACTAGCTGCACATCAACCATGGGTGGTGATGTAAATTATGATTGACCGTCAAATATGTTATATTTATTAGAAAAAAATCCCAATGTTATGAAACAGTTTATCCATGTTATAAATAACATTAGAACCCCTATTATTGGCCACAAATCCCCTTCCATTCTAAAATTTCAAACTCAAATCATCCAACAGACTTCAATTCTTTAACTTTTCTCTAAAATATTCTATATATTCCATCATATATAAATTTTCCATGAACCAAGTTTAAAAAATGTCACATCATCAATGCCAATTACCCAAACATAGTAACTCTCTAGTTTAAATTAATTGTATGGTCATGAAATAAAAATGGAAATTAATTTTGAAGAATGGTAGAGAATTATTTCACATGGTAGAGACTAGAGTAATTCCTGACCAATAAGGATTGGATGATGTCCAGGTTCATCTAAGAACAAATGTATGAGTTAAAAATAAAAAATCATTCACCATATCACGTTACTCTATTGAAAAAGTATTCAACTAATGTTTTATCTCAAAAAGATATAATTTTTAAATCATTAATTTAATTATGATATATATTATTATTTATATTCAACACTATAAACAACCATAGTTTCCAAAATAACTAAAAGTAAAACCAGAAGAAAAAAAATAAACTCGATGGCTCGATCCCCACCCTCATCTCATGTTAGGAATTTAATAATTCAATGATTAAGATGATATGATTTAATATGGAAATATATTTTATGTATAATATTATTTCTTTATAAAGTTACCAAAATAGTACAATTATATTATTTGTTCTATTTTAAATTGAATCCCATTTCCATAACACTTATTGAAACCCTAAAATAAATAATTTTTTGAAATATATATTATTGAGAAAATTAATTTATTTACATTATTCATTTGATTTGAAATATGAATAATATATTAAAATTTTATTAATTTCGAGTGACTCGTTTTTTTTATTTGATTTTTTATTTAAATAAATTCATTGTTAGAAATGTATGATGTTAATAAATAATTTTAAAATATGAATATTTTCCCCTTAAAACGACACCAAAACCTTTTATTGAAGAAAACCATAAATAGGATTTCCAAAAAATTAAAATCCTCATTATACTTTCCTAGAAAAATAATCTATGATTACATAACAATAAAATATTTGGTAATGTATAACATTTAAACCCATTTATTAATTTTTTAAAGAATAAATTGTAATTGATTCAATCATGATAAGAAGGGTATCGAGTCGCACAATGTAACAAAGTGTAATTAATTAACAAGTAGCCTTTCCTTGATGGCATTTTTATGATACTCGATGATGATGTACATTTTCCCTTATTTAATTATATAGACCAAATTAATCATCAATGAAAACACATTTTTATGTGATAAAGGATGGCATAGATATCAATCATATAATTATTCCACCATTAAAAAATAGAGGTGGAGGAAATAAATTTTCAAACTTGTGAATTTTTTCTAGAGAAATTTTATCTTTTCACTAATTTATCCCCATAAATTACTAATAAATCCTTTTGATAATAAACAATGATTAAACTCTCTCACAATGTAAATGAATTTTTAGAAATACATGTTTATAGATTCATTTATTCCATGTTCTCTCTATTTTGGCATGTAGTATTCACGTTTCTAAGATATTCCATCACCATGTTGATGTACAATGAAAATAAAAATAAATTAATTTATTATTTAAACTCACCTAAATTAATAGTGCCTAAATTTGGTGGGTTATCATGAAAAAATAAATTTAATTGAAATGAATTATCATTCAAGACGTAACCGTGGAGTAACAATTTTGATTTTTAGATCCATTTAGGTTTTATGAACTGATCATAATTTAAGGACTAAATTTTATTTATTTAAAAATTTTATATATATTCATGAATAAAAATAGATCTAACATTAACCAAAATTCTTCCAAATGTTAAAGACAACATTATTATTTTAATAAAACAATTAAAAAAATTGCAAGGATGACTATAAGGGTAAAATTATTATTTTACAATCATTATGGGACATATCTCATGACACTCAAATTTAAATTAAGTCACCCATTTGAGAAAAAGAATTGGGTCGCTATGTCCCCCACAAACATTAAACAATTTTTCCTAAAATGGAGAAAAAATGAGTTGTTAATCAGAATCTAATTAAATCACTTCACATGAAATATAACCTACCATCATATTTATACGGTAACACCCGCACGATTTTAAAAAAATAACATTGTATTCTAGAGTATATACAACACACAACACAATGATGAGAATAAAATATAACACATGGGGACTTTATGATATATTTATATTCAAATAAAGTGAATATATTGAATATATTTCATTAAAAACAACACTGAATTTATGTTTCATTATACAAAAAACTCACCTTACCTTGTGTTACGTACAAAACCAATTTTAAATTCCACCCCATATCCTCCCTTATTCACACATTAAAAAAACACCCAATAATATCCAAAATTAAATCCCCAATTGCCTCCTCTAATCCTATAATCCTTATCATAGGCTGACTTCAATATATGTAGAAATTATTTCAAACCTATGTAGGATACCCGAATAAGTAGTAACATTCTTTGACGATCATTTTTATTTTATTTTTTTTCTCCAAATCCTTAAATTCTGATAAAACCATTATGATGTAATAAATAAATATATTTCACCTATTTGGATTTTTTATAGTAATTTCTTGATATAAAACCATCTCCACTTCAATAAAATGGGTTATGAAATCATCATATGTGTGTATAGTGGACAACCACCTCATGAAACAATGTCATTCATTCTTCTATTACCACCATTAATGATTGGGTTTCATGTTAGATATATAGAATACATATAATAATTATAAAATAAATAAACCTATTTAGTTATTATATAATATATATATCTTTTCTAAATTATATTCCATAGGTGATATAATAAACTCATTCACGTGTATGACATGCTAGTCCCTCATAATGTGATGTGATTTTTCATTCACTAATGCTTTACAAGGAATATAATATTGTTATAGTTAATAAATATATTTTATATACATGAAATTATTGTGATACTTATGAAATATTTATAATTATATAATTTAAACTTATATAATATTATTTCTTACCCATTTCAGTCAATGAAAGAATATAACATCATCAGTGAACGTGTGTATTACTTTTATCACGAAGCAATGTGACTCTATTTTTTAATCAGCACACCACATGGATGATATATTATGTATATTTAAAAAAATATAATTTATGATATTATTATCATTGTTTAAGAAGTAATTATTATATACCTCTTTTCTATAATGATCATTGAAAATTGACAATATTGCTCACATGTACGTATGACCTACTGTCTCAATGATCATAACATAACTCATTATTCAAAACCATTTTCATGATTGGTCTTAAAAGGATAATTTATATGATTATTACTTGATTTTTATTTTTATATAGATTATATAACAATATATAATTATCATGAACCAGAACATTCATAAAAAATCACACATGATAAAACAATCCATTTAACACCCATAAAAATAAAAATAATGAGTGATTAATAACAAATGAGTAATTAGATGTTATAAATTATTTGTATATGATATTATAAATATTAATATTTTTCTGGTGTCAGTTAATAAATTTTTTTTAAAAACTATACATGATCTTAAAAAATGTTCATCCAAAAGTAATCATAAGATAAGGGATTTCATCTTAATTTCATTTACTTGAGGAATATTACAATATTATACACCTAGTTTGTTTTATATGGTCTATATACTTCCCATTTGAAGTGTAATATCATGAATATGTAATTAATAAAGTTATTTATAGATTAAATTTGAATTATTTCCTCAAATGGGATTTTACATAATAGTATCCAAGTGGTAACTATTTTCATAGCTCAATTTTATTTCCTTGGTTTATATTATATCTTCATTGTTTTTTAGATACTAAAATTATGTGAGTAATGTAAGTTTGTTATATTAAATTGTATATCTAATATTTATGTGTATATAATTTTTATACACAAAATTTTTTCATTTATTGATTATGACTTCAATGTAATGAAACATTTAATGGTTTATTTCACAATATTATTTTAATCAAGATTAATTATTCTCGAATTTTGGTTAATGAAAATTATTTTATCATTTTATATTAAACCCTTTTATGTTTCATATCCTCTTCTAATTCATGATATTTTCATATAATAGAACCATTTTTTAACTCGTTGGTACATAATATGTTTTAAAAAATATTATTAATAAAATATAACATCATTTCTCTCTTCGTTCAGAAATCATTTTTCCTCCAAAACAATGTTTTTAGAAATATGTTTTCAATTTTAATTAACATTTTAGAAATGATTTATTAATGAAATTTACACATTTTTACTTGTATGTTTTTTCTAAGTAATATTATCTCATTTTCAGAATAATTCTAATTTGGATTTTACCAAACATGTGAAAGGAATGTCCTTTTTGTTTTCTGAATATGGAATTTTCCTAATGTTTTTAGAGTAAAAAAGTCATGTCATTTTTAACTCATATAATATGTATGGAATTAATCATCATCATGACCATAATTTATTTGAATCTTTTTTTTTTGATATTTATGATGATATTTTTTAATTATTTTTTAAAAAAAATGTTATTTTTCATGAAACATATTTTAAAAAATGTTATTTAAAATAAAATGTATATTTTAATTAAGAATGTTTATATATATTATTTTATAGTATTTCAATTCATTAACAAGATAAAAAGATATTTTAATTTAATGGGAATATAATTTATTGATAACATCATTTATATTCCTATTGATGGTTTATGACCATTTTGAAAAAATAAATTATAGACATTCCATTCCTTGATTAATTATTGTAGTCATTAACAATGCCTTGAATTATTCACTTCCATATGGTGAATAAATTTTCCCTAAATTTTCTATATTATTTACCATGGATATTTTTATTTCATAAACCATATATCGTTTTTAAATATTGTGTCTACTTTTAAATTTACATGTTATATAGGGAAATAATGATGAGTATGTATCATTTACTCAATATTGGTTTTTGTTGGTAAGACACATTGTTTATGAATTAAATAGATTATTTGATATATGAGGAAATATATGGAAAGGAATGTCCTGGTTTGGGGAATATTTATAGAAATCCACTGAAATCATTAGTGTTATAAAGGGATTAATCAGTTGGCTAGGCTAAGTCAAATGGTATTTCACCTATTATGTTCTAAACCATCTTTTGAAATATTTTGACTCTCAAGGTATAATTCTACATGGTAACATGACATCTGATAATTAATCATTTCCTTCATTAAGATTTTAGTTATTATTACCCATGATATTTTCTTTATGATATTATATATTGAATCATTTTATTTTCAAATTATTTATTAAAAGTATTTTGTTATCAGTTATTTACCTTTCCATATTTATTCTTCCATATATTAACATGATGGTAGAATTATTTAAATTACATTCTTTTACCATGGCATATTGATAATTCTTATCTATTCATGATGTATTTCATTGTACTTAACTTGTATTTAAAATTAGATATTACCATTATTTTGTATCCTTTCCTGGGGATACTACAAATTCTACTAGGAAAAATATACAGAGATATTGCAGATAGGATAAAGTTATTCTCAGAAAATAATTAGGCTTCCATTTTTATATTTGAGTGTAATCTGGGGCTCATGTATGTATCTTGTTTTTCAAGCATACTAAACTATTAAGTATGTTGGTATACGATTCATTATATATTATGCTACTTAAATAATGCTAGCACGGACATCGAGATACTAGGGTTGGATTCACAGTAGTCTATATTAGAGGAGGCTTATTAGAAAACATTGGTATGAGATTTTGGGAAACATAAATTAGGGATCCAATCCATGTTATATACATTGAGGATATGTTTAGAATATCATCCTAATATTTTGATAATGTGGAGATTTTTTATTATTATTTACAATAAATCCATGTCTAATTCTAAAAGTGGATGTGGTTCAAGTACATATATACCTAGGGGTAATTACTTTTAAAAGGATTCATTGGACATGAACTGATCCTCACATAGTTCATGAAAATATTCCATACAATATACCTATTTTGAGACTCCTAGGTTAAATTATTACTATAATTCACATATTTCTGAAAAACATTATGATGGATTGGAATAGAATATGACAATGAATGTCCTAGTTTAAACATAAGGTGCCATATATAGAAAATAATGTTTCATGATTAAAATGTACTCTAAATGATTATATAGTTTTTCCACTATAAATTTTTCCTCACACTATGTTATTTTCTTTTAGTCAATGTCTAGATTCCAAATAAGTCATGAAAACATGTAATATGTAGGAAAATATGGTGACCCTAATAAACCCAATGGAATTATGATAGGAGTGAAAGATGTCAAAATTATTCCTCATATGTTTTCCCAAAATATGACTTATAGAATATGCCTTGACCAACTCTTAGACTCACTAAAGTATAGAAGTATGAAGTAAAATAAGACATCAAGTGGGGGATACCATGGAGAAAAGAATGAATAATCGACTTCAGATAATAAATTTAGAAGGTGTTTTCTAGGAAAGTGTCTCAAAAGATTTGTGAAATTTTTTATGTCAGGAAAGGAAGGCCATAAAGCAATGAATTTATAATGTTAAATGAAGAGTATGATGAAAAAAAAATTGTAGGGTAATCCTATTATATTTTATTTACATAAATGTGGAGATATTTGGAATTATATAATCAAATACCACTTCTAAAGGTGGACCCCAAGACCAAGGAGGAACCTATGTTGAAATAAAATAGAATAAGTATTTTTGAAAAAGTATTTTCCAATTGTATATGTTTATTAGAACAATGAAAAATATAAGGATTGTCTTAAATTTTAGAAGAATGTATATCTTCATTAACTTAAGAGTTATGAACACTATAATGGTTATAATTTTACGGTTTACCATATGTTAAAAGTATTAAAAACCATTTTAAAAATTTAGGATGTAATAATGTCATAGTATTAAAGACATTTAGGGAGAAATTTATAAAAATAATATGCTGTGGTGGGAAATTTATTTGAGCAATAATTCCTTTACATTTTATAGACATTAGTTTAAATGTATTGATAAACATTAGAGTCTATATGGTTATTAATGAAATAATAATAATTTTCAAATAATATTATTAGAAATTTTGATATTAAATAAATAAATTTTGGTTAAAACGTTAATAAAAACATTATTTAATGATTAGACTTATTTCAAGTATCTCCATCTTATATTTTGGGAACGTTGTCAGAATTATATAAATATACTTTATATAAAACACAACTTGAATATAGGGTGATAAGACATCACATTTGGAATGGAAGTGGGGCTTGAACCCATGACTGAAGGATGATAAGTGTTTAGAAACTACCACTAGCCTACACAATGTCTTTTTTAATATTTTTTATTTTTTTGTTAATCGATTAGAAAAATAAATATTTACGATGGACAAGTATTATTACTTTTTAGATATGGATATTAATTTGTTATATTTTCTATGTTGTATATAAAATATTTCATTTGGTAAATATTTATAAGCATTCAGAAATATTTTTCACTTTAATTTATCTTATGATCAGTGAAAAGTGAATTGTAGTCCTTCAGGTATAAAAATTAATTTTTTTGGATGTTCAAATCAAGGAGTAAGGGGTGAATTTGAAATTGATTTGTTAACAACCAAAGGGTTAAATTGTTTTATGAAAAAGAAATTTTTCATGTAAGTATATTTCATTATATTATAAAGAAATGAAATAATTCATTAACTTTAGGAAAATATTATTGAAACAAAAATGTTACCCTATAACGTTCAAATTTAATGAATCATATGATGTTTTAAATTATCACAGTTTTATGGTATTGAGGCCTTTAAAATTCTATTGATCGCTCACACTATTATGATTAATGTACTCTATATGTCTTTATAATTATTTAGACATTTCCTATATTTCCATACCTTTGCGTTCCCCTAATGTCTGCCAAGGAGGAGGGAAGGTTTCACTGGGCTTCTTGGAGACGTCTTTCCAAATCAGTGGATGCAGGAGGTGTTGGCTTACATGATATACAGGGTACACTCCAAAGTTTGCAGGCACGTCTCTCTTGGGATATTATCGTCGGGGAATCGCTGTGGGAGAAATTATTTAAAGCACGTTACTCGGGGCTTGAAGCAAGGGGTCTTTACAGCTCCACGAGGCTGGCAAGAAGTATGTTCTCCCTCATCGACACTTTGTCCGGTCATGCAAGGTGGTTCATTGGTGCTGGAAATATCAATTTTTGGGATATGAATTGGTCGGGGAAACCCCTGCACTACCCCGGATGTAATTCCCCGGATATTAACTTCAGTACTGCATGTGAGGATTTAGACTTGATAAATACCTCTTTGAACAATAACCAAATGTCTGTGTTCGAGAAAATTATCATCAGTGATGAACCTGACAAATGCTGCTTCTCAGCATCTAGCTCAGGTAGGTTCTCCTCACAAGGTTTCAGGAGTATCGTCCAGGCAAGTAGCAACTCCAATGCTTGGGCTCCAGTGATCTGGTGCAAAGATATTCCTATTAGAATGAATTTCATTCTCTGGAGGATCAGAAACATAGCGCTACCTATGGAGGACAGCGTTCAACTCAGGGGTGTTACTTTGGCCTCGAGGTGCTTCTGTTGAACCAATCACTTGTGCGAAATGGCGAAACATCTGTTCTTTCGGAGTCAATGGGAACTGCATCTTTGTTCCCTGTTCACGTATAACCCATGCAGAGGCGTTGGAGAATTCTCGCTACAGGATTATGTGGAGTGCTGGTTTTCCGGTGCAGGGGCTTCTGAACAGGAACGGCTGGTTAGAACAATCATCCTTGTGGCCCTATGTTGGGTTCTTTGGGAGGCACGTAACCAGGTACGGAGAGGCAAGAGTCGGATGCTGCTGTTTCTACAGGTTAGCCTCAAGTCTCTCATTTTTGAGATTTCTTCTCAGATAAGAGGCGGAGCGACGACTACTGCGATTAACAACCTTCTTCATCACCCCTGTTTTCGAAAAAATAATAGTGGTCAGTGGGTTAAATGGAATCCGCCGGTTGAGGGACTTAAGCTCAACGTTGATGGTTCATGCATGGGAGGGATCACGAGGGGGAGGCGTGCTTCGGGATTCCTCTGGATCTATTCTCGTCACCTTCAGTGCATATTATAGGCCTGGAAACTCCTTGTGTGCGGAAGTGCAGGCCCTGGTCTCGGGTCTGTTGGTATGCAGAAGGCAGAAGATGGTCGTGTCCGAAATAGAAACGGACTCGAATACCCTCGTGAAGATTATGAAAGGGTGGTGTGGGGTTCCGTGGGAACTCACATACTTTATCAGAAGGTGCATAATGGGAATCCCACTTGGAGTTCGTCTGTCTCACAGGAGGAGGGAGGCTAATTTTGCAACAGATTCCCTTGCCCGCTTGGGTAGAAGTGATGATCCTCTCATCCTCTATAACTCTCCCCTCTCCCTCCCTGCAGAATGTGCCTCCTTTGTGTTGGGGGATGTGCTCGGGCTTCACCATTTCTGCCCCCCTTGAGGGGTCTTGCTTCCTTTATTTATTTCTTTTTGAATAAAAAATGAACTACTACTACTACTGCCAACATTGAATCCAAGTTTTTTGTTATTCCATAGAGAATTTTTTTACTTCCCCATTATCTCCTATTAAGAGAATATTTTATAATAAATTTTGGGATGTATATTTTCAAATAATTTTATTTCAAAATATAAAAAAATTTATTACAGCCATCATGTTTTAATTATATAGAGAAATTTAATTATAGTGGGGAGAATATTAGACGGATATATTTCAAAATAAGAAAATTGTATTCGATAGCATATAAGACACAAAACACCAAGATTATGCGAAAATATATATCCTTAAGAACATATGATATATTTATTTTAAGATAAATTTTATCTACTCAACAGATCTCATTACATGGAAAAATGAGTTTGTCTTAAATTATATGCTGCATTGAGTTTAGATTGTGTCACATGAAGCGCCGATATTAAACGGAATTTAAAATATTATTAAAATATTGTTATTTAATTTTGTATTTATAATTCTGAAATTAAATTTGTTAGTTTATTAGTAAAAAATAAATTCTGAAAAATATTGTTTTCAATTTATTAGATGTGAAATAAGAATAATTTAAAAGGAAAAGAATTGTTTTTTGAAAAAAAATCTATTAATATAAAATATAGATTAATCATACATTGGAAACATGATTTAAAACTAAATATTAATACAGAAAAACCTTTATTTGAAAAAAAAACATTCAATTTTTATAATTTTATATAAAAATATTCTTTGGGCCACTTTTTGGAATATTTTGAAGAAGTTTAATTTTTTTTATAAATAGTGAAACATCTAAATTTTAATTAGAACTACCTTTTCTTTTGAATTATTTATGTTGTTAACTTATGTTTTGAATATTTAATAAATTAATATTATTTTAATTTTATGTAAACTAATCTTTTTTAGGTAATTTTAATCATTTTCATTATAAATTTAGATATAAAAACATCAATACTTTTTAAAAAATCACTTTAAAATCCAATTATCTCATCACAAATGGGAGATTAGTTTTAAATTAAAATTTCCAAAATCATTGAATTAATTTTTTTAAAAAAAAATCCAAATATGGAATCATAATAATTTAAAATATCTTATAATTTCAAGTAAATTTTTGAAAAAAGAAATTCTGTGAGTCCTGTAAAAAATAATTGTTTCAGTTTAAGTAAAAATTGGTTTACCATGGGTTAAACTAAAAATATAAAGGTATTAATGACATATAAACATGTATAAAAAATATTATTTTTAGAAATTTCAACCAATAAACATATAAGGTTCTATATTGGTCCATTGTTTACCTATGTGACATATGAAAAACGTGGTACCAGTCAATTATTTGAGAAAATAACAAGTCTTTCCACTCCCCCACTTATAAAAGGCCACCCCTTCTTCACCCTTTTTCACAATATCAAACCACATTGGATCGGAACCTACATACCTTGATGAAATCCAAAATTCACTCATATAATACTATAGTCCTTATCTTTGGCATAAATTCTACTTATTAAGGACTTACTGAAACCCTATGGATGACACCCGGATAAGAGGTAATGTTCTCTTATGAGTGTTTCAATTTTATTTCCTTCTCAACCACCATAAATTGTTATAAAAACATTATTATATAATATAAAAATAATATTACATATTCTTTGATGTTTCTAAATATATTTAAATATCTATAACTTTATGTACATCCATACAATTGGTTATGAAATCATTGTTCGTGTGTATAGCGGACTACTGCCTCACGAACTGATTTCATTCGTTCTTTAACAACCACCATTCACTGTTGGTCATACTAATGGATAAAAAGTATATATAAATAATATAAATATAATTATTAAACTTGTAGGTTCATTTTATCATATATTTGTTTTTTTACTTTAAATTAATTAGTTGATACAATAACTTCTCTCATTTATAAAATTTATTATCACCTCGTGAAAAGATGTGATTTTTCTTTCTATAACGCTTTACATGGAATGTATTAAGGTTAAAGTTAATAAATATATGTCATATAAATGAAATAATTATATTTTTTCATATATATATCTTTCTAATGTTAATAAATATCATTTTCATACTTAACCTTTTCACTCAAAGAAAGATAATAACTTCCTTCGTGAACATGTGGACAACCACCTTCATAAAACGATGAGACTCTTTTAATCACCACATCACATGGATGATATGTATATATATATATATTTAAATAAATAATATTTTATTTATTATATTATGATCACTATTTATGGATAAAATATTATATACCACCTTTCCATAATGCTCATTTAGATATGGAAACGTTACACATGCTTACGTATGACTTACCATATCTATGATCAAAACATAATTCATTTATCCAAACCAAGTTTCATGATTAGTATTAAATGTTTAATTGATATTATAATTATTTCTTCACTATTATTATTGAAAGGAAAGGATTATATAATATTCACAACTACCACAACATTCATTTCCAAACTCACACGATAAAAAAGGAAATTAAAACCTAAAACAAAGAACATTATGAAATATTATTAAAATATGGGTTATAAGATGTTATAAAATGAAAATATATGACATTAAAAATATTAATATGGATCTAGTTTAAGTTCATAACATTTTTAAAGCACAATAATAAATCTTAAATAATGATCAAATAAAAGGAATCTTAATATAATGGATTTTATCTCAATTTCATTTCTTTGAGGCATATTGTATTCTTATGCACATAGTTTGATTTATATGGAATATAAAACTCCCATTTTATGATTAATATAATTCATACTAAATTAGTCATAGTACATTGTGTTAAAACTTGAATTATTTCATATTATGGTATTTGAAATAAATATTAACAAATGGTAAAAAATTTCTTAACTCGTTTTATTTTCATTGGGTTGTATTTATTCATAATTTTTTCTGATATTATTTGATTAAATGGTTAAATTTTTTTATTATATTTGATTTTATTTAAACTTTTAAGAATTTTCTTTACTATTTATAAACATTGTTGATTAATTTATTAAATTTCAACCCAAGATTATGACCATATAAATGTTTTATTTCACAATCTCATTCTAATCGAGATTGTTTATTCCTGAATTAATATCAATGGAAATTATTTTATCAATCTCTAATAATTAGATTTAGATTTATTATCCTATGTATATTCAATATATTTTCATGTAATAAAACTATTTTTACACTCGTTGGTATAGAAAATATCTAACAATGCATTTTAATGAAAATCCAACTTCATTTCACTTTTCAGTCAGAAATCATTCTTATTCTAAAACCATGTTTTCTAGTAAAAATAAAAATTGTTTTTAACCTTTTGAAATTGATTTATTAATCCCATTTTTTCCAATGTTTTATTTTTAAAAACTAATCTCAAAGTAATATTATATTATTTTAAAAACAA
The DNA here is from genome assembly GCA_963277665.1 of Viscum album. NCBI lineage: Eukaryota > Viridiplantae > Streptophyta > Magnoliopsida > Santalales > Viscaceae > Viscum > Viscum album. The sequence goes on from OY728145.1 coordinate 1,668,907,788, forward strand.
TGCATGTTTTAATTTTATTGAAACTGTGTCAGGAATATTCTTGTCTTCTTTCAAACAAGGAAAATCCATAAATATTTTATAGTTAAAATTAATGTTTTTAATAACTTTTATTCCATGTAAAAAATTTCCCACTTTCATAAATTGTATTTCAATGATGATTAATTTTCTGTTTTATGAGGATATTTTTAAAGAAACAATTTTTAAATGTGATTCGAAATGAATCTTGTTCTTCAAAAAAATTTCCTAAATGAAAAATGTTATTTTCCACAAGAATGTATTTAAATATTATTATTAATTATTTCAATTCATCATTGAAAAAAACTCATAGTTCTTACTCAAAATGGAATATATTGTATTTATACAATTTTTAATATTCATATAGATAGTCTTTGATCATTTTAACCAAGTAAAGTATTGACATTCACTTCCTTGATTCATTTTTGTATTCAACGACAGTCCCTTGAAATATTCACAGTCTTATATAGATTAAATTTACCCAAGATTTTGAATATTATTTATCATGGATATTTTTATTTCCTAATCCATATACCATTTTTACATATGGTATATACTTTAAAAGTTATTTCTTATATGTGGAAATATTTAAAATTAGTATACCTCTCTCAATATAGATATTTGATGATAAGGACCATTATTTATGAATTAAATTAATTATTCAATTTATAAGGAATGATTTGGACACGAATGAAGTGGTTTGGGGACTAATTTTGAAATTTCCTTCGATGAATTGGTATTTTCATGGGATGAAATATTTTGTTAGCCTTAGTTAAATGGGTTGTCACCATTTTTTTAAACCATCCTATGAAAGGTCTTGATAGTATTGGTATCATGTTCTTTGGAAACATGACATTTGATAATTATGCATTTACATCATTAAGAATTTAATAATTATCTAGTATATTTTAACTATGATATTATATATATATATATATATATTCAAGTAATTTTCATATTATTGATTAAATGGAATGTTGTATAAGTTATTTATCTAGCCATATTAATTCAGCCTTAACTTATCTTGATACTAAACGTATTTAAATGGAACGAGTTTAACTTACCATGTTATTTATTCTAATTGATTTCTAATATCTTCTATTGTAATTAACCCATACTGTTCACTTGATCTCACTATTATTTTTTCCATTCCATAGTATACCATAAAGTTTACAATGACTGATTTTCTAGGATAGACTAGATTTAATAATGTCATTCTCAAAGAAAATTATTTTTTAATATGTGTCTTCATATATAATTTTAGACTCATATATAATTCTAGTTTTTCATGACTATAAAAATATTTGATCTTATGAGATGTGATTATATGTATTTTATGACTATGTAATAAAGAAAGCACCGATAATAGCTTCTGGTGTTGGTGTCACTAAATAATAAAACCCATATTAGTTGTACATTGCATTAAAATTTATGAGAAAAAAAATTAATAAATTATTCTTCAAATCCATATGGAGATATAATAAATCAGATGTATCCTAATAATTTATTAGTAATGGGTGTATTATTATGTCGAAAAACTTCTACCATGATTAAAAATCTATGGCCTTTCAAAACATTGGTCATATATCAGTATTATGCAAAGAAAAACATAACCAATAATAGTTTAACTATAATGGATCATTATCATGGGAATCATAAGGGAGAGTGCCATATTTCCCGCTATTAATTAGAAATGAAAAAACAACAAGCTTGTATCCACTACTAATGTGTTATTAGTTTAGTTTTGACTACTCAATGTGGTAGTGAATAATGAACCCATAAATACATAGAGCCTACTTCCTTAAACATTTAGATAATAAATCCAAATATTTATAATTACCTAATACATGATACTAAAAAATGGACTTTCTTAACAATTCATAAGTCTATCCTCTATTAGCACTATTCCACAAAATGTCTTCTTCCAAACTTGGGGAATTATAATTAAATTCCCCATAGAAATATCAAACACTACATATATAAATATCCATAATTTCCATACATATATATATTACATATTATTAGATGAATATTAATTACCTATCATAATAATAGATACCACAATAATATATCTCTAGTGCCTTTGGAAATATGGATACATAAATAAATGGTTCATAGGTGAACAACATAATCTCATAATATGTTCTTCACAACTAAAACAATTATTAGAAATATCATACATAATACCGTTATACATAACATGGGGAAAACAAAACTAATAAAGGATGAGATATAATACTCCGTAATGATAAACAAGTTAGATATCAACATAACATGAGAATAGGGTTATGAGAATAATTTAATAACATTTGAAAACCATACCCATCATATCATGTTTCATAAACATGAGTAATGGAATAAATAAGTCTATTTAATAATATATGAATAATAATATAATCAAAAGACACAATCCATGAGATCATAATATTAAAATAATACATAGATTTTTAGAATATAAACAATCATAAAAAATCAATTCCTCGGAACTAATGAATTAATTTGGTAATTTGTTGCACTAAAGTGCTGATATTGGATGGATAGGAGGGCAGTTCTGTTTTTCACTACTTTATAAATGATTGAAAGGAGTAAATGTTTGGTCCTTGGTGGTCCATGGCTCAAGGGATTGTGAAACTATTTTTCTATTAGAATATTCTCTAGATGAGGTTTACGGTAAAGAGTTCTCACTATTTCATGGATTTTTTAAATCATATGTTTGAGAGGGTATCGATTTCGCCATTAGTTCCAAGCCTATGATCTTTGGAATGGGAAAACTAGTCGTGCTGCGATGAGAGAATACAGGCTAGTTTTAATGCATTTTCTTACTGGTATGTAGTGATATCTTGTAGTGACGTTTGTTCTTGATCTTCAGTTTTAGACCATTGGGTCCTGGTTTGTTGTTTAAGTCTTGATTTCCTGGGTTTCCACCAACTTCCCTTAAAAGGTGGATTTATCAAAATAAAATATTTAAAGGCCCTTGGGCCATTAGATGGATGGATATAACAGTTGAATGTGTTCACTCCCCAAACCATTATTATAGTTAAGGTTCAATCTAAGGACTATCCTAGTGGAATAATTCCCTTTATGTGAGATGGATAAATCCCCATTCAATTAATGATTATTTTATAAGATATCAATCATTACTTAATGCATTATAGGGAGACATATGTCTCACCCTTCCATGGTTATAACATGACCTCAATCTCATAATGAAAACCATAAATAACTATTCCATGGTATCAAAAAACATTAATTTTATCCGTACACATGAAATTAAATTTTTTTCATAAAGATTTCATACTGTATTTATCATATAAACCATAGATAATTATTTTTAAAAATCATTTCATCATATCATAACCTATGGAAAATGAATGATTTTTATAAATATATTTTCATCATAAAAAATCTATATAATTAATATATATTTTAATCATGGATCATATACTAAATTTATAATAATTAACAATTAAGGATGTCATATTTGATAGAAATTGATTTTGACCTATTACATTGAACATTTCTGGATGAAAATAAAATTTTCACTTGTAAAATAAACTTGTATAAAGTTGAAGTGCCAAAAAAATTATAAAATAATTTTATTCAAAAATATACATGTAAAATCAAAATGGATTCTTTGAAACATTTTTTATCATGACTGTGGAAAATATCACTCATGTTTTGCATGTTAAAACAATTTTTTGTTTCCCATTTTTGGTAAAAATTCAAAAGTATATACTTTACAAAAAAACACTAATTTTAGAACATTTTTTAAAATTTAAAACATAGGTAAAAATGAATGTATAAATTATATTGAGAATTTTAAAAAAATTATTTAGAACATTTTTAGAAAATGTGGACATGGGAAAAACGGAATTTCAACTGAAGAGAGAAATAAAATTAGCTTTTTTAAGTATATTCTTTATGACTTCATCATAAAAAAGGAGTGGAAGATATAAGGAAAATAATTTATCTTTAGGACATAACAAGAGGGTTTTAAAACATTTATGTGTTTATTGAGATATAGATCATAATATTTCATCAAAAAATACTCAATCATAAACAATAGTATTAAAACATTGATAATTTACCACTTTGGATCCTTTCGAAATGTAGGAACAATTATAGAATAAAACTAAATGAAAATTTTAATATCATGAGGATAAATAAATTTTTGATATAACATTTCAATTAGTATTTATATAAAACTCATAAAATAATATAGGTTCATAACATAACATATGTCCAAAAGAATCCAATTTGAGAAAACAATCCATTAGATTGAGTATTGAATTCCCTAATACACTTTCTAAAACTATTTATAATAAATATTGGTTTATTATAATTATATTAAAAAAATAATCATATATATTAAACCATATTTTATTAACCTATAACATATTATTACCCATTTATATATAATTCCATGAAAAAATCACATTTAGGGTAAGAACTGCATTATATTTAATGTATGTTTTGTTTTTTGTATTTTTGTTACTTCTTCTTTGATCATCTTTCCATAATATCTATAATTCTAAAAATGGCATAAAAATAATATATAAGTTCATTTCATAAGTATTTATATTATACATTAATGGTAGGGATATAAAATAAATTACATCATTAATGAAGATATTTGGTCAAACATTCACAAGGATGTTGTTTCCAATTTCTCGACGTAAGGAACGGAAGGAAGGAAAATATAATATCAATATTTTGATGTTATTATTAATTAAAAAATATCATATTTATTCCTTAAATTCATATTTATTACCGTCGATGTAAAAAATAAGTGAAAAATTAAAAACTTCACTTCGTGAGGTGGTAGTCCACCGTACACACGAGAAATAGTACTGTATTCCCATGAAATAGAATATAAGAAGTTAAATATGATATTATAATTAAATAAGTATAATTATGTTTTTAATACTATATATTTAAATTAACATCTACCATTATATAGATCCATGACCTTCAGTGATGGAAAACAAATTACATCGGTTCGCTAGGCGATAATTCAGCATACACAAGATCGACTAAATCATTTATAATTTGATCAAATAAGAAATATATTTTGGATATTCCATTAAAAAAAATAAAAAATAAATATATTTTATATAATTATTTTTTTATATCATCATAACTGAATTTTCTTTGATGGAGGTTAAATAAGAAATAAATATAAAAAATCTTTGTTAAGAATGATCCTTCTTCTTAGGAGGGCCTACATAGTTTATAAACAAAATCCTTATTAGAAGTTTTTTATAAACAAAAAAGGAAATTAATATTTGAGTATGATGTTAAGGAATTTATTTTGGTATGTATTTTTTATGTTAAATGGTTCTAGAAGTGTCATGTGGGGAGGAGAGTGGGTACCCTTTTATAAGTGGGGGAGGAAAAACACTTGAAACTGTTGAAAAGAAATAAAATACCCACATTTTGAAAAATAAATAAAGCTTAAAAATTGTTATTTAGTTATACTAATAGAAACACATACCCATGTGATAGAACCATGGGTATAACCCCTAGAACGGTGGGTATATCCTATACCCACGGTTCCATAAACTTTGTTCTACTGAGTCATCGGTTAATAGATATACCCACTGGTCTAAAGAAACTTATGGTATATAAATAGATAATTCCATGATACCCATGGTTATATTTAAATGGGAATTATATAGTTATACAAATGGTTTATAAAATCATGGGTATAGCTTATCACAATGGCCATAACATACCCACAGTTTGTAAAACATTGTCTATAGATTATTACACCAACATAATATACCGATGTTTTTGTAAACTGTCAGTATAACCATCCTTCATGTGAAAAAATAGACTAGTAACAAAAACCACAGTTTAAAAAAATCACATAGATTACAAGAAAAAATCCAGTCATAGAGATCAATTACAATATTAAAAACATAGACTAGTTATTGAAGAAAAAATGGTTTCAGAAATTCACACTCTAGTTTAAAATAAACACAGAAGTCAACATCAATAACAAAAAAATTTCAACAATTAAATATTAAGAAAATGGAATATAGTTTTCCAAACATTCAACATTTATGTATCAAACATATTAACAAAACCAATAATTTCAACCTAGAATGATGATGTAATTCCATAGGGACTATAAATAAAACCCATGATATCTCCATTATGAATTCTAAAGGCTTCTCCAAAACTAAAAGGTCACGGGTTTCCTTTGTATGCTCCATCCAAAATGAATTTGAACCATTTAATAAATGGAGTATTATTTGTGACATTAATATTTATAGAGGGGTTGAAAATTACTAGCTATATTATGGATTTTGTGAACAGAGAAATCATAAATCGAGTTAATGTACTAGCTATGAAGAAGTGTGTTCTGATTTTTCATAGCAACTATGAATCATGCCAAATCCATTTAGGGTAATAGAAATTTTAGTATAGATTTTATAATGTACAATGTAGTTTATATTATATATGGTATATCCTAACACCCTTGAAATTCAAAACATGATATTGGATAGCTGAGTACTTTGGTAAAATAACATGAACTTATTATTGTTATATGAGGTGAGTTATGATGTGTGAGGGAGACATGAGATAAGGGTAGCCTAAACTTGTGAGTGATCATTGAGATGAGATTCATGTGTATATTCATTACATATAATATTGATACAAAATAAGTTCTATCATATATGTGTTTTATGAATATAGATTCCTTATATTTTATCTACCATGATCCTAGTTGATTAGATCAATGATAGAAAGATCATAGGTAGACTATTGTGGTTAGTAATGTAACCTTAGTGTAGGGTGATCGTTAATTTTTTCGTATAATGATTGAGATAAAAATATTCAAATGAATAAAGTATTAAGTTGGTTCTAGATAGATACAGTCAAGATGCATTGGGCCATGGCTTGTTATTTAGAAACATGATCCGAGTATATACGATATGTGACTAATGATAGAATCATTCATGTTTTTCCAAAATGTGGTATAATAGAATAAATCTATTGGGTTTTAATTAGACATATATTGATAATGGATAGTATAAAATGGGAATTAATTTTAGAGTGCCAGTATATAATTGGAGGGAGAGAGACACTATTTAATGTGATTTTGATGGAAAACATTAAAGTTAATGGGGATGTGGGCATTATTCAGGCTTAGTGACCAATTTATTTTTTGAACTCTATGTACCCAGGTACTATAAAAAATATAAGATGGCCGATAAAACACTAGAGGGTAAAGTTTCATGAATTTCCACTGAGAATGTTATGTGTTGCATCAATAATGGATGGTGATAATGGTTGAAGGTATTGGATATTATGGCTCATGAAGAGTGAAAATAATATGTTTTTGGGAATCTATTGAGTATTTTCCTCAAGGAGTGGTGTAATGATTCCCATATGATAGAGATTCCATCATTTTTCATTAAATATTATGACCCTCATTGCTGTTGAATATAAGTACATGAAATATGTGACAATTTAAGTGATTCTATAAAAGGTATTGATTAGTGTTTCATATCGATGATCAGGTATTAGCAAAATGGTCTTCTCTAATCCTTACATGTGGTAATGAATAAGAGTGAGTTTTGGATATTTAGTTTTCTTGTTCATTGTGGAACTAATAAGGATGTACTTATTAACTTATCATTGAATTATTTTTGGAGGAATGAATATAATTTATGAAGGTTCATTTATGTAGTGAGACTGGTTAGTGGACTTTTGAGAAATCACTAAGATACCTGTGAATAGTTAAGTCTGATTTCACCTATTTCTATGTAGAATTCAAGATTTACTATTTAGACGTTGTATTAGATGTTTTTTTTCTATTGTTTGGATCTAGATAGAGTTTATGTGATCTAACGGTGAGTTTGATTGATGGTTCAACAATTACTATAAGATGAGTATGGTGACTACTGTTAGTGGTTTCTAATATAACCAATGAATTACACCAAGATTTTTACTCAAAATTTGGTGTTGTTGTTTGTAATATGTCGTTCTGTATTTCAAAATTTTATAATTTTGATTAAGAGATGTGATAATGTGTCTATCAGTGAGTCAAAATATGTTTTGTAACCGATTTCGAATGTATAAGATGAAACAATTTTTAATGAACATTGGTGTGATGAGTTTGAAACCACGTCGACAACGTTGTTAGACCATCTAGAATGTGTTCTTTGTACATGATCTCTATATTGGGGTGAACTATTGATATAAATCTTTATTTGGGTGTACATTCTTATGGTAGAGTGAACTATGATCTTGGGAGTGAATTTATTAATGACACATGGTAGTCTTAGGATATATAGCTACAATTTTTCATCCTTATGACATCGAGGAAGGTGATGATTATGTAGCTTTAATTTTATGGAATATTGAACCCATGTGTTTACAGTGTTGTAGAAGAATATTATTCTACATTTTCGGATGTTATCCAATGATTAAGTTATGAATTCACAGCTAATATAGGTCATTATCAATGGTCGGTGTACTATTATTACTGGTCTGAGGAGCCTGGACATCAAAAGCATCTAAAATTTCATTATAATGTGATGAAGAAGTGAAATAGATCATAAATATAAGATTAAGTTATTCCCTATGTTGGTGATAGAGGATTCATTGAGATAATAGATAAATTTCAAGAATTTAAATAAAAGAGTTGACCAATTTCTTGAAATAGGTCGGTATCCAAATAAGCCTGAGTCGATAAGGGCTATTCTAAAATTTGATCTGACTACCAATTCATCCATGACCTTCCCCATTTATTATATTTCATTAGTAATGATATAAATTGATAATATAATTAATTTTTGATGTCTAGATCAGAGGACAATCTATATTGATGAAATTATAATTTCTTACCACCACTCTGACCACATCTAGAATCTCTATTGAAGAATGGGAATTATGTTTTCAAATCACTTTTTAGTTTTTAAAACACATGATGTGTGTTTTCCAATTCACCAAATTTATATGTTTATTTTTTCATCCCCCACCACTTACCTCCCCTTCCCAATACCCAGAACCCACCTTCTCCCCAACCACATGCACCCCATTATTCACAGCCACCTACAGCCCAACCAACCCCTTAACGCAACCCTGAACTCCCTATCCACCTACAGCCCTCCCACCCCCTTCCCTCCACCCAATACCAACCTCTCCCCAATAACATGCACCACACCCCCTTCCCTCCACCCAATACCCCATTTCTTCCCAGCCACCTATAGCCCCTCTCCCTCCACATGGAACCCCTTCTCCCAAGCTATTGTATCCCCCTTCTCCCTAGACACATGTATCCCACCCCCTCCCCTACACCTAGCAGCCCTTTCCACCCTAACCACCTACACCCAACCCCCGTACCATCACCTAATACTCCCTTATCCCTATCCACATAAATCCCCCCTCTCGGCACCCAACAGCCCCACCCTTCTCCCCCACTACATGAACTCCCTTTCCTCCACCCAACACCCCCTTCTCCCCAGCCACCGAAACCCCCACCCCCACCCCCACACTCACACACCCAGAACCCCCTTCTCCATAGCCACATATAACCCACCAACCTTCACTCCACCCATCACCCCTTCTCCCCAGCCACCTACATCCTCCCATGTACTTAAGAACATGTGTCTAGGACGACTACTATATTAATTATTATTGATTAATAATTAATATAATTTTTTTACATTCACCAAATATATATTAAAATAGAATTAGTAAATAATGATTCAGATGAATATAAATATATATATATATAATAAAAGGATTTATATTATCTATAAAAGATTTTTTTTTTGGAATATTTGGCCTCTAGAGATACATTTTTATGGAAGTCCCATGTGTGAGATACATTTCTCACATTTAGGCAGTGAATGTTGTTTTATTGATTCAATATCATTTATGAAATTTTATTCCATGTTTCATTGTTCATTTCATAAAAGTTTATACTACACTTGTATTTATATGTTAAAGGATTTTAAAACTTATAATTAGATGATTTTAGAGCACATTGATATAATTATAAGCTCATGCATGCAAAAATAGAGATATAATGGGAAGAGGGCCATGATGATGAAATAAATTCAGGGGTCTAGTGAATAATAATATGCATAATAAAGTTAAAAGTATAAAATGGAGAAATATTATAGTTTCAACAGACAAATAATGGGGAATGTAAAATCATAAAAGATATATCAGAAATTAATTGGACATAATAAGTATGTTAGATGAAGATTTAGAAGTATGAAATACTAAAAAAAATGAGATTTATTGGTGTGGTGTGTAAGAAAAATTTATAGTAAGAGGGATGAGAATAAATTTGAAAATGCAATAAACAATAAATTAATTCATAAGTGTGTGAAAATATGAATTTATATAAATGTGATTATGACTTTATCATAAGGTAACATTCTCAAATAAATCAAGGAGATGAGTTTTTATAAAAAAAATATTACTCCCAAAATAGGGACTTTGTAAGAGTAAAATTGACTTTAGAGGACTAGGTTACTATTTTATATAGAGTGACTTGGTGGTGCCACTCCTCCCCCTCCATTATCTATAGCAATACTCTTCCCATACAAATAAAAATAGAGATCACAGTTTTAATTTTGATTTCGAAGGAAAAGAATTACATGACATAAGTTTTGGTGTAGTAAATAGAAAATTAATAACCTCAGTTGTGTTATACAATCTAAAATTAACATACAAAGGGAATGTGTATATAACAAATTGATTGTAATATGTACAAACATTTAACAACTTCTAATGGGTTTTACTCATATAAATCCCTTCAAAATCCTCATTATAGATCTAGAATAACTATTACATTCCAGAAAATGACACAAACTTATTCAAAGTATTTACTTGGAAACTATTTCTCAATAATGGAGGCATTTAGTTTCTTGTATCACATGTCAAATCTTGATGTTTTTTTAATGTATACCAAACACAGAAAACATGACTAAAAATTGAGTGATCAGCATAGTGATTATTATTACATTCTTAATAATTTATTTTATGGTAGAACATGAAGGTTTTTCCAAATAAATATTTGGAAAAACATTAAATAGTAACAATTTTATAGAAGAGGAAACCAATAATGGATATCATAGATTGGTTGACTTTGGATTGTATGCTCTTTTGAAAATATGCACCATAAATATTATCCAAACACTTTCAAAAACGTAGTCATGAAATCTTCAGCAAATAATCAGCAACCTGGAAATGTCAACATAAAGAACATCACCTCAACAAAAATGTCCATGAAGACTCCAGAATTTTGTTTTTTCATCCAACCGGTTGTGTTTGTAGAAATCGATACAACACCTATTCATTGCAAAGAAGATTTGGGTTTTTCCATGATTCTTCTACATTCTTTTTTCTCTGAAACATTATGACACAAAATACTTTGAATCTAAAGGTAAACAAATGAAAACCATCATAACCGATAATTGGACGTTATTGATACCTTCTTCCTCCATTCCTTGATAGAACTCAAAGCACAGGACCAATAAACCTTAGAGACATAAAATTCACTCTTTCCATTACATGAAACACTATGCATACTATGTATGTATACATGAAGTGTGTACATAAATGGAGTGAAAATATAGTACTCAGTAGAAACCAATGAAATATGTAGAATCGAAAGATTTTAACCATGATAATATAAAAAATTGTAAATATCAAAATGATTTAATAACGTTATTCTCAGGATGAATATAAAGTGAAAAGTGAAAAACAATCCACCTAAATAATTTATAATTTCTTCATCCAGTTCCATTAATCATAGAAAATGATATCCAAACACATGAATAATAGTAATCCCATATGCCAAAATCATAGAATCACATTATCTATTATGTTAAACACATGGAATCACATATTTTTTGGGTCAAACTCAAGTACAACACAAACACATAGCTCTCAAATCAATGTCACATAGCTCGCCCTAACACAAGGATACCTAAAAGTGGATAGGTACATAGAATTTTTATAATCATAAAGGAGTTAGTGAACATCATCTCAGGTTCTTAAAGTACTTGAAAAAGTCTCCCTGCTAAGTCAAAAATGGAGGGGATTAATATCTATTCCGTCACAAAAATCACCATCCCCTTCCCTATGACTAACATCATCATCATCAGCAACATCATCACCAACAATAGCCTCATCCACATCCTCACCACCAACAGTTCTATCACCACCACCTTCATTTCTGTAATGACCCTCATTGGCATCACCCGACACATCATTTAAAGATAAAATTTAACCATATATGATTAAAAAGTATAAAAAGTCTCTTATGTAATTGATTGTATCAAAACTACCATAGATTTCATGAAATATTTTGTCATCATCTTTCACCTATCATGCTCTTGTTTTCCTCTTTCATGCTTCACTAAAGCAAATTTATTTTCCTCAGCTGATTCATCTTTAGTGATTTCCATATTAGTGGTATGAGAGCCCTAAGAAGATCTCTATAAAGACCAATACCTAGTGGCGATAATGATTTTACCTGGTCTACATCATACTATCTTGGGTTTCTCCACACCTAATACCTGACTTAAATGATCAAGTGGCTTGAATTTATTATCTTCCTTATCATAGAGGGCCTGTAAAAAAGACTATTCCAATTATAAACATATTAAATTATGAATTTCATATAAATATTTAAAATATAAATAAAAAAAATAACAAAATTATCTTGTGTTTGTTCATTTACTTCACTTCCATTATTTTTCTTTATACAGGAGAAAAATATTTTTTCACGAGGTATATGACCTTCAATTCCAAATTGGCTTGCTGTAAATGAGAAATTCACAAATATGGATTACAAAAAATATATGACAAATGAAAAAATTTGGAATATGTCAATTAAATAATATTTTCAGTAGAACATCTTGTATAAAATCACAATACCTGGTTAAAGTATATGTCACTTCTCATGTTTGAGCATCTTAGTGCACCCTAATGTGTTCTGATATATCATTGAGTCATTGTTCATAGTTTTTTTCTCCAACACTTCCTAAAAAAATTCCAATACATTTAATAAGAATTTAATTTTATATGAAAACTATTTTGTATTGAGATTACCTTAAACACATCAGTCTTCCATTGTGGAATCATTTTTTCGTATTGATTTGTTTGATAGTTAGGGAATGTGGGTACACCCTTTAAGTCATTACCAACCCTGATTTTCCAACCAACAAACAAATCATGATTGTATAAGTGAAATAACTCCCATAAATCCATCAACCTTTCAGTATTAGAAGCTTCCCCTTCTATAATGTTAAACAGACTCTACAACGAACATGTTATTACATTTATATACAATAATAATATAGAAATAAATTTGAAAAAAAAATCATATTTTCTCCCAAGATTTGTCATGTATCTCTTTACTAATATGTCTCCATGACACTGGTTCAATCATAATGATATCGTGATACATGGGCAAAGTGGCCATGAAACTTCCACACTTCCTTGAGTTTGGACCTGCGATATTATTTTCTAGATTCTAAACCTCTATTATATTTTTTCAGATATTCCTATATTTCTTCAACTGAGTGCACCCATGTCACATAGTTAAAGATCCCACTAAATAAAAAAAATAGGGGGAAAGAAGAATTAAGTCATGTTACAACATGAAAAAACACACAAATATAATTTGAAGAATTTGAAATTAAGAAACCTTTTTCTAGCTGCTCAGTTGACAATGATGGATCTGTGGGTTGTCCTAGATCACCATCCTCTAAAGGAAACATCTTTACCAATGCATTCCCTGGGATGAATTCATGCACTGCAGTGGATGATAAAGGAAAAGGCTCGTGAGATGTTGGTTAGAAGGTAGGAATTAGAGGTGGTGTAGATATGGAAGAATATGGGTAGTATGATGGGGGATACATCATTGGATATGGATATAGTAAAGTTGGAAACATCTACGGAGGTGGTGTTGTCATGTTATGGGAAGAAGAGGAAAAACGAGATGACGAATTCATATGTGGGATCATTCTTAAAGGAGGAAAAACATGGCATGTGAATATGAGGGCAGCTGAGATGATGATGGAGGAATGTATAAGAACATCCCTATAGACTCAATTGGATGATTGAAAGGTGTGGTGAAAGGGGGGTCCACTGGTTGGTCTGTTTGGGTATGATTATTAGGGTTTCTCTATCTCGGTCTAAGAGCATCCCCACTTGGACCCATGCTAGCTGGATGAGAAGTCAATTCTTGTGGAAATGAATGTCCCTAAAATAAAATTGATAAATAATATTAATATGAAATTATATGTAACATAAACAAAAAACATTACCATTATTATACTCATTAATTGAATTGAAGAAGGCAACACACACTCTTACCACGGTCATTCAGGATCAAGTTGTCACTTCCTTCAACCTTCTGTAGTATTTAGTATATTTTTCATAATAATGAAATGTAAATTTTTTAGAAATAGATTTTAAAAATATAATTTAATGAAGCATAAATAGAAAATAAAAAAAATAAACATATCATTCTAAACTGAAACATAATAAATGTAATACTAACATGATAAAATAATGTCAATGCAAACTGAATGAGTAGTGTACATATATAGTTGATTCAATATATAACCCACCACTACTTCAGGTTCAACATGAACTCTTACAATGGGAAAATATTATTCATCAAATGCATTGTTTTGTGAAACACCAATGGGGCGTCAATAGTGGAAATTTCATCACCATCATCATGAAAAATATGTCTTGCGATTACACCATTAATTACAACATAATCAAGTCTTAGATGATATTTCACACAAAATAATTTTTACCCATTTATTCCAAAATTTATCGTTTATCGATATGTAGGAATCGACTCATGTCAATAACTCGAAATCTATAGTCATCAAAAAATTAACCATGTCAACTCATTGAATCCAACCATTTACATTTCATCATAGTGACTCTACTGTTAGAGTAGTAATCCAATAAAAACATTTTATCAACAAGTCTATAATAATACACATCCTTATATCAAGGATGACAATCTAATACACTATCTTAAGAATTTTTTTATCAGTTAACATGATGATGTCATGCTATATTCAAATTTTCACCGCTCGATAAGTTATGAAATATTTATACAAATTAATTATTAATTATTTGCATTCATGAACCAATTAATTGGAACCAAATCCGACACTATTAATTCTTGATAAATAGAGACAATTGGTAAACTCAACACCTAAAAAATAGATGAATAATACAATTAAATGGATATATGTTTTTTGTGTTAATTAAAGTAATGTTAATACCTTTGATTTCAACAATCTAGGAAACTCCAAGTTATGAAAATCCTCTCGCCTTCTCAAAGGAAGAGATATATTAACACTACTAATAATTTTTTTATGTTCCCTACATAAAATTATAATAATAGTGTATGTTATATGTGAAATTTCATAATATGAGATAACATATAAATTTCCAAATTAAATAATTGATATAGTAATAAAACAAACCGTAGTTAAACAAGATTGTGTGATGTTCCATCTCCCGCTCTTCAAGGCTTAATGTAACCAATGTATAAGATCCATCAATTCCTACTGTTTGAGAAAGTGATGGAAATGAGGGCTCAATTTCCCCATACTGGTCATCTTCAATTCTCATTAGAGGGTTATGTCTTATGGTTACATCAGAAAAATACATTGAACAAAAACCCATATATCATTGACCTAGATAACACATGATAATAAAAACATCAGGATAATAATTGATTTGTACATATGATTTCATTTCCCATGTATTTTTTCAGAAGGATACGACCACTAAAATGAAACTGGTCCCACAAGAAGTGTTTCTGTTGGAAGATGAACTGTTAAATGTAACATGAAAGTGGAAAAGGATGGAAATTTTTTTTTTCCATCTTATACAATATTAATGGAACATCCTACTACATTTTTATCAAGAATTATTTGGATAACCATTTATTACAATGGTTACTAAAAAATGGAACAAATGAATGCCTGCCACCCTTATATTATTGGATATAAAATTATGAATTTCTATTGGAATCAATTCATGAAGAAGGATGTGATAATCAAGAGTTTTTTGGGATTATCGTTTCATATATCTTCTATTGATTCATTTAGCTATGTTTATGGAATTTCCGTTAAGAACCTTTCTATTCTCCAATACTACCAAAAATTGTTTTTTCTCTGATGGTGTCATCACATTAGAAAAAAAGGAACATTCCATTTGATTTCACCAATACACAAAGGATGAAGTTCTACTCAAATTCCCCAATCCAATAAGTCCGGAGGAGATCAGAAGTAAAATTTGGTCTTCCCCTTGATATTCATATGAATTTCACACAATATTTCACAAATATTTTTATCAATATGCACTATGTCTAAAAAATATTTTAACAAATTGGTAGACAAATTTGGAAACTCCAAAAATACTTCTCTTTTTCTAACTATAAGTGGATTTGGTGTCAACATTCTTCCTCTTTTTAGATTTCAACTATCCATTATATAATGAAAAAAATGAAATCATTCAATTCATTAAGAACATCACTTCATTAAATATTTTGTGGTAGCTTTTTAGTGTTAATAGTATTATCAAACCTCTAAAAATCGTTTTCTATTGATGATTCATTTTCATGAATTTTCAGTGCCCCATGACATTGAAACTACGACGATATTTAATCATTCCCAATCATTTATTCTTTATAATTATTGTACATGATAGTTTTCCCTTTATGATCCACCCAAAAATCATTTCATTATAAGTGAAATCATTTATGGTCTATAGAAGGGAAGCACACATCAAAAATGTTTTCTTTAAAGAAGAATCGAATGTCCTCACACCCAAATCCCAAAGTTCTTTCAGATCTCTTACTAAAGGATACAATTAGAAATATATATCATTATTGGGATCAAAAGGTTAATATTTCAGAATACTCAAGAAAGTTAATGGTTGCTTCATACACATTAATAGATGAAGATTATTAACATGAATAAAAACTGACTACGTGTTGTGAGGAGTAAGAATCTTACCAAAACTGATTAAAATTATCACAGGATAGACCAAATTTTACATTGCACACCTCAGCTAGAAAATCAAGTTTTTGTGCATCAAATGTATTCCTTGCTAATATATATGAAGGATAAACCAACTCATTATTACCTTTAATTCTCTTAGAATCATTCCATCACATATTGGTTTAGATTTCTGTAGAAATGAATAGATATTGAGGTCTGGGAATAAATGGAAAGTTCCAAATAACTTTTTGTTGAACAAGATAATTATTCCCATCTTTAATTTTAATCCATTGAGATGTAACACATTATTTACAGTCATTATGGTCAGCTATTTCCTCCCAAAAAAACAACAATATTTTAAAAAATCATGGAATTTATTTGCAGATAATGAAAACTACTTAATTAACTAAAATTATTTTAATGATTTGAGAGAATATCTACACCCTCAGGAAGAAAGTACTTTGAAAATATGTGAATATAATTAATAATGTTTTTTGAAATTTCACACATTGTTTTCCCATGATATAACTACATTACAAATTCAAACTCAGTCATTTTAGTAAATTCCTATTATACTGGTGTTTTGGCATCATCCAATAAGTTTTTCACTCTCCCAATATCATCATCTTCAGTATTTTCCTTATTTGAACCAATATCATTACCTTCTTGAACTAGAATATTGTATCTCTTATGATGATGAAAAAATGGAAACTGATGGAATATCAAATTCTCCATGTCACTTATTTCATTTCATTCACGAACTGTAGAGGATTGAATCATCTTTCCATGGTGATACCAAAAAAATAGTTCGTTTGAAATCCAAATTTTATTATATGGTAGCTAACCTATTCTTGACATAAAAATGGTTTTAAAACATATTTATAGCATGGTAACTGCATAAAACCTCCATTTTAAGTATTTTTAAATGAAAATTATGAAAATTTATTCAAATTATTTTGAAACTCGGTTGAAATCCAATCGATGGGATACATCCTGCTTCTATCCATTCAATATCAAGGAAAAAAAGTTATCATGAAATCAATAATGTAAACCATAATTAAAAAAAGATATGTTCTATAAAAACTAAAACTATTAGAACATTAAAACATAACAGCTAAATCTAATTAACATTTGTATTGTGAGTACCTTATCTTTTATAACCAATTTCAACCCTTTTAGTATTGGAGATGAAATTATTACCTTTATCCTATAAAGGTATGATCAACAAGGTAAACCATAATGGGGCAAGGAAGGATCCATATCTGTGATATATTTGTGTGTTTCGTTATTTTTGAATTATACCTTGATAATGTTAACATCCCATATCTAGCTACATTCTAATATACAATCCATTTTTTATATCCTTTAAAACATAAAAATATTCATATTTATAGTCGTCAATCTAATTGACTTTTTTTTTAATGATCCATTATTTGGTCATGAATTCCACCTACCATCACATCCATAACTAGGATGTGAACCATGATTATTCTTATGAAGTGACCATATATAGTATCTCATACAATCAGAAACTAAAATTTATTAATAAGAATTAGAATCCATATATTATACTCTAACCATGAATAGTATGGTAGTGGGGTGACTCAGTTTGATTTTAGGAGCCAATAGAGGTGGTTAGCCACTAAAGAGGTTAGGGATTGAATAAGTTGTTATTTTTATAACATTATCATTATATTGACTTTTACCACTAAATAAATTTTAGGATATAATCTATTTTTGTAATTTAACCTTACCCAAATGTAATAAAAATTAATAGAATATGGACATTATATAATTACATGCTTTAGTCTCAAAACAAGAAAACTCCTCACTATGATTGTTATGATGTTCCAATCATAGATTATCAAATATAATCCCAATTGGTAAATCAATAAAATATTATCTAGAATAGATAAGATTATATGTTTCTATCCTCTAAGATGTGTTGAGTATCATGTTCTATCCTATTCATGATTCTTTACAAGAGATAATTTCATTATAGATCAGTATCTGTAAATATCAAAAACATAGATATTGTTTAATGTCAATAAATTCATAAAATCTAAAATTTATGATTATTCTATTTTACATGAAATTATAATCAAATTAATTATATAATCACTTCATAGAATATGTATCCTATCTCATTTTGTTGGTTCAATAATTATATTCTTCATGAACTATTGTTTAAAAAATAAATTAATTGGAGTTAATAATTCAAAAAGAATATTGATATAAAACAACACATTAATGGAAATGTCATATAACAAACACTTCATATATATATATATATTGAAGAAAAATAATTTTGAAAAATAAATCATTCATATAGTTTTGTTATTTCCTTGAAAAAACGATCATGGATAAAAGATGAATATACATTATTGACAATCACATATCTAAAAAATTTCAACACCTTTCCCTTGAGTTAATGCTATATTTCTTGGGTACATTTCATCTAGATAAAACACTATTATTCTATAAAATATAGTTACCCATTCGACTATATTTGAATCCAAAAATAACATCACATTTTTCATAAACCAACTTACCTTCACATACATCTTATACAAATTTTAACGGTATGCATTAGATAACATTTTCATTTGAATATTATAACACTCCATTCACATGAAGATTGCATCCACAAAGAATCAATGGTATGAAAAGTTGTACACATAGAATATTATTAAGATTTTAATGAGATCCTAAGGATTTTAGATATAATATGATATTATTTTTGAAACTAGAAACACATCATATATTGTTCACCTAAATTAAAAATAAGTAATGTTTTCATGGTATCTTCTATATGAACTTCCAATTATTTATATATAAAAACAGAACACTGATAACTATTATTATGTTTTAAGAAATCCAAAAATCAATCATATATTTAATATAAATGAAACAATATGAAATGATACAAGTCAAATCAACAAAACTCAAACTAAACAAGAAACAAGTCACCATACTAGAAGAAGGATAGGGACCCACTATCAAAGAAGACACGAATTAGAAAAATAACCATTGGTAGAAGTGAATTCTTTACCATAAGGTACTATCGACCTTGGGGGGTGATCGACCAGAGGGAATGCTTGACCAAGCAGAAGGCGATGCTCGAATTATGTGGGATGTGTTTCAGGTGAGGAAAAGATAATCTTAGGGGGGATGCGCAGCCTAGGAGGGGATGATCAACCATTGGAGAAATATCAGGGGGACGCATGCCAATCAGATAAGGAAGATAAGTGGTCATGTCCATCAACCGGAGGAGGATAAGGTGAATCATGTAAGGAAAAAATAGGGGGAGTGGGGAGAAGGGGACATGCGGTAGGAGAAGGGCCATGTGGAGGGTACGGCCCGAAGAGTGAGGGGGGTGGGGGTGGGGTGAAATTATCTTCCATTATATATCAATATTTGAGTAAAAATCATTGGTATAGATTTTATATACCCATTGATCATTCAAAACCGTGGGTATAGACAAACCCTAATCAGGCTATACCAACAGTTAATAGATCGTGGGTATAGATCTGTGGGGTTTGACCATATTTCCAATATTGTGATAAGTAGACAAGATAAGGTCCACATATGTATAGAAAAAAATTGGACAATTTTTAATGTCATTTCATCCCTTATGTTTTTAGTTTATCCCACGATAAAGTCATTTTAACCTTAATTTCAGTAATTAATTATTAATTTTTTTAATTTTCATTTTGAAAAAAAATTAATATAATCATATTGTGTAATATTAATTATGATGATACACATTTTCTACATAAATGTCTCCAAATTAAATTAAATTAATCATAAAATTTCAATTTAAAATAAAAAAAATCAACCTAAAAAACGTTTAAATGTTTATTCTAGGAATGGTGTTAATTTTAGAAATAAATTTTATAAAATATTAAACATTTAATTTATATATTTTTTCATATATATATATTTGAGATATAATGTATTTTGTAAGGATATAAAAACATTACTCAGAATTTAGTACCTTTTTATCATGTTTTTTATGTATATAAAACCATTACACATAATTTGTTTAAAATATATATATTCATCTTCATACCTCCAGGATTAATGGAAAAATTCTAATAGTCTTGTTATATTATAATGTTAATTTTATATCGTGGATCATTAAAAATTAGTATTCTGTGTAACAAAAGATATCAAATATAATAAATATATTTCAAAAAAATATTTCATAAAATCATGAGGTGTTATATTCTACCCACCCAAAAATTAATTTCACCATTAATATTTACTAAAATTAGTATAAAAATGAGGATACGTCTGCCTCATTACTCCATTAGGTTCCCATAATGCTTCACTGACCAGGTGGTTTTTCCCCAATACATTGAAGAAGTTAGTTTCCTTGTTTCATATTAGTTTATCTATAGGATCAAGGATATCCAAAAAAAAATTTCTCATACTAATGGTCATGTTCGAATTGTATAACCTGAAATTTTATTACATGTGATATATTAGATATATAATTCCTTAGGAGTGACAAATAGAACACATCATGAACTTGGTATGGGTTTGGTGGAATCTTCAAATAATAATCTATGTTTCCAAAAAGATAAATAATTTCAAAGGGTCCGATTTTCCTTGGGATTAGTTTTACCTTATTTAAAAATCTCATCACCTTCTTCAACATATGAATTCCTAGAAACACTATATCACCATATTTAAATTCCAGATCTTATAGGTGATTATCAGCTTAACTATTTCTCCCAAAATTTTGAGTCCAAAATGTGTTAATAAATGTAACTAACATGCTTTTCCATTTTTCCATTATCTCATGTCTTAGTAGATATCTTTCTGAAACTTCATCCCAGTACATTGGGGTACTCTAATTATTTTTATAGTGGAATTAAAAAGGTGTTATATTAATTCTTAATGGAATGTTGTTGTTTTAAGAAAACTAAACTAGTGGAAGGTGTTGATCCCAAACACCTATGAAAACTAAATAACAAGGCCTCATAAATATCATAATTGTTTTAAATTATTATCTCAGATTGGCCATATTTTTGAGGATGAAATGCTCTGATGGAACCCAGATCAATATTTTGGGCCTACAGAACACTTATTCATAACTTCATGGTAATCCTTAGATCCTGATCAGGTCAAATTTGATGTGGTGCTCCATGAATCATTAACACATCCTTAATGTGGATTCTAGAAATATTATCCACAGATAAATATTATCTGATATCCATTAAGTGTATTGAAACCGTATGGAGATTGAAAAAAACCATATTGAATTTTTTCCCATATATATTTTTAGGAGATAAACTAAAAATCCATTATGATGTTTTCCCATTCCCATTTTAGCATGGGTAATAGTTTTAACATCCCATTATATTTTTTCCTCGTCGTCAGATAACTGGAATACCAAGAATCTACATAAAAACTCCATAACATATCTCTTCAATATATCCCACTATAAATACTATTTTAAATATTAATACATCTTCATACCTACAATATGAATAGAAAAATAATAAAAAATAGCCTCATTTAATAGATCCTTCTTCAGAACTAATATTGAAGGGACATAAAACTGGGTCCTTGACCTTATTTCTCAATCACAATCAATATTAAAGGTAAGATCATTTTTAACCTTATTTAATAGATTTAAATCATTATTACACACCTATTTAATAATCACATGTATATATTGGTGAACACATTTTAGAGAATGATAATATTTCTACCATTCCTTTAAGATTGGTAGATCTGTATTTAAAAAATATAGAAATATTTCATCTTTTTTTACCCCAACCATTAATAATATGTAATGATCATTTAGTATCAAGGAATTGACCACAATTTTTTCCTTCCTCTGGGTGGTAATGTATAGAGAAGTAATAATATTTATTCATCTCTATTTCCATTCTCAGGTTCTTGTTAAAATCCATTATATAGGGATTCATTGAAATAGGTGTCGAACTAGGTATAAGTTCTATGGGGACCTCAACTTAATTTTTAATTGGCGGACTACAAAACTCTTATGAAAATAAAAAAACTCAAACACAGTAGTGAAATCATCAATAATGAGTTTATCCCCAACAATATGAGAAAAAAACTCCACATTAATTCGAATATTGACCCATATAATGGATGTGATCTTCATCAGAATATCATATCTATCATCGCATTGATAAATGGTCATAGTTTGGTGTGATATATAAAATGTAACCTTCAATCCATGGAAATTGATCTGATATTTTCAAATAGAAATAAAATATATTTCAATGATAACATAAATTCAACAAGAGGTGGAATAATAAGTTTTCAAGAAAGATAATTCCTACTAACATTAACCATATACGAATCATAGACATGATATGTGATCAACATATCATTAAAGTGACTCAATACTAATTTAGAATCCAGTCATTGGGTATTGGAATTAATATTCCCACATAGTTTTCATGATATATGACTATATAAATAACTGAGAGTAGATAAGGTAATTCATTATTTGAATATACCTATCACCAACCCAAATTCATTGTTCTCTATTCAATGCCATCATAAAACTAAAATAGAATTCTTGACCATCTGAGAACATTGATCATATTTTTAGACCATTAATAGGATTTAAAAATCATGACACATGTTTTCCAATATATGACTCCTTACATTAAACATAGGTCATTCAGGATCATTATCTACTAAAATCCTTCATGATGGTTCATTTAGTGATTTGGAAATTTGAAAACATATCCCCTATGAGTGTAAAACCATGTGTGCAATAAATCTCATTTTTTTCTCCATGTGATGATTGATTACAGCATAATGAAACCATTTTAGAGTAATTACCCAAAGGTAAAAATGTACTATATACATATTCTCTTGTAATATCCATACGTGGATGTAATTTCTTTAAAAACAATTTCTCTACCATTCACCAAAATTCATTGATATTTTATTGTAATTTGAGAGATAAATATTGGCAGAAGGTAAATATTTGTGGAAAACATAAAATCATCAAGAAACATTTAAATAAAATACAATTCTTACTAACAAGGCTGTCATAGTGGTATGGTTTAACTCCCCCAATCAATCAGAGTAGTTACGGTTCAATGTGAAGACTATCATATTGGAAACCTTCCCTTACTAAACCAGGTTCACTCACAATTCTAGTTAGGATTATCTCAAAATATATCAATATTTACCCAAAGTAATGAGGGAGATATAGGTACGACCAATACATGGTTAAAACATAACCACCATCACATAATAAAAACCATATGTAGGTGTTTTAAAAATCCTAAAAAATTATCAAATGAAAACCCATCAAATTAAATGGATTTAAAAAAATCATTTCTTTATGGAATAACCATCAAAAAAATAGTTTTTTTAAACATTTTATCATAGCATAACCCAAGGAAAATGAATGGTTTTCTTAAAAATTTCATCATCATAAACAAAAAACCATACAAAGAAATAATATGCATGGTATCATTGTATAATATCTCCATTAAACCATAAGTAACATCAAATCATGTCATCTAGTATGGAAAATTATATTGAATTATCACTTGGAAAATTTCATGATAAAAATAACATTTTCACATTGAAAATCAGTTTTTTAATAAATATTTTTTCTTAAAACATTGGAAAAATTATTTTCATTGAAAATACCCTTTGAAGTTATAATAGAATCTTTAAACTAATTATTGGTAATGATGGATGAAAATACTATTAATCTCATACATGTTTAAAAAATATTTTTTCTACATTTTTGAAAAAAATTACCACATTCTGAAAATATTAAGAATATTTCTTTAAACTAATTTTTTATATAAAAAACATGCATAAAAATGAAATTAAAAATATATTGAGAATAACAAAAAAATTACTTAAAATATTTTTTTAAATCACGAGAATAGATGAAAATGAATCATCAACCAAGTGGAGAAATAAAAAAATTCCTAAATAACATTCTTTTGGACTCTTGAGTTCATTTACAAAGGAAAATGAAATTAAAACATGTATTTCCTTTAAATAATTATTTTAGAGAAAAGAATAAAAGATTTTATTGTGAGAAATATCATAGTATTTCATCATAAAAAATATAATCATAAATAATCATCATAAATAATGAGGTTATATCATGAAACATTTACCATTTTTCAACTTTTTAATCATAATCCCCATTGAATAATTACTTTAAATGAAAATTTAACTTTCATGAGAATAAATAAATTCATTATATAAATAGTCAATAAATATTTATATAACCCTTAATAAAAATATTTTTGTATAAGATAATATTTGTCTTAAAGACCAGATGTTGAGACTAAATTCATATTCCATAACTCTCAATATCCTTCATACATATTTGAACCTAGATTATAATAAATATATGTTTATTATAAATAAATAACATAGTAATAATAAAATTTATCATACCATTTATGATTTACCTATATCATTTTATTTTCCATTTATTAACAATTCCATGATAATATTGTGCTTCATGTAATAAATGCTTTTTTCATGTGTGTTGTGATTTTCTATTTTTGATCCTTTTACATTGACCCTGGTTCAATATTATATATAATTCTTACTATGATATAAAAATAATATATATTAATTACATATGTGTTAATATTAATCCAAAAAATTATATAGAAAATATAATATACCATTCATGGAGATGGTGGGTCATACATAATCCAGAACATTGTTTTAATTTTCTCAATGGAAGGAATATAAGGTATGTAAATAGTATATCACATTTACTATGACATTATTATTTCTTATATATCACATATATTCACTAAATGTGTCCTTATTACCATCTATGTGAAGAAGTAAGTGTAAAATGATTCACATTGCTTCATGAGGAAGTGGACCACCATACACCCGAGCAAAAATATCACATTCCCACATAAAATAAAATATGAAGTAAAATATGATATTATAATTAAAAAATTAAATTTTTGTTATTAATATAACTGTAAAAACCAGGCCCTAATTACCCATAGCCAGTGCCTTATTACATTAAATTGTCTTTATTACAAGAAATTTGTATCCCAAAGGAATTAATAGTTTAGTATATTTGGACATAAGATAGATACAAAATTTCAACATTATAGCATGAAATTAAAAACAACATATAAGTTCCATTGGGAACATCAACCACTACAAGATTATCCCTACAAGTTAGTCATAATATACCTCTTCTTGTCCTAGGAAAAATGAAACAGAAGAAGGGGTGAGATCATATGCTCAGTAAGGATAAAAAATAAAATAGAATATATCATAAATTTAAACATTAGGTATGGTGAATAATTGAAAACACGTGACTTTAAAAATAAACATGAACATAGTATGGTAAGAAAATGATATTAGATAACATTACAATAAAAACTCATAACCATTGGTATTATACTAAAGAATAACCACATGAACTATGAATTTATAGCTTCATTATGAGGGAATTGCATATTCCATACATTCTGAAACATATCTTCAAGGCCTCATCCAAGACATCTAAAAATGATTAAGGCTTCAGCCAAAACCATATCTAAAATGGGCCATGCCTCGATGAAGACCATATCTATTGGTCTCATGAGACC
This sequence comes from Viscum album, assembly GCA_963277665.1. Taxonomy (NCBI): domain Eukaryota; kingdom Viridiplantae; phylum Streptophyta; class Magnoliopsida; order Santalales; family Viscaceae; genus Viscum; species Viscum album. The sequence goes on from OY728145.1 coordinate 1,668,934,423, forward strand.
TACTAATGCATCAAGGGGATATAACGGGCCCCACCCATAACATAATAATCCTAATTAATTCCTCATATGAGAGGGGATAAACATAAAAAAAATATAGATTCATATTCAAACTCACATATGAAATGTAAATAACTTCCCCCGAACATTAAGCTTAAACACTAACCATTTAAAGTAAACTGGTGAATTGTTTTAGAATAGCCCATACGTAATAAAACTTGTCATAAATCATTCAATTAAATATGGTAGATTATATCATAAATAATAATCAACAACAGTTTTGAAAAAGATGAAGATGAACTTATAAAATCATTGAGTAATTCTTCAGATAAAAACTCCTTTACTCTGAAAAGAAAAGTTCTTTTGGAAAAGTGTTTGTATAAAAAAAATAAGTAAGATAGTATTTTTATAATAAAATTATTTATTTTATAATGATATTGGTATCTGAAAACATATTTTAGAGTGACCTTGAAAATATGTTAGAGTTTGAGAAGTTTCATTGAATTAGTCTTGTATTATGGGAAGAATTTTTGAAAGATACTTTTAAAACATATATATCCCTATTAATAAAGGTTGGATTATGGTTAGAAAAGATATATAGAACATTAAAATAGAAACTATGAGGATAACATAAATAAATAAGAATATAATTGATTTATGTAGATAATAAAAGTGACTCAAATGTAAATGGAGGTTAGAGTGGAAATCCCTTACCTTAAATCTGAATGTGTTCCCCTCTAGAACATAATGTCTTGGAATATGAAATAAGACTTATTAATAACATAATTTAATTTTTTTGACATGTATTCAGTTTATCGAAATTTTATTAATTTCATTATGTACTTATTGATAAGCTAAAAGATTGAATTCTTCCGTTCTAGAGTGTTTTCTTCCTTGGTTTTCATGATTGGTATATTTGTATATTAGAATGGATGTTCATGTGGAAAGGATGAAATTATATATAATTGAAATTATATATTATTTATGATAATATATAATTTTTAATGGTTATATATATAGAAATATCATTTTTTTCATATTATTAGGAACAATCATTGGATGAAATATTAAGGACAATCACTTAGATTATTTGGTGGTATTGGATTATTATGAACTAGTTATGTCATATGAATTAATAATATGTACATATACTAGTTCCTAGATATTAATTAGGTTACATTACATACATTATTGTCTGTTTAAATCATAAAATTGGTTTCATGTTTATTAATTAATGATAAATTAAAGAATGAAACTTCTTCATCCACGAAGGTTGTAAATTAGGACCTCACAAAGATGATTTCATTTATAAAAGTGAGAGAGGGTAAGAAGATTGATAATGGATATTAAATTAACATTGTATAATTATAGTATAGAGATGATTATAGAGGTATAGGGATCAATTGTAAGTAGTGGGTTATGAGAGAATAAGAAAAGATGATAATTTGGAATGAGATTAATTGAAAAGAAATATGGTTTACCTCTTGAAATAACCTCTTTGAGAAAATCCTTAAGGGAAGGGGTTTTGGAAATTTAAAAACACCAAGAGCTCCAGGATGTGGTAAGTGACTTTGGAATGGTATTTGGGCAGAACAAAGATGAGGAATAAGGCTTGAGAATAGTGAAGTGAAGATGAAGTGAGGGGATTTTTTTATAGTAGAGGAGAGTAGTGAATTATGAATATTTTATTCATTATTTTATTAATTACCTCAAGAAAACCAATAGTATTGACCAATGTGAACCATAATAGTAATAAGTGCATGTGATTTAGAACCTATTGGTCTTATATCCACCTTACATCACTTATGACCCAATAAATCATGTATTTAGCATTTATCGTAAATTATCTTGTTTTACTATTCATCCAAAATTCATGTGTTTTAAAAAAAATCCAAAAAAATCACCCTAACCATTTTTTTAACATGTAGAATTCAAAAATGAATTTTTTTTAAATATTTTTTAAAATATTTTTAATTTAGTTTTTAAATTAAATCCTAATTTATTCTATAAAACCACTTTCAAAATATAACTTGTTTTATAAAACCTTGAGAAATTAATCAAGGTACCATAAAATTAATTTATAACCATTATAAAATAAATTTATAATTTATAATTACATTTTATGAAAATAAATTTTCATTTTAAATTATTAAATTAATCATAAAATTGTAGTTAAAATAATTATGGCATACAAAAATACCTGTACTTATACTCTGATCATTTTTTCTCTTATAAGATGTCTAAATTGTATTTATACACTCATGGGTGAAGTTTCTATTTTTTGGATGATTTATAATTAATTACTATTCATTAATATTTATAATGGTATGTTACTATTCATAAGGGTATGTTAATATTAATAAAAAATTATGTTCTGTTTATCAGACAATAAATATCCTACGGATTTCCACCGTGTATCTTAGGTTTTCAGAATGAAAATCATAGAGGAGGGAAAATTTTGTGTACTGGCTCAGTTATAACAAAATGGTGTTTTTTAGAGACTTAGTGTTTCATGAATTCAATATTAAGTTTATTCGAAAAATATTGGGGTGTTAAATTATCCCCTCCTTAAAAAAATTCATCCTCAAAATTTCCAAATTTTTACCTAAAAGAATATTTGGGTAGTTCTTCATCACAATATCCTCAGGCTCCCATATTGCCTCTTCAATTTTATGATTTTTAAAAAGTATCTTCACCAGTTGAGTACTACGATTCCTCAACATTTGTTCTTTATTGTCCAGAATCTGGATAGGCTCTTTATAGTAAGATAGGTCAGGTTCCAATTCTATACCTTTAGAAGTGAGGACATGTGTTGGGTCTGGCATGTACTTTCTCGGTAATGAGACATGGAACACATTTTTAACTTTAGATAGGGTAGGTTTCATATCCAAATGATATGAAATAGATTCAATTATCTCTATAATTTCAAAAGGGCCTATGTCCCTAGATATTATTTTCTATTTCTTCCCAAATCTTATAACACCCACCCATGGAGATACTTTTAAGAAAACATGATCTACCACTTGAAATTACAAATCCTTCCGTCAATTATCTACTTAGATTTTAAATCTACTTTGAGCTTCTTTGATATGGCCTTGAATAGTCTTTACCTTCTCTATAGTTGCATCTACAAGCTCTGGGCCCACAAGCCTCTATTCTCTAAATTCATCAGAACAAGTTGATATACGAAATCTCTTTCCATACAATGATTCATATGGTGCCATTTGAATACTTGAATGGAAACTATTATTGTAGTGAAACTCCACTAAAGTAAAATATTAATCCCACATACCATGAAATTCAATTTAACATGATCTCAACATGTCATCTATGGTTTAGATCATCCTTTTTGAGTGTCTTCATTTTATGGATGATAAGAAGTACTCAATAGAAGCTCAGTATTAAAATCTTTCTGAATACTTTTCTAGAATTTTTTGTAAATTATAGATCACAATAAAAGAAAATTGAGATTGGTGCTCCATGAAGTCTCACAACTTCATTGAAATATATTCTTGCTAGGCTCCCCAGTGGAAAATCCTCCCTTACAGCAAGAAAATGGAATAATTTCATAAGTCAATCAATAATTACCCATATCACATAATTCTTCCTTGGATTTTCGGGTAATCGAGTAACAAAATCAATGGTGGTGTCATCTAGTTTCTATGTAGGAATATGTGGAGGTGGAATGAATCCTATAGGATGTTGTCATTTTCCCTTTACATGTTGATAGATTAGATATCTTGATACATAATCAACAATTTCTTTCTTCATGTTGTCCCACTAGAAATGTTCCTTCAAATATCTATACATTTTAGTGCTCGTAGTATGTATAGAGAAATTCATTCTATGAGCATTATCCAATAAATCCCTTTTCATCTCGAGTATAGAGGTAACACGTAGCTGCTACCGAAATTTCATAATTCCATCTTCACACGTGACGTAAGACAACTTTCCATATTTCAAATCATTAATTTTATTTTGAAGATTCTCATCATCAGAATGTGAAGCGTTAATACTTTACAATAAAGATTGTTGGGCAACCATTTGAAAAGTAGTGATGTTTCACCTTCATTGATAATCCCCATATCCATCCTCACTAGATTCTTATACAATGAATCCTTATCAATCCACATTTTTTGAGAACTCTATGATCCTTCCTACCCAATGCATCAACTACCTTATTTTCCATTCTTAGGTGGTAGTGTATGGACAAATCATAGACTTTGAGTGATTTGATCCATTACCTTTGCCTCAAGTTGAGTTCTCTCTAGGAGAATATATATATATATAACTCTTGTGATCTATATATATCTAGCATCATTCACAATAGAGATAGTGTATCCATATTTTTAGAGAAAAGATCACAGCAGGTAACTCATGATCCTGAGTAGGATAGTTTTTTTCATGATTTTTTAACTACCTTGATGCATATTCAATAACTCTGTCATTATTCATAAGGACACTACCAAGTCCTTTCATTGATGCATCACTATAGATCACAAACCCATCATTACCTAGTGGTAAGGTTAGGGTCATAGAATTCACTAATATCCCCTTCAATTCTTTGAAACAGTACTCACATTTTTTCCATACGAACTTAAACCCTTTACGTGTAGGTTTAGTCATTATGTTGTCTAAATGGGTTAATTTTTTAACGAAACACTGATAATAAAATGATAAACCAATATAACTATGTACCTTAATTATATTCATTAGAGTAGGGCATTCTTACACAGCCTTTTTGTTTGCAGGATCAAAAGATATTCCATTCTTAGATACAATGTGGCACAAAATGAAAATTGATTGAAGCCAAATTCACACTTTCTAAACATCCCATATAATTCATTTCTTCTAAGAGTGCTCATAATTGTGTGAAATTTATTTTCATTATATTAATACCTTATGTATTATACAAAGATATCATCAATAAATACCACCACAAATTTGTCAAGATATTCCTTGAAAACACTATTCATTAGATCCTTGAAAATAAGGGGTTAATTAGTTAGTCTAAAAAGAGTTACATTAGACTCTTAATTCCCATACCTGGTTCAAAATGCTTTATTTTGAATGTCTTCCTTCTTTGATAGTAATATACGACATCTATATTGAATGTCAATCATTGAAAAATATTGGGCTCCATGATTTTGATCAAATAAATCATTAATAAGAGGTAGGGGATTCATGTTATTTATTGTTATATCATTGATATCCATAAATTGAATTCATAGACTCATAGATAAATCTTTATTATTAATGAAAATAATAGAGGATCCCCATGGAGAAATACTAAGGTGAATAAATCATGTATCACTCAATTCTTGTTGTTGTTTATGTAGTTCCACTAATTCCATAGTGGCCATTCTATAAGGGGTCTTTGATATAGGCCTTGAATTTGAAATTAAGTCAATCTAAAACTCCATTTCCCACTCTGGAGGATGTCCAGGTAAATACACAAGAAATACATCAACATATTATTTCATAATAAGTACATCCCTTATTTGAAAATTATTTTCCTCACTCATATTTATTATATTCCCTTCCTCCAAAATAATTTAATTTAGTGGATCTATTAGAGGTGGATCTAGATGATAAACATATGGTGATGTCTCTGCTCTAAATATAAGAAATTCCACATCATCCTCAAAAAAATTAACCTCTTTATTCTTGAAATAAATTTTCACATCATGGTTCAAAATCCAATCCATATTGAGGATTATATCAATTTCAATAATGGGTATGATAATAAAATCATCACATAAATTACCTGTATATTCCATAATGGGGATTTTATCACTCAACTTTGTTGTAATGATACCTCCATTATAATGTTTGACAGAAAAATCCCTCACTAAATAAAATTAGAAATATATATTTTTCGTGGAAAATAGGGAAGATATGAAAGAATGGGATGAACCATAATAAAATAAAGAATTGGATAAGTTTGAGGAAATTATTAAAGTACCTACCACTATGTCATTAAGAGCTTCAATATCAGTAGTTGTGATTGCAGAAGCTTGTCCCTGATCCCTTGTCCTTTTTTGTGGAATGTTTCCTTGATTCTTTAGACAATAATTTGCAGAGTGTCCCATCTCCATACAATTATAGAATTAAACATTAATAGATTCTTTTTCCCCTTGAAATCACCAGCATGATGACCTTTCTGTCGACACTTGTTGCACACCCATTTTTTATTTTGATAAGACACTAGGGTGTTTACTTCCACAATTATCACAGGTTGGAAAGTCAACTCTTCCCTTATTCCCCATTTCTTAATTTCCTTTTCTATAGTTTTTAGCAGCCCACTTCTTCTCTTGCTTTCGTTTAAAGTTATAAGACTTATGAAATTACTTCCTACTCTTGATATCACTTGATATTATATCTTCATATGATAAGAAACTTTGGGAGACTAGAGAAATTTGGATGAATGGTTTAAAACCATAAAAGGATCAGTCAATCTAGCTCCTTGGTTTACATATGTATTCCATATCATTCCTTTCCAGCCTTGTAAAGTTGGCTTCATACATGGAAAGATTTCCATCCTCGTTTTTCCTCATATTCAATAATTTAATTTCCATATCTTCTCATTTTTCATAGGGAAAATATTGTTCTAGGAATATTTCCTTAAAATCCCTCCATTCCATCTCTTCTATATCTTCATCCACCTTTCTGTTTTCGATTAATGACCACCACTAGTCTGCATCTCCTGATAAAATGTTAATTTTCTTGACAAACTTCTCTCTTTCATTACATGCCAAAGAGAGAAATATCTTCTCTAGGAAACTTATCCACTACTCATCTTCAAATTGGTTTGTAGTCCCATTGAATGATGGAGGCGGTTATCGCACAAAGAGATCCCATATTTCTCATATACATTATGGATCAAGATGCTCCATATAGTTAAGTTTATGGTTAATAACCTGATTATATAGTCCATGTATAGTTATAAGTTTCATCACACCAGTCGCAGCTAGAGAGCCAACATCAATATCTTGAACGTGAGGGAAATATGTACATGGGATACATGCATTCATGAAGTTTCCTTTCCTTCCACTAGGCACTATTTCTAAATAATGTAATACACTAGATTGGATTATGTATCATAATGTACTATCTCATATTAGAAAAAATACATAACATATATTTAAATCCTATACACAACTAATCTTATAATCATAAACATGGTTTCTTTGAGGAAAATTTTATATTTAAATACTTCATAGTGGCTTGTAAAGAAAATGTAAATTATCCTAAGAATATCCCTTGGGAGCATCAAACAAGGTGCGTAGTATGGATGGCTTTCATGTACTAGAATACACTAAGTCAAGCCTGAAACTTCTTGTCAGAGTGTTCACTCCTAGGTACATAAGTGACAGAACCACATCCACTTGTAGTATCCAGACAGGGATGTATTTTCTAGAGATATCCACATAATCTATTCCTAACCAAAATACCAGGATGTTCTTATGTGTTTATCCTCAAAGACTATCTTGGAGGTTTTTTCCCTAATCTATGATTTCTAAATCTAGTTTCCATATTTTCTACTAAACTTCCTCTAATACCAACTATAAATACCCTACCCTAGTTACCCGGAGCTGGTTGTAATGTCTTGGAATTTTAAGATAATTTCTTTAATTATATGGGTTTATTATGAAACTGGGAAAATTGACATCACGTGATTCAGAGGCCCAGAGTGCCTAGAATAATCAGTCAAAAAAATGTTAAGATTTAAATATTGTGCATGGCCAGTTTTCATGAAATAGTATAAGAACTCTTAAATGTGTACCTGGATCAAAAATCATAGGCCACTATTGCGTTTAGGATGGTAGGTTTACCATAGCCACGACTTATGTTTAGTCGGCACATGCCTCCAGTGAGAAAACCCAAAAATTGAGTAACTATAAATAAAATAATTAAATAAATTTTTTATTTTTAAAATTCTTATAACTCACAAATGGTGGCTTGGATTAAAAATTTGAGACCATCACTGAGCTCATGAGGGTATGATTTTCTTAGGAAGATCATAAAATTGGTCGGCATGGGATAATAGTGGAAGTTAGTTTTTGGCCATAAATAAAATAATTAAGTAACAATAATTTATTGTTAAAATGATTTAAATACTAAATGATAACTCGTATGAGAAATATGAGAGTACCATTGAGCTTGTGGGGGAATTTTCCCCTTATTAAGAGCCTAACCTCAACCGGCACGGGTCGAGGGTTGCTGTTAATAATTTTTTGAACTTTTTTAAGGTACATTCAGTAAACATGCATGCACAAATTTCTAAATTTTTCAACAGTGATCAGATTAAAATATGAGGACACCGTTGAATTCACAGAACTGGGATTTTCATAGGTGAAGATTAACTTAGACCGGAAAGGTTCGAATGAAACGTTAATTTTTATACTTTACCAAAAAAATCCATGAGTTATTTTATTTCTTTTGTAACCTTTTTGTGATGGTGGTGGGACCACAGAGTTTGTTTGTCATTTTAATGAAGGTCATTTCATGACTGGTTACACTTGGTTGTGTTATCTCATTATTGGGAGATTAATGGGTTCATTAATTATTCATTAATTATCCACATAATTGTGTAGAGAGTTGAACTCCTTTTCATTAATTTAATCTAGTAATCGGTGGTTGTTTTGGGAACCCACGGGAGAACTCTTGACGAAGTTCTGGAGAAGTATTCCTCCAACAAAGAATGGATAATTTGGAGATTCCATTGAGGATTCTATCTAGATATCAAAGAACGCTAATGAACACCCTTTGAATGTGGTTTATCCTTCCCTCATCTGCAACACCTTCCAACCAGTTCCAAGTAGGTGGTTTAAATTTTTTATGTGATTAAATGATTCTCTTTCTCCATTCTTGTTTAATACATTGAAATCAGATCAACCAACTAATAGGTAGATCCATGACTCATTCATTTTTGTGGGAGGTTCTCATGGGGTTTCATTTTGGGTTTTATTAAATCTCTTGGTGATTATTGTTTCAACCAAATGATATCACGCTAATGCGGAGGACGCATGCCAATATGAACAAAGCCCGGACCATCCGCCGAACTTCTTCTTGATGAGTTCTTCATGGTAAAATGTTCAACATGATTAAAATGTGAAACCAAGGGCCACACAGTGATGGTGGCATTCCGGGAGGCCTGTAGGCACAGTCAGAAAAAAAACAGACCTTTGGAGCTTCACTGGAGGCCCGCGGAAGCTCCCTTGGCGTGGTAGCGCCAGCGACCAGAGGAGGTGGTGGCCATATCTCACCGACCATGAGATGGTGATGACGCTCGATGGTTCCGTGGTAGAAATGGGTTGGTCGGCCGACGCTAGCCGCATTGACGGTGGCGGCGCGCCTCGAAAGCGCGCCGCAGAGGAGATGTCACAGCTCCGGTCGGGGCGGAAGCTGGCCCGGACTGCAGGTCACGCCCTAGAACGGTCCACAGAACTGGTCAGCTGAAGGGGTTTCACCATCCTAACACCACCTGTTAAAGACCGAACAATCTTTGGTCTGTTTGGTGGGGAGTTGGGCTCTCACCCAACTGGCAGACCACACCTAGCCGGCGAACCGGACCATGTCCAGCTGGTCTGGGCTAGGCCAACCTGGTTCGGGCCAAGCCCAGCCTGTTCAGGTTGAGATGGTATGGTTCGGGCCGCATCAGACCCAGGTAGACCTAGACCATGTCGGGTTGGACCAGTGGACCGGTTCGGGTCGATCTGACCTGGTCGACCCGAACCTTGACCCTTTTTAGCCTTGTTTCGCTTAAAGGGGCTTATCTTCTAAACCAGACGCCTGTTTGACGAACCGTCTACAACAACGGAACCCTTAGGAAGAGATGGTCCTTTTGAGAAATACAATTAAGTTTTAGAGAAATATAGAGTTTGTCCAGGTTGTATCTGACTCGAATCCAACTGTTCCCTCGACACTAAAATGCTTATAACTTACAGACCGGGCGTCCGATTGACACACTGTATATTCCATTGGAACCCATATGACACGGCGATTATTTAGAATGATTTTTTAGGAATTCATGGTGGTTGAGGAATGACCGATATCTTGAGGAGAGGTTTCTTGGAAACTCAAGCGCACTAAGTACGGGAATCCAGTGGCTGGCTGTCAAGTAACATACGACCTTTGGTGGATCAGCATCAGAATGACCCTATGTGGGTCAGCAATAGTGTGACCAGATGTGGACCAGCCTTTGAGTGTCCTGTCATGGATTTATGACTTATATCCCTGTTTGAATTAGGGAATTACGACCCTGTGTAGATCAACGACTTACGAACTTTTGTGGATCGATGACTTACGACCCTGTGTGGATCGATGACTTACCACCCTGTGTGGATAAACAGTAGCATGAATCAAAAATGGCTACCCTTATAGCATCCCATCATGGATCAGTGACTTAAGACCCTATTTGGATCGATGAATTATGACCTTTTGTGGATCAGTGACTTACAGACCTATATGAATTGGTGGTAGAGAGACTTCTTCGTGGTTTAGCAGTGGAATTTCTCAAAAGAATGAGATGATTTAGCTTTATGACTAGTCATCATTATTCATGTTATTTATGTTTTATACCTAGTGTGAGCTATGTTTTACTTTGTTCTATTTGATTGAGAACATGATTTGTGGATTTTCCTTTTTTGGAATTATCGGAGACCTACGGGGTGCTCAGGGTCCTTACTGGGTATTTTTATACTCACGCCCTGCATGGGCATTTCCCACACAATGTTGTGTCATGTGCATATGATGGGAAGCCTTGACCGAGATTTGGGGCCAAGACTAGATGGTGTACAGAAGTGACCGATTGGAATGGAGAGCTACAGTAACAAGTTGTACCTACCCTTCAAGTAGGATCCTTGGAGGAAAATCTAAATATTTTTTTCCCTTTTTCTATATTTTCTTTCAGTTGCGTTTGTATTTTGGCCCATTCATCTTTAGTTCACTCATTTACATTCAGCAATTATACTAAGTGGTTTGTTCTTTTTCTTTACCTGGTCTATTTGTTTTCATGTTTAAAGGAAATTCCTTCCAATTTTAGGGATATGCCTTTCTGGTGCTAGTCACCAACCCCTACTATTGGAAGGTGGTCTTGGGGTAGTCACAGCACTGTCCCCAGGGGATCGGAAATGACAAAGTGGTATCATAGGTGGTCATTTCTACAAGAATAAATAAGAGTCTCTATTTTCAATGGGAGAAATAGTTATGTGTGTCTTGAGATTAGATTTCAGTCCCGGGAGTCCAGTGTTGCTTTGGAGGCTGATGTATCCTTTCAAAAGGACCCTGAATTCTATTTTCCACCTCAGTACACGAAAACACTAGTTGCATGTGTTTTTATTTTTTATCTCTTTTGAGTCATCTCACCAGGTATAACTTAATGATTGTGGTTCATCTTGATACTCTTTCATGATGTCACAGCGTAGGCAGCCAGCCAAGATTCCAACGTGTAACCATGAGGATGGTCTATTGAGTAATCAGGATTTAGTACAAATATTTTTTCCTGAGATGGTATCTCTGGGCGGTGTCCCAGCGATACCACAGCATGATGGTCATTAGTTACTACCAGAGCTACCGGTAGGGGACACATATAGGCTCAGTTTATTAAATGAGTTTCAATGAAAGATACCCCTCTGGTTCAGAGGCAAGCCTGACGTACAGGCAGCTAAGGACTCTCCTGTGGTGGTGACCATGTTTCCATCTAGCTAGGGAACCGTTATATCAGATAAATGTCCTATTATTGATCATTATACGTGGATCAGTGTGGTGATGGTAGGGTCTAGATTAACCCTATCTTACTATGAGGTGACTTTTCCCTAAATAGAGCTTGAGAACCTGTCTCAGTGAAAATGTCTCTTTCCATAAAAAGTTAAGCGTTATGTGTTCTCAAGATATTTTACAGCTTCTATAGGATGACATTTTGGTAGCTTAGTATTCTTTAGCATGGACCTACAATTCAAATTACTTGTCGAATATGATACGACCAGTGCTTCAGGGATTAGACCTATGAGTGAGTTGTGTTTAGGGACATCTGAGCAAGAATTATACCTCTGTGCATTGGTAATTTTGGTAGGGTTCTAAATATATAATTTTGTGGTTGAATGTTATTTGGATGTGTAGATACAGCCAATGGATGTCAGCAGTGGTAAAGCAGGAAACCTACGTCAGTCTCATAGACTTGGACGTGTAAAATGTTTAGGGGAGAAGAAGTGATAGGGATATATGAATTTGCAGAGCATCAGGAGGTGGTATACATTTTTACATGTTACAACCACCACCCAAATGGGCTCCCCACCCATATTTGGGAGCTAGAGGATAGGGGAAGTGAGTATGAGGATGCATTCGAGGAGTTTTACCAAAGGGATCTAGGAACGATTCAAGGCACGACATTTGTCTACTATTAGCTGTCTTATTAATAAACATAGGTAAAAATATTTCCTTCTCATCACGAATCATGTTAAATACCTATATTATACAGTTAAATTGTTGAATTGACCCTTACAACTGGAGAAACCTATGGGAGGAGACTCGATAATTAAACTTATGTCGACGGTGTTGTCTGACCCTTGAGGTGAGAGTTTTAGTTGGAACCTCTCGGTGGAAGCGTCGAGGCCTTACGAATTTAGTTTCAATATGGACTGGTCATCTACAGTTCATGATCAGATTTACTATTTTATGAAAAAGGATATCACATATGTACAGTGTTTGAATGATTTTTTCCTTGGTCGGTGAAAAAGGAAACCCGCGCAGCACGGGATAAACTCATGCATAGAAAGGTGAAACTAATCACTATTGAGTCGGCTAGCCTTACCCTTGTGGAATCAGGTGTTTGTATTTTTTGGTTCCCAAAAATAGTGGAATATTACAATAACATCCTTCAAAAATATTTTTCCAAGATTACCTCCCCATAGGTAGAGGGACTTATACATTAACAAGTACCTAGGGATGACATTGATATCTATACCAGAATATCATATGGATCCCATAGAGATTTGGAAGATGAGAATACAGTTTGTGGAATTGAAAAGGAAGGACTTAGTAAGGCCCTAGTGTTTGAGGTTATGTGAGGATTACCATCACTTTAACCAAGTGGCCGTGGAGAATGAGTACCCACAACTAATGGGTCGATGATAATATCAGTCAGTTAAAGGGGGTAAACATTCGTGTGTATAGAAAGGTGGTCATAGGATTTTCAGTAGTTGATACAGTGTAGATGGTTGGAGTTCCTCTAGGACTATGAATTTTAGATTGTATATACTCTTAGGAATGGGAACGTGGTGGCAGATGCACTCAAAAGTAGGTCTGGTTTACAGTTTCCGAGTGAGGCGATATAGTAGTAAGCTACGTTGCAGTTATCCTTCATGGATAGTGATAGAGAATCTTACCTCCAGTTTATGATAGTCACTCCCCCACTCATTTATTGAGTCAGAGAGGCACAACTTGGGGATGTTTATTATGAGACATGACATGCTCAAATATCCTCAGAAAATTCTTCTGATGAATTGTTGATAGTTGGGGAACAGGTCATTCTTTTTATAGGATGTACCTTAGTACTAGTGACGTTGTGGGAGGAGGTGTTGAGGGGGTTCCATAATTCCCCTTTGGAAGTACATCATGGTGTGAAAAGGATGTACTAGGACCTCTGATGTCAGTACTGGTGGCCAGGGATGATGAAAGTGATGGAAGAGTTTGTTTCACGATGTCTCACTTTTTGGAAAGTGAGAGCTGAGCATCCGATTCCAGCATGCTTGAGAACAACGTTTACCCCCAGATAGATGGTCCAATAGAGCAGACCATACATACCATGGAGGATATGATTCATGCTTGTGTCTTGTATTTTTTTCACAGTTTGAAGGACCACCTACCACTGGTAGGGTTTGCGAACAACAATAGCTATCACTCCACCATTGGCACACCACCGTTTTAGGCCTTGTATGGGAGGCCATTCAGATCCCATATATGCTAGAAATACCCTAGAAAATCAGCACTCATGAGTCTAGAGTTGGTACGAGCTACCACTGAGAAGGTGCAGATCATCTATGATTTGATGATGACTTCACAGAGTAGAAATAAGTCTTATACTGATAGGATATGGGTACCCTTGGAGTTCGAGGAGGGGGAACATGTTTTCCTTTGGGGCTCACCCCTATAGGGATTTCCGAGATTTGGCCAGAGCAGAAAGCTATCTCTGAGGTTCATCAGACCTTTACAGTTTGTGAGTGTAGTTGGTGAGGTGGTGTGCTTCTTAGCTCTTCTCCCACATATGCACCATGTGAATTATGTTTTTCACATGTCACATCTGAGAAGGTATTTGTGTGGTCCATCGCCCATCATCAACTATGTAAAGTTGGGAATTGACGATGGGGTGGTGTTTTCATTGTTCCTAGTGGAGATATAGGATTGAAAAGAGAAGTTCATTCATGGATAGTTGATTCCTCTAGTGCCCATTTGGTGGTAACATGAGAATCTACGAAAGAGAAAAAGGGGGAGGGAGGCTCAGATTCATACACAGTAACCCCAATTGTTTGATTTGACTTTGTTTTGGATTTTAGGGATGTAAATCCATAAGGTGGGGAGAATTTAATGTCCCAGAATTTCCATATGATTTTTTTATTTATATGGTATTATTACGAGATTGCGAAAATTTACGGCATGTGATTTCGAGGCTCGGAGTGCCTGGATTGATCTGTAGAAAGAATGTTAAGCATTAAATATTGCACGTGATCAGTTTTACTTGAAAATTGGAATAACTCTTAAATGGGTTCCCGAATAAGAAATATGAGGGCACTGTTGTGTTCCGGATGGCGAGTTTACCCTAGGCGCGACTTAAGTTATTCGGCGTATACCTCCAATGAGAAAACCAAAAAATGGAATAACCATAAATAAAATAATTAAATAAAATTATTTTATTTTTCAAATGCTTACAACTCATGAATAGTGACTCGGATTAAAAATCTGAGACTACTGCTATGCTTGTGGTGGTATTATTTCCTTAGGAAAATCCTAACATTGGTCAACAAGGGCCAAAAGTGGAAGTTAGTTTTTGGTCGTAAATAAAATATGTAAGTAACAATTATTTTATTGTTAAATCCTTTAACTCTTAAAAAGTAACTTGGATTGGAAATATGAGAGTACAATTGAGCTCATGAGGGTGTTTACCCCTTCAGTAGATCCTAACTTCAACCGGAGCGGGTCGAGGATGACTGTTAGTAATTTATTAAACTTTTTTAAGGTATGTTCTGTAAACTCATAACTGTTAAACCGGTGTTTGGATAAAAAATATGAGGACACTGTTTAATTTGTAGGGCTAGTATTTTATTAGGAAAATCATAACTTCTACCGAAAAAGGGTCGGACAAAAAAGATAATTTTTGGACTTTACAAAAAAATAACTCCATGAGTTATTTTATTTCTTTTGTAACCTTTGAGCGATGGTGGCGGGATAGCAGAGTTTGTTGGTCATTTTAAGGAAGTTCATTTAATGACCAGTTTCACTTGGATGTGTAACAGCACTGTTGGTAGATTAATGGGTACATTAATTATTCGTTAATGAACCACATGATTGTGTGTAAAGTTGAAAACCTTTTCTTTTATTTAATCTATTTATTGGGGGGTTTTGGGAATTGATATAAGAACTCTTGATGAAGTGATGCGGATGTCTTCCTCCAACAAATAATGGAAAATTTGGTGATGCCATTGAGGATTTGATCTGGATATCGACGAAGGAAAATGAACACCCTTCGAATGCGGGTTCTCCTTCCCTCATCTACAATTCCTTCCAATGAGTTCCAGGTAGGGGGTTTAAATTTTTTATATGATTAAATGATTCTCTCTCTCTATTATTGTTTATTACGATGAATGCGGATCAACAAACTAACAGGTTGATTCATGACCCATTCATTCTTTTGGGATGTTTTCATGGTGTTTCATTTTGGGGTTTTATTAAATTTCTTAGTGATTATTGCTTCAACCACATGATACAACGCTAATGCAGAGGGTGCGAGCAAATATGAACAAGTCCCGAACCCTCCACTGAAATTGTTTGTGATGCATTCTTCATGGGAGAATGTTTAACTTAATGGAAACATGAAACTGAGGGCCATGCAGTTGAAGTGGAATTCCGGGAGGCCCGTAGCTGTAGTCGAAAAATAAAATGAACCTCTGAAGCTTCACCGGAGGCCCATGAAAGCTCCACCGGTGTGGCACCGCTGGCGACTGAAGTAGGCGGTGGCTGGATCTCACCGATCACAAGGAGGGGTTGGCGCCCGAAGGCACCGTGGTGGGAAAGGGGTGGCCAACCAACACCGTGGCGGGCAAGGGACAGCCGACCAACCCCAGCCAGGTTGACGGTGACAGCGCACCAAAATAGAATGTCATGGAGGAGATGGCGTGGCTCCATTCATGGCAGAGGTGGACCCGAACCGTGGGTTCCACCCTACATCGGTCCACATGACCGGTCAGCTAAAGCGGTGGCTCCTTCCTAGCACCGCCTATTGATGAACAAACAGAATTTCGTTCGTTCGGTGGGGAGCAGGGTCTGAATACAGCAAGTAGGTTGTGCCCAGTTGGTGGACCAAAATGTCCATGTGTGGATTATCAGTAGAACGACCCGACATGGACCAACCTTAGTGCAGACAATCATGGATCAGCGACTTACGACCCTGTGTGGATCGGGGACTTATGACCATCTGTGGATTGACAACTTATGACCCTCTGTGGATTGACAACATAATACCTTGTGTGGATTAGTAGTAGCATGACCCAATGACGACCAGCCGTAGAGCCGCCCGCTATTGATCAGTGACTTACAACCCTGTGTGGATCGATGACTTATGACCCTATGTGGATGAGTGACTTATGACCTTGTGTGGATCAGTGACAGGGAGACTTCTTCTTGGTTTAGTAATGAAATTTTTCAATGGAATAAGATGGTTTATCTTTACGACTATTCATTATTATTAATGTTCTTTATGTTTTATACTTGGTGTGAGTTGTCTTTTGTTTTGTGCTATGTGGTTGAGATCATGCTTTATCGTTGTTCCTTTGTGGAGTTCTAGGAGAACTTCGAGGGTCTCGGGGTCCCTATTGGTTATTGTTATACTCACCCCTTCACGGGAATCACCTGCACATTATTGTCTCTTGTGTAGATGACGGGAGCCTTGACTGAGATTTGGGGGCAAGACTAAATGGTGTACAGAGGTGACCCGTTGGGGCGGAGATCCGTAGTGACCAGTTGTACCTAGCATTCAGGTAGGATCCTTGGAAGATGATCTCACGAGCTATTTTCCCTTTTTGCTGTATTTTCTTTTAGTTCAGTTTGTATTCTTCCCCATTTATTTCAGTTCACACATTTACATTCAGCAGTTATACTATGTGGTTTGTTCTTGTTGTGTACCTATTCAGTGTGTTTGTAGGTTTAATGGAAATGCATTACCATTTTTGGGATATTATTTTCTGATGTTATTCACCCACCCCTGGCCTATGGAAGGTGCCTTGGGGTAGTCACAAAACGGGCCCGGGGGTGGGGGAGGGTCGTGATACCGGTGCCTCATTACATTACATTAGCATGATTATAAGAAATTCATATAATGAAGGAAAAAATAGTTTAGTAAAATTGGAAACAATATACATACATAATTCCAACATTACAACATGAAATGAAAAAAAACATATAAGTTTCACTAGGCACATCCACTACTCCAAGATTATCCATGCAAGTTTGTCATAATATACCTCTTCTCTTCCTAGGAAAAATGAAACATATCAAGGGGTGAGTTCAGATGCACTGTATGGGTAAAAAATATAGTAGAAGATATTATAAACATAAACATTAGGCATTTTGAATAATTGGAAACACATGCCTTTAAAAATGAACTTGAACATAATATGGTTGGAAAATGACTTGAGTAACCATTGGAACAATAAATCAGAAGCAAGGGTATTCTACTAGGTGAATAACCACATAAACTATGAATTTCCATTTTCATAATAAGGGAAGTGAATATTTCAAACATTCTGAAATATACCATCAAGGCCTCAGCCAAGACATCTAAAAATTATTAAGGCCTCGGCCAAAACGACATCTAAAATTTGACAAGGCCTTGTCCATGTCCATATCTATTTGTCTCATGAGACCTACTGATGCATCGAGAAGCTATATAAGGCCCCTACCATCACATAATAAGCCCAATTCATTCCTCATATGAGTAGGGATAAAAATAAACAACATATACATTCATATTGAAACTAACATATGAAATATAAACAACTTTCCCCGAACATTATGCTTAAACACTAACCATTCAGAGTAAATTGGTAAATGGTTTTAGGATATAACATCCACAATCAAACTAGTCATGAACTATTCAATTAAATATGTTAGTTTATATCATACATTATAATCAACAAGAGTGTCTAAAATAATAAAGATACTCTTGTAAAATCATCAAATAATTCTTGACATAAATACTATTTTACTTAAAGAAGAAGAGTTCTTTTGGAAAAGTGTTTGCTTAAAATCCAAAGTGAAGTAAGATATTATTTTCATAATAAAATGGGTGATTTTAGAAAGATAATTGTTTCTAAAAATATAATATATAGTTCCCTTGAAAATAGGTAAGAGTTTGAGAAGTTCCCTTGAATTGGGCTTGTATTATGGGAATAATTCTTGAAAGACCCTTTTAAAACATATAAATACCCATAAATAAAGGCAGAATTCCATTAAGAACACATATATAGAATGTTTTAAAAGAAATTATGAGGAGTAATTATGAATTAATACGAATCTAATTGAGGTAAGTAGATAACAATATTAACCCAAATGAAAATGGAGGTTCGGGTGGAAAACTGTAACATCTCGCCCCATCTCATTAGCTTGAGAGGGAGGATGGATGCTACTAGGCCTTAATAAATGTTCCCAATGCAAAAATGGTAGGAAATAAATGCTGAGGGATTAGAGAATATATTGGGGAATGATTTTCCCTTAAGAAAAAAACCAACCAAACCATCCACTAAAAACAAACTATATGGTGAATGTCGATAAAACATTCAAACATGTATTTCCAAGAATACAACCCGGTTGTTCCATAATAAAACCCAAAAACCAATACAACCAAACAAAATATCATAGTAACTTCAAGAAGACTAAACAAGAGACCCAAAATAAACCAAGACAAATTCCACATCTCCACACCATGCTCTATGCTCCAAGAACCACTTTATCTCCCAATCATCACAACGAGCCACTAGCAATGAGTTGCTTTACCTTTACATGTGTCTTGAAATTTGACATCTGCAAAATCACCAAAGTTCCAAATCAAGGGGTGAGTATTATTACTTAGTCGGTTTTTCCCAAATGACTTCCCAACAAGCCACTAGGATAAAACCTTTAGCACATTTATATAAAACAAATTATATAAAACATTCAATAGTGCAACCATTACCCCAAGACAACACACCCTTACCAAGCCATGAAAAACATGGTAAAGATACAAACATAAAATTATCCATAACCTCATCACTCAATATCATAAAAAATTACATCTTTGCAAAGAAACACATAACAAAAAAACCATTATGGTGGGACTTCTGCCCATCCCGTTCACCCAATTCCCAACTACTGGTTCTTCTTTCCCACTTATCCTTTGATAGTGGTTCTTTTGACTACTATCCATCACCTTTTATAGTGAGACTTCCGAACCACTTTAACATCCCATTTGAATAGTCCAAAACCACACATATAACCCACCAAGGCCATAAAAACATGGAAATAACCATTTCTATAACATGCCAACCCAGTTCAATAAATCACCCATTTATTGAAACCACCCATTTATCATTTTCCATGCACAATCATATTTAAATAAAACAAATTATTTATTGAAAACCAATTTCATCAACCATTTTACCAAATCAATCTTTTCAACCCATTTTAAAATCTCTATTTTAAAATCCACAACAATATTATTATACCACAAAGCCCATTTTTTCCAAAAATCCCAAAAATATCACCAAGGTATTTCTAACCAATTTATCACATAAAAAACACAATTAATTTCAAGAAAAAAATTTAATTGTAACCAAGCTTCATGTTTTATAAAAGTGGAGTCGAGAGAAAACCCACCTACCTTTAGGATTCTGGTGAAATCAACCCACACGCAACTGCACCCCAAATCTGTCAAACACACCACTAAATCCATTCTAAACCCCCTTCTCTAAAATCAACAAGCCTTAAAATAAACACCCAAGGCATCCACAACCCTAGATTCAGATGAAATGGATGTATATCTTGAAAACCAAGAAAGAGGGAAGAGAAGACGTTGAGAAAACTCAAGAGAATCCAAGAGGAGAGACTTACCTGGGGGAAACCACCTTCAAAACTCCTTGAAACCCCTTCAATTTGCTTCCAAGCATGTGGGAGAGAATATAAAACCTTTGAGAACCGAAAATCTTGAGTGAGTCTCGAGTGGGACAGAGTTTTGAGTGAAATGAGGCACCCACGAGGGATCCCATATTTGAAAACACTATTTTTAAGTGGTCGCACGGTTAAACCGCACAGTTTGAAAAATTGTGTGTTGACTGTACACATGCCACTACCTTGAGAGAAGGGGTCTTCACAATTTCCTCACACATTATGGAAAACCATATGTAGTTCGTGTGAAGCCCAATGTCTCCCCTACCCAATTTATTCGAGAACCCGCACGGTTTCCACTAACTGTACTCAAACCATGTCCCCTTAGAAAATCCTTCAAACGTATTCAATCCAAAACCAAACTCTCTGAAACTCATAAAAACTCATCCAAGAACTTTAAGCATATAAAAATCCATACACAAAGGCTACATACCTCAACCTAAGGGTGATACATTATCCCCACCATTGGATGTTCCCTCTTTGGAAATTAGGGAACCATTTCATTACTGAAAGAGCTCGGGCCATTTCTTGGACATCTCTTTCTCCCACTCCCAAGTCTCCTCCTGAATCTGACTATGCTGCCACAAAACAAGAACTAAACCAATTATTTTACCATGAATGACTTTCTCTTGGCTATCCTGAATCTTCACTAGCACGTGTAACAAGGAAGCATCCAGTTCAAGCTCAACAAGAACCCAAAAAATCACATGGTCCCGATTCGACTGATAATTTTTCAAATGAGATACATGAAACACATTGTGCACCATACTAAGCCTTGGTGGAAAAGGAAAATGATAACCCACCTCTCCCATCTGCTCAAGTATCTCAAAAGTCCCAATATACCTTGGAGATAACTTACCCTACTTCCCAAACTGACGATGTCCAAACCTAGGAGAGATTCTCAAAAACACATGATCACCCACCTCAAAAAAAATTGTCATCGACGATGGTCGTCATATGATTTCTGATGACCTTGAGTTGTCTCCATATTCTTCTTAATCAACTTGATTTTATTCATACTCTCTTGTACAAGGCTTAGTCTGATCATTAAAGTCTCACCCATTTCCACCCAACATAGTCGAGAATGACATGGGTGCCCATATAATGCCTCAGATTGAGCCATATGTATCAAATCCTGATAATTCTTATTATAGGAGAAATCCAAAAATTGTAATTGCTCCTCCCATGAGCCACCAAAATACATCACACAAGCCCTTAAAATTTCCTCCAAAGTTTGTATAATCCTCTCGGAATGTTCATCCATCTACAGATGATACATTCTGATCATAGTCAACTATGTCCCAAGGGCTTACTGTAAGGATTTAAAAAAATGATATGTGAACCTCGAATATCTACTTGATACGGTCGAAACAAAAACACCATGCCTCTTTACCACCTCTCAAATATAGATTTTGGATAGATCCTCTACTGTATAAGACTCACGAATCGGGATGAAATGGGCCGACATTCCATATGGAATCTTGTTTCTTGATATTTCTTGGGATACCCATCACAAAATCCATTGCTATTTTGTCCATTTTCCACCCTAGGATAGGTAAAGACTGCAACATACTTGTTGGCCACTTATTCTCTACCTTGACTTGCTAAAAATTCAAGCATATTGAGACAATTCTGACCACATCCTTTTTCATACCAACCTACCAAAACTGTTCCATCAACACCTTATACATTTTTTGAATTTCAAGATGGATAACCCACCTTGAAGGATGATAAGCCTTGAGACGTTCCTCCTCAAAAGACATTGTTACCACTATCCAATTTAGAAAACACGAGACTGGATTCTCATTCAGTTCTTAGTTCTCAATGGTCTCCCCACCATTTAGTTTCGACCTCATCACCATATATTCAGAATCAGATGCATGTGCCTCTTTAACCAAACCAACCATGTCAGGAACCAGCAAAACTAGAAAGAAAACTGCTTTATCACCTTGGCAATCACATTCCAACTGCATTTCATCTAAGACTGACATCAACTACTGTTGTTCTGATACCTGCTTTACCACTTGATTATATGATTTCTGTAACGCCCCGACCCCAGCTACCCAGAGTCGGTGCATTAATTACATAACATTGGCATGATCACAAGAAGATCAAATCTCGAAAGACGGATTGGTTTAGTAGCCTTGGAAACACTAGATATAATCATAAAGTTTTACATTACATTTCAAAGTGAAAAACTACTACAACAACAAAGTCTTCATATCCACACTATTATCCCCTCATAATATCCCTGCAAGTCATTCATAATTTACTTCTTCACTACCTGGGAAAAATAAAACATATAAAAGGGGTGAGCTCAAATGCCCAGTAAGGATAACAATATAGCGGAACATTCAAAATAAGCATAAACATTTAAGGCAATGAATTACTAAAACAAAAGCCTTTTAAAATTGAACTTCAACATAGTATGGCAAAAGTAAAATGAAATAATGCCATTTACTTGTTCACATGGATATTCTACTAATCGAATAATCACATGCAAAAATCAATAACCACTTTCATAATGTTGGAATGCATAATTCCAGACTATCATAACCACATAGCCAAGGCCTCGTGCCAAGACTACAAATAAGATTTTGTCAAGGCCTTGTGCCAAGACACTAGTTTGTCTCATGAGACCTACCGATGCATCGAGGAGCTATAGCGGGCTCCACCCGTCACTTATTAAGTCCAATGCATTCCCATATGAAAAGGTTAAAAAGGACCTTGTTTTGAAAACGACGGAAATATTCCTTTATAAACCTCTAATAAAAAGTCAAACAAGGGTATAAATGACTTTAACCCATATTCTTGTAAATAGTAAAAATGTTTTGAAATACATTTTTAAGAAACATGGATGTGGATGATAAAGAGATCCCAGTAGATTATTACGTATAAACAACCTCGAATAATGAAGAGATTGTGAAATAACCCTTACCTTGTACTTTTCCTTGGTTGGGGTAGGTTAACCTCCTGTATAATGGTGAAATAATTGTTATTAAATTATACAAGAATCATATGCATTCATATGATATCATATATGACCTTTTAAAATTGCTTTGTTAATAATATCTTAGTATTATCGTTGTTTCGGGTGTTAACTTACTCGTTTTCGTTTATATGTTTTATTACGTAAGACATGTTTGTAAAGGATAGGTTGTATATTATTAAAATCCAGAATGATATCAATTCCTTAAAAATCATTTTTAAATCATCAAATGATAATTATACTTGAATGGATACGATGGAGAATGAATCTCATCGCGTTCGTGGAGACGGTAGTCCGTACGTACGCACGAGCGACAATATCATTCTTTTGATATTAAAATAATATATAAATGGATGGTATATCATATATACAGAATCATTAACATGTTATATTTATTTTTTTACATGAGTTACACATCATTATTATACCCATCCAAATAATATTATATTGAATAACAATTAAACCACGACGTGGAGACGGTAAGCCGTACGTACGCACGTATGGTGACATGCTATTCAAAGGGTGGATAGAATAATGAATATGGTTGTACCATATTTATAATAACATCACAGTATATAAATGATACTGGAGTTATTATTTTAGAATGGTAACAACAAAGGAAGAAGAAGTGGAAGAAGAAATGAACTTGGAAAAGGGGTGGTGAAAACATTACCTCTTCTTCGGGTTCTTCCTTTTGATTTGATCAAAAGGGCTCCTTAGGTTGGCTTTCTGATCAAACTAAGGCCTCTAGGTTGTAGTGAGGGATGTTGGGAGAGTATTTGGGCAGAGTTTGGCCGAACCAAAAGGCTTTGAAGGTGTGAAGAAATGAGAAGGAGGAGTGCCCTTTTTATAAGAGGGGTGAGGGGCACCTTTGGAAAAGCTAGAAATATTAATTTATAATAAATTCATATTCGGTTTCTAATGGCTCCAAAGTTTATTATTCAAAGGTTAAGGTGGGGATAGGTCGAAAACCACTCAACCAATAGAATTTAGACAGGTTTGGGTACTTATATTAACCTTATCTTTAAGTATTAACTCTAAGTTAATTAGTTTCACTTTTACAATGTCTCTTTGTATTTTTATATAATATGGTTAATAAACTTACTATATACATCCAAGCGACCCCCAAGTGGTCCATTAATGAGGAACCTATCATAATATAAGTCTCTTGGCCGAACCTTAGATTTTTAGGAATTTAATATCAATTAATAATATAATATTTGTTTTAAGAACTCTTTTATGTCAATTTTGACACTATTCAATAGTTGATTTTTGTGAAACTCATAACAGATTGATTACTTAGAAAAAAGTCAATTAAATCAATCCTAATATATCATATTATCATATAAAATTAGTTTAATTCATTAAAAGTTTCATATTATATTTATTTGGGTATTTATAATATCAATTATTTTAATTTTTCACTATTATAGTAATTACTGCATCATCATTGTGTCATAAATAAAATAAATTATTTAATGTTTAAAAATTATAAATAAAATATCATTATGTAGGAAATCTTTTTAGCTTTCTAATGAATATTTATAATCTAAAATATAACATATATAACCCTATGTAAAAATTGTTGTTCTAAAAGATATATGCTTGTGTCATTTTTGTATTCATTTTAACTAAATTAAAATAAAGTGTCATTATCACTTACAAGTGGATCCATGGGGTCCCAAAATTGACACAAAGATGCCCATGGTCGACCATCTATCAACCAATAGGGTTAAGAAACGTTTTTAGGGTAATTTAGTATTATTATAATATTATTTTTTTAAACCTTATTTACCGGATTTACCCTTAACCATGGTAAATAAAATATTTACCGCAGTAATTATTCAAAATGTCTAAAAATAAAAGTTACCTATTTACACAATTTGAACATCCTGATTCCAAATATGGAATCCATTTTCCTAAATTCAAAACACAGAAGTGGCAGAAATTAATTTAAAATTAATTCCCGCTGTCAAAACAAAAAGCGTGTTTTTAAGAGATAATAACTATCAAAAGATTGACACTTGTTTATGTTCGGTTTAATTGTAAAATTATGTCCAATGACCAACATTATATTAAATGGTAAAAATATATTCTAAATATACTTTAAAACTACTAAAATTCATAATTTATCACTATTAATTATTTTGATTAAAAAAGTTGTTTTTAATTAAAATTTAGTAATTTTCACTATTCATCAAAATATGAAAGTTATCCGAAAAGTACCAAAATTTCACCTTAGGCTAAATTCGATATTCCGAGTCCAAAAATGAAGTCCATTTTCAAATATAAAATATATATAATTTCAAAAATTAGGTATTACTATTCACAACGGCTAGTTTAATTAGTTGTGGTGTGTGTTAGAACTCGAGATTGCGTACAACACACGCTATCGCATTATTCGAAGGGAAACGTACCATATAAGCTTGGGGTGTTACATTCTCCCCTCCTTCAAATAATTGCGTCCTTGCAATTTCTAGGGTATTACTGCATAAAAAGACTCGGGTGGTTCTTCATCATAAGTTCCTCGGGTTCCCACGTTGCCTCTTCCATCTTATGATTTCTCCACAAAACTTTTACCAGACGCGTCGTCCGGTTTCTCAGTACTTGTTCTCTTGTATCAAGAATCCTGACGGGCTCTTCACAATATGAAAGATCGGGTTCCAGTTCTAATTCCTCATAGGTGAGTACATGCGTTGGGTCAGGCATGTATTTTCTCAACAGAGATACGTGGAACACATCGTGAACTTTGGAGAGACTTGGCGGCATTGCCAATCGGTAAGCTACAACCCCAATTCGTTCTAGAATTTCGAAAGGTCCGATGTACCTGGGACTTAATTTACCTTTCTTACCAAAACGTATGACTCCCTTCCACGGAGATACCTTCAGAAAAACATGATCACCGACTTGAAATTCCAAATCCTTCCTTCGATTATCGGCATAGCTCTTCTGCCTACTTTGAGCTGCTTTGATGTGATTTTGGATTACTTTCACCTTTTCCACCGTTTCCTCCACCAGTTCTGGGCCTACAAGTTTTCTTTCACCAACGTCATCCCAACAGGTTGGTGTACGACATCTCTTTCCATATAACGCTTCATATGGTGCCATCTGAATACTCGAATGGAAGCTATTGTTATAGGAAATTTCTACCAGAGGTAAATATTGATCCCACATACCCTGAAAG
Source organism: Viscum album (assembly GCA_963277665.1). Taxonomy (NCBI): domain Eukaryota; kingdom Viridiplantae; phylum Streptophyta; class Magnoliopsida; order Santalales; family Viscaceae; genus Viscum; species Viscum album. The sequence goes on from OY728145.1 coordinate 1,668,961,005, forward strand.
TCAAGTGAGCAAGATCTCAACATATCTTCTAAGGTTTGAATAGTCCGTTCTGACTGTCCGTCTGTCTGAGGGTGGTATGCAGTGCTCAAATGAAGTTCAGTATCCAGGGATTTCTGAAGACTTTTCCAGAATCTTGAAGTAAAACGGGGATCACGATCAGAAACAATCGATAGGGGTACTCCATGAAGTCTCACAACTTCATTAATATATAGTCTTGCTAGACGTTCCAGGGGTAGATCTTCTCTTATAGCAAGAAAATGTGCTGACTTGGTAAGACGATCAACAATAACCCATATTGCATCGTTCCTTCTAGGAGTCTTTGGTAGCCCCATGACAAAGTCCATCGTAATATTGTCCCATTTCCACTCCGGTATGGGAAGAGGTTTCATGACTCCTCCAGGCTGTTGCCTTCCAGCTTTCACTTGTTGACAAACCATACATCTTGACACAAAATCAGCAATCTCCCTCTTCATGTTGTCCCACCAAAAATGTTCCTTCAAATCTCTATACATTTTGGTGCTCCCAGGGTGTATAGAGAAATTGGAACTATGAGCATCATCCAACAATTCCCTTTTTAGATTAGGTATATTGGGAACACAAAGTCTCTTCCCGAATTTCAAAATTCCATCTTCATACACAAAGTCTCTCAATCTCCCATCATTCACAGCTTTAATCTTCTTTTGGAATTCTTCATCATCGGTCTGAGAACTCTTAATCCTTTCTAGTAAAGATGGTTTGGCAACCATTTGAAAAAGCATTGATGTTTCACCTTCCCTGGTTATTCCCATGTCCATCTTCACTAGATCCATAAAAATTGGATCCCTTTCAATTCTCATATTGTTCAAAACTCCATGGTCTTTTCTACTCAAAGCATCTGCCACCTTGTTTGCCTTCCCTGGGTGGTAGTGTATCGTACAATCATAATCCTTGAGTAATTCAAGCCATCTCCTTTGCCTCATGTTGAGTTCTTTTTGTGAGAAAGTATACTTCAAACTCTTGTGATCAGTATAAATCTCACATTTTTCACCATAGAAGTAGTGCCTCCATATCTTCAAAGCAAAGATCACAGCTGCTAACTCAAGATCATGAGTAGGATAGTTTTGTTCATGAATTTTCAACTGTCGTGATGCATAGGCAATAACTCTATCATTCTGCATAAGGACACAGCCAAGTCCTTTCTTCGATGCATCACTATAAATAACGAACCCATCATTCCCCGATGGTAGAGTCAATATAGGAGCATTGACTAATCTTCTCTTCAGTTCTTCGAAACATTCTTCACACTCTTTTGTCCAAACAAATTTAACCCCTTTACGTGTGAGCTTCGTTAATGGGTTAGCCAATCGGGCAAAATTCTGGACGAAACGTCGATAATAACCTTCCAAACCAATAAAACTACGTACCTCAGTTATACTCGTAGGTGTTGGCCATTCATGGATTGCCTTGGTCTTAGAAGGATCAACAGAGATTCCATCTTTAGAGACAATATGGCCAAGAAAAGAAATCTCCTGAAGCCAGAATTCACACTTGCTAAACTTTCCATATAATTCATGCCTCCTCAGAGTCTTCAAGATAATGCGCAAGTGATTTTCATGATCTTCATAGGTTTTGGAGTATACCAATATATCATCAATAAATACTACCACAAATTCATCGAGATACTCCTTGAAAACTCTATTCATCAGATCCATGAATACAGATGGTGCATTAGTCAATCCAAACAGCATTGCAGTAAACTCGTAATGCCCATACCTGGTTCGAAATGCTGTTTTCAGAATGTCTTCCTTCTTTACACACAACTGATGGTATCCAGATCGAAGGTCAATCTTTGAAAAGTATTGAGCTCCATGCAGTTGGTCAAATAAATCATCAATACGAGGTAGGGGATACTTGTTCTTTATCGTTATAGCATTGATCTCCCTGTAGTCGATACATAACCTCATAGATCCATCTTTCTTTTTAACAAAAAGAACAGGGGATCCCCATGGAGAAACACTAGGGCGAATAAATCCCTTATTACTCAATTCCTCTAGTTGTTTCTTTAGTTCGACTAATTCTACAGTAGCCATTTTATAAGGGGTCTTCGATATAGGCCTTGATCCAGGAATCAAATCAATGGAAAACTCTACTTCTCGTTCTGGAGGATGTCCAGGTAAATCTTCCGGAAATACATCTACAAACTCTTTCACAACAGGTACATCCTCTATTTGAACATTCCTTTCCTCACCGACAGTTATTTCATTCTCTTACTCCCCAATAATTGAATTAAGTTGAGCTACTGGGGGTGGATGTAAATAAGAATTAGGTGGTGATGATTCTGCTCTAAAAATAAGGTGCTCCTTATCATTATCATCAAGAATCATAACCTCTTTCTTCTTACAATAAATCTTCGCATCATAGTCCGAAAGCCAGTCCATACCGAGGATTATATCAAACTCAATCATAGGTATGACGATGAGATCAGCAGATAAAGAAAATTTATGTGCTCTAATGGGGACTGATTCACAAAACTTTGTTGCAATGATACTTCCCTTAGGAGTTTTAACTGACAACTCCCTTATTAAATCAAATTGGAAATATCTAATTTTCTTAGCAAACTGGGAAGATATGAAACAATGCGATGATCCAGAATCAAATAATGCATTTGCTAAACTTGAGGAAACCATTAAATTACCTGCCACCACGTCTTTCGGAGCTTCTACCTCAGCAGTAGTGATAGCATAAGCCTGGCCTTGATCCCTTGTCCTTTTCTGAGGTAAGTTCTCCTGATGCTTAGGACATGCATTTGCATAATGCCCCATCTCCCTGCAATTGTAGCACTAAACGTTGGTAGCTTCCTTCTTCCCCTTGCAATCATGAGCTTGGTGGCCTTTTTCACCACACTTGTAACAGACTCCCATTCCCTTCAAGCAAGTACCAGGATGTTTCTTCCCGCATTTACCACAAGATGGATATTCAACCTTTCCCTTATTCCCCTTATTTCCATTCCCAGATTGATCAGCAGGTCTCTTCTTCTCTTGCTTTGCTTTAAAGTCATAAGACTTAGAGAATTCCTTTTCGGTCTTGATAGCACATGAGACAATGTCTTCGTACGATGAAAAGGATTGTGAGACTAATGCTCGATGGAGAAATGGTTTTAACCCATCAAAGAAACGATCAATCTTACTTCTTGGGTTGCGAATATAATCTCCATCATACCTCGCTAACCTTGTAAAGTTAGCCTCATACTTTGTGACATTATCATCCTCCTTTTGTCTCAGACTCAGAAATTGCCTTTCCATATCTGCTCGATGGTCGCGAGGAAAGTATTTTTCTAAAAACAGATCTTTGAACTCCCTCCATTCCATATTTGATACTTCATCATCTTCCTTCGTATTTTGAATCAATGGCCACCATTGATCAGCATCTCCAGTGAGGCGGTAAACTGCCATGATAACTTTTTCCCTTTCACTGCTCCCCAAAGCCTGAAATATTTTCTCTAGGGAAAATATCCATTGCTCAGCTACTAAGGGATTTGTATTCCCATTGAAAGTTGGTGGTTTTTGCCTCATGAATCGATCTAACATTGATCCTCCACGCTGCGGATCAGGGTGCTCCATATGGGTAAGGTTATTATTCATAACCTGAGTAAGTTGTCCTAGTATGGTGATTAGCTGATCAGCACCAGTTGCATCACCAGCCCCACTATAATTATCTTGAGCCGGAGGGCAATCCCTACATGGAGTGCGTGCATTGATACGGTTTCCATTTCTTCCACTAGGTGCCATTTCTAAAAAATGGCATAAACTAGATCAGTTTATGCATCAAAATACATAATCCCATACTTATAAAACACTAAACATAAATTGAACTATTTATGGATATAATCCATAATCATAAAAATGTTTTCTTTGAGGAAGTATATACTAATAAACCCTTCATAATGATTTGTAAAGAAAATGAGAGTTATCCTAAGCATATCCCCCGGGAGTGTCGTAACCAAGAGTGCAGCAAGGCCCGTTGTCGTGCACCAGTTCTCGTTCGAGTCTAGCTCAAAGCGGTGTTTTCGGGTTTTACCCCTAGGTACATCTGTGCCAGAGCCGCCTCTACCTGCTCGTATCCAGACAGGGATGTATTGCTCGGAAAACTCACAAAGTCTCTACAATACCAAAATTCTAGTAAGTTCTTCTATACTAATCCTCAAAGTTCATCTTAGGTCTATGTGCTCTAATCAGAGTTTATCTAAATCTAGCTTCCAAGGTTTGTACTAAACTTCCTCTGATACCAACTGTAACGCCCCGACCCCAGCTACCCAGAGTCGGTGCATTAATTACATAACATTGTCATGATCACAAGAAGATCAAATCTCGAAAGACCGATTGGTTTGGTAGCCTTGGAAACACTAGATATAATCATAAAGTTTTACATTACATTTCAAAGTGAAAAACTACTACAACAACAAAGTCTTCATATCCACACTATTATCCCCTCATAATATCCCTGCAAGTCATTCATAATTTACTTCTTCACTACCTGGGAAAAATAAAACATAGAAAAGGGGTGAGCTCAAATGCCCAGTAAGGATAACAATATAGCGGAACATTCAAAATAAGCATAAACATTTAAGGCAATGAATTACTAAAACAAAAGCCTTTTAAAATTGAACTTCAACATAGTATGGCAAAAGTAAAATGAAATAATGCCATTTACATGTTCACATGGATATTCTACTAATCGAATAATCACATGCAAAAATCAATAACCACTTTCATAATGTTGGAATGCATAATGCCAGACTATCATAACCACATAGCCAAGGCCTCGTGCCAAGACTACAAATAAGATTTTGTCAAGGCCTTGTGCCAAGACACTAGTTTGTCTCATGAGACCTATCGATGCATCGAGGAGCTATAGAGGGCTCCACCCGTCACTTATTAAGTCCAATGCATTCCCATATGAAAAGGTTAAAAAGGTCCTTGTTTTGAAAACGACGGAAATATTCCTTTATAAACCTCTAATAAAAAGTCAAACAAGGGTATAAATGACTTTAACCCATATTCTTGTAAATAGTAAAAATGTTTTGAAATACATTTTTAAGAAACATGGATGTGGATGATAAAGAGATCCCAGTAGATTATTACGTATAAACAACCTCGAATAATGAAGAGATTGTGAAATAACCCTTACCTTGTACTTTTCCTTGGTTGGGGTAGGTTAACCTCCTGTATAATGGTGAAATAATTGTTATTAAATTATACAAGAATCATATGCATTCATATGATATCATATATGACCTTTTAAAATTGCTTTGTTAATAATATCTTAGTATTATCGTTGTTTCGGGTGTTAACTTACTCGTTTTCGTTTATATGTTTTATTACGTAAGACATGTTTGTAAAGGATAGGTTGTATATTATTCAAATCCAGAAGGATATCAATTCCTTAAAAATCATTTTTAAATCATCAAATGATAATTATACTTGAATGGATACGATGGAGAATGAATCTCATCGCGTTCGTGGAGACGGTAGTCCGTACGTACGCACGAGCGACAATATCATTCTTTTGATATTAAAATAATATATAAATGGATGGTATATCATATATACAGAATCATTAACATGTTATATTTATTTTTTTACATGAGTTACACATCATTATTATACCCATCCAAATAATATTATATTGAATAACAATTAAACCACGACGTGGAGACGGTAAGCCGTACGTACGCACGTATGGTGACATGCTATTCAAAGGGTGGATAGAATACTGAATATGGTTGTACCATATTTATAATAACATCACAGTATATAAATGATACTGGAGTTATTATTTTATAATGGTAACAACAAAGGAAGAAGAAGTGGAAGAAGAAATGAACTTGGAAAAGGGGTGGTGAAAACATTACCTCTTCTTCGGGTTCTTCCTTTTGATTTGATCAAAAGGGCTCCTTAGGTTGGATTTCTGATCAAACTAAGGCCTCTAGGTTGTAGTGAGGGATGTTGGGAGAGTATTTGGGCAGAGTTTGGCCGAACCAAAAGGCTTTGAAGGTGTGAAGAAATGAGAAGGAGGAGTGCCCTTTTTATAAGAGGGGTGAGGGGCACCTTTGGAAAAGCTAGAAATATTAATTTATAATAAATTCATATTCGGTTTCTAATGGCTCCAAAGTTGATTATTCAAAGGTTAAGGTGGGGATAGGTCTAAAACCACTCAACCAATAGAATTTAGACAGGTTTGGGTACTTATATTAACCTTATCTTTAAGTATTAACTCTAAGTTAATTAGTTTCACTTTTACAATGTCTCTTTGTATTTTTATATAATATGGTTAATAAACTTACTATATACATCCAAGCGACCCCCAAGTGGTCCATGAATGAGGAACCTATCATAATATAAGTATCTTGGCCGAACCTTAGATTTTTAGGAATTTAATATCAATTAATAATATAATATTTGTTTTAAGAACTCTTTTATGTCAATTTTGACACTATTCAATAGTTGATTTTTGTGAAACTCATAACAGATTGATTACTTAGAACAAAGTCAATTAAATCAATCCTATTATATCATATTATCCTATAAAATTAGTTTAGTTCATTAAAAGTTTCATATTATATTTATTTGGGTATTTATAATATCAATTATTTTAATTTTTCACTATTATAGTAATTACTCCATCATCATTGTGTCATAAATAAAATAAATTATTTAATGTCTAAAAATTATAAATAAAATATCATTATGTAGGAAATCTTTTTAGCTTTCTAATTAATATTTATAATCTAAAATATAACATATATAACCCTATGTAAAAATTGTTGTTCTAAAAGATATATGCTTGTGTCATTTTTGTATTCATTTTAACTAAATTAAAATAAAGTGTCATTATCACTTACAAGTGGATCCATGGGGTCCCAAAATTGACACAAAGATGCCCATGGTCGACCATCTATCAACCAATAGGGTTAAGACACGTTTTTAGGGTAATTTAGTATTATTATAATATTATTTTTGTTAACCCTTATTTACCGGATTTACCCTTAACCATGGTAAATAAAATATTTACCGCAGTAATTATTCAAAATGTCTAAAAATAAAAGTTACCTATTTACACAATTTGAACATCCTGATTCCAAATATGGAATCCATTTTCCTAAATTCAAAACATAGAAGTGGCAGAAATTAATTTAAAATTAATTCCCGCTGTCAAAACAAAAAGCGTGTTTTTAAGAGATAATAACTATCAAAAGATTGACACTTGTTTATGTTCGGTTTAATTGTAAAATTATGTCCAATGACCAACATTATATTAAATGGTAAAAATATATTCTAAATATACTTTAAAACTACTAAAATTCATAATTTATCACTATTAATTATTTTGATTAAAAAAGTTGTTTTTAATTAAAATTTAGTAATTTTCACTATTCATCAAAATATGAAAGTTATCCGAAAAGTACCAAAATTTCACCTTAGGCTAAATTCGATATTCCGAGTCCAAAAATGAAGTCCATTTTCAAATATAAAATATATATAATTTCAAAAATTAGGTATTACTATTCACAACGGCTAGTTTAATTAGTTGTGGTGTGTGTTAGAACTCGAGGTTGCGTACAACACACGCTATCGCATTATTCGAAGGGAAACGTACCATATAAGCTTGGGGTGTTACAATTTCCTACTTAATGCATATACCACCGAATTTCCTTTAACCAGTGTATACATTTAGCTTAAATAAAACATCTAGAGATATTACATCCATATCTTTTTCCTCATGTCCAAATATCTTTGTGAAAAGAAATGATTTAATCTCTTATGATTAGTAAAAAATGTAAATTTATCACCAAAGAGATAATGACGCCACATCAATAAAGCGTGAACCATAGCTAAAAAATACAAATCATGTTTTGGGTAGTTCTTCTCGTGAAACCTCAAATATCATGATCCATATGCAACCACATGACCCCCCAGCATGAGAACACACCCCAACCCTGATCTCGATGTGTCACAATACACCCCGTAACCTTTCATTTGTTTTGGAAAAAACAATATTGGTACTGATGTAAGGCGTCCCTTTAACTCTTAAAAGCATTTTTGACAGTTCTCAACCCATTTAAATGCGATATTCTTCCTTTTCAAAGTTGTAATCAGTGAAGACAATCATGATAAATCACAAAAAAAATGTTGATAATACCCAGAAAGGCCGAGGAATATCTGTATCTTGAAAACATTCATTGGCGGTTTCCTTAAGATAATAGCATGTATCTTTTTTGGATCAACTAAAACACTCCTCTCTGAAATGAGATCACTAAGGAAATGACCCTCCTATATCCAAAATTCTCACTTTTACAATTTTTCATACAACCGATGATCCCTCAAGATTCCCAACACTATCTCCAGTTATGCTCATTCTCCAACCTTTTCCTCGAATAAACTAGTATATCATCAACATATACCACTACAATAGAATAAGGATACCTCTGAAATATCTGATCCATCAATTCCATGAACGTCATTGGTGCATTCGTTAGACCAAAGGGCATAACTACATACTCATAATGGGAATATCTACTTCTGCAAGTTGTTTTCGAAATATCATCCTTCCTCACCCACAATTGGAGATACCATAACCACAAGTCCATATTGGGGAACCACATAGTTCCCCTAAAGTGGTCAAAAAAATCATCAATGCATAGAGGTGGATATCCGTACTTTATCGTAACCTGATTAACTCTATGATAACCAAAATAGAGTTGCAAGGTTTCATATGCCTTTTTATCAAACAAAACAGTCACCACCCATAGAGAAGTACTAGGCCAGATGAACCCTTTGTTTTCTAACTCTTCCAATTGCACATTTACTTCCCAAAATTCTTTTGGTTCCATTATGTAAGACAGAAGTGAGATAGGACTGGTCCCTAGAAAGAGATCAATCGTAAAATCGACTTCTCTCATGGGTGGAAACCCTGAGAATTATTGAGGAAATACATCCATAAATTGATACAAAACTACTAGAAGAAGACTCTTCTAAACCACTTCCACTAATTCCAATGAAAAGGCCTCTAAATGATATGATATTAGGGAAACAATTGGTGCCAAAAAATCCGTTTCACCTAGATTTTCATTTTTCTCCCTTCTAATGTGATGTATAATGCCATACACCATAACAAAACTAATTATTCATGAATATTAGTCAATTTAGGATTTAAAAATTACCAACCAATCCATTCCCATCATTATATCATAAGAATAAATATGAAGCGCTATAAAATCCCACATCAATTCGATGTCATCGACAAGTAAACAACAGCATCAACAAAGAAAGGTTCGACACTTTTTTGACCAAGAGGAGTTTGTAGTTTCAAAATAGAAGGAATAATTTCCACCATTAATCAAGACAAATCAATGATGAAAGATGAAATAAAAGAATGTGAAGAACCCATATCAAACAAAGCTTCCATCAATGTTGATTTTAAAAGAACCTTACCTCGCACTGTGGATTGTCTCGACTAATCATCCATTACTGGCTGCTCTGCTCCAAACAACTGCTTACATTCCACACTCTGCTTCTTATTACCCTACAAAGGAGTCGGGGAATTCCAAGAATCACCCTGACCCACTTTACTCTGCTTCTAATGGGTATGTTGTTGCCCATGTCCTGTCGAGGCATAAGACCCCTATGACCCCTGAGGAGTGTCATGGACACCCGACCTCAGAGAATTCTGACAATAACATTGCATATTCCCTATATATTTATATTTATAACATGTTCAAGTTTGTACCATACAATCCTGCTTGATGTGGCTCATAGAACCACACTAAAAACATCTCGGTTTTCACTGAGGATTTTGAGGAATATTCACAGATCCAGCCTTCGAATTCTAAGTTGTACCCTGGAAATAAGTGTACATATTCCTCTTGATCCCAGTGTTCAAGTTACCACTATTTCCCATGGGTACCAACATACTTCCCCCTATTGTATCCCCTACAAGATCATGCTCCACCACCATGGCTCAGTTCACCATTTCTGTGTAATCATCTATACACATCATTGTTATCTTGGAACAAATTTCCTGGTTCAACCTAACTTCAAAAATTCATTCCTTCAACGATGTACTACCCACCAACTTGGGTGAAAACAGTACTAAGTTCATAAACTTAGACGCATATTCCATTACCTCTATGTTCCCTTACTTAAAAATAATATAAATCTATTGTATGATGAATTAGGAATGTGTGAGGGTAGAATTGTTTATTAAACAGTTTCTCAAACCACTCCCATGTCACACTTTGGTATGTCCCAGCTTGGACCGCGACATCCCACCATTGGAGGGAAAGATCTTCCAAAATATATGTGGATAGATTCACATTAATCTCTGGATTTGTTCCAAAGAAGTCAAATATCTTATTCATTCTATTCATCCATGCTTCAGCCCTCTCTGTCTCTGAATCTCCCATAAAGATGGGTAGATTCTGCCTTTGAGACAAAACAATATGATCCACATGCCTTGGTTCATCCGCTTTATTCGCACTTCCTACAGCTTGGAAAGATTTCACTATACTCTGTACTAGATGCTCGTTCATCTGGGGCTTAGGTGAAACCACATTTTCAGCAGCTTCCTTCGATTGCTCTCTATGATGCCTGCCCGGTACCATTTCTATCAACACAAATAAACCATAAGTATCACTCTCTTAACAAGAAAGGCTATACAATTTTCAAATACAATCACTTAAAAAAACATAACTAGGATCTCTACAAGTTCACATTTCACATATTGCACAATTCTGTAAAATTCACCATGTTTTGAAAATCAACCCATTTTCAAAATACCACATGTTTCCATGTTTCAAATCCTTCCGTTTTGAATCCCAATTCATATTTTTCAAAATACACACATTCATGTCACACCATAGATCATTATACCCCAATTAAATATGCATCCTACTAGGAAGTCATTTATACCGTGCATGCCATGCGCATCTCATTGGCTACACCCACGACAATGAGATATCCAATTCCTATAAGTGTTATCCTAACACTTACATACCAAAATCCCTATTAACTTAAAGTTTAGCCTAAAAGCGTTATCTATGTCCTTTTATGTTATACATTCTAGGTTTTGAAAATCCTATGCCTTTCTATCATCATGAAACAAAGAATAGACCATGAAAAAATGTCAACACCAAGACCAACAATCAACACCAAGGATCGAACAACTCCTCTCACTTAAAAGCCAAGGACTAAAAAAACTGTTACCACTTGTAACATCCCTACCCATCTCATTGGCTTGAGAGAGAAGAGGGATTATACTATGACTAAAGAGATTTTCCCAAGGCTCTAGAGGCTACCAATAAATTCTATGGTCTTTGAGAATAAATTGGGGATCAATTTTCCTTTAAGACAAAACAGACCAAACCATCCACTAACAACAAACTATATGATACATGTCGATAAAACATTCAAACATGTATTACCAATAAGAAAACCTAGTTGTATCACAATACAATCAAAAACCCAATACAACCAAACACAATATCAGATTACCATGCAGAAGACTAAACAAGAGACACAAAATAATCCAAAACACACTCCACAACTCCACACCAAGCTCCATGCTCCAAGCATCACCACATCTCCCTATCATAACAATGAGCCACTAGAAATGTGATGCTTTACATTTACTTATGTCATGAAATACAACATCTGAAAAATAAACAAAGTTCCAAAGCAGGGGTGAGTACTAATACTCATTATGTTTTTCCCAAATTACATCCCTACACACGCCACTTGGAGAAAACCATTAGCACATTTATATATAATAGTTTATATAAAACATTCAATGGTGAAACCATTACCACAAACCAACACAACCTTACCAAGACATGACAAACAAGTGAAATCCACAACCATTCCATAATCCATAACACCATCACCCATTAGCACAACAAATTCAATCTTTGCCAAGAAACACACAACAAAGACACCATTACGGTGGGACTTCTGCCCATCCCGTTCACCCAATTCCCAACTTGTGGTTCTTCTTTCCCACTTATCCTTTGATGGCGGTTCTTACGATCATTATCCATCACCTTTTATAGTGATACTTCTCACCCACTTTCACATCCCATTTCAACAAGCCATAAAAAAACATATAACCCACCAAGGCCACAATAACATGCAAATAAACATTTCCATAACATGAAAAACCATGTCAAAAAATCACCCATTTATTGAAACCACCATTAAATCATTTTCTATGCATAATCAAATTTCAATAAAACAACATCTTTATTGAAAATCAATTACATCAACAATTTTCCCAAATAAATCCCGGAGACCCATATTAAAATCTCCATTCTCAAATCCACAATAAGAGAATTACACCACAAAGCCCCCTTTTTCCAAAAATCCAAAAAACATCACCAATGAATTTCCAACCAATTTTAAACCTAAAAAAAACAATTAATTTCAATAAAAACAAATTAACTGTAACCAAGCTTCAAGTTATATAAAAGTGGAGTCGAGAAGGAATCCACCTACCTTTAGGGTTTCGGAAAAATCACCCCACACGAAAAAGCATCCCAAATGTGGAGAACACACCACTGAAACCATTCTAGATCTCCTTCCCTAACATCCACAAGCCTTAAAATAAACACCCAAGGTATATAAAACCCTAAATCTACATGCCAGATATGTAGATCTAGAAAACCTAGAAAGATGGAAGAGAAGGCCTAGAGAAAACCAAAGTGAAACCAAAAGAAGAGACTTACCTGGGAGAAACCACCATCAAACCACCTTAAAAACATATATTTGCTTCTAGATCATGTGGGAGAGCCCCTCCAACCTTTGAGAACCCAAAATATAGAGTGAGGATGGAGTGGGAGAGAGTTTGGAGTGAAATGAATCACCCCTGAGGGATCTCGGGTTTCAAAACCCTATTTTTAAGAGGTCGCATGGTTAACCTGCATGGTTTGGAAAACCATGAGCTAACCGTGTGTGTTCCACTAACTCAAGAGAAGGGGTCCACACAGTTTTCTCGAACAGTTTGGAAAACCATGTACAGGCCATGTGAAGCCCACTATCTCCCCCTACATGGTTTCCTATAAAACCAGCACAGTTTCCCCTAACCGTGCTCAAACAGTTCACCCGTAGAAAAGTCTCCAAACTTATTCAAGCCCAAAAAAAACTCTCCAAAACTCATCCAAACTCATCCCAAGAACTTTAAACACATAAAATGTCATAAAAAAGGCAATATACCACAAACGGGGGGTGTTAGAAAAACCCTTACCATAAATCTGAATTTCTTTCGCTCTTTGACATAAAGTCCTAGAATATAAAATTAGACATGTAAATAACTTAATTAAGAACCTTTTTGAAATGTATTTAGTTTATCATAATTTTATAAATTTCATTATGTCCTTATTGATATGTTATAAGATTGTATTCCATCATTCCGAATTGATCACATCCTTGGTTTTCATGACTGGTATATTTGTATATGAGTATGGATGTTGGTGTGGAAAGGACTTAATTCTCCATACTTGAAATTATATATTATTTTTGAACATTCAGAATTGTTAATGGTTATTTATAAAAAATTTTACATGGTATGAGGAATAATCATCAGATGAAATATTAATAATGATCACTTAGATTATTTGGCAGTATTTGGGTTATTATGAATTAGTTTTGTCATATGAATTAATACTATATACATATACTAGTTCCTGAATATTAAATAGGTTATAATATAGATATTATAGTCTGGTTCAACCTTAAAAATGGTTTCATGGCCAGTAAATAAGGATAAATTTATGAACAAAACTTCATCATCCATGAAGGTTGTAAATTGTAACCTCACGGACGATGATTTCATTTATAAAAGTGAGAGAGCATAAGAAGATTGATAATGGTTATTACATTAACATGGTATAGTTCCATTATATATATGATATTGGAGTTATATGGATCAATTAGATAGAGGATTTTATGTGATAATAAGAGAATAATATAAATTGAAAAGAAACTAAATGAAAAGGAAATATACATTACCTCTTGAAATAACCTCCTTGAGAATATCCTTAAGGGATGGGGATTTAGTATTTTAGAAAATCCAAGATCTCTAAATGTGGGGATTAACTATGGAAGGGTAGTTTTGGAGAACATAGAAAAATTAAAAGTCTTGAGAGGAGTGAAGAGAAATGTAAGTGGGGGTATAGTGGAGGAGAGGAGATAATTTTTCATATATCATTCATTATTTTAATAATTACCTCAAGAAAACCAATAGTGTTGATTTGTGTGAACCATTATAGTAATACGTGCATGTGAGTTTAAAACTAGTGGTCATACATTAGCCTTACATCACATATGACCTAATAAATAATGTATATAGAATTTATCACAAATTACCATATTTTTCTATTCACCCAAAATTCAAGTATTTTAGAAAAATCCCGAAAATTCACTCCCACCATTGATTGATGTGTAGAATTAAAAAATGAAAATAATTTTTCAAAATATTTTTCTAAATATTTTTAATTTTATTTTTAAATAAAATCATAATTTATTCCAAAAAAATAACTTTAATATTATAACTCATTTTATAACACCTTGAGAAATATATCAAGGCCCCATAAAATTATCTTATAACCATAATAAAATAAAGTAAAAATTTATGATTACATTTCATGAAAATAAATTTATATTTAAAATTATTAAATTAATCAGAAATTGTAATTAAAATATATATGACATACAAAAATACCAATACATCTACTATGATTGGTTTTCACTTATAATATGTCTAATTTGAATTTATACACATGTGGGTGAAGTTCTATATTTTTTGTTGATTTAATACTCATTACTATTTATAAGGGTATGTAACTATTCATAAAGGTATGTTAATATTCATAAAAAATTATGTTTATCTTATCGGACTCTAAATATCGTACTAAATACAACCATGTATCTCTGTTTTATGGAATTCAAATCAGAGAAGTGGTAAAGTTATGTTTACTGGCTTGGTTATAAAAAAATGGTGTTTTTTTGAGATTCAGTGTTTAATTCATTCAATATTAAATTTATTTGAAAAAACATTGGGTGTTATGTTATCCCATCCTTACAAAAATTTAATCCTAAAAATTACCAGATTTTCACCACTCGAAACGATTTGGGTAGTTCTTCATCATAAGCTTCTCAGGCTCCCATGTTTCTTATTTAATTTTATGATTTTTCCAAAGTATCATTACTAGTCAAGTCCGTCGATTCCTCAAAAAATTTTCTTTACTGTCTAGAATCGAAATAGGCTCTTAATAATAATATAGTTCATGTTCTAATTCTATACCATTAGAAGTGAGGACTTGCATTGGGTCTAGCATGTACTTTCTCAACAATGATACATGGAAGACATTGTGTACTTTAGGTAGGCTAGGTGACATATCCAAACAATATTTAATAGCTCCAATTCTCTCCAGAATTTCAAAAGGGCCTACGTACCTAGGGCTCAGTTTCCCTTTTCTCCCAAATCTTATAACACCCTTTCATGGAGATACTTTTAAGAATACATGATTTTCCACATGAAAATCCAAATCCTTCTTTAGCTTATCATAATTTATTTTTCTGACTTTTTTGAGATGCTTTGATATGTCCTTGAATATTATTTACCTTAGCTATTGATTCCTCTACATGATCTGGCCCCATAAGCCTCCTTTCTCCAACTTCATCCCAAAAAGTTGGTGTACAATATCTCTTTCCATGCAATGATTCATATGATGCCATTTGGATAATTGAATGGAAACTATTATTGTAGGAAAAATCCACTAAAGGAAAATATTGATCCCAAATTCCTGTAATGTCTAGTTAACATGATCTCAACATGTCCTATAAGGTTTTGACCATCCTTTCTGATTGTCTTTTAGTTTGTGGGTGATAATAAGTACTTAATGAAATCTTAGTATCTAAATATTTCTGAATAATTTTTCATAATTTCTATATAAATCATGGATAATTATCAGAAAAAATTGATAGAGGTTCTCCATGAAGTCTCACAATGTCATTGATATAGAGTTTTTCTATGAGCTCCAGTGGAAAATCCAACCTTAAAGCGAGGAAATGTGCAGATTTCATAAGTCGATCAAAAATTACCCATATCACATAATTCTTCCATGGAGTTTTTTCTAATCCTGTTAAAACATCCATGGTGATGTCATCCCATTTCTATATAGGAATATGTAGAGGTTGTATGACTCATCTAGGATCGTATCATTTGGCCTTTACTTGTTGAAAGACTAGTCATCTTGATACATAATGAGTAATTTCCTGCATCATGTTCTCCCACCAGAAATGTTCCTTGAAATATCTATACATTTTAGTACTCCAAGGATGTATAGAGAAATTTGTGCTATGAGCATCATCTAATAACTCCCTTTTCAGCTCAGGTATGGAGGGAACACATTGCCTCTTCCCAAAATTCAGAATTCCATCTTCACACAGGAATTCAGTCAACTTCCCATCTTTCATAGCAATAATTTTATTTTTAATATTCTCATAATAATCCAATAATTATTCTTTATGTGATCATAATTTATTATGATTTTAATAAATTGTAAGAATAAATAAAATGAAAATGGTTTGTTAAGAACATTCCCTCTTCTTTTGGAAAACTCATTAGGTTAGCATAGGGAGCCTTACTAGGAGGGTATACTAATAAAAATAATGAATTTAGGATGTAGTGATGCAATTAAGGAATATATTTTGGCATGTATCAGTCAAATTAAATGGTTTTTATGTGGGAATTGTAGATGGGTGGGGATTCCCTTTTATACTTCATGTAGAGGACACACATGCAGTTTTTTAAACGAAAAGAGTATACCCACATTTTAAATAGGAACAAAAGATCCATAAATTATTCATTATCGATCCATATAAGATATAAGGTCTAAATATTATCATATGATTATAATTTGATACTATTTTAGGTTCTTTTAATCATTTTATTTTAAATCAAACCCCCTATAAACAAGTTTTAACCTTAACCATTCTAATTAATTTTTACCATTTTAAATATTCATTTTGACCAAAATAGAATTTTACATTATTATACTCTATAAATTATGTTGATTCCAAATATGGAATCCATTTTTTCAATTTAAATTATTATAATTGAAAATTTTTAATTAGAAATTGGACCAACCTATGCGATGAAAAATCAGTTTTCCAAAGTGAACATTTTCATAATTATAGATTATTTTATTATCAAATGGAAAGATGGATTTGATTAAAATGGACAAAATTTAGTAAATAAAAATATAATTGAACTAATTTTATTATAATTTTTTAAAAAAAAATCACAACTTTGAATAAATCATTAAACAAAAAGGCAGGATTTAATAAAAATCATTATGTTAGTCTATTTAATAAAAAAATTAATATTTTCAAAAAATAATAAAAAACTCACCCTTTGATTTTTTTTACACGTTTACTAAAAAATGTTTATTATTTTTTATAAATAAATTTTCAAATAATTTCAAAAAATAATTTTTTTTTTCAAAAAAACATATAATAATTATGTTTTTAGCAGGAAAATATTTCCAACGAATATAAAGAATATACTAAAAATTGAGCACATTTATTAGAAACATTTATTTTTTATATAAACAAATATATAGATTTTTTAAAATTTGGGTTTTCCCTTTCAGCCTAAATAGCAAAACAAATATTTTATAACAGTCGTGTTTAAATAATAATAGTAATAGTACATTGCAAAACATTAAAACACATTGTTTCATATAATACAATATAACAAAGAAATTTATTTTAATTGAAAGATATTTATTAAATAAATCAAAATATGTTACAACATATACAAAAGCAACAAAAAATAAACTCTAATTCACTTTAAGACTTACTACACCATGGTTCAATACTCATAGGGGTACCCCAGTTCATACCAACTCATCACCACACCGAAGACGAATCTTTATATTCTATAACCATTCGATCCTAAAAACATCCAGTGTAGTCACCAATTTTTGTGGAATATTTGATGGGAACTACCTATTAATTACATAATATACATGATCACGTACTCAAATATACCTCATAAGGTATTTCATATTAATAGATATGTGTGGGTCATTATTACATATGAATGAAATAACAAATCTTCCATGGAATCCAAAACATGCCAAAGAATGTTTTTAAGATATTAAAAATATCCACAATGTATAAAATATCTTTCTAGAATTTCATGTTATCACCACATTGTTCAACAGATCTTACAACCTATGATGGTAAGGATTCATGATTAATATAGACGAATCACCAAGTCATTTTCTCAAATATAATGAAAAAGGAAGTATTTCCAAAACCCAAAATCTATCTCCATAAGTTTTTTTGAAAAATATTGTTATCGTAGATGGAGGTTAATGATTACCTCCAAATTCATGAGTCATGAGCCTCTGTTTTAATTTAAATATAGGTGGCATTGAATAAGACAACTAAAATAACTCACGGGTCTCAAAATCACAAAATTTTGTTCATTACTCCCAATAACATCATTCTAATTCTTGATATGTCCCATAGACACCATGAAATTTTCCCATAGGGAATAATTCTCATTAAAAAATTATTATCCCGATTATAACTATTCCAAATCAACATAAACCATTGGGTATGTTAGTTATAAAGATCCAAATGAAAACCTTCCCATAATACGTCCTCTAATAATACATCAGTTCCAAGAACTATGTTAGGAAATCCAAAAACTAGTATGATATATTGATATAAATGTTGATTTACTCTGAAACATGAACTAACCAGTTGATAAATTCCAATCTAGGATATTTTCATGATTAATTATATAGAGTTGAACCACCATTATGGGTAACAAATCCGATATAGTTTTTAGAGATCTATATTTTATGACCATAAACTGAATTATGGTTATAAACAATCTCTAATGTACTATTCCTCACTAGAGATAAATTTCACACTTTTAATATTTATATGAAATGGATAACCACTCTTAGTATGAGTTTCAAAACATACGTGTTTATCTAAGAGATATACTTGAATCCCTAACCCTTGTTCAACATCATGGGAAGGAAAAATGGCTCAAACTATTATTTTTTAGCTTGATCATCTATATGTCAAAATATTGATCATACCTCTAACCATGTCTGTTTCCACCGAATTTTAGTCATATACCTTATTGAAACTTCCATAATGAAATCATCAGTGCACTAATTCTCAAGGCTATTATTTAATATTCATATAAAGAAATGGAATTATTTTTTTAAATATTTTTACCAAATTAATGTATCCTTAGTTCCACCTACCTCTTGAAATATTTTTTAGGCTTCTGTAAGGAATCAAAAAATATCTATGAAGCACCTGGCATGGATATATTTGCATGGAACCACTCTGGCGACCCATGTGAAATCACTATTATATACTAATGGTCAGGGGTATCATAATTATAAAACATGATCCATAAAAATGTCTCCATATATCATTGATATAACTAAGGGATTCATGAGAGTTACAAAATAAATCTCAAGTCAATTAAATATATCATTTCTTGAACATACAACTTATAAATATCAATTTTGAATTAATAATTTTGGTTCCATGACAATAAAACTAAGAAAAATTTTGAACCTAATTTACAGAAGGATAATAATATTGTGGGATGGATAACAATTAATCAATGATTCTTAATGTTATTAAAGGTAAAAAGAATATAATAATCTTCATTTGGTTACTAAATTTACTATCGTGATATGTAGTATAATTCTTTATCTCTGACTAATCCTCTACCATATTCGCATCAGTATTACATAAAAAATTATGAGAAATCTATATAATTGGTGAAATGATATCAATTATAGACATATTTAGTTTTATTTATCATATAGTTAACTACCATTTTAGTAATATATAATATTTTTAGTATGTATAGTTATTGGAGGTTCTTCACTTTACTCATGGGGTAATGATACCTAAAAATAATTCTCTAAATAAATACCTCATCATTCAATTATGATACGATCTATAACCATTAATATATAATTGACCTACAAATATATAAGATGTGTCTATCTATTATTATCATATTATACTATATATAAGTGACACACAATTTACCTATAACATATTATGCGAGTGTAAATAGAAAGGACGTGGAGAAACATGAATATCCCCAAAATGTCTCATGTATCAACTTAGTTATTCCAAAAAATATATTTAGAGATATAGTTTGAATAAAATGTTATTAGATTACAAGATAAATTATATATCAGTAAAAAACGTACAATTGTGTCATTGGTCTCATAATTGGTCTCATGACCACCTTTAAATCACTCCTATAATTCCTAAACACATCCTCACTATATAACTAACTACAATATCCTTTACCAATACTCAAATGTCTATGATACCATTCTGACATGAATTGACCCTCAAATAACACACCTTCTCATGAAGTAATATTGTAATGATACCCAAATCCAACCTCCAACATGATATGGTTTTTCACTGGCATGAAAAAAGAAAAAATATATATATATATATATATATATAAGTGAGACCTTGATCAATAATAACCTACAACATGAATAGATAAAAATATTAAAAAAAACCAATAAGTATGGTATATAAAAATATTGCAACCAAAATATGTACAAATTGTGTAGTAGACATTAATTATATTACAAAGATAAAGGAGAAAATTATTAAAGTTCAAAATATATATAAATAAAATATAACAAAAAATTGTTGAAAAATGTTCAAAATATATTATGAAACATCCTCTACACAAGGTCTCCTAGAATAGATTGTATCTATAAATTTACCAACCATGAACCATCATCTTTTAATATATAATAGATCATCTGAAACCACTTTCTCCACATCCTCTATTTTCATCATTGAATAGTGAATAATCTTCCCTTATACAATAAATGTTGTCATCAAGCTGGTGAATGGGTGAATATATTCATGCCTAATACGAAAACCAAAAAAGATAAAAGTATAGAAAATTAAATAAGATAGATCAAATCATTGATTGAGGAATAATAGAAGATATCCTTGTAAAGATATATATTATTTAGTGTCAATATAGATAATGGAATGGGAAGAAACCAAATATTTACATAGATGTTATAAAATTAATCTTATCAAAAAGAAACTGGTGAAACCAATGGTAACGTAATTTTCGTAATACATAATTTTGACTATTTGAAATCAAGACATACCTAGTAAGAAAACATTAATACTCAAAATTTATATATAATCCCAAAGGAATTGATATTTTATTATGTCACAATTTTCATGAAATCATATCTTCTAAAAATCTATAAATTCTATTTTACCCCAAATAAAATTTAGTGGGGGGAAAAGAATCATTCATGTATGCATTTATTGATTGAGGTAGTACCTTCCACAAATGGGGGAAAATTGTCCGACATACATTGGGGTTACTGAATCTATACTTGTTAGACCATTCTCTAACACATTGGGGGGTAACTAAACTCCACTTGTGATATCTAGACCTTGCCCTACCTTATGTAAATTTCAAGGGAAATACTCAATTATCATATGTATAGGATCTTTCCATGACACACATGGGAGTGATTAGCTCCATCTCTGATCTAAACATTTCAAGCACCACAACACCTCTCTTTAGTTGAGATAAGGACCTCAAATTATCCAAGTCATAATGATAAAAACTTATAACGATAAAGGGTATTATAATAATTCTCTATATATGAGGAGATACTCAGAAAGTTATACTGATACATCCCAAGGTATTATATAGTTGAGAAATAATAAATAATACTATTTGTATCCCTGTACACATTGTGTTTAGTAGTGTACACATATTGTAGGATTTTTAAGAAATTCATGAATTGATCCTTTGTAGCTAAATTTGTGTGAATAAAAATATATTTTTTTATAGCTGGGTACAAGATACGTAACTATAATCAGAAAATATAGTCTTCTACTACCACCACCAAATTCCTTATTGTGTATCTAGGATTGTAGTATGTACTATTACTACACGAATTAAATGGTTCTCTTCCCCGATGATGTTTATTTTGGGTATCTACTAAGTATCTTTTATAGTTATACATAATATATCATAGAATAAATGAATTTTACGGAGAGTGCAATGAATATCTAAATAATTTACCTTGCATCTAATAAATAATCTATGTGTACATCCACATGGGGTCTGGGTGTGTACAACATGTACACACCATGTTTCCTATCTCAATAAATATAGTGTGTATAATTGTAAGAAACATAATGTGGAGTTTATACCAATTTCTTCTTATGTACATAATTACACATTGTTCCTTGTAATATTAGGATAAATAGCCTATGGCCTATAGATACACAGAATGATACTTTTAAAATGTATTGTGTGTTGATTCTGATACACCCAACAAATCTCATGGTGTAAGTTTAAGAAATATAATACATGTGGAATTAAATGCTAAGAAAAAAAATGGTGGAGAAATAAATGATGTGTGACAAGAGAATACATGAAATATATTCATATAATATACAAAAACCTAAAATCATCACACTCACAACATGAAAACTATCATATGGTCTATTATAAGTCATTAATTAGTTTATGGTAGAAAATATCACTAGTTGTGAATCTAATGAACCACACCAGTTTAATTCCAAGCCATCCATCAATATAAAAATTTTCAGTATCCAGTCATTTATTGAATCAATCAAAAAACATAATGTATCATCTTTTCTTGTTGCCTGGAAGAATTAATTATCTGGATTTTATTTATTAAAGAATTAATAATAAATATTAAAATATATAATGAGGAACATGATATCAATACTCATGACATTGGGGGATGAAGTAATTATCAACTATCCAATGATAGATCATGTTGGTTTTCTCTAAGAAAATGAGAATATGGAATGAATAAAATAATTTTTCAAGGTGGAAATTTTCTTTATTAAAGAACCATAATTCCATTAAAATCTTATCTAATTTATAAATAATTTATTAATGTGTTAATTTAATCGATGATATGTATTTTTCATTAAAATCAACAACATGAACAACCATTTTTCGTATAATAATAAAAAATAAAAACTAAAAATATCCCGAATAAAAATAAGGAATAATTATAATTCTCACTCCATTATAAGATATAAACATTTAAATAATTAATATAGCATGACTAGAGTAATATATATAGTAAAATTATAATATTATTTCCATTAATTATTAATAAAATAATTTAGTTTAATTATTTTATCTAAATTCAATTAAAACCTCATTCTTCTCATGTTATTAAGAATCTCAAATAATAAATTTTTTTGTATTCAATGTATCAATGAAATAATAAATTTTATTTAATTACTTGTTTCAAGAGTGAAAAAGAATAATATATTGAGATATTATTTATTTTGAATACCAACTTATTTTTCATAAATTATTTCCTTCTTAAATTAAATTTCATCTAAAAAATATTTAAAAATAAATAACTTTAAAATATATATAATTTTCCTTTAAAATTCTTCCAAAAAAATAATTTTCAATGAAATCCAAAAATATATATTTTCACCTATTTAATACTCCCATCAAATTTCCATTGAAAAATAACGATCGATTAAACTACCATAAAATATTTGGTAATTAATCTTATTTTAAACTCTTTAATATTTTTATTCTTTTCACCATCATAGAAGTATGAATTGATTTTTAAGGCCCCAAATTTATAAAAAAAGAACATTTTATTAGTAAATGAATGTGACATACAAAATTGTTCTTAAATATCCCATGAAATATATTTCATTAAATTTAATCTCTTCAATAGTTTGAGGAATAGACAACTTTATGTCTATATAAAATGTAATATAGTATAATGATATATCCTATCTATTATGTTGGATGGTATGATTAGTAATAACTATATTTTGAAAATAATATTGTTTACACATGTAAAAAAGCATTGGTAACCTATTTACTATATATAAATTAATAAGGATTTAAAATAATAAGTAATGTTTTATGAAAAACTGTATTTCTTCTAAAAGATGGTTTAACTACACTTTGAAAACATAATTTGTAATTAATTTTCACAAATTTGAGAAATATTAATTTATAAAATTTTCACTAGTTTTTTAAATCATCATACAAAAATTATCTTAGGATTAATTTTTTTAATTTTTCTAAAAAGATTCTGTTTTTCATAAATTGTAAAAATGCTACTTTTTATTTAAAACATTCCTTTCATTTAAATAAATCAAAAAATTAAAATAAATATCAATTTGATTTTAAATAAATATTATTTCTAATATATATCTATTTATTTAATTTATTTTATTGTAATATTTTAGATTTTTTGTATTGATATAAAAACTTTGAAATTTTTTAATAATTTTCCCTTTGAAACCCAGTATTCTCATTATGTCTGAATAATTTATTATATATTAATTTTTTAATCTTATTTTAATGAAAATTTATAAAATGGATTCCATATTTTTAAATATAATAATTTATTTTATTAGAAACATTCAAATAAATTTTTACCATATTTAATAGTAAAAACTCTCAAATTTATCAACCGCATTTATGGTCAAATGTGTTTACAGGGGCTTAATCTAACAAGATATGGGTTAAAAATGACCCAAAAATGTAAAACTTTGATTATATGGACATATATAAAATTAATCCATATCAAAATATATTATAAGGTCATTTTGATTATTTTTTTCATGGAAATGACTTTATAATTATTGACTTTGTTTTGAAATTTCACTGTAATTTTTATGAGGGTTCCCTTCCCCCAATTATAAATAGGAACTCCATCACCTCACTTATTCACACCTATAAAGAAAAATTTCCCAAAATAATATTCCACAATACCTCCCCAAAATCCGTATACATCTTTTATAATTTTTGGTCATTCCAATAGATAGACCCAATGTCCCTTAAGAGGAGATCCAAAGGCATTTTCCAATAGAAAATATAATTGAATTTTTATAGCTATTTCAATTTATTTAATTATTTACAACCATTAATTATATCTTAAAACAAAAATCATCATAAAACCAGTATCATCCATATAATAGTATGTTATTATTTGTATGGAATGATATTTATCCATCTCCTCCGCTATCAAATGGGAAACCAAATCATCGATCGTGTGTTGGACGGACTATCGCCTCGCGAGCTGAAGTAATTAATTTTCCATAACAACCTTTTGAAAATGTTTATAATGATGGATTTAAAAAAATTATATGATATTTATGATATTTTTATACTAATAAATAAGATATCACTTATACCTTCTTACATTCCATGCCTTTTAATTTTGATAATGTCACTCTTATGTACAGATGACTATCGCCTCGAGAAGCGATACGATTCATTTTTAACATACAATTTACATTGAAATTAATAATGTAAAATTAAATAAATACATGGGATATATATATTATTATATTAATTAATAACATTATTGTATCATCTATATCATTAACTTTACACGCATTATGTAAATGATAGCAGCACTCATACGTACGTATGTCCCACCATCCCCACAAACCAAAATGATCAATTATCCATGATAAAATTTAAATAATGATTATAAAAATGTATCTAATGAAAAAAATTATATTTTTCACATTAATATCATCACAGATATGGTTTAACTAAATAATATTCATAGGAAGTGGATCTTCCATGCAAAAACATGCAATAGTAAACAAGGTAATTAATACAAGAAACGCTGAAAATAGTGAATGGGTATTGATGAAAGAGTGATAAGATATTATAAAAGGAAAATATATGATATTATGAATACTAATATGGTTATTATATAAGTTAATAACATTTTTAAAATCAGTATACATGATTTTTGGTAATTTTCAATTAAAATAAATCATGAGTTATGTGGTTTTATGTCAATTTCTATTAATTATGGAACATTTATATATTATGAACCAATTTATTTTATATAGTATATATAATTCCCCTATTACATGTTATATAATGAATAAATGTAATTCATTGTATATTATG
Source organism: Viscum album (assembly GCA_963277665.1). Lineage (NCBI taxonomy): Eukaryota > Viridiplantae > Streptophyta > Magnoliopsida > Santalales > Viscaceae > Viscum > Viscum album. Next base: position 1,668,987,057 of record OY728145.1, read on the forward strand.
TTACAATTTTAATTATTTCATCCAAGTGGATTTGACTCGAATTATACTATGTGGTATGGGACTTCATCTCAATTTCCCTTCATTGAAGAAAATTGTAATGTTATGAATATAATTTAATTTTGACGTTTTATATAATACCTATACAACATTTAATATCATTATTCATTAATAATTCATGTTATTGTAAGTTTCAATTTTAATTATTTTAACCATGGGGAGTTTTCTTAAAACATAACGAGTAGTAAATAATTTCCTAACTAATTTCTTTTCATTTGGATATATTACTTCTTTATTGTATATGATACTATATGTTTATGTGTGAAATGAATTTTAAATATATTATGTTTTACTTCAACTTGTTTTATGTGTATTTAAATTTTATACACATAATCAATTCAATTATTAATTCTCACTTTAAAGTTGTGATATTTGTATGGGTTTACTTCGAGATCTCATTTTAATCTAGATTAATTGTGCTTAAAGTTCCACTGATGGAAATTATTTGACCATTATCTAATAAATAACTTTTATTTTCTTATTTTATGGTTATGCATTAATTTTTCATGAAGTAATACCATTTTCAACTCTTTAAAACATAAAATTTTGGATAAATTTTATTTAATAAAATCCAAATTCATCTCTCTCTTTGGTCAGAAATCTGTTTTCATCCAAAAACCATGTTTTCTAAAAATGCCTTTAAAAATGATTTTATAATTTTTCAACTTAATTACTATAAAAAAATTTACATATTTTTTTCATTTTAAAAAATTAATGTAATATTCATTTATTTTAAAAATTAAGTGAAGTTTGGATTTCATCAAAAATGTGAAAGGAATATTTTTATAATATACTCAACATGAACTGAATTTTCAACCATTATAGACACTAAATGTTTTAAAAATTTACAAAATTAAATGTTTATTTTAAAATAATATTATATTCAAAATTATTTTTTTAATTGAATTTTAAAATTACTTTTTTAAAATGAAAAATATATTTTCCTTAATATTGTTTTAAAGATATTTTTATTGTATTTATAATCTCCAATAAAAAAACTATTATTTTAAAAATACTCTATAGGGGATATTTTTTATTTCTAACATCCTTATTCTTCTTCTGGATGTTTTTTTATTATTTTGTATAAGGATATAATGATATTAACTTCCATGATTCATTTTTTGTAGTCATTATTATTATTTTGAAATATTTCCATTACAATGATCATTTGAAATTAAATTTCCTCTATATATTCATATTATATATCATGGATATGTTTCTTTCTAAAACTATATAAAATTTTTACTTATGGTGTTCTATATTGAAAAAAAAAATTACCTAGGGAGATGATGATAAATATATATTATTTACTCAATATGGATATTTGATATAACATCAACATGTTTGGGAAGAAGCCTCTTTTTATTATGAAATTAAATTCCAATTTCTTCTGGTTAGAGGGAGACCCATTACATTGACCATAGTACCCAAAACAAGTGTCCCTTAAACATGTAATGAAGGCACAATGCCGCTCCATTCCCACATCATCTTGCACATGTCACTAGCTATGCGCCACGCCTATTCCATAACCTTCCGGTAACATCCCTTCATCACCACCGACCTTCCTCATGCATGCATCACTGACTGCATTGTAAATCTCAATGGGGTAATACATGATTTAAACTATATTCCTTTCAATAAAGGATTATGAGGTTTACCAATCAGGCTTCACCACCAATATCACAATTTAAAATTTTGATGATAAGAGGCATTATTCATGAATTAAATCGATTATTAAATATAAAATGAATGTCTTTCACATGAAGTGAGGGGTGGAAACATGAATTATATATCCCCTAGATGCATCAGTTGTCTCATGATGTGAATTATAAAGCAACAAATAAATAAATTTCTAGATGTATTTTTAAATCATATTGTGAATGGAATTGAAGAGAGATGTATCGTGTTCTTGGGAACATGAAATCTAATAATTAGGAATTACTATCATTAAGAATTGATTTATTATTATCCCTATGATTTTAACAATTATATTATCTCGAGATGAATTTCATTATCATTTTCTAGATTAAATGGACGGTTTTTTCAATTATTTACATTTCCAAATTGATTATTCCTTATCCAGTTATGATATTCTTATTATTTATTAAATATAATGTGTTTTAAGTTATTTAACATTACATTTTGATTATTCAAGTAAATTTTTTAAATAGAATATGTGCTCAGTTATTTACTTTTCTAGGACTATGCGTATTAATTCAATATATTTGCAACTATACTTAACCCTTATTGAGTATTTACACTCACTCTTATTTTTTCCCTTCCCCAAGAATCCATGGAGTTTACTATGATTGATATGGATGGATATACTAAAGGGAATAATGCTTTTCTATAAAATAACTATGTTATATATTTTTTAAATGTAATATGGTAGTTATGTATATATTTATATATTTTAACAAGACATAAAACTATTTGATCCTTTGTGACAAAACTCCATATATCTATTCCCAATTTAGTAAATTAGAAAATGGATCTTTTTTACTAGGGTAATGGCCATTGGCAGCCCAACCTGGTTAGATACCTTATCGAGGCATGAATTAATGTATGACAGATTAAAAATACTACCATATTTGATCTTATTTCTTTGTTTAAAAATTGTTATTATATCTATGTCTCATATAAATCTATGAGTGGAAATAAAATCATACATGAGACGCAAAATTTTTACTTTTTTCACCTGTATATGGATATTTCCAAGGAGCATACAATGGAAATGTACATATAAACCAAATCCACTAAAGCATACTACTTTTTCGATATTAATATCTAACTCGCTCTCTCTCTTGGTTTATAACTAGTCAAAATATATAATATCACTAGTCTCTCCACTGAAGTGACCACACTATTCCTTTAGTGGAATAATTCATTGTTCTGAATCACATCAGATATTTTTTACACATATATGGGTGTTTCATGAAGTCTCATTTTCACCTGGAAGATGAAATCCACATTTTATCATACTACAATATTGTGTAAATTTCATTTGATGAATATTTATAGTCACATTAAAATCATCCTTTAACACTATTTGATATAACTATCACTATATATGAAGTGCCATGAACCACATCGAGAGAGTGTTTTTCAGACTTCTTTTCTTTCTAAACTAAAATCACTCTATGAACAACTATTGCTTATTAAGTACTTTGCCTTCCTGAGAGATGATATCATTTAAACCATTTTCAGTTCTAATACCTGTTCATAATTTCTCATTTCCAATCTCAACTCATCTGGGATCCACCTTCTTTGGAAAATACTTCATGGGGGTACCTTTTCATAAACTTCATTCGGAATTCACTGAATTTTTCCATCAATGATTCTCTATAATAAATTTCCTCTACCTAATGATGTGGTTAGGGGTTTTTATATATGTAAATAAATCCCTCAAAAATGATAATAAGAATTACCAAAACCTCCTTTGTGGATTAGATATCACCACGAATTGAACTTTCCATGAATTTTCCCTAGCGAAAACCCTTTGCGGAGGACTAAATTTGCTGCCTTCTTCAAAAAATGAAAATTACTTTCTAGTATACCTTGTATCACTACCTTAAAAAAATGACATCCCTCCCATGAAATCATACCACTAAATGGTTTTTTGTAGATAATAAAACTATGTTTAGGGTTCAAATAACCACCATCATCGGTAAAACTTTATTCCTTATTGTGGTATTCATTACATGCTATACGGTCGGTATAGCGCTTATATAGAGAAATAATTTTTTTTTCAGTTCTCGTCCCATCCTGCATACTGGTAATGCATTCCATGTACTTTTCTATATGGTACGTGCACTTATCCATGTGGTTTGTGTACATTTCCATGCAGTTTGTGTACATTTCCGTGTAGTTTGTGTACATTTCCATATGGTATGTTTACTTTTCTTTGTATAATATGTCCCTTTTCTATAAAAAATCCTGATTTTGAGGCCTAAAAATGGAAATCACTTGAAAACAATGTCACCCTAAAAAAATTTCTTATAACACACCAACCATACTAAAACACGATCATCATGATTTTCTAGAAAACACAATCACCCAAAAAACAATGAGACAAAACATTGATAATTTTTTTCCCAAAATTCTCTATAGTTGGTATTAGACAATGTTTTGTAGAATCATTAGGAAATATATTAAGTAATTAATATATTAAGGATCATAACCCTATTAATGAAAATGGGGAAACTATTGATGACCATCCTAATGATTGGGTCATGATGATATTATATGGTTCATTCAATAAATAAATCATAATCTTGATTCTAAAAATATATTTGGTTCTAGAATAGATGTACCTAGTGGTAATAAAAAAATGGTGAATTATTATTAACCCCGTCATCACTAAGTGTAAGAAAATGGGCCTTACTATGCACCTCATTTGACACTCCTAGGGGATATGATTTGGATAATTCATATTTCATTATAAACCATTATGAATGAGTTGAATAGATGATGAAAATAAATGTTCAAGGTAAGACATAGAGTATAAGATTGAAAATAATGTGTATGATATAAACTAGGAATTGTTTTATATGTAAAAATTATGGTCATATAGAAATGAATTTTAGAGGAAAAATGAAGAGTTTTATTGAAGGAAATAAATTTCATCATATGGATCCATTTATAGTTCATTGTCATTGATTTTGGGAACCTCTGCATTTAAAATGTTAATTTTCTCATCTAAATGTTAACCATAGACTAAGTAAAGACCTATTTTAAAACTATTTTAGGAGTATTTATGTATTGGGATTCAAGAATAAAATTGGAGAAGTATTTTAACCAATGGAACTTTTCTTATATGAATCATGAAATATGTATGGATTGTGTTAAATATTAAAATAATATATGTCTCTATTAACATAACATTTATGAATACAACCGTGGGATTATGAGTTTAAGTTTGATCATATGTTTTCTAATGGTTGGGGTTGAAGCCTCTTTTGTTATTGAATCAAAGAAAAGACCTCTTTTAACTAGGTAGAGGGAGACCCATTAAATAACCCAAAGGCCTATGAAGAATTTATCCCATTACATGGCCCGTAGGCCCAATTTTTTGGTCGAAGGCCCATTCTGTGAATAGCACTACTATAGTACCCGGCTACTACAGTACCACACAGTACTTGCCACTGCTACAGTGCCATGTTGCCACCACAGTGACCTGCCGTTGCTATAGTTCCTGGTGTTGTTATAGTTTCGCCACTACTACAGTGATGCTATAATACCTACGCCCAATGGGTTTTCAACCCCCATTTTTCATGTAGGATTACGGAGTTCTTACCACTATGAAAAAACCCAACTACAAGTTTGATCATATGTTCCGTGTTGTAGAAACCCATTTTGATCATTTTTATGTTACAAATATTACATGATTAACGATATTTTTTCAATAAACATTTATGGAAATATGAACCATTGGTTTGGTATATCAAAAAAATATTTGACCAAAAATGCATTTAAATTTTTTGGATATAAGTTTATAGGTCTGGGTATCAAATAATGTAATATCCTATGTGATAAAATATTAAATTATGTCAATATTTTTATTATTCCTGAATTACGTTGTCATATTCATTATAAATATGTAAAATAATCAAAAAATCAAAAAGAAAATTGTTTTATTAAACACATTTTTTATAATATGTTTTTTAAAAGTATAATTCTAAAATTATAAAATTTTAATTCAGAAAACATAGTTTTATTTTGACATCTGGGATGTTGACATTATATTATAATGATTTTTATGGAATTTTATGAAAATATTTATTTTTTAAGGAATAGTATAAAAACTTATTTTTATTGAAAATAAAATTTAATATTAAATTATCAACAAAATATAAATTTTTTTTTATTCATTTTAATATTTCCATAGTTTCTATTGATTTAAAATAATCCAATTAGAGTTTATAAATTGATTTAATAATTGAATTTATTATAATAAGATATCATATTTCAAAAGGGGGTTTTTGAGAAAAAAATATTTTTCATTACGCTTTGTCAATTTAAATTTTAATTAAGTTGTGAAACTTATGTGTTTTGAATTTTAAAAAAAAATCAATATATGGAATATGTGGGTCCAAATTTAGAACAAAGGCCATTTTTATTTTTTAACAATATGAATAGTAACCATTGTAATTTTACTACCATAGTAAAGGGTAAATCGGGTAATTTAGGTTACAGATAAATGATAATGATAATTAAATGACCCAAAGAGTCACCTAAATCTCATTTTATGAGTATATATCAATAGTAATCATCCATAGGGAGAATTGATGTCCGTTTTAGTCTACCTGGATAATATTATGACCTTTATTGTATTTTATTTAATGAAAAGTCAAACATATCACACTCTTGTTTTTAATAACTGTAATATTTTTAGGATGATTTTATCCAAATGATATGTTAAACTGTAAAAATTATTTTTTAATCTCAAATATGTATTACCATAATCATAATTTTTTTACTTTTTTGTGAGAAATTATTATCTTAATGGTTTTGGAACACTAATGTTGTAACTAATTAATGGAAAGTTAAAATATAAGATACCAAAAATACTAATATATATCCAATGTCAGATAAATAATGCGATAAAAACAATTTCAAGTATGTAATGAAATATTAGGTATATAATAGAATATATATTTAAAATTTTAGATGTTTTTTTATATTGTAAAAGTCAAAGTAATGAATAGTTATAAAAATTCAAATATGGGTATTTTATAATAAAAAATATTTTATTAAATATAATCAAATAATAAAATTTTAAATATGTAAAATTCATTAGAGTAATGTTTAAAATTTTACCCATGGTCTATTTATTTGTAATATATCATTGTATAGTACCTATATTACCTATTTAGGAGTAAAAAATAATGTTTTCATCGTAAGAGTTACATGGGTTGAATTCGGGTAAAAACCAAAAGATAAGGGTTCAATATACTAAAAACCTGTTGAATTAGTCTTATATAATGGTATTTAGACTAATAATAATCTAATAATTTAAATATATCACTTGAATTGTTTTCAATTTGTAAATTCAAATTTATTACTTTAATATTTTTAGAAACAAAAAAAGTGCCCCTCACATCTCTTATTAAAGGGAACCTCTTATTCTCATTTATCCCCAAGTAAAAAATGTTTTATTCAACCAATACCTACCCAAATATATTTTTAGAATACATCCCTATATGTATAGGTATTTATTATGTATATTTATAATCACATGTTTCTTAAGGTATTAAGAAAAATAGGTTTTTAAAATATGATGTATAGTTTTACCTATATATTTTTGTTTTGTATATTATTCCTCATCCCTAAACCATCATGAAACATGATAAAATAATATATCAAGTATACTAAACATACATAGATTTTATTATATTAGTGTAATGACCTATATCCATATATAAGTGTAGAACCCTCACTCCTAGATCCAGTGCTAGAATTGTAAACATTTCATTTCAATCATTGATACTGACTGATGTAACTGGGTTTTAAACATCCAAAATATAAAATATAAAAATTAAAAATTGGATCACATAAATTCTCAAGGAACATTATTGTTTATAAGTTTATATAATTAGGAAATATACTTACATAAAAAATAATAATTAATTCAATAGAATAGTATTCCCACTATACCAATCTTTTTATATTTTATATTAGTTCATCAACATCATCCACATGAAACACTTCTAGGAATAAGTAATTAAACATCACACTTGAAAACCAAGGGAGTTGTAGTCTTAAGAATTTTGAGATCAAACGATCTATAAGGTTAAAAATAATCATTAATAACTTAACTTCATTATTGAGTATAATAAGTGCATTGGAGTATGAAGGCATAATCAGAGTTACATAACAAATCATTGAAGAACATATAACCATCAATAACTTAATCATAAATCATGAAACATGGAATATGTATTTTAAAAAATAAATATTCATTAGATTCAATTATCATGAGCCATGTGATATTAATCAAGATCAAAGGAAATAATATAAACTCATGTAAAGTTGATATTAAATGTTTTGGTGTTTAGGAAACTTATCATCATAGAACACATACAGAACCCTTGAAAATTTAATATGAATATGGTCAAATTTCAATAAAATTCTATATAAAACATAATCAGTAACCACTACATTGGATCAAAATCTGAGTACACCCATTTTTTAAACTATACAAATCTCACTAGACGCCATCAAGGCGCACCCATCAGATTTGAAAATTTTAAGAACCACAACAAGAATAAGTTTAATATAGTTTGTATTTAATTATAAAAATCATAAAAACCTTTATCCCATTTATATAATAATTTTCCCTTGGAAATGAAATGTTTTTCATTTAAATCTCTAAAAAATTTATTAACCGTTTAAAAATAAATGGGTTTTACTACAATCTATTTGAAATATGATTAACCCATGTTAAATGAATGGGTTAAAAAATAATCTATTTATATAATATTATTTCATCTAGATAAAAAATAATAATGGTATCATTATAAAAAATCCCCATTGAAGAATAAATCACGAAAAGGGTTATTGATGTGGATGATGAGAAATAGACAAAAAATATAAATAAAGATATTTTAAGGAAAATATCCATTTAATTTTTAGAATTTTAATTTAAAAAAATAAATTCACTAAATATTAAGATAATAATTTTCATTAAAATGCATCCACACATCCATATAAATAATTCTATAAAAACATTTAAATCATTCCTTGAGGAAAATTTTATTTTCAATTTTAAAAAAAAATATTTTGAAACATTAAAAATTTGGAAAATCATGTTCTATAAAAATAACCTTCAAAACATATAATGGATTGTTCAAGGAAAATTATTTTGTAAAATGACCTTCATGATGTACATGTTAAAACAATGATTTCTTTCAGATTTTTTGTAAAATTAAAATAACAATCCTATAAAAAATTACATGAAGAATCATTTCAAAACAATTAATAAATATTAAATCTAGTGTAAAACTTTATTTAATAAATAATTTGGGTAATTAAGAAATATTTTCAAAAAAATTATGCACCATGGATTTAGAGGGAATAAAATTTTGACAGAAGAGAAAAATGAAGTTTATTTTTCTGAAAAACATGTTGTCAATTATTTTAACTAAAAAGTGTAGAAAATTTTCCTATTACATTATAATATCATGAATAATTTGAGTAGAATTAAAATAATGTGAATAATTAATATCTTTATCATAATATTTAAACACTTTAGATTAATCATAGATAATCGCAATAAACTATAATATTGTATCATAAAATGCTTACAAATTTGGTTCGAATAATAATACCCATGAGTATATATAAATAACATTAACATAAAATATCATTATAATAAATAAATTCATGATATTACACATAAATTAGGATATATATACACTTCATAAAATAATATTGGTGCATAACATGGAATAAGTCTATAAAAGGGAAAATTATGACTATAGTACCTTAAAAATATCATTACAATAAAGTAGGGATTAAACATTGAATTGATTATGTGTATCAAATTTAAATGAAAATAAAATAGTTTAAATACAACATAAAATAATAAAATTTCACAAAACACATAATATTATCATGAAATAATTAGTGAAGTAGAATTTTATTTGAATCAAAGGAAATTGGGTTAAGAAATCCATTACCTCAAACTTCTTTTTGTTTAGAAATTATATAAAATCTTATATTTTTGTTCTAAAATTTCATTAACTTATTATATAACATTATAAAAATATATTATATCATATCTTATCCTTTTATGAAATATTATCACTCATTCGTTAATAGTAATTCATTATTTTCATTGTTTTATGTATTAATTTCCTTATTTTCCAATTCGTACTATATAATGAATCTTCTGGTTCTCATGAATAAAATATACTTATATCATATCCATAATAATAAAAATGAAATAATTATCATATTTTTACAAAAAATATACTTTTAATAATAATTATATATTATGGTTTTTTAAAATGAAGTATGTTGCAATCATAAAGATGATAGGTTTTAAGTACGTATAAGTAACATTTCCATTATTCAATGACCATTATGGTAAGTAGGTATGTATAATTTTACCTTTATATATTGACAATAATATATTAAATATAATATTATTTAATTAAATATAATTATATATATAATCCTTGTGGTGTGGTGATGAAAATAAAGATTCACATCACTTCTTGAATGAGGTTGTCCACACGTGCGTGTACGACATTATAATCATTCAATGTGTGAAAAGGTAAGAACAAAAGTGATATATTATCTTTTAATAATTACAAAAATGTAATAAATATCATAATTATTTAAATTATATTACATATATATATATACTTTATCATTATTATTATTCATGTTATGCTTTAGTGAAAACAAATCACATCTCTTTGTGAGGCGGTAGTTTATCATACACAAAAGAGATGTTATTGTATCAACTACAGAATAGAATGTAAAAAAGAAGATATATTTGAAATAATGAATAAATATGTATAATTATGTTATAAATATGATATATATACTTTATATCCATCATCATACCCAACCATGATAGGTGGTAATGGGAAATTGATTGATATCGGTTCGTTATGTGGTAGTATGTCACACACATTAATTATGGTTTCAATCCCTATTTGATGGAAGAGGTGAAGGATGTAGGTTTTTACCTTATCATAATAATATATATATTTATGGATAATAATTATTTTATTATATAGTATGGTTTTAATAATAATTTAATTAGGTGTGGGAGTAAATAATATAAGAATTCTTATAGAGGAATGTTACTTATTTTCAGGTAATTTCTTTTGGTTTAGACCATATGACTTAATTGGTTGAATTTATGGAAAAGAACAAGGAATATAATAAATGATTAAGGAAGTATAAATGTGATTTATTCATTTAGTTAACTAAAAAATGGGTTTTGAAATTATGTACAGAGAAGGAAAGTGGGAGGCCTTTTATAAGTGAAGCGAATAGAACAATTTTCATTTTTTGAAAAGAATGAATTGAAACCATTTTTTCTAGTAAAAATAGGGAAATAATAGACCATTCTCTAGAATATAAGGGTTATGGCCATAATATGAACAAAAAATGCATTCTATACTAGTGTTTAGTTTTTTTGACCATTATCAATTTAGATTATCCTCCAGTAAATCCGTTTTTCCCTAACTACAGTAATTAATATTTACTATTTTCACTATTCATAATGGCTGAAAATAAATATAATATTATTTTATTATGTAAATTATATTGATTCATAATATGGAATCCATTTTTAAAAATTTAATTCACAAAAGTGGAAAATTTTAATTTAAATTCATTCCTGTAGACATGATGAGAAATAAAGATTCAAATAGAAAATGATCAAAGGAATAAAAAAATTTATATCAAATTTTTCAATTAAATTGATTAAAATAAACTAAATTAGATTAATAGATATATAAATAGAATATATTTAATTTTAAAATTTTAAAATATAATTTAAATTTACAAATAATTTTATCAAGTAATTTTTCAACTAAAATTCAATATTTTCACTATTAGTCAAAAAATACTCTTTTTAGAAAATTATCAAAAATTTGCAGTAATATAATCTTGAATTTATGATTTGAAAAATTAAATTTATTTTTTAAAAAAAACTTCTAGAATTATTAGAAATTAAATTTAAAATAAATCTACCTAGTGCATCAAAAATGAAGATTTTTTATAAGTTTATTTTTTTCAACCACACAATGATTTTATTTTAAATCTCCATATAAAAATAATCAATTTATTAATATAAAATAATATTTATTGATATAAAATCTGTTAATTTATTCTAAATCATTCCTCATTTAGGGTTTTTTTAATTAAAATTGAGAAACATTATCTACTATAAATTTGTTTATAGAAAAATCATGTTTTTAAACCAAACAAAACTAGTACTAAAATACAATATAATGATGATAAAAATGTAAATATGTGGATTAAATATAAATAATGAATAATTTTTTTACATTAATCATATTAAAATGAAAATTTTAATTATAAATTACTTAATTTATTGAAAGGAAATGACATTATTTAAAATATTGTTATTTTCACTATTCACAAGAAAATCAGCATTTTCAAAAAAACCCAAAAATTTCACCAAAATTAAATTATGATATTAAATTTTAAAAAAAAAGAAATTTAATTTTACAATATAAAATTTATAAAAATTTTCAAAATAAGTTATATATTTTTTCATGAAATGAAATAAAAATCAGTTTTAAAGAAAACTTATTTTTAAATAATAAAATTACATTACTAAAAATTGTTTTATTTCTAAATATACATTTATCAAAAATTTATATTTAGTAGGAAACACACATATATATACACATATATGTTTCATATTGTATAAAATATGATTCATAAATACCAATTTAATGGATTCATATAACTATTATATATATCATGTGTCATTCAAGCTCAGTGTGATATGTTGAATAAGCTATCCAACATAAACATATCAGGGTTTTTTAATCAAAATCTATAGAAGATGTTGTTTTTTTAATAAGTGTATTTTAAAGTATTTTGGAGTTATATATTCAATTATGTTCAGTTCTATGTGTTATTCATGCTATGAAATATAATTTTCCTCTTTTAAATTTTCAGTGTGTTATATCCCCCCTTTAATAAATGGAGTCCTCAAAAAATGACGTTTATATTTGAAATCAGTATTTGGATATTTTAAAAAGTTTTTTCATAAAAACACCTCATAATAAGGGTTAATAAAACATATTATTGATAAAATTGAAAGTGAAGTATGAGGGTCATCTAAAATGACACATACAGAGTTTCCAAATTTGAAAACATGGGATGGAAGTAAAGATTTGGTCAAGGAAGAAAAGAATAAATAATTATAGAGAGTGATTTGGTTTATTGTTCATAAAAATTAATATTATATGTAAAGAAAAGGGAATCCAAACCATAAATCTATGATGATTTAAAATACCATCTTATTCATTAGTTATGAATGTAATAGGCTAACAAATTTTCAATATCCTTTTCCAAAATATGGGGAATTAATTTTCAATATAGAATAATAGGATCAGTAAATACAAATACCAGAGGATTATGACTTAATAATTTTTAAAATTTCAACTACAATATAATATTTTTATCCATGATATGAGTAATAATGATGATTTTTTCATTCCTAAAGAACTAAAATAAACTTTTAAAGACCACATAACTATAAAAGGGATAATCAAGTTATTCCATCTATGTTTATATATTAACCAAAACCAAAATGGGTAATATATGGAATGATAATTCCCAAAATGGATGAACATTCATAAGAAATATTAATCATCAAAATTTTATGGTAATAGCCAAAGTTAAAACTATACAATTTTTGGAATAATAACCCTAAAACTCAAATAACCTCAACAATATCAACAATGAATAGTATTTTAACCTCTAAGGTTATCTAATAAATTTCATATTACACAAACAAAAACATGAACATACTCTTTCAAAATAACATTAATCACTTACTCACCAAATTACTCTTCAATTCCATTCTTATCAATACAATAGAACATGTGTTTCAATAATTACCTCAATATCCAATATCATATAAAAAATAATGGTTATAAAAAAAATTAAACCTTTGTATGAACACATTTAAATACATACTTGAGGTTAAACCAAATATTTACATATATATCAACTTAATAAAATTTCTCTTAAAATTTCAATAATAACTTTATGATCTCATCGCATAAAACCTCAATTTTGTTACTAAGACGTTGACTTTATGATTATTCTTAAGCTTATATACCTTTTACGGTATCCCTAACTCTTATAATAAACACTCATAAATAATAAAAATCTTCAAATTTACTTAAACAAACCTTAAATACCATATATAACATCCCAAAACCCACACTTCTACATTTGGTTCTGAAATAAAATAAAATTACATTTCTGGATTGGATACCAATAGAGGTGATCTATTTTTTCTATCAAAATCATATATTATCAAAATGAAAAATTGGAACAATTTAATTCCAAAGGAAATATTAGGTTCAGATTTTTTGATACTTAGAAAAATTTCTTACATAAACAATACCCATTGATCCAAGAGTGTATCTTTTCCAATATACCCAAGTTTTTATATTCCATATTACGTCATTAACATCATCTATATAAATCCCTTCTAGAAATAACTAATTAAACATCATTCCTAGTAACATTTTAAAAATTAAACATAACAAGGATGATCTCAAATGCTCTATAAGGGTAAACATAATCATTAAAAATATAATATCTTCATTAAGTAAAATAAGATACTTAGAATGTGATGGAATAATTAGAGTTAATGAGAGGATCCTAAAATAAATCAAACACATAAATACATGAATCATAAATCATGGAACAGAGAATAAGTATTTACTAAAGAAAATAGTCATAAGAATGAATAATCATGAGCATTGTGACCTCAATCCTGATCAAAGGAAATACTATAAAATCATTGAAACCATAGATAAAAAGGGATTGTATCTTATAATGTAATCATCATATAACCCTTATAGAATGAATACACATCCATAAAAATGGAATAACCGTATGTTAAACATCCAATATAATTCTTCATAGAACATAATAAACCCATTTAAAATAAATTGGTTCCATAGGATTCTCTTTAAAACAATCATAATCTATCTAAATAAATAATGAGTATTGTATTATTAAAAAATATTCTTTTTATAGAATAAGCGACAAAAATGGATATTATAATTGATTATTAAGAATACCATTAAAATGTAATTAAATAAATTTTTAAAACAAATAACCTTCCCATCATGAATAATCGCATTTATATAGTAAAAAATCACATATAATTTTAAAATATGTTTCATTGAATACTACCTTTAAAATATATAAAGGAAGATTATAAATCATTTAAAAAATTTCTTGATGAAAACATTATTTATAATTTAAAAAAAACATATTGAAACATAATTTTTTTTGGAAATATTATTCTTTTAAAACAACCATGAACACTAATAAATAAATATTCGATGAAAATTATTGTGTAAAATTTCATTCATCAGTTACATGACAAAACAAAATTTCCTTTTACATTTTCAGTGAAAGATAATTTTTTATTGTTTGGAAGGTGAGAAGAAGACTAATTTAACTAAAAATTAAAATGTAAAACATGGATAAAAACAACCTTAAAAATAATTTTTTTAGTGGTAAAAAAATTTAAAAACATTTTTAGATAACATAGTTTTCGAAGAAAAATAGTTTTAGACTGATGAGTAAAATAAATAGATTTTTTCTTATAATTCTTTTCTAAAATATTTATGAAAAATTTAGTGGAAAAATTAAATAATTATATTATAATTTCTAGAACAATTATAGGATAAAAAAATCAGGTGAATACATGATTATTATAACATTATATTGCAACATTGGATACATAATCATAAAAAATTATAATAAGGAATGAGATTGTAAAATTAAACTCATAT
This sequence comes from Viscum album, assembly GCA_963277665.1. NCBI lineage: Eukaryota > Viridiplantae > Streptophyta > Magnoliopsida > Santalales > Viscaceae > Viscum > Viscum album. The sequence continues at coordinate 1,669,002,659 of OY728145.1, forward strand.
AAATATGGTAACATTGACTCATATGACACATTAAAGGAAAAAATTAAATTAAACATATAATATAACTATAATCAATATATTTATGATATTATATTTTAAATGGGTTTCATAGTTACATCATAAAAGAAGGTAGGTGTATAAAAAAACATAAGTGTCAAAGAAGGAGAATTGAGACTAAAATCCCTTACAAAGATCACATCATTGATGTGGGGACTAATAAATGAGAAATTTATTTATATTAAATGAAAATTAAAATACAAAATTGTCAATATAACATTAAATAATCAAATTTAATTAAAAAAATTGAACATGACATAATTATTGAAGTAGAAGTTTAACCCAATGAGTGGAAATTGAGTTAAGAAATCCATTCCATCACAATTCCTTTTGGTTGAACATCATTTAAAATATTATATATAAGTTTTAAACATGATATTAACTTATTAAATAATGAAATTAATATTTAAAATATCATATATGTTCTTTTAATGAAATAATTTTCACACATTGTTAATAATTGTTTCATTATTTTAATTGTTTCATGGGTTAATTGACTTATTATCTCAATCAAGCTTTGTTATGAATGTTTTGATTATTTTTATTATAATACAGTTATGTTATAAATTTAATAATAATAATTAAATTATTATCACATTTATACATCAACTATATTTTGATGATAAATTTTAAAAGATGGTATTGAAAAAATAAGTATGTTAGGATCCTTGAGATGGTAATCCTTACATACACATGAGTAATGTTTTAATTTTAAATGATTATTATATAAAGTATGTAACTAAAATATTATCATTCCATAATTATAATAATATCATATATCACATATTATTTCTTTAAATAAACTTATACATATATCATCCATGTGATGTAGTGATGAAACGAACGATTCACATCGCTTCATGAAGGTTGTAGTACACAAGTACATCAAGGATGTTATCATCTTTAAGTGAGTGAAAAGGAAAGATAACAAATGATATATTATCTTTTAATAATTATTAATATGTAATTAATATCATAATTATTTCATTTATGTCATATATTTTCTTTTACATTATCCATATTATCTTCCAAGTATTTTGTTACTAATAACGAATCACATCGCTTCGTGAGGCGGTAGTCCACTGTACATAGGAGGGAAGTTATTAAATCCCATAAAAAATGAAAATTAAAAATTTAAATATGATATGATGACTCTAAGGTATAATTATTTAATAAATAACATATATATACTTCATATCCATCATCATACACAACAGTTAGAGATGGTAATAGAAAAAGATTAACATCGGTTTGTATGGTGGACGTTTTTTATGAACATGAATGATGGTTTTGTATCCCATTTGATTGAAGTGGATAAGGATTTAGGTAATTTATATAAACCCAATATTTTTACACATATTTTCACATAATTAATTAACAAATTACAAGGAAAGGACTATAATTTCTAGTGTCTTGGAAGACTAGGTATATAAAATTGAAAAAATGGGACTAAAAACATTTATTTATTTGCCATCCATTATGATATCCAAACTTACTTTGAGCCCGTATATTTTCATATGATAAAGATGGGATAACTGTAACAAAGGAATGATCTAAAATCCAAGTAAATTAATAAACAAAATAATAAATCATAGCTCATAGGATAGAAGTAATAACATAATGATTTAAAAAAGCTTGGAACATGATTAAATATAAGGAATATTAACATGGGATCTTGTAATCCTGGATTCATATTAATGTTTCAGAATCATGAAACATGAATTTATCAATATTTAAGGATACTTTCACAAAGTGTATCATGAGTCATGGTTAACCGCCACGACCGTTGCACATGGATCATGAGTCAAGGATAACTACAAAGACTATTGCATATAGCATCTTGTGAGGATAAACATTACCCAGTGCATTGGAGAACTATCTAGGTGCACCCATAATAACATGTTCATGAATATTTATGCCTAATGAATATTTATAGATAAGTAATCAAAAATAAACATAAGGGTTACCCATTGAAATAATTGGGTATCATAATCATGTCAAAAGGCATATCAAAAGTGAATAACATAATATTGTCTATGAAAGGACAGATTCAAATATTACATTGATATTCATAATTTAATTAAGGCATAGGTCATGATAGGTGATATCAAACAAAAGTGAAAATAGTGTTTAAGATACTTTTTGAATTAAAACAGTTTAGTATGGTTTAATGGAAACAATTGAAGATTCTTTTAAATAGAAAAGGAATATTTGATTGAATGAAACCAGAATTGAACCATGATATCTTTACATTAAAAATGAGTGATTGTATTAATTTAATTGATGATTAAATAAATTTATGGGGTACCCATGAAAATTGAAAAGGATTTTAAAAGTTCCCATAAATTATATTTTCTTATCTAGAAGAATTGAGTTGGGAACCTTTTAAAAAACATTTACATACCCAAAAATGAAGAACGAATGGATATTGATAAATGATTTTAGAACATATACACATAATTTTGAATATGTACATAAAAATAAAAAGGAAATTCATTTGGTTTAAAAGAGAGAAAGAGTAACACAAAGGAATAATAGAGGTTTGGGTAGAATCCCTTACCTTAAGTCCATATGTGTTCTTCACTTGATCTTAATGTCGTGGATAATAAAATTAGATTTATTAATTAATAATTCCAAAACCATTTCTATATTTATTTTCTTTATTATAATTGTATTAAGTTCATTTATGGAATTTTTTAGTGGGTTAAGCGATTATATTTCATCATTTAAGAGCATTAGTGTCCTTGGTTTTCATGATCGGTTTACTTGTATGAAAGAAGCAATCATGGGTTCTCTCAAATGATGTTCAGTTTTTGGGTTATATAGGTGTAGTGGGGTGGTTGACCTAGGTCATCTCTTAAAGAGTAAATAATTAAAACAACTTAATAAAGGTATTTTGAAAATAAAATTAAATAACATAAACACACTACATGAAAGGGTGGGGTGTTTTTTATCATTTATAAAACTAGAAGAAGTTTTCCAGAAGAAGATTGCATTTTTTATTTTTTATTTTGAAATTATGTTCGATTAAAAACCCCAACGAGAAGATGTTTTTTAAATATTTTAAAAGACATAACTGATCCAAAACTACCTATTAATTTAATTATTTATAATTATCATTTTAATCAACATCCACTTAATTTTGATCACCTAATTTTTTAACCCTTGAACCCTATGAAAATTAACTTAACCACCTTGATGAAATTAATTGAACCCTAGGATAGCTTTGAAACATGCAATCACCACACCATGATTTGATTAATGTTATAAGGCCAGATTAAGTTCAGTGTTAAATTAGGGCACATTTACACTCTGATAATTAGGATTAATTGAGTTTAGTGATTATATTCTAACTCAAAAAATTGATCTTATGTGGTCTACTATTACCGTTTAAGGTTGCGCTCTCACAGTTCACACAATTGCTGACCTTGCATGTTTTGTGTTAATATTTCAATTGATTCTATAGTTTAATTTAAATTAAAAAAATAAATTAATATATATTATTATGTGAATTAAAGTATCTCATTGATTCAAAATAAATTAATGAATAATGATAGTGGTCAATCGATTACTCAGAAAACTACTCTTCTATGGGTAGTGTAGTCATCGTAGATACATTTTGCATATGAAAATGTTTAGAAAGGGTATAAAATAATTTAGTTTCTAATCGTGATTCCATCAAAAATATTATGATTAAATAAGAAGATAATTTAACAAAATAGAATAAAAGAAAATAAATAGAATATGAACAAGGATGTTTATTATGAAAATTCAAACATTACAACATGAAGAATAAAAAGAAGGGTTCAACGAGGGGATCCTCATTTCAAGAAAAATCCCTATTAAAATGGTTGTATAATTTGAGTGAAACAAATTATTATCTACCTTAAATATCTTAGTAAAATGTACCAACCCCTAAAAATGATAAAAATATATATTTATAGAGTGGAGGGGAGGCTAGTTTAAAAGTAGTTTCAAGTGTGAATGGGGTGATTCTGCTAAATATATTAATACCATTTGTACTGCCTTATTGACCACCAAAATTCATGAATTTTCTATCCATATAGAAGTATAATTTGTAAAAAAATGTTTTTGATATCCTCTCAAATTTTGGGCTCAATCCATGCATGGATGTAGAAGATATGGCCCAAACACTATAGTAATGTCCAATATGGCGTGTCAATCCCACCTTTGACTTAATGAACCATTTTTACCCACCAAATGCATGATTTAACTCAAATTTCGTGAATACAATTTGTAGAAAATTAATTCATAAACACTTTTACAAAATATTAATTTCAAATAATTCAAATAAAATTATTTATTATCAGAATACAAAAGTGGATTTTTAAAGGATAAAACTATAATTTTCATTAAATTATCAAATTATTGATCTAATCCAAAATATTTTATAAATTAACATATTTAACACAATTTGATGAAATTTTGTAATTTATTGTCAATAAAATATTCTGAAAATTTTGTTTTATAAACTACCACACACTTAACCTTTTTCACTCGTGGGAAAAACCTCATATCATGTATTCTGAAAAATTGTGACAATTAAACTTCAATATCAAATCAAGAAAAAATTAAAACGCATATCCTTGATATCCAAAAATTCCACACCAAAAACAAAACATATAATGCCTCATAAAAACATTATTTCATGTTCTCCACTTATAACATTCAATATATTTCAACATCATTTATCCTCCCATGCACAAATCACTTACCTCACTTGAATTTTCTCTTATCACATAAATGTCAATTTTTCAACAATGTATTTCTCATAAAAACTCATACAAGGGTCACCATAAGCTTGATAAATTCCCACATAGCTACTATATGTGAGTCAAGAACATATTCTTATCCTAATGACTTTTCAGGGTTGTTTTGTGGCTTTCAGTTGGTAGGATTTAGATGTGAAAAATTTTGAGGCTGGATGAGGAGGACTGGATTATTTTTTAAGAAAAATTGCATTAATCTAATTTTCACTTAAATCTAGTCTCCTAATCAATCCCCTTAGTATCAATTCATGATCACCATCTTGAAGAATAAAGGAATTTGTACACCATTCAACATTTCGGTATTAAAAATGTCAATATTCTCAAACATGATTTTCCTGAAAGCTCCCGATATGAACAAATTTTTTTTCTATATAAGAAGCTCCAGAAAGGCACAACATAAACTATCATGAAATCTTCAAAAAAAGGTACATATTTCAACATAATTATTTTTTTAGTAGCAAACACATCTCTTAATAATTTAATTTTCCACCCAAAGTATCACGAAATGTGGTAGCACAATAGAAGACAACTTCCCCCACACTTATTTTAAACTAGATTATACAGTTTCACTTCAAGTCTTGGTTGGATAGGGAAAATTGGCCTGTGATGTGGAAAACCTAATAGTAAGTTCATGTATTATAAGGAATAAATGATTAAATGTTCAAGGTAGACCATTATAAAAATGATTCTCATAAAATTAGTTCATTAATACCAAATAAATGTCCAAATCATTTAAAACATATGTATCTTAAACCCTCGAGTTTTGAGAGGAATAAATAAAATTATGGTTAAATAAATCATGGTTTGGTTCACTCAAGAAGTTAGATAAATGTAAATAATATTAAAATAATGATTCATAAGCCTCATAGAAAATTTATTTCAAATATAATGATAGTGATATGTGGCATGGTATTCAAAATTCAGTGTACTTTTTATGAAATTGCAAATTATTTAAACTTGAAACAAAATCATTTTCAGAATTGATTTATGATTTGTTTCAGGGGATAAATTTATTCACTTATTGATATGGATTTCAAAATGTTTATGAGAATAATTTTATCTCAAAATTTTCAAAAACACAATAGAATTGAAAAATAAAAACACACAATATGAAAAACACACAATTTTTTTAAAAATTCATTGAAAAAATGGAAAACAATTGAAATTAACTAACTAAAAGGTTCTGTCAACCACACATACAATATTTCATTGTCCTCAATTTAAAACATGATATGATAAGTTCCCATGAAATTAATAATTTTAAATAGTAAAAATAATATAAAATTGAAATGGTTAGGAATAGCCTGATATGCTCAAGTGATGATGGGGTCATGCAGTGTGATGAAATCCACTGCATCAATAGGATGTCCCTCAATGTATTTCTTAAAACTTTTACCATTGAATATAAAGATCCTTCTGGTGCCCTCTTTTGTGATCTCCATAGCACCATCAGAGAAAACATTATCCACAACATGAGGAGATAACCACTTGGAATGAAACTTACCTAGTATTAGCTTCAGTCATGAACTATAAAGAAATACTTTTTCTCCAACATTAAATTATCTTTTCTGGATCATTTTTTCATGAGATACTTTTGATCTTTCCTTGTAGAGCCTTGAGTTCTCATATGAAGAAAATAAAATTCCCTCTAACTCTTGAATTTGTATATTCCTTTGTAATATAGCTTAGGGAAAATCCATGTTTCATTTCTTTATATCCCAATAATAATGATACTCAACTTCCACAAGGATATGACACACTTTCCCAAAAAAATATAAAACGGGGACATACCGATGAGGGTCTTGTATGACATCCTATAATCCCACAATGCATCATCCAAACTCTTTCTCCAATCCTTCCTATTTGGCTACACGGTTTTCTCCAAAATTTGTTTCAACTCACTATTTAAAACCTCAACCTAACAATTTTTTGGGGGTGGTGTAGTGTTGATGTTTTGTGTGTCACCCCATACTTCTAAAGGAGGGAAGCCAAATTACTATTGCATAAGTGTGTCCCTCGGTCACTGATGATGGCCTTTGGTACTCCAAACCTATATAAAATATGTCTCTTGACAAATTCTATGACAACATGGGAATAATCAGTCTTAGTGGCTTTATCCTCCACCCATTTACTCACATAATCAACAGAAACCAAAATATACAAAAAAACAAATGAACATGGAAAAGGGCCCAAAAAATCAATGCTTTATTCATAAAAAATATCACATAATCGTATGGGTTGTTGGGGCATCTCATGTCTTCTAGAAATGTTCCATGTGTGTTGGAAATGAGATCATGACTTACAAAACACATGGGAATCATGGAATAAGATAGTTTAGTATAATCCAGAGTCTAAGACATTACTATCTATTCATTGGGGTCCAAAGTGTCCCCCGCATGAAAGTGTATGGAAGATATGTAGAACAAAAATAAAATCATGATCAGGAAAACACCTCACAATAACTTGATCATTACACATGTTCCAGAGGTATGGATCATCCCAAACATAAAATATTAACTCACTTTTTAACTTTTGGACTTGATTTTTTCTTACATTTGTAGGTATTTTTTTATGAAACTAGTTAGTTCACTAAATTATTATATCAAGGATTCATGCCTAAGATGGAATAAATATGCTCATCAAGGAAAGTTCCCCGAAGGGGTACCTGGGCCATGGTGTTAGCCTCTAGTGTCTAAGTAATCCAAATCTTGTGGTCCGCCACCAGGATTTCAAACCCCTTCTTCTCCTTTATCTCAATATAAAATTCTTGAATAAAGAGCATCCATCATATTAGCTTGTTCTTTGCATATGGCTTCTTCAAGAGGTACCTTAGAGTAGCATGGTCAGAAGAAATAACAACTTTAGATCCCAATAAATATGAAATAAATTTATCTAAAGAAAATATGAAGGTATGAATCTCTTTATTATGGTAAGACAGCTCCAACCAAAAAGTTAGATGCGTCACACATATTCTTAAAAGGAAGCTCCCACCATGGAGGTTGTATGATAGGTGGAGTGGTCAGACACTATTTTAGAACATCAATGACATTCATGAAATAATCATCAAACACAAAATCAAAATCCTTTTGGAGTAATTGTGACATAGGAAGAGAAATCTTACTAATATCTTTGATGAATACTGATAAATTTCTGCATTCCCTATGAAATATATAACATCACACACACATGAAGGATAGGTTAAGGATGAAATAATATCTACCTTAGATCTATCAACCCTTATCCGATATTTTGAAACCACATGCCCTAAGACAATTCCATTCTCTACCATGAAATGAATCCTTTAAAAGTTTAAGACCAGATTCTTCTCAATACAAATATTTAAAACCTTACCTAAACTAGAGATAAAATCATAAAATTAAGACCCATACATTGTAAAATCATCCATAAATACCTTCATACATGTCTCAATGAAATTTGAAAAAATACTCACCATGTATCTCTATAATGTACCATGGGCATTGCAAAGTCAAAATGGAATCCTTCGGTTGGAACACGTACCAAATGGAAAAGTGATTGATGTCTTCTTTGGATCCCCCAAAGAAATTGAAGCATGAAAAAATCCAGAAAATTCATACATGAAACAATAGTGTTTTTTACTAGCTAGTCCCTCAAGAATTTGGTCAAAAAAATGTAATGGGGAAATGGTCCTTGAGAGTGAATTAATTTAGTTTCCTATAATCAATACACACAGGACAACTATTTTACAACCTCATTATAATTAACTCATCTCTCTAATTTCTAACAACAGTAGCCCCACTTTTCATAGGCACTACCTGAATAGTACTTACCCACTGGGAATCTGAAATGGGATAGATTATACCTGCCTCGAGTAATTTTTCAACCACTTCTCTAACAACCTCCATAAGTGTTGGATTAAGACTCCTTTGTGGTTTCCTAGCTGGTGTATCCCCATCCTCCAAAAGAATCGTATGCATGGAAATTGAGGGTCTAATACCTAATATTTCAACCAAGGTACACCCATTTTCCTTATTGTTTTCCATTGAATTATTCAAAAAAAAATCTTTATGTTCAAAAGGGAGATTATTAGCAATTATAATTGGAAATATATCACCACATAACAAGAATTAGTATTTGAGATTATGTGACAATGGCTTGAGATCCAGTGTATGGGGTGATGTATGGATGGAGAAATTGAAGGAATAGAAATATGTGCACAATGAACATCTGTATCAAAATATAAATCATCAAAATCAGTGAATAATGCGTCAAATCCATCAGCATACTCAACATAAATGTCATAATCAGATTGAACATTATAAAAATCAGAATAAGATTCCATTTCAAAAAAATATAATATAGGTTTTTGCATTAGGAATCGGTGTGGAAGTGCTCTTAGATATCAAAATAGAACCAATACTCATAATCTCCCTAATCATAATACAGTCAAATTCCTTGGAGTTTTTATTTGGTGGCTCAAAATGAGAGATAACAAAAGAAGAATGGTCTTTTTAGGGGTACTTCATGGATACCATGACATTATATATCACAAATTCATCGCCAAACTTCATGGAAAGTGTACCCTCATTTAGATTAATGATATTTTTTTAGTTTTGAGGAAGGTTATAACTAAGATAATGGGACCATGAGAACATACCTGATCATCCTCCAACTTAAGAATATAGAAATATGGTGGAAAGATCATGTCTCTTACCTGAACAAGTACATCCTCAAGGACTCCCACTGAATATTTCATAGCTCTATTTGCCAACTTCACCACTAATATTTTTGTCTTAAACTCACCAAACTTTAAAGAAGAAAACATAGATTGAGGAATTACAGTTATGGAATCTCCTGAATCACAAATATAATCATAAAAGTGAAACTCCCCTATGGTGCATGGGATGGTGAATGTCACTGGATCCTTCCACTTTGTTTCCATTGCAAGAGTTGGTGTAATTAGTACTAAAACATTCCTTCCAATATTGATCATTTCATTTCCCTTAAGCCCTATTTGATTGGTAAAAAGTTCTTTTAAAAATTTGGCATACCTTGAAATTTTATTAATGGCTTCAAGTAAAGGGATTTTTATCTCCATACGCTTGAATGTATCCAAAAGTTCTTTTTTCATTGCCTATCCAGCCATCTTTTTGGGTTGAACAACTCTATATAGAAAAGTAATGGGTTTAGGAGGAATATCATCATTATTTTTCTTACCTTTATCTTTCTCCTTGGTTTCCTCATAAGTTGGTGTGGAATATAGATTTTCTATATTTGAGGTGAATCTCGGTGGAATGACAGGTGTAGATGTGCCAGTTTTTTACTTACCACTACTCAATGTGACAGATCTGACATTCCCCTTAGGATTTGGAGTAGTTTTGGATGGTATATTTCTAGACTTCTTACATACCAGTTCATGAAGGTCTGTGAAAATCTATCTCATTTGATTCATCAACCCCCTCAACTCTGAACCTTTACTCTTCTACTCATTTTTTTTATTAAGAACAATTTTTTTCAAAACATCATCAGTATTAGAATCTACCTTTGGTTGAGAAGTATTGTTTTTTGAATTTTTTATTCTTGGGCTTCAAATATCCTTTGGGTTTATGGAAAACCCCATTGGTAAAGTGGAGGTTACATGATGTTTTGTTGAAATGGGGGACTTTGTTGTTGTCCAGAGGCATAGCTTATGTCTGATTGATCCTTTCACCTGTGGTTGTATACTGGTACAAAGTAATAAAACTTCCTTTGGGGATGTGGCTATTTCTTCTGCTAATATGTTCTCCCAAGAAATATGGTTGCACAATCCTTTCTCACTTATAATTTGTAGAAACAATTAGTTGGTTGGTATTTTTGAATGAAAATGACACAAGGCCTTGAAGGAGTGGTTTGTGATATATTTTTATCTGATGCAATATGCCTCACCATAGTGGTCAATTCTTCTAAATTAGTATCAATTAAGTGACTCTCATGAGAATAAGGACATACCTGATGTACTCCCCTGACATGCGGTGTACCTCAATCACCAAATTGTTGGGAGTTTTGGGCCCTTTTTAAATCAATACATGTGAAGCTATAGGTGTCTTGTCCACCAATACTCCTCCATGTGAACCATCCACCATGCTCCTCTCCATAAGTGTGAGTCCTTCATTTAAGTATTGTATGAGTAGTTTCTCACTGATTTGGTGTTGTGGATAGCTTGTGCATAACTTCTTGAATCTCTCCCAATACTCATACATTGACTCCCCTTGTGATTTCTTGATCCTAGAGATCTATTTTCGAATGGAAGTGGTACTTTATGATGGAAAATATATATGTAAGAAAATTGTTTCCAATCATTCCAACAAGTTACATATTTTGTTTATAAATAATACATCCAATATTTTGTAGCTCCATACAGTGAGAATAGTAATGATATTAGTTTTATTTGATATTCAGATATATTTCATGGTTTAAGTGTTTAAAAAACCACATTAAATTATTTAAGCTGTTTAATGGGATCCTCACCAGAGAGTCCATGGAATTTATAAAGCATGTGAATTAACCCAGATTTCAGTTCAATGTCTGATTCGAGATTTGGGTATGCAATGAAATTTGATTTATAATTAATGCTAGGTGAAACCAATTCTTGAATGGTTATATTAAGTTCATTTTTATTAATATCAAACATTAGTACTTGTTTTATGTTGTATTTATATGTGTTTCAAATTTCAATGTTCTTTGAGTGGATAAATTCTCCAACTATTTTAATATTGAAATTTACTATAGATTGAGAATGCTTGATTTGAGCCCTAAGGATGCTTTCAATCTCAGGGTCATGATATAAGAGATCCTTATGATTAGTTTTTGTCTTAAATAAATAAAATTTAAGAAAAATGAATCAAGTTTGACCATAATAAAAAGAAAAAAAATTTGAGTTCACCTTATAAAAATAAAATAATAGAGTAAGAGAAAAAAACTTGAGAAAGGGGAAAGAATAATGAAAGAGGAGAAGAAAATAATTAAACAAAAAATAAAATAAATAAATCTAATTGGTTGAATTAATTACATTCATCCTTGGAAATGGAACCAATTTGAAAGGCCCTATCATGGGTGCTCTCAAATGATGTTCAATTTTGGGTTATTTAGGTGCAACAGGGTGGCTGACCTAGGTCATCTCTCAAAGAAGATATAATTAAAACAACTTAATAAAGGTATTTTGAAAATTTAATTAAATAACATAAACATGATACTATAAAACATGGGGTGGTGTTTTATTTATCATTTATAAAACTATAAGATGTTATCTGTGAGAAGATTTCTTTTTTTTTAATTTTAAATGAAGTTCGATTAAAAAGACCCAACAAGAAGATGTTTTTTCAAAAATATTTTAAAAGGTGTAATCGATATAAATCTACATATTAATTTACTTATTTATCACTATCGTTTTAATTAATATCTACTTAATTATGATCTCTTAATTTTTTAACCCTCAAAACCAACAAGAATTAGCTTAACCACAAACATCAAATTAATTGAACCCTAGGCTAGCTTTGAAACATGCAGTCGCAGCACCATGATTTGATTAATATTATAAGGATATTTTATGTTAAATGGTAAATTAGGGCTCATTTATACTCTATAAATGAGGATTAATTTATTTTCATGATTATATTCAAACACTACAAATTGATCTTGTGTGGTCTCATATTACCGGTTAAGGTTGCCCTCTCATAGTTAACACAATTCCTGACCTCTCTTGTTTTGTGTTAACTGTTTAATTACTTCCTTAGTTTCATTTAAATTAAAAACTCAATTAATAGATTATATTGTGTGAATTAATTTTTCTCAATGATTCAAAATAAATCATTGAATAAGGATAGAGGTTGATCTATTACTAAGAAAACAACTCTTCCATGGGCAGTGTAGTAATCATAGAAACTTTTTGCATGTGTAAATGTTTAGAAAGGGTATAACCCAATTTCATTTCTACTATTTATTCAAGCCCGAATAGGATGAGTAAAGAATAATATAATTGAACAAAATATAAGAAAATAGAATAAATATAAGAGTAACATAAAAGTTTATTATGAAAATTCAAACTTTACAACATGATGAAGAATAATAAGGATTCAATGAGGGGATCCTCACTCCCAGAGCTACCACTCTTACAATGGTTTGATAATTTGAGTGAAACCATTTATACTCTACCATTAATCTCCCAATGAACGTCTCATCCCCTAAAAATTAGAAAAATACATATTTATAGAGAGGAGGGGAGGCTAGGTTAAAAGTAGTTTCAAGTGTGAATGGGGAGATTCTTCCAAACATTTTAATCCTAAGTGAACCACCTTATTATCATCCTTAACACGTGAATTAGATATTCTTTATCAAGGATAATTTGTTCCAAAATTGGTTTTAGATCCCATCGCAAAATTTGGGCTAAATCCATGCATGAATGTAGAAGATATGGCCCAACCACTACCTTGATGTCCAATCTGGCATGTCAAGCCCTCCTTTGACTTAATGGACCATTTTCACCAACTGGATACCTGATTTAACTCAAATTTACTGAATAAATGTTGTATAAAATTTAGTTAGGAACACATTTACAGAATATTATGTTCAAATAATTCAAATAAAATTATTTATGTTTGAAATATTACAGTTAATTTTCAATGGGTAAAACTTGAATTTTCATCTAACTTTCATATGAATTTTATAATCCCAAATATTTTATAAAAAACATATTTTAAACAATGTGAGGAATGTTTTTCCTTTATTATCAATAAATTTTTCAAACCATTTGTGTTTTATCATTGTATACATGTACGAAAGGTCGTATAAAGTGGGGGTAATTATCTAGAATTGAACTTATATGTTATTAATGATATTAAAGAGGATAAATTGTTCTTATGTATCATTTGTTTTTTTATAATGAGTATGAATCAGTATTTAAATAGTTAATGATAATCATTTGGGATTAGTTTTTCAATTTTCGATCACAACGAACTCATTTTATTTTATAATTTAATATCATCTGTATAAAATGATTCAGAAACACTAAACATTTTATAATACATATATTATAATCTGGTCCAACCATAAAAATGATTTCATGACCAGCCATGAAGGTGAAATTTATAGATGAAATCACGTCATCCATGAAGGTGGTAAATCGGAACCTCACTGATATTTTTTTCATTTATAGTGTAAAAGAGAGAGAAGAATATATTTGATGAAGAATTATTCCATAAACATGATAAAATTATATTATGTGTAAGATACTATAGTTTTCATGACATTTGGACTAGTGCAAGTGAGCTGTGAAAAAAAGAAAGTAACTTGAAAAGAAATTATAAGAAATGGAAGTGGGTTGTACCTCTTGATTCCTTATTCTTGATAACCTGCAAAGGGTATTGGATTTGTTAATTTGATAAGAATAAATTATCCTTCTCATGGTTTAGGTGTTTTTTAATATTATTAGGAATAATTTTTAAAAGGATCGAGGAATGAGAGGTGTGAATAGAAGATGTGGTGAGGGGTGGTCTTTATAGTGGAGGATAGTGGTGTTTTCTCATTATTTTATTCATTACCTTGTTATTTAGCATCAAGACTTTGAATATTTTGAGCATTATAATCAAAAAAATTAAAATAATGAAGGATAGTTTGAGGTTTTTGTCTTACATCAGCCACGACTAATGTTTTACTCCATAATTCATGTATTTAGATTTTATCATATCTTTTTGTATTTTACTATACACCAAAAATTCATTTATTTTATAAAAATCCCAAAAAATCACCCAAACCATTTTTCAATGTGTAGAATTTAAAAATTAACTCCATTTTATGAAAATATGTTTCTATACATGAGAAATTTGATTTTAAAGAAAAATCATCATTTACATAGACAATGCATATTTTAAAATTATAACTAATTTTATACCACACTGAAAAATTAAATAAGGTTGGATACAATTATCTTAAAATAATAAGCCATCAACATATTAATTTAAGAATACATTGTATGAAACTAAATTTTTATTTAAATTATTAAATTAGTCATAAAATTATAATTAAATATTTATGACTTACAAAACATATTAACACTTAATTAATAATTGTTGAAATATTTATTTACTTATAATATGATATAATTATATCTTATTGTCACCTATAAATGGATAAATTTTATTTATATTTTCATTGGTGAGGTTACTACCCAATTTTCTAGTTTACTATTCATAAGGGTCATGTTACTATTCCAAAGGTCATTTTACTCTTCCTTTTTTATATGTTTCTTAACTTCTAAAAATGAATTTTATTTAATTAATTAATTATTTGTAAAGTTTGTAAGGTGTTCTCAATGGGATTTTATGTGATTATACTTTATTACATGATTATAATAATCGAAATTTCATTGATAGAATTCATGTTCATTATATTATTCACCCCTTATGAATTTTCTCCCTAAAAATTATGCTTTACACTCAATACTAAAAATAGGTGTAGGTAATTTTCCTTCATTTCTTCCTATAGTTCCCATATTTCCTCTTCGAACTTATGGTTCTTCCATAGTACTTTGACCAAGTGAGTAGTCTTTTTGCATAGAAAATTATCTCTATGATCCAAGATCTTTAGTAGGTGCTCCTAATAAGAAATATCATTGTCCAAATTTACCACCTCTAATGTCAGTATATATAAAGGATTTTGTATGTACTTCCTTAAGAAGGATACATGTAATACCTTGTGTACCTGAGACATTATTTGTGGAAATTCTAGTAAATATACCATGACTCAAAAATGATCAACAATCTCAAATGGGATGAATTACTTGAGACATAGATTCCCTTTCTTCCCAAATGTCATGATCCTCTTAAATTTATATATATGGAGGAATACCATATCTATAACCTTAAAATCAGGTTCTGTTGATTATTTTCATCATTACTCTTTTTTCAACATTGGGTTTCCTTGAGGTGTTGCTGAATAGTTTTCACGTAATCCACCATTTTTTCAACCATTTTAGGTCCTTTCAGCTTATGCCCACCAACTTCATCCCAGCATGCGGGGTTATGCACGTTTTACCATTAAGGGATTCATATGGAGCCATTCAGATGCTTGAGTGGAAGCTATTGTTTTAAGAGAACTCAACTGGATATTGATTTTGGTCCCATACCCCTTTTAGCTTCATAGAACATGCTCCCAACATGTCTTCTTGTGTTTTAATAATTCTTTCAGATTGGCCATCATTTTGAGGATGATAGGTCATACATAAGTGCATCTCAGTTCTTAGAGAACATTGGATAATTTTATAGAACATTGATGTAAATCTAAGATATTGATGGGATATAATCAATAGTGGTACTACTTGTCGCGTTCCAACTTCTTTGATATGTAACCGTGCAAGTTGATCCTATGAGAATTCCTCTCTAATTACGATATAGTGAATTTTCTTTATAATACCATCCACTTCAACCCATATAGCATTGTTACCTCTTCATCTCTTTTGATGCCTTGTGAAAACGTACATGATGATGTTCTCCCACATCCAAGTTGGTTTGTAAAATGGTTTCATCATTCCTTTAGAGTTTTTCTTTTCATCCTTCACTTAATGACATATAAGTAACACTGATGTATATTTAATGATAACCTTTTTCATATTGTCCCACCAAAAAAACTCTTGATATCTTGATAAATATTTGTTCTCCATATGTGAATAGAAAATTTTGAGCTATGTTCATCATTCAGAAGCTCTTTCTTTATCTCTGGATTGGATGGAACACATAGTCATTTGCCAAATCTTAAGATTCCATCCTCATCAATCTTGAACTCATCGGATTTTCCATTCATTATAGCTTTCACGTTTTTCTAAATTTCCACATCATTTTATCAATTATCCTTTATTTTATCCAAGGGGGTGGTTGAGAAATCATTTGAGAAAGTATTTATGATGTTCCTTTCAAAATTATTACCATTTATATCCTTTCTATACACAAAAATATTTTATCCTTATCAATTATCCTCATTGATAAAGATGCATGATTCTTTCAACATAGAGAATCTTCTGCCTTATTTTCTATACCAGGATGGTAGTGGATTGAGAAGTCGTAATCATTGATGATATCTGACCATATTTACTTCCTCATATGAAGATAATTCTATATCATTATATATTTGAGACTATTTGTATCAGTATATATCTCACACATCTCCCCATAGAGATAATGCCACTATATTTTCAAGGTGAAGATCACAATATCCAAATAAAGATCATATGTAGGGTAGTTTTACTCCTAGATTTTCAACTACCTTGATATGTAGTATATCACATTATCATTTTCCACTAGTACACAACCTTAAAGTTTGTTTTAATCATCACTGTACACCAAAAAGTGTTCTCCACTTTTTTGGAGTGTGGGTAATGGCATAATAACAATCCTCTTTTTGAGGTCCTTAATAATTTCCCCACATTATTGAGTATAGAAAAACATCACTCACTTTCAAGAAATATTTGTTATTTGGTTTGAAAATTTTTATAATTTCTTCAAAAGTCATTGGTAATACTGAGCTAGACCAAGAAGGATTCGGATCTTCATTACTGGTGTTGTCCTGGGCTACTCTTTGATTTTCTTTATATTATAATGTTCCACAAATATCCCTTTGATGGGGATTACATTACCCAAGAATGATACCTCCTCCATATTGAACTCACATTTACTGTACATTACATATTGTTTCTCCATTAATAGTTTCTTTATAATAGTATTAAAATTCTCTTCATGTTCCTCTTTACGCTTGGATTATATCATAATATCATCAATAAAGAATACCAAAAATTTGTTGAGGTAATCTAAAAAGAATCTATTCATTATTTTCATTAATATTTTTTATGAATTAGTGAGTCTGAATATCATCACAAGGAACTCATAGTGTCCACACCTTGTTCAAAATGATGTCTTGGTAATATCTTCTTTCATCACATTTAATTGATGATATCCTAGACGAAGGTCCACCTTAGAGAAATAATTATCTCCATATAACTAATTGAACAAGTAATATTTATATGGAATGGGATACTTGTTAATTATCATGCTTTTAATGATATCATGATAATCAATGTTGTGGAAGAATATCTATCATTATTTATGAAAAATGGGACTTGTGTAACCCATGGTGAAGAACTCATGCATACAAAACACTAGTCTAGTTTCTTTTATAACTACTTCTTTGGTTCTTCCATCTCAACGGTGTCTATTCTATAATGTGTCTTTGATAAAGGAAGAGATACAAAAGTAAGATCAACTAAGAACTAATCCTTGTAATCTGGAAAAAAACTAGGAAATTCTTTAGGGAATACATTAGTGTAGTCCCTCATAATGGGCATGTCTTAAAGCATGATCAAATCCTTTCTCTCAATAATTTGAGCCAGATATGATTCGTTGTATGGAAGTAATATCCACAATTGATATGATGATTCTAAAGGATATTCAACCTCCTCCTTACACTTTTAAATAATTGGAGGATTCTTTGGAATGTGAAGAATAGTCACCCATTCATGACAGTTGATGTTGTATTTTTATAAAGATAGCTAATCCATCCCCAAAATATAATCAAACTCAACCAAAGTATGTAAGACTGTAAGAACCTGGGTTTTCATTTTCATGTATGTCTTTCTTTTTCTTGGTTTTTTTGAGAAAAGAGGGGTTTCTGGAAATTTTTGAAGTACACGTCGTGTACTTTCTGAGTACACGTCGTGTACTCCCTTGCTGAGCCAGGCCATGTACTGGCTGTGTCTGGGCCACACACATAGTGTGTAGGGGTGAAGTGGAGCCCTCTTAAAGTGGAGTATAGAAAAATGGAGTACACGCCATGTAATCAAGAAGTAAACACCGTATATTTTAGTTTTTTCATTAAATGCACCGGGGACGCGCTTGACGGATAGAACACCTTTCGTCTAGGTTTCGTTTGTCCAAGAGAAGTCGTACGGCCGCAGATCTTCTCTGAGCTCCAGTGCCTCTGTCTGTTCTCCGAATTGACCGTCGTTGATTGGGTTGGAACCGCAGTGGTAAGCTCTCTCTTCTCCTAGTGCCTTGTTTTCCAATTCCTCCTTTTTCTCATGATATCATGGGTTGAGCATTTTTGGTTTTTTTCTCATATCCTCGATGTTCTAAGGAGAATCAATCATCGTGGTTCACTTATATCGATATCCTAGCATCGAGTTAGGTGGTTTGTGCCTTTCTGTAGGAATTCTGTGAATATTTTGTACAAATTCCACCAATACCATTGAATGAGGTATTGTGTGTAACCTATTTTTCCCTTGTTGTTGCCTACTTTTCTTGATTTCTTGAGTGGATTTAATTCCTTGGGAATAGGGTAGTTTTTATTATACTATGGATGTTTTTCCATGCCTATTTTGATTGTTTAGAGTTTTTCTAGGTTCCCTGCCTAGTTGTAGGATAGTGGAACTATTGTACCGTTATGTTGTTGGTCCTTAAAATGATATCCAAGTAGTTATTGAGGCTCACTTGGGCCGATGCATGAACTATGCATGTTTGTTTTACACAGGGCTGTGAGAACCTAGTGTAGTGGACCATAGGGAGAATGGACGTAAGGGCTTCTCCAGACTGTCGTTAATTTACGATGTGAGACCACAGGGGTAATTGATGTTCAGTGATTCCTCAGAGAGTCTGTAGTTCCTCGATGTGGGCACAGGGGGAATTGACGTTGAGTGCTTCCCCAGAGATTCTTTAGTACGATACGAGACTATATGGGGAATTGACGGTGACTGCTTCTTCAGAGAGTCTATTCTTTAGCTAAACCAGAGGGGTGAGACTATGTGTGATTCTCAGAGGTTTTCTAGTACTTGTAGGTTGAACATTATGGGTTTGACTATGAGAACTACCCAAAGGTTACATTTTTTTGTTCAACTTTCTTGAGTGGTTGTTTCTTATTTGTAGATTATATGCTAGAAACCGTGGATTGTTACTGCTGCATTTTTTCCAGTTTACTGCTTACTATTTACGGCTTACTGTACCTTACCTACCATATATTCACTAAAAGTTAGGCATAGATCTTTGGGTGGTTACCTACTGGGACCTTGTCTCACACCCTGTTTGGGCCATGCTTTTGGGCCCAAACAGATTATATTGTTGCAGGTATAGATAAGGGAAAGCGTCCTTCTACTTCAGATACTTGACTTGCTGTGGAGCTGGAGAGCATGGGACCAAGCTGTGGCTTGCGATGCTGAGGAGTTTACTTGTTTTCTTTTGCACTTTGGTTTAGTATTTTATTCTTCATTGTGACTTGTTTGGATGCTTTCCTAGATATATGTATCATGAAACATTTTATATACATGTGTGTGTGCTCCAGTTGTTTACTGTTAGTCTTCCACTATTTATCATTTACTCTTTTATAGATTGTTACGGTTTCTGCTGCTATCTATTTGTTTCTCTTCCACTGTGTACTCTGCTAATGAGAGCATAGTTTCCCCACTATCACACCCAAGGCCCTCGCTACTAGTCGGCAACCTCTGGCCTTTGGGGAAATACGCTTGAGGCCATGTGACCAACCGGGTACGAGGCACCTCTGGGTGGCTTCCAGAACTGGGATGTTACAAAGGGGTATCATATGAGTTCTTTTCTTTTGATTTAATGTTTGGATCCATTATCCAGGGATAGGATGGATTCGGTACTTAGAATTAATCTGTTCTCGGGAGTAGCTAACCCATGTACAGGGAAAATCTATACTACCTCATTTCTTGTAGTTTTCTATTTTTTGATATTTTACGGTTGATATGATTTCAACTAGAGTGATCCACATGCCTTGTGTTGTAATTGTTTTTGCTATTATGGTTCTATTTTTGTCGCAACCCGATGAGATGAAGGTATTCCATCTCATTCATCATATAGGTACTTGTTAGAAATCACATGCCATGCATTCTTGCCATGACATATAGGGTGCATTAGTGATTACATGTTGTTGTGATGGACTTTTTGTTGATTATGCATGCTGTTGTGATAGATGATTTGTTAGAATCTCTGTTATTTGATAGAGGACTGTTTTTATCGTACTTTTCTTAAATGAATGCCATGTTTTTGTTCTTGAGATTTTATGGGCCCTCTTGAATCAGAAATTAGGGAATCATTGACCTGTTTTTCTTTAAATATGATTGTATTGGATGCCAATATTTTATTCGTGGGGAGTATGGGCCCTTAAAATTTTGAATTTGGCACCTTCATGCTTGTTTTTCAGGGTTTTCTGGGCTTTGGTATAGTTTTAGAGCTACTACCCAAAAAAACCCAGAATACAAGGTGTGTACTTTCTTATACACGTCGTGTAGTCATTAAACCGTGTCACTAATTGTGAGAGTAGAAACACGGGTTTTGATTTTTGTTCCCTAGGAACACACCGTGTATTGTAGGGACAGGCCATGTAGCATAGAGTCATTTACCCGGCCGTGTAACTAACAACACGGGCCGGGGAATCTGGAGTAGAACATGTTGTGTTGGTAAAGAACATGCCATGTAGTCTTGTTCTAGGTACACTGGCATGTCTCGTAAAACAAGGGTCAGTGCTTTCTCCTCTTATGCATGTCGTGTTTGTTTGGAACACACCGTGTAAAGGTTAGCCATGTACTTGGTTGTGTCGCCAACAACATGGGTCGGGAAGATCTTCAAGTACACTTTTTTTTTGTTAGGAACACGTCGTGTAGTCTCAGCCGTGTAACCGGCCGTGTAACTAACAACACGGGTCATTGAAACATTTTCTACTACATGATGTTTCCATAGTGAACATGTCGTGTAGTCTCAGTTTAAGAAGACTGTGTGGGTTATCCGTGCAAGGAGACACGGGCAGGGGAATAGAGTTAATTACATGTCGTGTAGAGATTATACATGTCGTGTAGTCATGTTTTGTAAATCTTGAGTGTTTCCTTCTCCTGTTTCCGTTTTGTACTCCTTTGTTCTCTATCCTTATTTTTCTGATCTAAGGTATGTTTTTGATCTTTCAGAGTTATGCCTCTGAGAAGTCCACCGGTTTTACGTCAGTTGTCAGGCAGTGATCAGACGCCAGATATGGCTGATCAGGGAGTTCCTGCCGATCCTCTAGTCGGGCCAGCCTTGGCACTGGCTGTCGTACGAGTTGTAGGCATTGATTCACAGTTCAAGGAAGGATTTATGAGGATGATGTAGACTATTCTAGGAGCACAGCCTCCTGCCACGTCTATAGCAGACTTGACGTGGGTTTTCCAGCACCAGCATCCTCTTACTTTCTCGGGGGAAGGAGGACCCCAGGATGTAGAGTCATGGCTGGAATCCATGGTGACTGTCTTTGAGCATCTGGAGATGCCTCCAGAGAGGCAGGTCAATCTCACTACCTATATTCTACGAGAATCCGCCAAGAGGTGGTGGGATGTGATCTCACAGGCGGTTAATCAGCAGGTTATTGCTTGGGAGGAGTTCCAGCACGTGTTTTACAACTACTTCTACCCAGATACCCTGAGGGCCGATTGATCCTGGGAGTTCATGAGTCTAGAGCAGGGTACTCTTTTTGTTATGGAGTATTCCTCTCGTTTCACTGAGCTATTGTGTTTCACACCCCCTCCGGGATGTAAGTTGGGTGTTCTTGGCAAGGAAGTTTGAGGATGGTCTCAGGCGGGAGATCCGCTCGCAGGTGAATCTCTTCCAGTTGACTTCTATCACTTCCATCGTCAACCAGGCACTGATTGCAGAGCGCAATCTGAGAGACTCTAGAGCTACGATCCTGGGAGGTTCTACTTCCAGAGCTAGTGTTCCTCCAGTTGACAGCAGGAAGTATCATAGAGAGTCTACGTGTGGCGATCCGAGGAGGCGAGATACATCTTCAGGTAGCCAGGTCGTATGCTACCAGTGTAGAAGGGCAGGGCACACGAGGCCTCTGTTCTAGAGAGACCCAATGGAGTTCTGATCTTGTGGCAAGATGGGTCACCTTCAACATTTCTTCCAGGTTTTCTCACCAGTAGCTGGTGACAGGGGTTCCTCTATGACTCCTCATTCAGAAGCACCACCACTAGTTTCTCACCAGTCGGGGAACTGGAGTTCTTCCGGCCGTTCAAGACGAGGTGGAGGTTGAGGATGTTGAATTTAGTCACCAATCCTTCAGCACCAGTAGGGAGGATCAGCTCAGAGTGGTCAGGTAGGGTCACAGGGTCGTGGGGCCGGCCAGAATTTTGTAGTGGAGCGGACCTATCAGGAGAAAGATCTCAGACCTTATATAGTTCGAGGTATGATCTTAGTAGCCGCGTTTTTATCTTTATCCCTTTTCATTACTGGTGATTCGCATAGCTTTATCTTCATTTCCATTATTGGGAGCCTTGGGCTCTGTATCTTTTTGTCTGCCGACTTGTTGACTCTTGACATGCCTTTGGGAATGAGGAAATCTAGCGTACGTCAATGAAGAGAGTTCCCTCTTAAGGTTTTAGGGTGTCATTTCATATGGTACCTCTATGTCCTATAGATGACAGGTTATGGAATCATTCTCAAGATAGACTGGTTGGTTCCCTTCCAAGCAGTCGTCGACTGTTATCGCAGCAGTGTGAGTTTCATTTCAGCAGAGGGTGAATATTTTCTTCATAGAGGTGAGTGGGATGTCCAGGCGGGTAGAGTTGAACCAGAGCATCATGGGCTAGGAGGAGTTACAGCCCAGATTTCCAGTATTTATCTGTATGACCAGGGGACTTCACAGTTAGACTTTCCTTAAGTGGTGGATCATTTCAGGGATGTCTATCCAGAGGAATTTTTAGGTTTTCCTCCGGAGTGTGAGGTATACTTCTCTATTGAGCTCGTTGCAGGAGTGACACTGGTGTCCATTCCTCTTTATATGATGGATACACCTGAGTTGCATGAGCTCAAGAAGCATTTGGAGGAGTTTCAGGAAAAGGGTTTCATCATACCCAGTACTTCTCTTTGGGGTTTTCCTGTCATGTTTGTGAAGAAGGCAGACGGTACCCTTAGGCTCTGTGTGGATTATCAGAAGCTGAACCAGTTGATGGTCAAGAACCGATATCCCTTGCTAAGGATTTATGACCTCTTTGATCAGCTTCGAGGATCCCGCATGTTCTCGAAGAACAATTTGAGGTCCGGTTATCATCGGTTGTGCATTAGACCATCAGATATACCTCTAATAGCCTCCTGGAGAAGGTATGGTCTCTATGAGTATACGATTATGCCATTCAGTCTCACAAATGTACCAGCAGTTTTCAGGGCACTGATGAACCGAGTGTTCCATCCTTACTTGGATTCCATCGTTTTGGTCTTCATGGATAATATATTGGTGTACTCTCACACTCGAAATGACCATTCTACCCATCTTGAGATCATTCTGAGTACACTGAGAGAGCATCGGATTTATGCTAAACTCTCGATGTGCCACATTTAGATGGACCATATTTACTTCTTGCGTCATTTAATCTCATAGGCAGGAGTATCTGTGGACCCAGAGAAAGTGAGAGTTGTAGTTTCCTGGGAGCATTCGGAGAACGTTTTTGAGGTACGGAGTTTCCTAGGGCTGTCTGGATACTATAGATGGTTCATTCAATACTTTTCACGCCTAGCAGCACTATTGATAGGTATGACTAAGAAGGGATTGAAGTTCTTATGGTCATATTCTTGTGAGTCAGCCTTTCCGGAGCTGAAGGGAAGGTTGACGTCAGCACTGATACTTGTCTTTCCAGAGATAGGCAAGAGATATATTGTTTATTGTGATGCTTCAGGTATCGGGCTAGGCGTTGTGCTTATGCAGGGAGATGGGGTCATTGTGTATGGGTCTCAGCAGTTGAGGCCACATGAGAGGAACTACCCGACACACAATCTGGAGTTGGCAGTTGTCGTTCATGCCTTGCGCTGTTGGAGACAATACCTTCTGGGAGAGCACTTTGTGGTTTTCACTGACCACAAGAGTCTCAAGTACATCTTCACTCAGTGTGATCTGAATCTGAGACAGCGCAGTTAGGTCGAGTATCTTTTGTATTTTGATTTCGAGCTTTCCTATACGATGGGAAAGGGAAACACAGTGGCAGATGCGTTGAGTAGGAGAACTTAGATTCAGGTAGTTCAGGAGGCCAATAGTGAGTGGAAGCTTATGGATCTGTTCTCTGAGATGCATCTGGAGGTGCATGACAAATAGGGATAGACATACCTATCTTTTGTAGCTGTTATCTATACACTTTGTGATCGGGTACGGATGAGGCATCTATTATACTCAAAAGGCTTAGTCCTATGGGAGTGTGTGTCAGAAGAGGACCTTCTTCCAGGATTGACAGTGGGCGAGAATGAGATTTTTCATTTCTAGGGACGCGTAAGGGTGCCAACAGACATACGTGAGGAGATGATGCGATATTTTCATTCCTTAGTTTGGGTAGTTCATCCTGGCGTCACCAAGATGTGTCGGGATATTCATTTCCAGTACTAGTTGTTAGGTATGAAGAGGGATGTTGCTGGTTTCATCTTGAGGTGTTCCACTTGTCAACAGGTGAAGGAGAAGCATCAGCGACCAGCAGGCCTTTTACAGTAGTTACCCATTCCAGAGTGGATGTGGAACGATGTCGCGATAGACTTCGTGACCAGATTTCTGAGGTCACCTCATGGGAACGATTCTATTTGGGTTTTAGTCGACAGAATTATGAAGGTTGCTCACTTCTTACCGATCAAGGATACCTTCAGTTTTGATGATCTAGGATGACTGTACATCTGAGATATTGTACGTCTGCATGGAGTTTCACACTCTATTGTTTCAGACAGAGATGTGTGCTTTACTTCTCAGTTCTGGCAGGGGATTTAGAAGGCTTTGGGTACACAGGTACTTTTGAGTACAACAAACCATCCCCAGACAGATGTCCAGTCTGAGCATATGATCCAGGTGCTTGAGGATATGCTCTGAGCTTGCATCCTAGACTTTGGCGGTTTTTGGGAGAATCATATCCCTCTTGTGTAGTTCTCCTACAACAACAGTTTTTAGGTGACTATTCAGAGGGCACCATATGAGGCTTTGTATGGTAGTCCTTGTCGATCACCTTTATGCTGGCTAGAGGCAGGAGAGGTAGCTTTATTGGGACCTTGTCTTGTTCAGGAGACCTTAGAGCAGATAGAGTTGATTCGAAAGAGGATGGTTACAGCACAGTCTCGACAGAAGTCTTATGCTGATCAGTGGAGATGACCTCTGGAGTTCGAGGTCGGGGATTAGGTTTTCCTACATGTCGCACCGAGATTGGGTCATAAGAGGATTCAGAGATAGGGTAAGAATTCACCACGGTATGTCAGGCCATTTGAGGTATTGGAGAGAGTTGGGCTGGTAGCCTATCGGTTGTATTTACCTCAGAAGTACCAAACCATGCAAAATGTCTTCCACGTCTCTCAACTTTAACATTACTTTTCAGACCTATCTCATGTCTTTCAACCCAAGGAGGTTGATCTCAAAGCGGATTCATCGTTTGAGGAGCATCCACTCCGGATTGTCGATCGCAGTACAAAGGTTCTCTATGGGCGGTATGTTCCTCTAGTACGGGTGTTATGGAAGTACGGTCGAGTATAGGATGAGACCTGGGAAAGGGAGGCCGATGTACGATCATAGTGGTCGTGGTTGTTTGGGGTTTCTTCTTCTCTACCTCATTAGGGAAATTCAGGGATGAATTTCTTTAAGGGGGGAAGTTTGTAAGAACGCAGGTCTTTGTTTTTAGGTATGTCTTTCTTTTTATTGGTGTTTTTGAGAAAAGAGGGGTTTTTGGAAATTTTTGAAGTACATGTCGTGTACTCCCTTGTCGCGCCAGGCCATGTGCTGGACATGTCCGGGCCACACACACGGTGTGTAGGGGTGAAGTGGAGGCCGCTTAAAGCGGAGTATGGAAAAATGGAGTATATGTCTTGTACTCAAGAAGTACACACTGTGTATTTTCTTTTTTTCATTAAACGCACCAGGGTTGTGCCTAATGGAAAGAACACCTTTATTCTATGTTTCGTTCATCCAAGAGAAGTCGTACGGCTGCCGATCTTCTCCGGCCTCTAGTGCCTCCGTCTGTTCTCTGAATCGACCACCGTCGATCGCGTTGTAACCGCAGTGGTATTCTCTCTCTTCTCCTAGAGATTTGTTTTCCAATTCCTCCTTTTTCTCATGATATCAGGGGTTGATAATTTTAGATGTTTTCTCAAATACTCAAAATTCTAAGGAGAATCAATCATATTGGTTCACTTATATCGATCTCCTAGCATCGAGGTAGGTGGTTTGTGCCTTTATGTAGGATTTCTATGATTATTTTGTGAAAATTCCACCAATACCCTTGAATGGGGTATTGAGTGTTCCCTGTTTTTCCCTTGTTGTTTCATGCTTTGGTTGATTGCTTGAGTAGAGGTAATTGATTATGAATAGGGTAGTTTTTACTTTACTCTGGATGTTTTTCCATGCTTGTTTTTCTTGTTTGGAATTTTTCCAGTTGGCATGCCTAGTTGTAGGATAGTGGAACTATTGTACCTTTATGCTGTTGGTCCTTAGAATGATAGCCAAGTAGTTCTTGAGGTTTACTTTGGCCGATGTGTGCACTATGCATGTCTGTTTTACACAGGGCTGTGAGAACCTAGTGTAGTGGACTATAGGGAGAATGGACATAAGGGATTCTCCAGAGTGTCTTTATTTTACAATGCAATACCACAGGTGGAATTGACGTTGAGTGCTTCCTCAGAGAGTCTGTAGGTCCTCGACGCAGGCCATAGGGGGAATTGATGTTGAGTTCTTCCCCAGAGAGCCTTTAGTACAATACGAGACTATAGGGGGAATTGATGGTGAGTGCTTCCTCAGAGAGTCTATTCTTTAGCTGAACTAGAGGGGCCAGACAGTGTGTTCTTCCCATAGGGTTTCTAGTAATTGTAGGTTGAACCTTAGGGGTTAGACTATGAAAACTACCCATAGGTTACCTTTTTTTGTTCTCCTTGGTTGAGTGGTTGTTTCTTGTTTTTAGATTATATGCTAGAAATTGTGGATTGTTACTGTTATGTTTTACCCTATTTACTGCTTATTGTTTACTACTTACTGTACCTTACCTACCATATATTCACTGACTGTTAGGCACATATCTTTGGATGGTATCCTACTGGGACCTTGTCTTACACCCTATTTGGGCCATGCTTTTGGGCCCAAACAGATTATATTGTTACATGTATAGATAAGGTCAAGCGCCCTTATACCTCAGGTACTTGACATGATGTGGATCTGGAGAGAATGGGACGAAGTTGTGGCTTGTAATGCTGAGGAGTTTGCCTGTTTTATTTTACACTTTGGTTTAGTATTGTATTCCTCTTTGTGACTTGTTTGTATGCTTTCCTAGACGTATGTATCATGCATCATTTTATATACATGTGTGTGTGCTCCAGTTGTTTACTGTTAGTCTTCCGCAATTTATCATATACTCTTATATGGATGGTTATGGTTTCTGCTACTATCTATTTGTTTCTATTCCATTGTGTACTCTGCCAATGAGGGCATAGTTTCCCCACTATCACACCCAAGGCCCTCGCTGCTAGTCAACAGCCTCTGGCATTTGGGGAAATGCACTTGAGGCCATGTGACCAACCGGGTACAGGCCGCCTCTGGTGGCTTCCGGAACCGGGACGTTACAAAGACAAAATTTTATAAGAGGTTCAGACCATAATCAATAACCAAGGAGGAGTTATGTACTTTGGATGCAGTAACTTCCCCATTTTATATTCTCACAGATAACTAAACCTCCAAATTTTATGGTGGTGTGTAAATAGTTCTACTAAAAATGAAATATATTAATGAATATGTAGAACCATAATTTAATGGTACCTTAACAATTATTGAAGGAATAACTAGAGAACCTTTCACCACATAATTTTATTGATCCATCTCAGTATTATTGATTTCATAATCCCTTCCTTATTTCCTTATAGTTTATTGTTGATTGCCTTTAAAAACCTTGTGATTAGGAATTGGTTTAAAATTTACCCAGGTTCCTTCAAGTTCAAACTCTACATTATAGGATGAGTGTTGATATGAACCTTCCTTTATTTTTCCACATTATGGGAATTCTTCATATCCCTTCCGTATTTCGTATCCATATGCCCCATTATCCCACATTTGAATCATTTCACAGTTCCCTTTAGATAGTTAGCATGACACTTCTTCCTAAACATTTGACACATGGAATATTTTTTCTTCTTTCCATCACGGGATTTATTTGTTGATCCACCCATGTTAAACTATGTTTTCCACTTTTTTCATCCGGTCCAGTAGACCAAGGAGAGTTTCTGATCTCCATTTTATCTGTGAAGACAAAACATAAAATATCCTCATAATTATCAAAGTCTAGAGTCGCTAAACTCTTTCCCGATACATGTCATATGTCCACTAAAGAAGACCTCTACCTTAAATTTGGTGTTTATGACAATGATATAGGCATATAATGCAATCCTGTTAGATTTTTCTTCATATTCTCAGATATACATATCTTCATTCTTTTTAAGTCTGAGGAACTCTCATTCTATATTGAGATAGAGGGTTTGGGGAAAATATTTTTTGAAAAACATTATCTTCAATTCCTCCTAATCCATGGAATTAATTTCCTCATTGGAGTTTATATTTTTGATTAATGTCCACAACTGATCATCTTTCCCATCAATGCCATAGACCTCCAATAGAAAATTCTCTTCTTATGAGAACTAAATTATAGATAATATCATTTCAATGGAGTTAATTTGTTGTTATATTTGGAGGGTATTAGAAGATCCACTAAAAATTAGAGACTATTGTCACATGGAAGATCTGACAACAACATTATCTTTCTTAGGAGAGGAGGGTGTTCGACACAATTCAAGTTATTATTAATAACATAAACCAGATGATAAAGTAATTTCATAATTTTTTGATAACCCATTATCATCATATTTGGTTTGTCATTTGGGAAATAAAAACATTTCCAATCACATTGATTTTTGGAATGTGTTCAATTGTTTCCCTCTATTAACTATGAAAAATAAAGTGAAATTGGGGGGGGGGATTAATACATAGCATAATTAAAGGAAACTTTGAACATAAAGGATAAACATTTAATGGAAAATTATATCCAAAAATGTGATTCCATAGGTTTCAATATTTTTTATCCATGATCCATTTACTTACATATATTCTTATTGTTATTTTAATTGTTCCCTTAATAATGGTTACTAATGATCTTATGAATTTATTAAAGTGTATCTCCCAGGAGTGACAAACCCGATGCGTAGTAAGGCACATTTTTGTGTACTAGGTTACCCCATGTCAAGACTGAAATACCTTTTTATAGTTATTAATCCAAGGTATATCTATTCCAGAACCACATCCACTTGTAGTATCCAAACATGGATGTATTTTCTTTATAATTCACTTACTCTGTACTTACCAAAATTTAGGTTTGTTTTCATAGACATATGATCATCCCTAAGGTTCTTACTAAAGTGATATA
Organism: Viscum album; assembly: GCA_963277665.1. Lineage (NCBI taxonomy): Eukaryota > Viridiplantae > Streptophyta > Magnoliopsida > Santalales > Viscaceae > Viscum > Viscum album. Next base: position 1,669,032,950 of record OY728145.1, read on the forward strand.
TTAATAATATCAAAAAATAACTAAAAATTCACTTTGAACCAACTATAGAAACCCAAGATTTTTTCACATATCATTACAAAATCAATTATCAAATTACACGACAAGGATCATGAAGTCTAGTGTCCTAGAATACTTGGTACATAATACTAAAAAAGGAACTAAAATAACATTTATTTATTTATCATCCATTATGAGATCCTAACATTCTTTGGGACCATAAATCTATACGAGAAAACCTGTTGATAACTTGAACAAAGGGATGATCTAAAATCCATGCTAGGGAATAAATATAATAATAAATTTGAGTAGACGTATTAGAATGCCTAACAAGATAATTTAAATAGGAATGGAACATGATTAAATATAAGTAATCATTACATGGTATCTAATAATCATGTATTCATAGAAATTTTGAAGAAACAAAATACATGAATTTAGCATTATTAAAGGCTCGTTGCACATAGAAGATCATGAGTCAAGGCTAACCACCCATATAGTTACACATGGAACACGAGTCAAGGCCGGCCACCAACACAGTTTCACCTAACTTCTCATGAGACTAAATATTAAACAATGAAATTAAAAACTATCTAGGAACACTAAAAATACAATTTTCATTCATATATGTGGCACATTAATAATCATACAAAAGGAATCAAACATAAACATAAGGGTTACCGATGGAAAGAATTTGGTATCATAATCATATCAAAAGTAATATCAAAAGGAAATGACAAAATGGTGTCAATGAAATGATGGATATCAATAATAAATGGACATTTAAAATGTAATATAGGCATATATCATGATAAGTGATGTTAAAATATGGTTAATAGAGTGTTTAAGAAACATTATAATTAAAACATTTTAGTATGGTTTAAGGGGAAACTTTCATGATTAATTAAAATGGAAGAGTAATAATTGATTGTATATAACCTAAAATGAAACAATATAGAATTCCATGAAAAAATGAGTTATTTTAGAAAATAACGGGGGTATAAAACAAATTATGGAGTTAAAATTAAAATTTTTAATGATTCGGAATGATAACTCAAATCAATCTTGTTTATTATGAAGAGTTAAGTATGAAACCTTTAAAAAAACTTGTTTATCCCCAAAAAATAAGGATAAATGTAACATGATACATGAGTTTTGAACATGTAAAAATAATTTATAATATTTAAATTAGAAAAATATAATTTCATTTTTAAGGGATAATCAGAAACCTGAAAGAATAATGGTGGTTCTTGAAGAATCTCTTACCTTATGTCTGAAGGTGCTTGTCACTTGATCATAATGTCATAGATAATCAATTAATATTAATTAATTAATAATATTAAAAACCATTACATATGTATTTTATTTATTATAACTTTATTATGTTCTTTTATGTCTATTTTGACGGGTTAAGAAGTTTAATTTCATCATTTAAGAGTGTTGGTTTCATTGGTTTTCATGATTAGTTTACATGTATACATGCACGAATGGTTTTATAATGTATGGGAAATTATCCAGAATTGAACATATATGTTTTTAATGATCATAAAGAAGTTTAATTGTGGTTATATATAATTTTTATTTATTAAATAAGGATTAATCATTACATAAATAGTTAATGATAGTTGTTTGGGTTTATCTGGGAAGTTTTCGATCACAACAAACTCATTTTATTTTATAAATTAATATCATGTGAATAAAATGATTCTATAACATTAAATATGATATAATATATATATATATATATATTATCTAGTTCAAACATAAAAATGGTTTCATGAAAACCCTTGAGGGTGGAATTGAAAGATGAAAGAACGTTGTCCATGAAGGTGGTAAATCAACTCCTCATGGATGATATTTTAATTATTAAATTAAAATAGTGAGAAGAAGATATTTTGTGAATAATTATTCCATAAACATGATAAAATTATATTATATTAATGAAAATAGAGTTTTAATTCCTTTTGTATTTTGGGAGTCCAGTAGGGAAATAAAAAATAAAGGAACTTGAAAATAAATTATAAGAAAATGAAGGGGATTTTATCTCTTGATTCATTCTTCTTGAGAACCTCCTTATGGAATTGGTTTTGCACTTTTTTTAGGACAAAACGCACATGGATTTGGGGGAGGGGTTTGGGAAGAAGATTTGGTCTAATTTTTACAAGGATCAAGGCTTGATAGGTGTGAGAAGAAAAATTGGTGAGGGTTGGTATTTATAGTGGATGAGAGGGGCGTTTTCTCATTATCTTAATCATCCATGTATTATTTTGGATCAAAGCTATGAATTTATTGAGAATTATCATCAAAAATACTAAAATAATGATTTATAGTTCTAGATTTGGGACTTAAATAAGCCATAAATAAAATATGACTATATAATTCATGTATTTAGATTTTATTGTAAATTATCACATTTTACAATTCCCCAAAATTTCAAGTATTTTAGAAAAATCCAAAGAAAATCACCCTAAGAATTTTTTGATGTTTAAAACTAAAAAATAAAGTCCATTTTATGAAAATAATTTTTTAAATATGAGAAATTTAGTTTTCATTAAAATCTTCATTTACTTGGAAAATGTATATTTTAAAATTATAACTAATTTTATATCACATTGAAAAATTAACTTAGGTATCACAAAGTTATATCAAAATCAAAAGGCATCAAAATATTAATTTATGAATTCATTTTATGAAAATAAATTTTCTTTTAAATTATTAAATTATTCATAAAATTTTAATTATATATTTATTACTTACTTAAATACCAACACTTAAATATTAAATTTTAAAATATTTATTTACTTATATTATGATATAATTATATCATATTATCATTTATAAGATGGATAAATTTAACTTTTACTATCATTGGTGAGGTTACTATTCAATTTTCTTGCTTACTATTCATAAGGGTCATGTTACTATTCCAAAGGTCAAGGTATTATTCCTTTTGTATATATTTCTTAACTTCTAGAAATTACTTTTATTTAATTAATTCTTTATTTATAAAGTTTTTTTTGTGTTGATAATGTGATTTTATGTGATTATATGATATTACATACTTATAAGAAAGGAATTTCCATTGATAAAATTTTGGTTTGTTACATAACTAATTTAAAATAATAACATATAAGTATATGAAATATACTCAGATTATTATATAATCAATAAGAATAATTTGTGTATTTAGAAGAATAAATAAAATAAAAATGCCTATTGATGAAAATTACTTCTTCTTTGGGAAACTAATTTTGGTTTATACCAAAGATATTTCTTAGTTACATATCATCACAAAATGAGGATTATATAATGAGATGAAGGAATTATAGAAGTGATTTTGGAATAAATTTTCTCAGCCAATGGGTTTTAATGGTGTGGAGAGAGTTGGGGGTCCTTTTATAAGTGAGTTTAGAGACACCCTTTTAATTGTTTGAAAAGAAGGATTTAAAAAAAATCATGTAACATGACTATAAAAATATAAAATTATTTAACATATAATATTTAATTTATAAATATTTTAGGATAACATGTTTTTGACATGTTTTTTCTCATTTTAACCAAAATCATTTTAGTTTTACCCATGATAAATCAAATTTTACCTAAGCTGCGTTAATTGATTTGTACCCTTATAACTATTAATCTTGGTCAAAAATTACTTATAACATATTTAATAATATAATTCACTATCATTAAAAATATATAATAAATTTCTTCAAATAATTTTGAAAGAATTTTGAAATGTTAATTAAAAATTAATCTCATATATGTGACAATAAAGTCTGCATTCAAAGAGAAAATGTTCAAATATTGACACAGTTTTTCTATTAAAATTCAATATAAAATTGATTAAAATGAACTAAATGGTATAAATAGATATTAAATTGAACTAATTTAATGTTAAAATTAATTTATTATAAAATTTAACATAATTAAATATTTTAAAATGAAGGATTTTTTCATTTAAAACTTTGTATTTTTCACTATTCATCAAGAAAAATAATCCTTTCCGAAAAAATCAAGAAAATCACCATAATAAAATTTTTATAATATATTTTATAAAATTAGGTTTATTTTTTCAAATAAAATATCTAAAATTTGAAAAAAAAAATGTCAAATAATGAAAATAACAATGGAAGAAACGAAAAAAGAATGTTTTCAAGAAGTCTATTCTTTCAAGAAAACGATTATTATATTTTTACAATATTTATAATAGTAATAATTAAGACAATATAAATTAACAAATATCTATATAAAAATATATAAATTTATTTTTTTAATTCCTCAATATGGGTTCTTTTAATTAATTATAGTCGATGGAAATTATGTCATTTTTTATAGTTTTCATAAAAATACCATTTTAAACCCAAAACCAAAATTTTACTAAAATGAAACCTTATAATGATTCGATTATAAATAATTTTATTTAACATAACTAAATAATAATTAAATTAATATAAATAAAATTAAAAAAATTATTTTACCTTTAATGTACTTAATTTATTTAAAATAAAAGATATTTTTAAAAAATTGATATTTTACACTATTTATAGAAAAAATTATATTTTCCCAAAAATCCCAAAATCTGAAGGGAATAAAATTTTAGAATAAAAATTTATAAAATTAATTTCATTTTATAATATATGTATTTTATAAGTTAAAAAGATTAATTATGACATATTTTCATGAATAGTTATTGAATTCACTTTTGATGAAAACATATTTTTGAAGAATAAAATTATTTTTCTAAAATTTATTGATTATTTAATAATCATTTTCAATAATATATATTTTTTATGATATATATATACCTGAATATGTCATAAATTAATTAATACTATTCATACTCACGGATTTATTGAATAGGTTATAACAATTATATGTATAGTGGGTCATTTAATTTCTATATTGCATGTTGAATACTCTGTCAAACAAAAAACAACATGAGGTTACGTGTATTGCAAGCTGTCGAAGTTATTGTGATTATTGAAGAAAAATTATAAAGTCTTTGGGTGTTATAAAATCATAAAAGTTCATTATAATATCTTTTTTATTTTATTGAACATAATTTTCTTCTTTTAAAATATTGAACTGTGATAGTCCATCTCCTCTACCATCAAATGGGAAAAGAATTCAACATTCATGTGTATGGTCGACTACCACCTCACGAACTGATGTAATTCATTTTCCATCACTGCCTCCCATGATTGGTCATAATTATAGATATAATATTTAGATATGGTATTCAAGAAATAATTATCTTTCTGAAATTCTAATATATCATTTACATTTTTACCTTTCCTTGAATTGAAAAAATGGAAATGTTGTTCTTTCATACGTGTGAACTACCACCTATATGAAGCGATGTGATTTTTTTCATCACCACATCACATGAATGATATTAATAAATATATTTAATGTGGTAATTTTATATTTTAGATATTATTATCATTCAATAAAGATAAACTGATATAAACCTTCCTTCGGTTTTGGAAAATGTAAACATTTCTCATGTGTTCGTACGACCTATTATCTCCATAATTGTGGAATAATTTATTTTAATAACAATATTTAAAGGTTTAATTTAAAATATTAATTTATGTATAAAAATTATAAATATTTGATGATTATTAATTGAGAGATAAAGCAATGATGACCTTTTTTACTATAGTTGACTTATTGAAGACATTTTGGACTTATATAGTGAATATCACCAATACATCCAACATGAACAAAAATGATTATTTAATTGAGTATAACATTGATATATCTGATATAAAAGGAATAATAATTTAAAAAAAATATTATCAAAGTAAATAATTAGCTTATGTCTATTATTTAGGAAGATAAATAATGTACATGAGAAATCAGACTCAAAGCAAGGTATTTTATTTTAAAAAATATTTTTTAATGATTCCCTTACAACTCTATTTTTCTTTTATGTGAATTTATTATAAAAAAAAAATTTTAATATTAATCTATGTTTCATAAATAAATTTTAATATATTTTAATTTTTGAAAAATAGTTTGAAAGTATTTTTTTCATTTTCTATATTATTTATTTGGATTTTTTTTGAAAAAAATATGAATGGAATGTTTTTCAACTTATACATAATGAGTGGGTTTTACCATTGAAATGAACTTTTAATTATTTTAAGATTACTGTATAGGTTTCCATGATTATACATAAATAAATTTCTTTATTTATGATGTGAATATTTTATGCACATTAGATGTCTATTTTAAAAGAAATTGGAGTTTTTATATCCAACTGTGTTTATATTTAAAATAATTTTTTAAAATATTTTATAAATAAATGATTCAAGAATAATATATTTTATTCATGATATGGTACATGATCATTATATGAGAATAGGTTATCCTGATATAATATATACGACTGTTTGAACAACATTATAGTTTACTAATGATATCGATATAGATAATATGAATGGTTGAGCCACATTTTTTCTCATGAAAATAGTTCATTATGAAATAGATTTTAAGATGGGTGATACCCATTATATATCTATAATTAATTGTGAAATTATGATGTCATCTTAAAATTATATTGTAAGTTGTCCATTTGGTTTTTCCAATTGATAGGGGTTTGACAGGTGTTTTTGAATGTGATTCTCTATGTTTCCAAAAGGGGTTATTATTTTCTTTTTGTGGTTATTAATGGTTTTTTATGAAAAATGTTTGTTTTTTTCTATGGAAATGTTTTATTTAAACACTTTTAATATAATTGTAAATATTACATTAGTTTTCATATTCTTCACTAGAATAATTTATTTTTTCTATTTATGTCACTTAATGATATTTTCCTACAAATCCATTATTGTTGTTTAATGTTTTTCCATAGGTTTATGGAAGATAGGGGAAATGGATGAGTTATAGAAGAAAATTTTTATGATTTTTCATAAAAACAAAACATCTTATTTTTTAAAATATCTTGGAGGAAAAATAGATTTTGAGTATAAGTATTTACTTGTAATATATGTGTTTAGTATATATGAGTTTTTCTTAGTTTACTAAACATCTAATCCAAAAATATTTTCTGGATTGAAATAAATTGAATAATAGTTTAAAAACACTAGAATATGTAATACTTATGTTAGGTTTAAATAGTTGGAATCAAAGGAAGGTTTAGATAACTTTGTAAATCGGGATGTTTTCTTGAATGTTATGGACACCATCACAGGTTTATAATTTTAAGGTTGATTATAAGTTCAATGTCTTATAAAACCATTTTGAGGCTTTAGGGTATGATGTTTTATGGTGAAAAATGATACTTCTAGAGGATTTTATTTTTGATGTAATTATTTATTATAACTATTTAGGAAAATATGTTTTATCTGAAATTGATTTGGAAATTAAGTTAATAATATTATTTTTATATAAGATCACTATAATTTTTGGGGAACATTATAGGATTAAGGGGAACAAATTTATTTTGGATTTTATTTTAGAAATAAATTTTAAATTATATTTTGGATGCATATATGATTTTATTATGTATTTATGGTGATTAAGTTTATTTATCAAAATGATTATCATATCATGACAATTATGTAACATAAAAAATTACAATTTTTGTATAACACATCATGTTTTATTGATGTTATATGGAGATAAAAGTTAAATTTATATATAAAATATCATATGATGAATTCCTTCTAATTTCTGGGTTTTGAAATTTCTATAGAATATTTTTAAGGAATATGAAGGATTTTTATTTTTTAATGATTTATGTTTAACATTGTCTATTACTGTTGAATTTTTGATATTAAATTAAATTTTTTTGTATGAAGATTTATTCTTTTTGGGAAATTATGTTATCCTATACTAAGAATTTTTGTTTTGGTAAATACCGATAAATATGATGTATAGATAGTTATTATTTTATTGATTTTATTATCCATAAAAGTGGATTATAATGTTTCATGAATGGAAAAAATTAATCATGAATACTCTCTATTTGGATAAAAAATTATATTGGTGTGGAAATTGATTAATGGATGAAATTCTGCTAGAAAAGTAAATATATATTTTTATTATATCATTCTAGGTAGAAAAATAATTACTTAATTTTATAAATTTTATTTTGAAATAAATAAATCATCTATTTACATTTCTTATCAATAATTTTGTGTCCTTTTCACCGATCATAGATTCATAGTTTTGTGATGGTTAGAATTATCTTGAAAATGTTCTCTATCACTCTCTATCAATCATTGGGATTTAGTTTTCTCTTTTATATGAATGTTTTCATTTGAAACTTATGTTTTCATACATGGAAATAAATCATGTGTTACTATATATGACCTTCAAAATTCTGCTTCCCCTCTAATCAAATGGTTGTATTATTAAACCATTTTACGATGATGGTTTTGAACAAAGGAATTTTAAAATTCAAACATTGGTCACCATGCCAAGATCAAAATTTCAATGAGATAATTTTGAAAAAGGGAGATAATGTGAAAACCAAGGTAATTATAGAATAATTAATTTCAATATATTAATTATTCCTTAATTATTTAGTTATATTCATTATATGTATATTAAATAATTTTAAAATAAAAAATAAAATGTTTTTATTAAATGAATTTATTAAAAAATAGTTTTTAAAAGTTTAATTTTAAAATTATAAAAAATTAATTAGAAAAAATTAATTAGAAAAAATTAATTCCAAATTTAACTTTTTATAGTAAAAAATATATTAGGATGAATATTTATTAATTTTCTAAGAATTTTTATTTTTTATGAAATAGTGAAAATACGGATTTTAATGAAAAATGTATTTTATTTTAAAGTGAATAAAAATAAAATTATGTTATATATGAGATTAAAAAATTTATTAGGTAAATTGGTATAAAAATAATCCAATTATAGATTTTAAAATATATTTTTTATTGTATTTAATATAAAAACATTTTATTTCTAAAAAGGGTGTTTTTCGAAAAAACAATCATTCATTACGTATACGTATTTAAATTTCAAATTAAATTATAAAAATTATGTGTTTTGAAATTTGAGATATGAATTTCATATTTTTAATCTTTGGGTACATATTTAGTAAATATTTCCCATTTATTTTTAGATAAATTTATTGGTAACCTTAGTAAATTTTATCACCACAATAAAGGGTAAATCGAGTAGTTTATGTTAAAAATAAATGATAAAAACTATTAAATAACCAAATATATTTTCTAAATTTTATTGTATTAGTATATCTCAATAAAAATATTCATACGATTGAATTTATGACCTTTTTTGGTAAGTTAGATGATTTATTTCCATCATATTACTTTAGTTAATGAAAATGAAAAACATGCCACACTTTTATTATTAACAAGTGTATTTTTTATGATGGTGTTATCCAAATGATATTGACTCTAAATAGTTTTGTAAATTAAAAAAATATTTGAATCCTTCATTGAAATTTATTTTTTATTTTTAGTGTATAAATAACTATATTTAGTTCTTTCACAGCACTAATGTAGTAATTAATTAATGGATAAAACAAATAAATGATATTAAAAATATTAAAATAAAATAATTTGTTATAAATTATTTAAAAATTGAATTTTATAGTTGAATATGAAAATTTAATCTCATAATAAAGTATTTTTTGTCCCAATATTATATGTTTTATTGATATTATAAAATTCTATGTAATCAAAATTAGCAATAATTTACATCATGAATATTTTATAGAATGTAATATGTTATTTAATGATATAAAATTATTAAAAATCGATGTTCAGAAAAGGGATTTTTATGATGCTTAAAATATCAACCATGGTCCATTTATAAGTTATTTATCATTCTATTGTAACTATATTGACCCTCAAAGTGTAAAAATTAATATTTTCATGGTAAGAGTTAATGAGGCTAATGAGGGGCCAAAACCAAAAGATAATAGTATAAATATATCAAATAAATGTCCACATTGTACTAGATTGGGGTATTTATACCCATAATTGATATATATTCTTAATAACTCTCCATAGAGACATTTTTATTTGAAAACTAACTATAACTAATTAAATATTTAGGGAAATGACAAGAGTGACCCACCCTTATCCTATAAAAGTGTACACCTTTATCTCATTTAAACACACACAAAAACCCAATTCATTACGAACAACCCATGTACCTCGGTAACCTGATAATGAATCCATCCCTAACATAGCTTGAAGGGTTTTCCCCATCCCCTTGGGTCGATGAATATCACCTAGCATCATATAATTAATAGTGGGGATGGTTTTTCCACAAGCATTGAAGAAGTAAAAAAGAGACAAGTCGTTATGAATAACAAAAAAACTCCAATATGATTAATATACCAAAATAGAATTTGGCATATAAAACCCAAAGTACTAAAACCCAAGTACCAAAATATATTCAAAAACCCAACTTCATAAGGACACAACTCACAATGTCTATGTTTCAACAGATAGATCCACCAATAAGAGATCATTTCCCCTTTCTCAAGTATGGAATGTGATAATCTACAAACACTCGAAGGCAAAAGTAGGGTGTGGGCTAAAAATCAATGTAGGGTCTTAACAATGATTGAATATCTAATTCCAATAATAGATTAACTAAATTAATTCTTTCAATTTAAAAATAAAAAGGTTTGGAATTTCAAATCGTATTTAAAAAAATCATGTTATTTAATTAAATTGAAGGAAAATATTTGAAGATAACGATTTACAAGTGATTGCATATTTCTAAAAATGGCTTAGATAAAACAATTACATAAAATAGTTTATGTTAATTTAGAAGGCAATAAGATAATTTTTGCAACATTGGAATGCATTTATATCTCAAATATAAATCAATCAAGAAACATGATCATCTACTAAATAGGTATGAAAGTTCAATGCAATAGGACTCCACACTCTCTAAGTTATCTCTACAATATGTGCACACAGAAATCCCCTTGACATTGAAAAAAGGAAACTTGTCACCATCCCATCTAGTATGTGACCCTCTGCATGTATGTTTTAGAATGTTGTAATAATATAGAGTGTTTCTAAATTACTTAACAACTACCTAGGGATTTAATGTTCTCTTACCCATCAACTATGGGAAATTTGTATTAAGAGTTTTTAAAATATAATTAAATATCATTATTCAAATTCAATGGAAATTTTCCATTTAAAACCAAATCATATTTTAATAATAAAAATATGACTCTTTAACAAGATCAAACCCATATGTTTCTATTAAAACCTTTTAACCCGTTTTCAAAAGATTGAAATACATTCAAAACTAATTCCATAAATTTCAAATTTAATTTCAAAAATTAAATTATAAAATGTAATTGAAATCATTTCAATCAAAATTACAATTTAATATAAATTTTTTAAATCAACCAATTTCCACAAATACAACCCAATTCAATGGAATTAGGGTCTTTACCAATCATCATGACAAATAAATTTAAAATCTACCAATAAGATGGAATTGGATGTTATTACATAAATTTAAAGAAGAATTGACAAAAATAATTTAAATCAATAGTTTAAATAAATAAATAAATTCAATGTTAATCATTTCTTCTAAAAAAATATGGAATCACCTAGATTTTACTAAAACATAACACTCACAACAACACCTTTAAATGAGAATGAAGGTGTAGAAGTCCTCAAAATTCAATCAATAACTAATATCTAACATCAATAAGCATAGTTCCATCAATATTATGATGATATATTGAAATCATAAATCCATATAAAGAGATAAATATGATGAATGAAGGATAACACTTACCTGAGAATCAGACTTTAATAAAAATGATGATCAAATGTCAAAAGAAAGGATATGGAAGGGTTGGATAGCTTCATGATATTATGGGGAAGGAATTGGTTTTAGGGAAATGAAACTTGAGTAGAGGAGAAAATATATCTCAACTGTTCTTCTTGTTTTAAAAACCACGGTCTAGGTTTTATAAGACATATAATTACCTTTCACGTCGTGAAATAGTTAAGTTTCATAGTCCTCAAAAAAAATGTTTCGCATTATTTTGGAAATTGTTCATAAAATATTTCATGAAGTGTAAGGGCTAGTCACGATGTGTAACCCTAATAATGGGAATAAATCTGTGAATTTCCTCCAGAAACCATTACACATCATATAACCTCATTACATGACCTATAACCCTCCATTATCATGAATGAAACACTGGTATCATCCTCTAAATAAGTACCTTGGTCTTAGAATCTACTATCATGACTGGACAGTTAGTCAAAGATCAAATAGGTTTAATCTCTAGACAACTATACCTCAAAACATGGGATTGATCAAATAAACACTTTACCAGCTACGATTCATGGAATAAGTTATGTATCGATTTCATATGTGGTTGTAGTTATAAATAGTTTGAAACATTACCCACCTGTTCAAAAACCTCAAAAAGTACCATAAAATGAGGAGAAAGCTTCCCTTTCCTCTGAATCCATCAATGACCTAACTAGGGAGAAAATTTTAGGAACACCTAGTGACCAATCAAGAACTCCAATGGTCTATGGATAGAATCATCATAATTATTATGTCAGCTCAGCACTTTGAACATTATATGATAACTTACATGAATCTTTGATGTCGTATCTTACTCCCAGATTGGTCCAACCAAGGAACATTTACCAGTCTCTGACCAACATAATAGATATTTTCAATTATGACCATACAATGCCTTAAAAGGTTCCATTCTAATTATGGACTAATAACTATTGTTATAAGAATACTAAACTATCCCCATTTGAGCATCCCAGGATGGACCAATGTTGACAACCTAGACGCAAATAAAATACTCAAGAATCTCTATAGATCTCTCTGTCCGGGCATCCGAATATGAAAGGTAGGTCATTATGAAAACAGAACTAAGAAGCCTGTGCCCATAGAGGCCTCTCCAAAAGTGATAATTTATATAAGGGTACCTATCAAAGACTATAAAAGATTAAAATCTATGAGAAAATATTTTCTCCTTGACTGAAAATCCATTTTTTTCAATTTTCAAAAACAATTTTTGGCAATGTGAGAATCCATGAGTAAAAAATCACTTAAAGGATATGTGAGAACCATAAATAAATCAAAATGATCTATAAATGTGCTGGGCAATAAACTCTATCGAGGAATAATACCATCTAGAAAATGACACAAAAATACATGACCATTACATTATGGCTAAGTGTTAACTGAACAAGAATAATGGGATGCAAACCCCAAGATCGTAATATCATCACTAGAACCACCAAAACCATCCAAAAATTCCATGAATTTTTTTAACCTAACCAGTATTAGGTTGTGATTATAGGAACAATGCAATAGCTATAGAGGAGGGATAATTAATATTATATCTGAAGCAAAATCAGCAAGACGCATGGGAAAAAACAATGTCGAAGTAGGACCGTATGAAATCTAGAATGCAGATTCCCACATGAAGACCCAACAAATGATGGTGGACAATGGCATAGGCTTCATCGACAGAGCTCCAAATATAGAACCAGGGGATCAATGAACCCTGAGTCCAAGAGAAACCTACACTTAAAATATTTGAGGTGAAGAGATTAAACCAAAACCATTTTCACACAGGTATCACACCATCAAAGGATAATTAAAGGTCGATGAGGATTCACCGACATAGCTCTCAAGAGATGACACCAAGGATTCTAAAACAAAGAAATAGGGGGCCACCATGTGGTTTCATCCTCCAGATGATTTTGAACTCCACCACACATGGGATTAATGGGTTGAACGGTGTTCTCGATGGGTGCAACCTCATGGTGGTGGGATCTAGGAGGGAGGTGTCGATGTCATCACAAACAGTGCCGCTTGGAGAAGATAGACCATGCTGCTCGGGGGATTCATAGAGTCTTCATTGCAGATAAGTATCTGGGTCACTCAAGGGGTGATGGACATGATCTGAGTGGGATGAAGTTGGCATCATGCAGGAGGATCGACATAGAGGATGCGGTTCAAACCCTAGGAAGGGAACCCAGGGTCCCTACAAAAAATAGTCTTCTTCACGTAAATATTTTAAAACTCCTCAACTGTGGTTTTATCACAAATGTGTATAAAGTAAGACAATATGGGTAGAATGTTATTCACAAACCATATCTCATAATTTTTTCTCTTGTTATGAGGCAACCCAACCATAATGTCCATAGATATTTCAACCCACTTCCATGTAGGGATGGGATGTGACTAATATAAAACTAAAGGTTTATAATGCGCATCCTTCACCTATGGATACATTTAGCAATGTGATACAAACTTAGTAATGCCTCATCTCATACCCGACACCCAAAAATATCATTGTTTGTCCTTTAACATCTTAGTGGTTCTTGGGCGTAGATCCCATAGGGAATTATGACAATCCCAAATTACACCCTTCATTGCCGCTCATGGAAAATCAAAGCGATTTTGATAACATATAACACCCTCTTTGGATAATGACCACTACAAAACTATATCCCCACCATAAAGAGAGTCTCTAGTGCAATTTAATTCATCATCAAGCTCATAATACTATCAAATAAAGTTGAGAATAATGTGTTTTATATAGACGTTGACAAAGAAAACTTCTTCCCTTTTATACTAAACTACAATATGAAACTTTGGAAAGAGAGCCATTAAAATACACTCTTTAGAAGATTAATTCACTACCAGGGTTGGAATTTTCTTACTCAAAACATCTAAAATTATATTCCATTTCCCTGAGGTATAGGAAATTTTAATGTCTAACTATTGCATATACTCCACTCAGTGACTCTTACAAAGATTCAAATATTTTTGAGAGAAGATATAACTCAATATTTTTTCATCTGAATACAGAGTAAACCATTATTTTATAAGGTAGAATCGCCAACAATTAATAATGTGCATCACATATGTAGGTTCATGTACATGGGTAGGATAATTATACTAATATGTCCTAAGATGACGAGATCCATAAGAAACTACATGATCGCACTCTACAAGAACAAAGACCAAGTTTGAACTCGATGCATCACAAAAGACCATATAGCCATGCCCAGCATCTGGAAGATTCAACACTGGTTTAGTATTCAAAATACATTTTATATTAATAAAATAACTCTTACATTTATCATTACAAGAAAACTTCACCCGCTTCTAAGTAAGATAATTCCTTAGGGAATCAAACTTTGATAAGTCTTTCAATAACTGACACTAATATCAAAATAATCACAAGAATATTTAAATCTAGAAGAAATTTCATGGTTGATCCCAAGTAATAACATCCTTTAACTTCTTAGGGTCAATGGATATACCCTTCTCAGACACCATGTTCCACAAGAATTTCACTTTTTGAATCTATAAATCACACATTGAAATATTGGCATAGATTCGGTGATTTCTTAGTAGACTCAGAACAGTTCTCATATGATGCACAAGCTCCTCCTAGTAATTGGAATAAATTATGATGTCACCAAAAAAATACTACCATAAAAGGTATCCTGATTCTCATGGAGAATCCAATTCATTAGAGCCATGAAAACTGAATGAACATTTTTTAGACCAAAGGGAATAATAATATACTCATAACGGTTGTACTAGCTCTGAAAGTCTATTTTCTAAAGGTTAGATTCATTTATCCTCAATTAATGGTAACTAGATAAAAGGTCAAAATTTGGAAACCACTTCTCCACATTAAACTAATCTAAAATATGATCAATCTATGTAAATGGATAGTTTTTCCTTACCGTACCTCGATTGAGCCTTCTGTTGTCAACACAAAAGAGAGGATGACAATCAGCTTTCTGAGCGAAGAGAATTGGCACCACCCAAGTTGACACACAATGGCATATAAATCCTTTCTTAGTAAGGTTTTAGAATAAAGAATTTAGCGCTTTCATTTCCACTATATCTATTGGGTAATATGGAATATTAACTTGTGAGTAACATAAATTTTTTAATGGAAATATCAACCTCCCTTACTGGTGGAAAACATGAGAATTCAGAAATAAACAAATTGGGAAACTCGATAAAAACATGAGGGATATCACTTCTTAAATATTAACACCTCAGATCAAAAGAAAACATAAATATTACATTCCATAAATCTAGATAGTAATGTTCAGATATACTTGACCTTAAGTACCATTCTCCTTTAAAGGAAATAGACACACCATGGTGTATGGTAAGGTAGACCCACTGAAGATAATAACCAATCAGGATTTTATTTCCAATGAGTCAATCTATCCTGAATATGACATTAATAGATTTCATGTTGTAGACTATCATACTCAAATTAATTTATTCAACAGATAGAGAGAAGACACAATAAGTACTACAAAGTCCCCACTCCCTCTTTGTACCTTCGGGTGCACAAGACAAAATCTATATAGAAACATTAATCATATTAACAATACATGTTGAAATAAATGAATGAGATAAACTAGTATCAAAAAGGGAATTCCCTAATGATGAATCTATAGTAATGATAACTCTCATGGTTGTTAGACATGTGTTTCTATCCTCTAGAGACTCTTCCACTGCGTGAAGTAGATTCCTTACATATTCCTATTGTTATAACCCTTTTATATGTGAATTATCTGATTTCCCTATAGTTTTAGGATGATTTTATGATCTTGTGCTAATACACCGAGTAGAATATTTATTGGATAATCTCATTATGTTTCCTAAATGTCCGCATGTGCTACAGTTCTTAGGTGCTATAGTGAAAAACCTTTTACAATGTCCGGGAATTCCACACTTATATCAAATCAAATGAAGTCTTATTAGTGCTATCAGAGGTCTTGAATGACAATATCATCGAGAAATTCCATGAGAATCATCATGTTTCTATTTTCCCTTTAAGGATCTGACACTACCACTAGGAGAAAAAGTAACTCCATTCAACCTTGATTTTCTAGCCATGTGCATCTCAGTATTCATCGCCTTATCCACTACATTGACATAAGTGGGAATAATTAGTAACAAAACCTAAGAATAGATATTTGATCAAAGTCTTAAATTGAACTGTTGAGCCTTCATAATATCTTTAAAAACAATATCATGTGGAAACTACACTAGCTTACCAATGTAATTTGAATACTCAGTCACAGTTCTGTTGGCCTGCTCAATCTTGAAAAACTCCACAGTGGTGGACAACAACATTGACTCTAGATAGAACTGGTCGGTGAAAATAAACATTAAGACTTTTCACTCTATTACCTCATGTTTTTTACAATCACCATCATGTCCCACCATCTCTTTCTCGGTCCTTCTGGTATGATGGTTAAACACTTCACCTTGATATCATATAATGTCTATAATAACATAAATAGATATTCTATCTTTCCCAACCATTCCATAGCATTTTGGGGATTAGTGTAGAAATTAAAAACTGTTGGCTTCTAGTGAAGAAACTAGGGAGAATTATTTCAAAGAACATCCCCCTGATGATCCACAACTGGTTCCTGAACATGGTCTAGAGCATGTCCCAGATCATGGACATCACACAAGATCACATCAACCTAATTAAAATATACAATAGGAGTTTCTCACAATGGTTCAGTAGAATCTTATTCCTATACTCAATTTTCATGTATTGTTGAAGGAATTATGCTAAACAACATAAGAAGAAAACAAGTAAGACATTATATTAACACCCAAACTAGGAGACAAGGAAAATAATTCCCAATAGATAAATTAAAAAATATTTCTATTTCACTCTATCCAAATATTAATAGGGAAAAGAATAAAACTAATATATAAGACATCTTTTCCTAACCACCCTAGTGACATAAGGTTCATTACAGTGAGATATTTCTTGGAACTCAATCACAACTACCTATTATGTCCCACCAAGATTCCTTTTATATCATGACTTTAATAAAAAATCTTAACAACCTCATTTGATACCATTATGTCATGAACTATCCCGGGTACCCAGGTAACATGATAATTGATCATTCCCTGACATTGGTTGAAGGTATTTCCTAATCTCCATGGGTTGGTGACTAGCACCTCTCATTATACAATTGAAATTGGGAAAGGTTTTACCATAGGCATTGTTGAAGTAAACATAGACAAGTTAGTATATAGAACAAAACAAATTCCACTGGGAGTAAAGAACCAGAATAAAATAGGGTGTAAATATTCCCAAAGTATTATAACCCATATACCAAAATAGAAAAAAAAATCAAGTCCTTCCCTAAGGACAATAGTCACCATGTCCAATGTTCAACAGCTAGATCCACCTCCAAGATATCATTTCCCTTTACTCGATCCAACAGCAAGATAATCTACACACATCCAAAGTCAAAAGTATGTTTTGGCTAAAAAACATAGTAGGGTCTCCCCAAAATTATTCCATATATTATAATAATAATAGATTATCCAAAGAAATTATTTCAATTTTAAAATAAACTGGTTTGTAATTTCAAATAATAATTAAACAAATCATACTAATTTATTCAAGTGATGTAAAATACTTTATAAAAGGGCTTTAGAATTGACGGAATTTTTCAAAAATATTGGATTAGATAAAATACTTACATAAAACAGTTTATGTAATTTCAGAAGGCATGAAAATTAGTTTTACAACATCTAAATACATTTATATCTCAAATATAAATGAATCAAGTAACATGGTCTTCTTCCAAATAGGTACGAATTTTCCAAGATATAGGACTCTACACTCTCTATATTATCTCAATAATATGTGTATAAACATGTCCCCCCTAACGCTAGTAAATAAAACTTGTCACCATCCCATTTAGGATGTGACTAGGTTCATTTATGTTTAAAAACATTGTAATAGTGTAGAGAGTGTCCTAATAACCTACCAACTACATAAGGATTTCATGTTCTCTTATACAATCACTAATGGAAAATTTATTTTAACAATGATTAAAATAAAATTAATTCAAATTATTCAATTTAAAACCAAATTGGGTTCTTATCAAAAACATATCTCTTTAACAAGACGAAACCATTAGGTTTCTATCAAAACATGTTAATCCATTTTCACAAGTTTGATATCTATTAAAAACCAGTTCCAATAATTTTAAAATTCATTTCCATATCTAAATTCAAAATTTTAATTCAAATCATTTCCATAAAAATTACAATTTAAATCAAACAATTTATATCCAACAATTTTGATTAACACACACCAATTTAAGGGATTATGGGGTTTTCCCTATTCTCATGCCAAAACCATTTCAAATATCCTAATTTGCTAGAATTGGATTTTTTACATCATTTCAAATAAATTTTTAGAAAAATAATTTAAATCAATATTTGAAATTAATCAAGAAATTCTAAATTAATAATATTTCTAAACATGACAAAATAAGATAACTTTTCCTAAAACACAAAACTTAAAATGAAACCCATCAATGAGAAATAAGGTGTGGAAGTCCGTGAAACACAACCTAGAAATGAGATTTAACGTCATAGATCATATATCCATCAGCTTCAGAATGATCTAGTGAAATAAAAAAGGATGATAAATAGATAAAGGCTAAGAACTAAGGAGAATGCTTACCCAAAAATAACATAATAATTTTAATAAAGATCAAATGACAAAATAAAGGTTATGTAAGGGTTGGAGAGCTTCCATATTTCATGGGTAAGGATTTGGGTCGAGGGAGATGAAACTAGAGTGGAGGATAAAAGAGCTCTCAGTTGTTCATCTCATATAAAAAACGGAGTTGGGCTATAACATGATGTGTAATACCCTTTCACGTCATGAAATAGTTAAGTTTCATTACCATATAAATATTCATCACTTTAAATTTAAAATCGTTCATTAAATAACTCAAGATGTGTATAGTCTATTCATGACGTGAAACCTTCACAGCTTGAAGCCTTTCATAACATTCCTCTGGAAACCATTACTTGTCATGTAACCCAGTTACATTGTGTGTAACCCTCCAGATGTTTTAAAAAATCATGGTTAAATATGAGAGTCCAAAAAATATTTTATTTAACTATTATAGGTATCCTCATAATTAATTCTCAACCATACTCATTCAATAAAAAAGAAAATCCACGATAAGGTTAATGGCATATCTGTGAGATCAGTAATTGGATGTTACAATTTTGGATTAGAAAATACCTAGCCGAATACCTTTCCAGAATACCTGACCACATTCTAGATTTATTTTTTAGGCATAATAAAAGTCATAGATATCAAAATATGTTAAGAAAAGTAGTGTATTAAAATATATTGTACATTTTTATCTACATGTTTTAGTTTTGTTTCTGCTTACTCAACCCTAAAAATCCCTTAAACCATAATAAAATAATAAATAATTTTTTCTATATATAATGAGATGTTATTAAGATACTTTAATAATCTATATCCATATCATCTTCAAACAAATGGAAAAATAATTTATCATATGTGTGTATGGCAGATGACCACCCCACAAACCGATTTAATTCACTTTCCATCACTGTCATTCAGGTTATGTTATAATGATGGAAATAATGTGTATATATGAAATTCATGAAATTAATAAAATTATTAAAATATAATTAATCATTTTAATTATTATCTTTACATGCACTGAAGAATTACAATGTCGCTCATTCGTATGTGTGGACTACAACCTCTACAAAGTGATGTGATAACTTTTCCATCATCAAATCACATGAATGATAAGTATAATTATAATTATATAAGAAATATAATATTTGCGATATTATCCTCATTATAGAAGTATAAAATTATAGTTACATTCTTTCAATAATTATGATTGAAAAATAGAATTGTTACTCAAGCATAAACATGGCCAATAATCTCCATGATTGTAATAAAGTTCATTTTTTATAAACATAATTAATGATTAAGTATAAAAGTATATCTTACATATAAATGATAATTATGTGATTATTATTATTCATGATATGACTTAATTATGACCTTTATAACCAATTCAACTTACTAAATTCATTTTGGAATTATTTATCAATTATCTTAAAAAATGAAGACATGAACATAAATGATTATGTAATTGTATATAAATTGTAAATAACTGATATAAAAGAAATAATAAGCATCAAAAAGGTTTTTAATAAATTTAATAATTAATATGTGTTTATTATTATGGGATATAATTAATGTATGTGATGAATCAGACTCAAGGTAAGGGATATTCTTTTAAAAAATTATTTTTAAAGCTTACCATAAAACAATATTTTATCCTTTTTCAATGTTTTATAAAATTGATTTTATTAATATCATATTAATTTTTAAAGGTTTATTTACTAATTTTTATTCTAAATTTTTTTTAAATGAATATTTTAGATTTTTTCAAAATGAGGTACCTTATAAATTTCCTAAAAAAATAGAATGGATGTTTTATAAACATATAGGGAATGACTGGTAATTTCCATTATAATTATAGTTTATTTTTTAATAGTTTACTATATATGTTTCCAAGGTTATTTTTATACAACATGGTTTCTTTATGATGTTCACAATTTTTTATTTAAAAGAGTTATTTTTAAAATAAAATTGTGTCTTTATATTCCAATGTGTTTGTATTTAAAAGATTATTTAAATTTGGTTTTTAATGAAAAGGTGAAAGAATAAACTTTTTTATTCATGATATGATTTGTGATCATTTTATGAAAAAATGGATGACCCTAACACAACTTATTCAGTAGGTGGTGTCACATGATAACTCATATGTGAGCCCGATATAATGTATTAAAAGGTTTGAGCCCCTTTATAAATCATAAAAAAATGGAGGTGTATATAGCTTATAAGATGTTTCATCTCCATTATATCCCTCAAATGCATTGAGTAATTTTTATATTCTTTAAATAAATATATTGGAAGTTAGTCATATAATTATTCCAATTGTAAGGGTTTTCAAAGTGTTTTTTTAATGTGAAGTCTATGTTTCCAAAAAAACATTTTAATTTCATTATATGTATTTTAAATTTTTTATTTAGAAACAAGTGTATGTATTTTTAATGTTGAACATTTTTATTTGAAAAGCTCAATGAACGTTGATGATAATGGTAAAAATTAAATGGGTTCCCATGTTTTCACCCTACTAAAATAATTCTTATTTTAATGTCCATTACTAAGCTTTTTGGGATTGTACAATTTTTTTAAAGTGATTTTCATATATTTAAGGAATATTAGGTTCTTTTATATGGTCAATAGGAAAATTTGAGAGATTTATCATTCAAGGAAAACATTTTTTATTTAAAAAGTTTATATTAGTGAAAAAATGGATACTTAGAATAAGTCTACACTTATATGGTATGGGTTTACAATATATATGTTTTTACTTATTCTATAAATCTCAAACCCATAAAATATAATTGGGATTGTAATTAAGTGAATTAAATTATAATAAAAATATAATTTATAATTTATAATGGCCAAGTCTGTACATTTTAGGTTTATCATATCATTAATGCAGTAGAAAACAATGTTCCATAATAATTTGGAGAAGTTATAGGAATTAAATTAATATAGTTTTATAAAAATGAGAACCCCAATAATGTGTAAAAACCTATTGTATTTGGTAAGGTTATGGGGAATGAACTTAAACCAGAAGGGAGATAAGTGGTTTACGCCTACCACTAGACTATGAGATGTCCTAGGTAATATTTCACAATTTTTAGATAAATGATTTGATTAATAAAAATTAATGATGAACTAGATGTGTTAATATTTAGTATTATATATTAATTTATTATATTTTATAACATATAATGACCATATTGTATTTGGAAAATAGTATGAGACAAATAGATATAATTTTAAATATTTTACGGATCTTATGACTTGTTAAAAGTTAGTTTTACTATTACAGACATAAAAAAATCCATTTTTGATATTCATTTATTGGAGTAAGAGATTAATTGTATATTTTTTAAGTACAATTTATGTATTAAATTGTTCTTATAAAAAATAAATGTATGAACTATGTATATTTTATAATAATTTTATACATAAAAATAATTCCATGATATTAAGAAATTGATCTTGAATTTTTTTCTCAAATTGCATATATTTTAAATAAATCAAATGGTCTTTCAAATACTAAAATATTAATTGATTTTAGGTCTGTAACTTTCCTTGGAACATTCAATTTCTTATGATCAATAACCTCTATCTTTTACAATGATTAGTTACATATTTCTTCCATGTACATAACTTCACTTGATACCAACGTTCTCATACATATAAAATTTTTTATATATTATTACATATGTTTTTTTACTTTTATTTCCCTCTTTATAAAAGGATTTTTTATTAACCCTTTTTATGATGTGGGTTTAAAAAAATAAAATAGCAAACCATTAATTTTTGAGCATAAGATATAATTGTGAGAGCATAATTTATTTAAGGTGAGGAAATTGTAACAAAATTTAATTATAAAAAAGGTACTATTATTTAATATTATATGTGACATGAAAAATATATATTAAACAACCTAAGAAATATATTTCTCTTGATTTAATCTCTATTATGCCTTGTGTAACACTCAACCCCAAGTCAAAATGAACTGTAATATAGTATATCGATACAACCTATCCATTTCATATATATGATTTAATTTTAATACTACATTTATGATATTTATTTGGTTTATAGATATCAAAAACTAACTTTTTATCAATATATTTGAAGTAAAATAAGAATAAACTAAAATAAATAGAAATTTTTTCTAGAAAACAACATTTTTTCTAAAAGATGTTTTAGTCACTCTGTGGGAAAATAATTTAAATTTCATTCCTAAATATTTTAGGGATCATTTTTTTTATAAAATTAAACTTATTTTAGAAATAATAATACTAACACTATCTTCAGATGAATTATTTGTATTTTTCTGAAATGTTTCATTTTTCCCTAAATAGTGAAAACATCAATTTTATTGAAAACTGCCCTTTCATTTAGGTAAATAAAAAGGTTAAATTAAATATTAAATTGGTTTCAAATGAAAGTTACTAAAATTAAATATCTATTAATTTAATTTTGTTTATTGTAAACATTTTTGTATTTATTTTTGTTATAAAAGCTATGTAAATTTTTTAAATCATCTCTTGGAAACCTCCCTTTATCGCCACATCTATGAGATTAAATTGAAATTAAAAATTTCAACTCTTATCAATGGAGTTTAGAAAAATGAATTTCATATTTTTAATCATAATAATTTTCATTATATAATAAGGTTAACATAATTTTATTCCATCACTAATAGTAAAAAAAATAAAAATTATCTACCATGATGAAGGTAAAATTGGTTTGAAGGGGGTCAAACTTAGAAGATAATGGTTATAAATGTCCTAGAAATTGAGAAAATATTATTCTATGGATATATTTATTCTGAAACCATAAATAATATGAAAATAAGTTCATATGGATTCATTTCCCATGGTATTTCATCTATCATTATGGATTCTATTGGGAAATTCTTATGTACATTCCTAGAGGGTTCCTTTCCCAAATTATAAAAGGATACTCCCTCTACTAACTTATTTTCACATATAAATACTGTTGGATTAAAATAAAACTTCATATATTCCACTAAAACATCGTTATATATCTTTTAGATATGATTTTATTCCCAAAAGACCAACCCTAGGGTCCTTAGGTGGAGATCCAAAGGAGGTTTCTCTTAAAGAAGGTAATTGTCTTAATAAATCAATTTTATTTTGTTTACTATATTTCTAAATTAAAATACATCTTCAAAAAAAATTATCATAACACCATTATATCCAATAAAATGATATTTTTCTATTTTTTTGGAAAAATATTTATCCAGACATCCCTCAATCAAATGAAAAACAAAATCGGTGATCATTTTTACGGTTGAGTACTCCCTCATAAACCGATGTAATTATTTATCCATCGCCCATTTTCAATAATTATGGATTTAACACATTTATATGATATTTATTACATTATTATTCTTTTCAAATTTTAATATCATAGATACCTTCTTACTTTTTATTCCTTTTAAATTAAAATTACGTCGCTTTATTTGTATGGTGGAATATCTCCTCATGAAGCGATGCCATTTGTTTTTTCAAGTCTATTTTACATGGAATTTAATAAGGATAAATATAATAAATATATGTGATATAAATTACAGGATATTATTTCTTTAATATTAATATATCACCCATTTTCTTACCATTTCAAACATTAAACAAATTATAACATCGCTCACTTGTACGTACTACCAACCATATCCATGAACCGATGTGTTCCATTCACCTTGTTAAAATTTAAATAATTTTCAAAAAAAATTACATAATTGAAAAAAAAAATATTATAAATTTAAAATAATTCTTGAGATTATGGAAAAATATAATATGTGTCAAAATTGGATCTTTTATAAAAAAATGTAAAAATAAGGTAATTAAAATAAGAAAGAATGAAAAAAAATATGATTAATGAAAGAGTGATAATATGTTTTAAAAGAATAATATATGTTTTTCTAAATATTGATATAGTTCTATTATAAGTTTAAAAAACATTTAAACCCATTATACATGATGTTATGGAATGCTCAACCAAAATTAAGTGTGAGGTAATGGATTTTATCTCAATTTCCTTTCATTGAGGATCATTTGTATGTTATACGCCAATTTATTTTATATCTTTTATATACTTCCCATTTAACAATTAATATCATGAATAATTCATAATTCATGGAATATTAAGTTCCAATTTGAATTATTTCATCCTAGTGTATTTTAATTTAATATTACCATGTAGTAAGAGAATCCATATCAATTTCCCTTCTTTGAGATATATTGTAATTTTATACATGTAATTACATTTATATGTATTATATAATTCCCATTTTTATGTAATTTCATTATTAATTAATATTTTATGGTATTACAAGTTTCAATTTGAATCATTTTATCCAAGGTGATTTAATTTAAAAATTATGATGTGGAAATAAACTTTTATATCTCGATTTATTTTCATTTGGTAATATTACTTCTTCATTGTCTTTGATATTATAATATTATCTCTATAATGAATTTTGAAATATATTGGGTTTAATTTCCACTTTTTTATTTATAATTAAATCTGATATAGATAATCAATGCATCAGTTAATTCCCACATCAATGTTATGATCTTGGTATGGGTTTACATCACAAAATCATTTTAATAAAAACTATTTTTATTGAATTTAAATTGATGTAAATTATTTGATAATTGGATAAAAAACACTTTCATATTATTATCCTCTATTTATTCTAAAAAATGAAATTATTTGTTCCATTTTTTAACTCATTTTTACTTAAAATATTTTTGAAAATGGTTTTAATAAAGCTTGGCTTCACTTCTATATTATATTTGAAACATATTTACATCGAAAACCATTTTTTGATAAATATTTTCATTATTTTCCTAATGATTAATTAAAAACATTTTTACCTATTTTGTAAAAAAAATTAATTAATATTCTAGTCATTTTCAAAATAAGTACCATTTCAATTTTACTAAAAATTTGAGCAGAATATTTATTTTAATATACTATGCAGGTAATAAATTTCTTTAATACATGGCCTATAAATGTTTTAATACAAACATTATATGTATTAAAGGTTATTTTTAAAGATAATTAATTTCAAAATGTATTGTGAACTTTTAGTTTTATATGGTTATTTTTAATATGAAGAGTAAATTTTCTTCCAGAATGCATTTAAATATATTATTTTGGTATTTATACCCATCAATGAAGAAAATTATTTATTTTACATATTATCTACATAGGATATTTTTTATTTATAGAATCATTAATCTTCCTATAGATATATTATGATTATTTTGATAAGTATGGTATTTTCATTCCCATATATGATTTAATTTTGTGGTTAATAACATTTCCTTGAAATATTCACTTTATTGTGATCATTTTAAATTAAATATTCCTTAAATATAAAAATTATTTATCATGGATATGTTTAGTCCTTAAACCATATACCATTTTAACATATGGTTTTGTACCTTGAATGTTTCTTTTTTATTTGGGGAAATATTGATTAATATGTATTATTTACCTAATATATATTTTTTATGATAATTCACATTATTCATGAGTAATATATATTAATCGATATATGAGGAATAATTTAGACATATAGGGATGAGTGAGGCTCATAATTATATATCCCCTTGATTCATCGGTTGTCTCATAGGTTGAATTAGTAAGATAACATTAATAAATATTATACCTATAGTTTTAAACCATCTTGAGAAAGGTCTTATAAGTAGATGTATCATGTACTTGAGAACATGATATCGAATAGTTAATACTTTCTTTTCTCAAGAAATATTTTATTATTATCCAAGTTATTTTCACAATGATATTATATCTAGATGTATTTCATTTTTATTTTATTTATTAAATGAAATTTTTTTCATTTATTTATCATCCCACATTAATTATTCCTTATCTAGTTATGATATTATAGTTATTGATTAAGATGATAGTGTTCTAAAACATATACCTTTCTATATTGATTATCCTATTCAAATTATTTAAATGGAATGTGTGTTTAGTTATTTTCAATTCGTTGATTTTTCTTACTTATTCATGACAAATTTGATTGTACATAACCCTAATTGAGCCTTATTGATCATTTGACCCCCCCCCCTTATTTTTTGTTCTCCCCCTGGAATCCATGAAGTGTTTTGTAACATATATTCATAGATATTCTAGAGGGAATAATTTTATTCTCAAAAAGAATTATGTTTAAATTTATGTATTCAAATATAATATGGTAATCACATATGTTTCTAGTTTACCAATACTACTAAACTATTTGTTTCTTTTTTATGTGATTCCATATATATTATGCCAATATAGTAAATAAAAATCTAGTTTTGGGTTACTAGGGTCGGGGTCACAATAGATGTGATCATGATTGTAAGGGGTTAGTTCACACCACATAGCCATGGAAAAAAGTAATAAAAAGTCACAACATGAAGAAATTTCATCTTCTATTAATGATCACATCATATTCCTTAATTATCAATTTCATGAATCCCATGAATAAATAAAAATAGTACTTTACAATGTACAAGTTTAGAGGAGAGAGGGTTGGATTATCAAATTACTCTACCAATGATATGAGATAGGGGAGGTGATATTTATTCCAATTAGGGAAAACATTTTTTATTGTAAAATTAATTCTTTTTCATAAATTTTACTTATAAATTTTTAACAAATTCTAGTTATAATAAAAAATTATTAAACCATATCATAATGAAAATAAAAATTTTAAATTATCTGCCACTATATTCATCTAGGACACTTAATCACCACCATGTTATGTAGTAACCAAATAACTAAGACATGTTATCACTATTTTCTAGAAACTAAAAAAAATATAATTCATTTTCATTTAATTTAAATCAACTATATTCTTGATCATGGCCTTTAAAGACTTTCCATGAAATTTTTCCTCTAATAGGATAAATACCCGTACTATAAAAAATTTGAATTTCATAATTTCATTTCATGACTATGTTTAGAAATTATAAAATATTCACACTGATTCTATGTTTATTTATTTGTTTATTTAATATATATTGAATATTCCAAAGAATTAAAATAAATTACAATTTAACCTAAATTAATCCTAATGATAAATAAATCATTCCATGTTTAAATAAACCATCTGAAATTTGAATGAGGTCAAATAGTTGAATAAATTTACCATTTTACCCTCATTAAGGTAGTCGACTCATGAAATTATAAAATAATTTAAGTCTCTCTAATGAATAATAAAAGTAACTATAGTTTTGGTATTGGCTTTTGGACCAAATTATGTAGTCTAGGTATTGTCATTTGAAGGGGAATACCGGATGGTTGGAATTCCAAAAAGTTATCTTATAGGATTAATTTTTTAAAATGTTAATCTAGATGTTTTATTTTATAATGCATATACCAAAAGAATTTTTTGGAATGTGGAATTTACTAGAAAATGTTAGGTGTTAGATTACATTCTATTTTTAATTTCTCTTTATAATGTATTTTTCAAGGATTTTTGGATTGAAGTTTTTCACCGTATAAAAAATTGATTTCTTGTCTGACTATAGTTTAATAATTAAGTATTATATTAAGTGATCTAATTTAATATATTGAAGTGTTGAAGGTGTGCATAGATCTTCCACCTAGATCTGAGGATGATATTGAGGTTATAGGTTTGTTTATGTCACTATTATATGTAATATTTTTTTAGTTATAGTGTATAGTATTTTTCTACATGTATGAATACCAGTGTTATAGAATTACATTTGTATAGAAATATATAGGTAGTTTTTAAAAAACATTATAATCAATTTAGTAGTATCTATTCTTTCTCTCCATGAAAATACACATTAGTTATGGTTGTGATTAAGGTTATTATATGGCATTCTTCAATGTGGATCGGTGGAAGGATGTGTGATATTGGTAGTGTGATACTATTTTGGTTTCATGGATTATATAATGACCCAAGATAATAATTAAATTATTTCACATCCTTTATATTATCTGAAACATTACATTTCATAAAAAATAATATCCCATGAACTGATGGGTTTAGTGTCCTTGTAGACTATAAAAAACACATGATCATTTTTATAATGTAACTATACTAGACCATCTTTTATACATCTCATTAGTATCAATAACCTCAAAAACCTTAGCGATTAATAAAATCAGAAATGGTTTAGGTTAAAAACTTATTAAGGTAATAATAATTATTTCCTCAATGATTATTTTATAATAATTAATGAAAAAAATGATAATAAGGGAAATATTATACATAATGAGTGATCATCATTAAATATAGGCATGTTTCAAAGTTAGTGGATTAATAATTTAATTCCCAAAATATAAAAATGGAATAATAACACATATAATAAATCTAATAGTCATTTATCATAAACCATAAATCAGGAGTGAATATGATCATAATGAATAACATCCTTTAACAATATAAGCAACATTAACAAAGGGAAAAAATACAATTATGGGTGACACAATCAATTCACACACTTATGTAAAATAAAATATATTGTTTAATACATATATCATGAGATAGAAACATGTAACTAATTAATCTGATGGTGATTTATCACCCTAACCATTACCATACTTATATGTTCCACATAAAAATAAATTACATTTAACAACCTAAATAATTAATAGAAAAAATGGGTTTCATAAAACAAAATATGAAAATAATTCCTTTTACATGAATATCCCAATAAAATAAAATGACCTTCATAAATTATCTAAACCATTTACTTTTCATAATTATCCTAGGAAAATAAAATGGGTTTTATAAAGTATACTAATGGTATAAAATATAATCATAAATTAAATTTTTTGATATATAAAATTTAATCCACTAAAAGAATTTATTAATAAAATGAAATATAGTTTGAAATATTATACATAATTCCATTTAAGATATATTTTTTAATCAAATAATTAATTAAAAATAATGAAAATATATTTTTAAAAACATTATCTATTTATCATTTAAAAAGGTATAGTTATGAGCCTCTTTTCAAAAAGTAACATTAATTTTTTAAAAACAAATAAGTGATAACAAAAAAATAAGGGAAATTTATTTTTATCAAATAGAATTTATACCAAAAGATAAATTGATAAATTCATTCATAGTTCAATTTCATGGAAAATTAAAATCAATTAAAATTTTAAAATGTAGATGAAAGGATTTTGAGTTATCAAGTGCCTTAACATTACACTTGATTTCATAGAATCTATTTTTAATTATATATCATAAATATACACATAATAATTACTTTTTTATGAACCTTATTTTTATAAATTTTCTTTTATATTTTTTATTAATAACAATAATCTTTATTTATTTTATTTGTATAATGTTTCTAAATATTCAGTTTTAATAATCATGACTGTATTGAACAATGTTCATAAAAGCAATGCCAATAATTCTTTTTCTTGTAATGTTAATACTTATAAAACCATTAATTTTTTATAAATTTTGGTTTTATAATGACATATAAATTTATAATTCTATATAAATTGAGTTTTAGTAACATTTGATGAAGACGAATTGTTGTTGAACGAGTTTGAGGTTTTTTATTAATATTGATGGATTACCTTTTAAAGCTCATTAGATTTTTTGTTTTATCCAAAATTGTCCATATTAATGAAATATATATATATATATATATATTATATATCATATATACTCATAAAATATAAAAAACATCCTTTAAGGTGGAAGTGAATAATAAAATACATTATTCTATAGAGGTGGTAGTATGTACGTATAGATGATTGAATATTTTATTTTTCGATTTTATGAAGAAATAATTGATAATGTGTTTCATTTAAGTAAAATATTATATATATATATATATGTCGTACATAATAATAAATTACAATTCTGGATCATCCTTGTTATGTATTTAAAAAAAACAATACACTTTTTTCATAAAAAAGGAAGTCTATGAGTATTCATGATTCATATTATTGTTTTTTTATAAAACAAGAAGGGAAAGGTAGTTAATGATTTAACCTTTATTAAAATACCATTCTAATATAAATAATATTAATGTTATAATTTTAAAATGGTATAATGGAATTTGAGATATAATAATTGAACATAGAAAAATAGAAATGAGAAATTTTTTGTTAAACATTTATACATCCCTTATACGATTATATCCTTTGAAAATATATTTATGCCTTTAAGGGATGGTACTTTGAGAAGAATTTTACCTTTTTATGGTTGATGTGAATTTTTAAGAGGGTTTTGCGAATATCATTTGTGGAACTATGTTATTTTTTTGTGTGGAAGTGAGAATATGAATTCCCCTTTTATATATGAAAAGGGATGTTTTTTTTGTAAATCCACAAAATCATTTAACAATAGGAAGTAAATATCATGTATAGTACCAAAACTATTTATAATTAATAGATAATAGAATGGAAATTTTCATTAAATTCCTCAAACACTCTTAATAAATGTTTTAATCATTTTCTGGTCTTTCCCATTTGGATAAACCCCTTATCCCAATTTCATTTTTGACTAGATAATTAGTTTTTACAAAATCATTTTTTATTTTGAGTTTGAAATAAAATGGTACTTTTTATAATATTATATACATAATTATTTAAAATTTAAAATAAATTTTATTATATTAATTTTTTATAATTTATTAATATTAATTTCAAAATAATAAATGTATAATTTATTAATTTATTTTAAAAATATAAATTAGTTTCTAAAAGATAAAATAGAGCTTTGTATATTAAAAATAAAAAATATATATAAATTAACCTAGAATAAAAGTATTTGATCTTAAAAAAAGTTTTCATCTATATCCAATTCATACATATATACTAATAATGACATAATATCATATTATTTGCAAAAATATTATTTTTATCTATGCTCCTAAATAGAAATAATTTTTGAAAAATATAAAATGTAATCATCAATTAAATTTTTTATAATGAGTTCAAAAATTAAAATTTATATTTCTAATTAAAATGATAAATTTTTTAATTTTAACATTAGAATATAATCAAAAAATATTTTCGAAAAATTTGTTTTTATTGAAAATAATTTATTTTTTAAAATTTAATATTCATTCAAATTATTTATTATCATAAATATAACAATCATTAAAAATATAAATTTTATAAAATAAATTTTAGTATAAAAATATTTTATTAGACACTAATAAGAATATGTTGAAACAATTTTAGAAGGGATCATTATTCTATAAAATGGTTACAATTGTTTGTACCCTCTTACTAAATGACTAAAATATATTGGTCAATATCTATTTTAATAAAATGAGTTATAGTATTCTAGAAATTGGTGTTGTGTTTTGAGAAATATACCAAATATAATATTTATTTAAGGATGAAAATTTTAATAAAACTCAAGTCATTACATTTTACCAACTTCAAATAATTTTCCCCTTGAAAATTTATTACATTGATGAAAATAGTTCTTGGTAATTTTATCTTACCACTTCCTTAGGATTAGATATAGATTTATGAAACTAATGAGGTCATAAAAATGCTAACTTTATGAATTGTTTTATACCAAATAGACTTATATATAAAATCTAGGATCTACAATGGTTTTCCTCATATTAGATATCATGTTCAAATTAGGCATCCTATAAAATTAACACTTATAAATGGTATGGTATGTGCTTTATAAAAAGAGATACATCAAACACATTGTGTAATTTGGAGTGGTTTTGTTTGGAGTTTTATGAAATAATTTATTTCCATGTAATGATTTAGTATTTCAAAGGGAACAATATATTAAAGGACCACCATCACTTTCTTCCAATATTTCATAACATGCTTCCATGAAGATATCTAAAGGAAAAAAATCACCAATTTTGAAACCTAGATCACAATTGTTATTATCTGCCTAACTTTTTAATTGAATTTATAATTCTTTCATGTTTAATATAATTGTCTTATCATTCTCCATTATTTCTCAATCAAGACCAAGACCTATCAACTTCCCTTTTATTACATCATCTTAATATGTTAGAGTCATTTATATATTCTCATACAAAGCCTCATTTTGGTTTCATAATAATCCTATAATAGAAAAGATTGTTATATGGTAACTCTAACATGGGTTGGTGTTGATCCCAACATCCTTGAAACTCCATTGAATCTAATGTCATAATTTTCTCAAATGTTAATATTTTCCTCTTGGACTAAACATTATTCCATGGGTGATAATATTTACTAAAATATATCTACATATCTAATTAATTTTTAATAAATATCATGAACATTGATGTAAACCCATTTTCTCAATCAGATACCTCAAAAATTGGTAGAATGTGAAACATTACAAATTCTATTATGTATATCATCGTGAGTTGGTAAAGATACATATCCTCCCTAATGTAAAAAAAATTGTGCTAACAATATAATGTGATCCACTATAACCCAAAATAAATTATAAACATTAGATGTTTGAGGGATTCCTATGAAAAAATCTATAAGTATGTTTTCCATTTCTTAACATTTATAGGTAATGGTTTTATTATTCTCTTAAAAAAATTTCATTTATACTTAACATTCTCAAATACCAAGAATCAATATATACATTCTGTAATTGGTCACATCATTTTATCACACCAGATGTTGTGTTTTCAGTATTTTTACATCTTCTTAATTCTTATATGATTATTTGATGATGAGCTATGTGAATTATCCAAAAGATTACTCCATATTTTTGGTATTTATGGAACACATATTTGGATTCCAAAATATTTAACAACATCTTTATAAATGCTTTACTACTAAATATTTAGTACCTTTTTGTATCACTTCATTTTCATTATAGGAATAATTGATCTTCATGTGAATTAATGGATTGGCTATCATTTTATAAATATAAGAGTTTTATCGTCTTAATATGACATCAAGATTAATCATATATAAATTCAAGAGTATTTGATCTTTTTTAATACTCCTCATGGATAGTTTATCATTATTTTCACTCAGAGATCATTTTCCACCATGTTTTCATTCCTCTCATGTTAATTTATTGTGAAATCATTATATTTTAATAATTATAAACATATCCTTTGGACCATATTGAATTCAGTCTATTTATATATATATATTCCTTGATATTTTTATCAGTATATATATCACACTTCTCTCCATGGGGGTAATTTCAAAAAATATTTAATGAAAAGATTACTATCCCAAGCTCCAAATCATGTGTTTGGTACTATTTCACATGATCCTTTAAATGTCATAAACAATAATCAATTTATTTTTCGATTTTCATGAAGTTGAATCCCAATACCTTTATTAAGGAAAAATTTTATATTAAAACCCCATTACCCATCCATGGTAATGTATGCCTATATGTTGTGACCAATCTCTTCTAAACTTCCCTAAAACATTCTCCACATTCCTTTATTAAAACTGACTTCAATAATTTCCCAATTTACATTGTTGATGGATTCCATATTGGTGTGTTATTTCAAAAAAACATCGTTTTTATATAGATAAATTTAGAAAAAACATATATTATGATAACTATAGTTGGTCTTGGTATTGCTCAATAAATTCATTCTTTTAAGAATATAAATATATTATCTTAACAATGATTAAATGAACGAATAATAATAATTTCTATTTCAAAATTTCAATCTTTATAGACCTGTAATATCATCTATCTTTTCATAAGGTGTTCAAGAAAAAGCCACAAATGATATTAATGCTATGACATATACAAAGAATAAATAATAATTTCATCTACGAAGACAACCAAAAATTGATCCAAATAGTCCAAAAATACTTTAATCAATTGATCTTTAATGATGATCGAGGTATATAAAGACTCGGAATTTCTGTGGACTTTTTTTTTCCTTTTTTCTCTTTTTTCTTAAATACTTGGGAATTTTACGAGTCTGCAGTTTCTGACGGCGCTTAATTCGAAGTCCCGGTGTGCCTAAAATCAATTTCTAAAGTTTTGTTCGTGTACGTTCAGTAAATGTACGTTTGGAATTTTATAACTTTTTGAACTGGTGATTAGAACTGAAATCCTAGGTCACCGTTGAACTCATAGTGTTGGTGATTTCCTAGCGAGACCTTCACCACAGTTGTGTTTTAGAGAGTTTGGATGTTATATTTTAGGGTTTCTAATTTAATTAAATAAAAATATTGTGTTAGCCATATTTTTATTTAGTGGTAGTTAGAATCTCCAAAAGGAAGTTAGTAGTGGGGTCCATCACACCATAACCCCCCATGAGAGGTTAAGGTGGAGGGGCCCACCGGAATTCAACCACCCATTAGAGATTCAATAATGTGGGGACCACACGGGGCCAAACCCCCCTAATAATGGGAGGATAGGAAAACTTCTCCAACTCCACTCATTATTGAGGGGGGTCCCTCTTGATTTCCTTAACTCCCTATTAAATGTGTAGAAACTCCTTGACCACTTTCCCCACCTTAATGTGCCAAACCCACCCCTAATATTTTGTTGCGCCAACTCTTGTGTTTTATTAAGGAAGCCTCTTGGCATCCTCTTAAATTTAATATGACACTTTTCATGTTTTAATTAGGGGTGCGGATTATTAATTCTTCTTTTTGAATTACGTGTCAACATAATAATAGACAAACCCACCTATTATTTTTTTGGCATAATTCACTTTCTGGTGGAGGCTTTGAGAGAAAAGCAAGGGTGAAAAGCTCCCAACGAAGAACGTGAAGAATGTCGATGATGTCTTCCTCCTTCGACTTCCTCACTCGGATCCTATTAACATGGAGCATCTTCCCTCCTCATCATCGTCATTGAACCGATGCACGATCTTGGACTAGAAGTGTGTGGTGGATGAAACGAATGATGGACTTCTTCGTCTCCTTCTGTGATGCCGTCAACGAACGTCGAACGACGCCCAACAATCAAAAGTTAGGGGGTTTAATTTTTCGTGTGGATATTGTACTCCTTTTCTTACCTTCATCAAAGGATATAAAAGGATTGATGTGGACGTTTTTAGTGAACATATTCTACTTATGTTGAGCCAATTGATATCCTCCTAAATGCGGAGGTTTTGGGCTAACCTCAAACGGCATGACACCCTATGTCGAATTTTTCTTTGTGATATTCTTTGAAGCAGCAACACGGCATGGAAAAGAGGATACATCGATGAAGATGGTGAATAAAGGCCGCGCCGCCCCCACGGTGCCCCAGCACGCTACCCGCCCACTCGTCTGCGCCCCACGCACTGCCCTCGCCCCATCGGTGCCCGGCACGCGGCCCCGGCGCCCTGTCCGGCGCACCGGCGCCCTGCCGACGGCCTACCTGGCACCCCGGTGCGCTACCCAGTGCACCTGATCCTAGCTAGTGGACTACCTGGCCCCTTCCGGTGGCCTTCCCGGCACCTCGACGCCCTGCCGGCTCCCCCGCAGCCCCATGTCGTGTCTACCCAGCGCCCCGGCGCACTGCATGCACCCTAGTGCGCTGGCCGGTCCCCTGCCCAGTGCACCCATGGTCTGCCCAGAGTCCAGTCGTCCTACCCATGCCCCACTCGGCCTACCCACTAGTCTCCCAGCCGCCGACCTCTCGAGTCGTGACCTTCACGATGCTAGCCAAACAGGCCCCGACATCCGGGTCGATGCTGCCTGCATGGCGGCATCCGGGCCGAACTGCCCTCGTAGTCCGTTGGGTCGGGCCCAGCGGACCAGGTCAAAACATAATGGGCTGACCCACCCAACGGGCCGATTCAGACCTAGTGAGTCTGATATGGTCGACCCAGATGAGGTTGGGACGAGTCGGTCTGACTGGGTTGACCAGACCCGGGCCCACTAATGACTCATTGCTTAGTTTAGCCATATCTTTGGCATCGAACGTCTGTTTGACAATCCATCAGTGGCGTTGGTAATCTCGTTGATAAATAGTCCCTTTGAGTATACCTCATGGGATTTCTAGGAATAGTTGAAATACGGTTGGGTTGGTTCATACACGAAACCAACTGGGCCCTCTAGACTAAAAGGCCAATAACTCACAGACCAGGCGTCTGATTGACACACCATCTTTTGCATTGACACCCCTATGATGTGGCGGTCCTTTGTGATACTTCTACGTGATATTTTGTGACACATGGAGTATCAAATTGTAGCTCATGGGGTGGACCCTCCCAATGAAGAGTGAGCAGTTTTCAGAGACCTAGTAACTGGCTGAGACTTGACAACTACTGACTGATTGACTCAGAGTGATTCTGATGTCCTAGTGAGGAGCGCTTGGTTCTAGCAGCAGACCCACGGTGGAGGAGTTCTTGGTTGTAGCATCAGACCTGCGGTACTCGACAAAAGGAGTACCTTTGTAGGCTATGAGGGGGAGCGCTTAGTTGTAGCGGTAGACCCATGGTGGGAAGCGCTTGGTTGTAGCAGCAGGCCCACAGTACTCGACAGGTGGAGTACATCAGCAGTCCAAGGTTAGTGGGTAACACTTGGTTGTAGCGGCAGGCCCACTGTACTCGATAGGGGAGGAGTTCTCCAGCAGCCGTGGTTTCGACATCATGAATGAAAATCCTGGTTTGAGTTGAGTCAATGACCTTTGTGTTTTCCTCATGATTGAGATGGGTTACGTAATAACTTAGGTATATGTATGGTTATATACCTAAGTAATGGTTATCCGTTTGTTTCATACTTCGTGGTTTATCCTTGATGGTTTTTATGAGACCTTGAGGGTCTCGGGGTCCCTACTGAGTATCGTTATACTCACCCCTGCATGGGCTATGCCTGCACCTCATTGTGTTGGATGAAGATGACGTACAGCATTGATGGAGGACTAGAGCGAGCCAGGACTGGACAGTACACGGAGGTGGACCACTTGGTGTGATGGTACATGGAGTGGACCGATAGACGTAGAGTGCTGAGGAGGACATCTGTACCTACCCTTTAGGTAGGAACCCCAGACGACGATCCTGGAGCTCCTTCTACCATTCAACTGTTTGTCCATTTTTTATTAGTACTTGCTTTTCAGTTGTACATTCCTATTGGGCTTGTATTCTGGCCCCCCTTTACTTTTAGTACAATTGTTATACAGTTTTTACTTAGTGTTTTCTTCCGCTTGTACTCTGGTTGTGTGAGTTTACGTTTTATAAAGGCAATGCATTTCCAGATTTAGGGAATTACACCTTTGGTGCTAGAGCTAGACCCTGGCCTATGGAAGGTGGGCTTGGGGTAGTCACGACACATGCCCCGAGGGATGGGTCGTGAACAATGGGTATCAAAGGATTTGGTTCTACCGTAGAACTTAGGACTTTGATATATTTTTTCTATGAATCAATAGTGTTTACGGGTACTGAGTGTGGTCTTCAGTTCCGGGAGTCCAGTGTTGGTGCGGCGGCCGAAATATCCATACACCAGGACCCTTACTTCTAATTTCTTACTTAGTGCATGAAAACACTAATTGTTTGTGTGTTTCAAAAGTTTTCTTTAAGTCAACTCAACCAGATCAGCTCACCAGGTATAATCATTTGATCATCTCACATCTGTTTTTTTCATGATGCCTCCCCACGGACGACCAGCTAGAGCCTCGAGATTTTTATGTACTGACAGCCCTCCAATCAATGGGGCCTCAGTACAGGGCCCTCTTCCAGTTGAGGAATCAGCGGTACTACTGCCCGTTGGGCCACCGATGCCCCCAGCCCCAGCAGCAGAGAGTGCACGCCTCTTGAGCACACTTCATGAGTTCCAGCACCAGAGACCACCCAGGTTCAGGGGAGATACAGACCCACATGTGGCTGAGGATTGGCTGGAGGCTGTGGCGAGAGTCTTCAGGCTATTAAGGACACCAGTAGACTACATGGTGATCCTTGCTGCCAACCTTCTTTAGGAAGCAGCAGGAAGATAGTGGAGCCTGATGCTCCAGGTGCATGACGAGGTGACACTTCTATAGGCTGACTTTGAGGGCCTATTCTGGGCGGAGTTTCTACAATCCACCCTTTGAGTGGTGCAGATACAGGAGCTACTGCATCTACACCATGGTAGCATGATGGTGGCATAATACTCAGTGAGGTTTACCGACCTCTCTCACTACTCCATTGATATGGTACGAGACCCGTTCTTTAGGGACCAAACCTTTGATCAGGGACTCAGGTGAGAGATCAGAGCTTTAGTTATCTCCCAAAGCCTCCCGACGCGGATGGGGGTGTTGGAGCGAGCCCTCCTAGTGGAGAGTTTCCTTGCAGAACAGTCTCCAGTAATGATACCCACCACTAGTTGACTTGTAGTAGAGTTTTCTGTAGTTGGCAGTAGGCAGATGATGCAGAGGTCCAAGAGGACCAGATCCATAGGTGGTCGACCGCATGACTCAAGATCGTATGTACGAGGCACCCGGGGTGGAGACAGACCTTCCAGGAGCGGGCAGTGTTACTCATGGGGCGGACAAGGTCAAATGGCACGTGACTGTCTGACCCACCGTACAGACGATCAGCAGTCAGTTGAGGGACCTCCCCGGTGGAGGAAAAGGTTCAATTGAGGTGTTCCGTAGGGATCAGGTGGATGTGTCAGAGGATCTGGCCGTGCAGCTAGTGGTGGATGACGTTTTGAGGTGTTGCCACCACCACCACCAGGAGGTCCACCCCAACCGTAGGGAGCAGGTGGACTGGGGAGAGCTCAGCTCTAGGCAGCTGAGGAATTTGATCATGGTACTCCGGAGATGATTCGAGGTACGATCTGTGTCTACTCCCCTTAGCTGCATTTCTTATAGACATAGGTGTCGTTCACTCTTTAATAGCCACTGACCTCAGTCGGAGCTCGGAGATTCTGACGGAGTCGTTGGCTTGATCCTTACATCTAGAGACTCCTACGGGAGCATACTCGACGATTACGCACTGGTGCCGGATGTGCGAGCTTACTCTAGGAGGCTAGAGCTTTATCTAGGATCTCCTTGTAGCGGCGTCGAGGCCTTACGACGTCATCTTGGTTATAAACTGGTTATCTATAGTCCATGCTCAGATTGATTGTATTAGGTGCAAAGTGCGGTGTCTCCGCACGGATGGGACCAGGTTCACCTTCACTAGCGAGAAGGGAACCTTTGCCACACAGGACGGACTTACTCAGAGGAGGTTTTAGCCGATCACTCACCAGTTGGATTGACTTACCCTCAGAGTAGTTTATGTGGAGAGTCTGACTTATCTTGTAGTGGTGGACCAGTACGTGGATTTTTTCCCTGATGATGTCCTAGGTCTGCCTCCTCATAGAGAGGTGGACTTCTACATTGACCTATACCCCGGGACGGCACCGATATCTAATCTCGCATATCGAATATCTCCTTCTGAGCTTCACGATCTGAGGGTACAACTGGAGGACTTATAGGGGAATAGATTCATCCAGCCCAGTGTTTCTCTATGGGTAGCCCCGATACTATTTTCCAAGAAGGCGGATGGGATCTTGAGGCTCTGTGTCGACTACAGTCACCTCAACCAAGTGACCTTAAGTAAAAAGTACCCCCTTTTGAGGATTGATGACTTCTTCGATCAGCTCAAGGGAGCTCGATGGTTCTCAAAGATAGACCTTAGGTCAGGCTATCACTAGCTCAGAGATCGAGACGAGGATGTGTAGAAGATGGCCTTCAGGTGTTGGTATGGCCACTATGAGTTCTTGGTTATTCCCTTCGACGTGAATAACACTCCAGTAGTGTTCATGTGTCTCATGAAGAGGATATTCCAGCCTTACCTCGATCTCTTTGTCGTGGTCTTCATCGGCAACATTTTTATTTACTTGACTACTGAGGAGGAGCTTGCCTACCATTTGCAGGTAGTACTGGACACACTCTCTGAGCACCATCTTTATGTTAACCTCTCAAAGTGCCAGTTTTGGATTCAAGAGGTTCACTATTTGGGACACGTCATCTCGGAGGCTGGAGTTGCAGTAGATCTAGCTAAGATTGAGGCAATACTTGCTTGGGAGCCACCCAAGAGTGTGATGGAGGTACGGAGTTTCTTGGGCTTGGCTAGATACTTCTGGATATTTGTTCCAGACTTCTATAGAGTTGTAGAACCACTTTCAGCCTTGACGAAGAAGGGGAAACCCTTCGTGTGGTCAGAGAGATGCCAGCAAAGCTTTCAAGAGCTGAGGTAGAGGCTGACTAGAGCCCCCATTTTTAGGCTTCCGTATGAGGGAATAGGGTACGTAGTTTACTGCGATGCGTTAGGGACCAGACTTAGGTGTGTCCAGATGCAGGAGTGAGCAGTGATCACATATGGTTCTCATCAGCTGAGACAACACGAGCAGACCTACGCTACCCATGACCTGGATTTAGCAGTAGTTTTCTTCTCCTTGAAGATGTGGTGACACTATCTTATGGGTAAAAGTTTTCCTATATACTCTGATCATAAGAGTCTCAGGTATATCTTCTCTTAGAATGACCTGAATCTGAGACAGCGGCATTGGATTGAGTTCCTCCAGGACTATGACTTCGAGATAGTCTATACTTCTGGGAAGGGGAACGTTGTTGTAGATGCGCTCATTAAGAGGACTAGTGTTCAGCTTCTAGGAGAGGCAACAGAGTAGTTGGCTGCTTTACAGATATCCTTTGTGGATAGGGATGGAGCAGCCTATCTACAGTCTCTTATAGTCACTCCCCAACTACTTCAGCGAGTCAGGGAGGCAAAGCATACGAACGCTGATTGCGAGACACTACGTGCTCAGATATCCACAGGGCAAGCACCTAATGGATTTTCTGAAGGTGGGGAGTATGTTATCCTCTTCAACGGATTTACCATGGTACCAGTTTTACTTCTGGAGGAAGTGTTGAGGGAGTTCCACACTTCCCCTCTAGTAGTACATCTAGGGGTGGTGATGATGTACCAGGACCTTGGACGATAGCATTGGTGGCCAAGTATGAAGAAGGTGGTAGAAGAGATTGTCTCACGATGCCTCACATGTCAGCAAGTGAAGGTGGAGCACTAGGTACCCGTAGGCTAGGTTCAGCCCTTAGAGGTACCAGAGTGGAAGTGGGATGGGATATCCATGGACTTCGTGATGGGTCTTCCAGATACATCCAAGGGTCATGACTTGATTTGGGTGGTCGTCGATCGACTCACCAAGTTGGACCACTTCCTACTGATCAGAGAGTAGGGCTCAGAAGAGAGCTTGGGATGCCTCTACGTATAGGAGATTGTGAGATTACATGAAGTACCATATTCTATTGTCTCTAATCGTGATGCATGATTTACTTCCCGGCTATGGAAGGGGTTGTAGGAAGATTTCGGGACACTGCTTCGCCTGAGAACCACCTTCCATCCTCAGATGGATGGTCAAACTGAGAGGACCATCCAGACCCTCAATGACATGCTACATGCATGAATCTTTGATTTTGGTCGCAGCTGGTAGGATCACTTTCCTTTGGTGGAGTTTACCTAAAACAATAGTTGTCACTCCACCATCGGTATGGCACCTTTCGAGGCGTTGTACGGACGAATTTGCAGATCGCCACTATGCTGGACAGACCCAAAGGAGTCAGCACTAGTGGGACCATAGATGGTACGGGCTACCACAAAGAAGGTGCAGATCATCCAGAAGAAGATGAAGACTAAAAAGAGTAGGCAGAAGTCTTATGCTGACAAGAGACAGAGGCCTTTGGAGTTCGAGTATGGTGACCACGTCTTTCAACGGGTCTCACCTCGACGTGGCCTACAAATATTTGGCCAAGCCAATAACTTTTCTCCATGTTTCATCAAACCTTACTAGGTCCTCAGCAAAGTAGGTGAGGTGGCTTACCGCTTAGCTCTTTCACCTCAATTGCACTGGGTGCATGATGTCTTCCACGTATCCTAGCTGAGGAGATACGTGCATGACCCATCCCACATCATCGACCATGGGGAGATGGACATTGATGATAGGGTGACTTTCACGGAGGATCCAGTGGAGATTGAAGATCTACAAGAGTGGGTCATGCATGGATGGTCAATACCTCTAGTTCGTGTTCTTTGGTAGCACGGGAACCTCTAGAAGAGCACATGGGAGCGGGAGGCTCAGATGCGTGCTCAGTACCCCCCATTTGTTCCCTTGGTTCGAGTTTTATCTTATGGGGATGCAAATCCCTGAGGTGGAAAGAATGTAAAGACCTAGAATTTCTGTGGAAATTTTTATTTTTTTCATAAATACTTGGGAATTTTACGAGTCTGCAGTTTCTGACGGCACTTGATTCTGAGGCCTGGTGTGCCCGGAATCAATTTCTAAAGTTTTTTTTCTAGGTATGTTCAGTAAACATACATTCAGAATTTTATAACTTTTGAACTGGTGCTCAGAACTGAAATCTGAGGGCACCGTTGAACTCATAGCGTTTGTGATTTTTTAGCGATGCCTTCACCATAGTTGCGTTTTATCGAGTT
The DNA here is from genome assembly GCA_963277665.1 of Viscum album. Lineage (NCBI taxonomy): Eukaryota > Viridiplantae > Streptophyta > Magnoliopsida > Santalales > Viscaceae > Viscum > Viscum album. The sequence continues at coordinate 1,669,076,825 of OY728145.1, forward strand.
TGGAAGATAGATTTTGGGGTTTCTAATTAAATTAAATAAAAATATTGTGTGAGCCATAATTTTATTTAGTGGTAGTTAGAAACTCCAAAGGGAAGGTAGTGGTGGGGGCCACCACACCATAACCTCCCATGAGAGGTTAAGGTGGTGGGGCCCACTCGAATTCAACCACCCATTGGAGAGTAAATATAGTGGGGACCACACAGGGCATAACCCCCCTAATAGTGGGAGGAGAGGAAAACTTCCCCAACTCCCCTCATTAATGATGGGGGAGCCCTCTTGATTTCCTCAACTAACCATTAAATGTGGTGAAACTCCCTGACCACTTTCCCCACCTTAATGTGCCAAACCCACCCCTGATTATTTGTTGTGCCAACTCTTGGGTTTTATAAAGGAAGCCTCTTAGCATCCTCATAAATTTAATATGAAACTTTCCATGTTTCAATTAGGGGTGCGGGTTATTAATTCTTCTTTTTGAATTACATGCCAATGTAATAATAGAAAAACCCACCTATTATTTTCATTGGAATAATTCACTTTTTGATGGAGGATTTGAGAGAAAAGTTTGCGAGAAAAGCTCCCAATGAAGAACGGGAAGAATGTCGGTGATGTCTTCCTCCTTCGGCTTCCTCACTCAGATCCTACCGACGTGGAGAATCTTTCCTCCTCATCATTGTCATTAAACTGATGCACGAGCTTGGATTGGAATTGTCCAGCAGACGTAATGAATGATGGACTTCTTCATCTCCTTCCGTGACGCCGTCAACGAACGTTGAACGATGCCCGACAATCAAAAGGTAGGGGGTTTAATTGTTTGTGTTGATGTTGTACTACTTTTCTTACCTTCATCAAAGGATATAAATGGATTGATGAGGACGTTTTTAATGAACATATTCTACTTATGTTGAGCCAATTGATATCCTCTTAAACGTGGAGGGTTCAGGCCAACCTCACACAGCCCGACACCCTCCGTCGGATTTTTCTTTGTTATATTCATCGAAGCGGCAACACGATATGGAAAAGAGGCGACGACGACGAAGACGGTGAACAAAGGCCGCGCCACCCCGTGGCACCTTGACATGCTACCCACGCACTAGACTGCCCCTCGTGCACTGCCCGCGCCCTAGCCCGCACCTCGCGCGCTGCCCGCGCCCTGCCGACGGCCCTGGCGCCCTGTATGGCGCACACGTGCCCTGCCGGCACCCCGACGCGCTACCTGACGCACCCGCGCCCAGACGGTGGCCTGCCCAACCCATGCCGGCGGCCTTCCCAGCACCCTGGTGCCCTGCTGGTGCCCCCGTGGCCGCCTTCCAGGGTCTGCCCGGTGCCCCGGCGCGCTGCCTGCACCCTAGCACGCTGCCCTGGCACGCTGCCCAGCACCCCGGCGCCCTGCCTGCTGCACCTGCGACCTGCTCAGAGTCGATCTGGCATGCCCGTGCCCCGTGCGGCTTTCCCACTAGTCTCCAAGCTTCCTACCTCTCGAGTGGCTCCCTTCATGGCACTAGCCGAACTGGCCCCAGCTTTTAGGCCGATGCCACCTGTGTGGCAACATCCAGGCCGAACTACCCTCGCAGTCTGCTAGGCCGGGCCCATCGGACCAGGTTGAAACTTAATGGGAATACCTGCCCAATGGACCAAGTCAGACCCCGCGAGTCTGAATGGGTCGACCCATACTGGGTTGGGCCGAGTCGGTCCGACCGGGTCAGACCGGACTCGAGTCCACTAATGACCCATTGCTTACTTTGGTCATATCTTTGGCACCGGACATCCGTTTGACGAACCATCAGTGGCGCTGGTAATCTCATTGAGAAATGGTCCCTTTTAGTATACCCAAAAGGAGTTAATGGTATAGTTGATATACGGTCGGGTTGGTTTGTACACGAAACCAACTGGGCCTCCAGGACTAAATGGCTAATAACTCACAGACCGGGCATCTGATTGACGCGTTTTTTATTGTGTTGAGAGCCCTATGACGGGGTGGTCCTTTGTGATACTTCTAAATGAGACTTAGAGAAAATTGGAGTATCGACTTATAGGTCATGGAGCGGACCCTCCTGATGATGAGCGAGTTGTTTGCAGAGACCTAGTAGCTGGCTGAGACTTGATGACTGCGGACCGATTGACTCAGAGTGATTCGGATGGCCCAGTGGGGAGAGCGTTGTTGTAACAGCAGACCCACGGCATAGGAGTGCTTGGTTGGAGTGGTAGACCCGCGGTACTCGACAGAAGGAGTACCTCTATAGGCTATGAGGGGGATCTCTTGGTTGTAGTGGCAGACCCATGGTGGGAAGCGCTTGGTTGTAGCATCAGACCCACAGTACTCGACAGGTGGAGTACTTCAGCAGTCCAAGGTTGGTGGGAAGCGCTTGGTTGTAGTGGTAGGACCACTGTACTCGACAGAGGATGAGTTCGCCAGCAGCCGTGGTTTCCACATCATGGATGAAAATCCTGGTTTGAGATAAGTCAATGACCTTTGTGTTTTTTCTCAACATTGAGATGGGTTACTTAATAACTTAGGTATATGTATGGGAATATACCTAAGTAATAGTTATTCGTTGGTTTCATACTTTGTGGTTTAACCTTCATGTATTTTGTGAAACCTTGAGGGTCTCGGGGTCCCTACTGAGTATCGTTATACTCACCCCTGCACGGGATATGCCTGCACCTCGTTTTGTTGGATGCAGACGACGGACAGCAATGATGGAGGCCGAGAGTGAGCCAGGACTGGACGGTACCCAAAGGTGGACCACTCGGTGTGACGGTACATGGATCGAACTGATAGACATGGAGTGCTGAGGAGGAAATCTGTACCTACCAGTCAGGTAAGAACCCCAGATGATGATCCTGGAGCTGCTTCTACATTTTAGTTGTTTGTCCCTTTTTCAGTTTTACTTGCTTTTCGATTGTACTTTCCTATTGGGCTTGTTTTCTGGCCCCCTTTACTTTCAGTACACTTTTTATACAGTTTTTACTTATTATTTTCTTCCACTTGTACTCTGGTTGTGTGAGTTTACATTTTATAAAGGCAATGCCTTCCCGGTTTTAGGGAATTTTCCCTTTGGTGCTAGTCTCCAGCCCCTGGCCTATGGAAGGCGGGCTTGGGGTAGTCATGATACGGGATCCGGGGGACGGTTCGTGACATGGGATTGGTTAATAAAAATGTAAAAACTATAAACTCATAGTCTCAACACCTTATTCGACAATATTCCTCTTAACTACCTTACTTGTTGACCTTTAACTAGTGATATTCATATTACAAGACAATATCTCTTAATTATTGAGCTCATATGATATGATTATAAAAGTCATTGATTTGGGTGAGAGGATAATTTTTCATAATCTTGATCTTTTTAAGATCATAATAATCAATGAAAATGGGAATTTTTCGATCATTTTTTTTACAAACTGGATCGTTAATCCTTGTTGGGAACACTAAGGTAGACAAAAAGTTTATTCATTTTTTCTTCTAACGACTTATTTAATTCCTCCTATTCGACGTGAGACATTCTATATGAACTATTTGAGATAGTAATAGATATATGTGTGAATGTTTTTTAAAATATCCTCATGATCTAGGGAAGTACCATAAAGTTCAAATAATAATACATAATTATATTCCTATATAATATGAATGTCACCAATACTGACCTTCTCTATGATCATTTTACTTTTACTTCCATCATTGTTGGGTAATATAGCTCGTATTATAAAATTTGTTTCCATGGGATATCGTAAATATATTGATACATGTGAATAAAAAAATATGTGTTTTAGAGTGGGATCTACTTCTCACAATAATAAATATGGGGATCTGTGATTGTATGTTCCATCAATACCAAATTTTATGTCTACTTCACCCAAGTGATAATAATTAGATTATTAGGAAATATCCTACAAAAAATAACAATGGTAGAAGATTTATTTATCATAGATTCAATCACTGTGTAACCAAGTTATTTTATATGTATTTTGATATCCATCACATGAAGCGGTGATTCCAAATTCTTAATATAAAATTGTGATATAAGAGAATGTGATGAACCATAATTGAATAATGTAATTATAGATTATGAATAATGAGTAATTGAACCACGCATTACTTCGTTATCATGATCTAATTTAGTGATAGTGATCATGAATTCCCTTGCCTATTCCCTTGGTTGGGGAGGTTGTTGAGGCCTATTTTTTTAGGATCCCATGGATTGGGGAACTGATCATTGTAGTTTTTGGACACCATTACCTTTCATTACTATAGTGTGTATAAAGACTTAATTGGGGAATTATTTTCAAATATTTTTTTAATTAACCTATTATCATTAAGTTGATAGATATATTATTAGTGACCTACTTTAGCACAAAAAAACACCTACCTAATTGTTTATAATAATCCTTTGGGTTCTTCTTCTCATAATTTTGGAAACTATGGGTTTGAATCTTCATCCACCCCACCCCCCTGTGAGATGACATCTGGGGCCCTTGGTATTCCACATTCCTTTCCATATTTAGAGTACTGAGAGAATATAGATAGTATATTTATAGTTATTTAATTTTAAACTATATAATTATTCCTTACAATGTCTCTTGTATCAAAATCCATTAAAAGATTTTGTTTTAATCGATTAATAAATGATCTATTTTACTTTATACCTCAGAGATAATAAAAATGTGTATCCTTAAAGCCTTGAGAAGTTTATATTATTTATCATAATGGATTCATAATCATTTTGTTTCAATTATAATAATTCTACCTCCTTATTAATGTGAATAGTTTGAGAAAAATAATTTTTAAATATCTTCTTTTCAAATTCATCCCATTCCATGTGGTTAGTTTCCTCTTTATTCATTGTAATCATAATAAGAAACCATAATTAGTCAACCTATCATCTATAATGGTAATGATATAGAAAAAATTCATGTTTTATGTTAAATAGATTATTTAAATTTATTCCAATCACTTTGATCATTTTCTTTGAGATTAGTTTATTTGAAGAGCCATTGAAGGAGGGTGAGTTCTACCACATGAAAAAATCAATAAAAAGATTCCACCACCTTGGTGTGTTCAATATATAAATGTAATTTTTATTATTATTCATATATTTTGATTTTTGAATTATATATTTTATGATATATTGTACTCTAAATCCCTTCCATTGGGTTTATCATTAGGGAAATGAGCACATTATTCATCTCACCCATTGTCAACCAAGGTGCTTCTAGTTCCAACCATTACTAAGACCAAAAAATGTGTAACCATATATTAAAATAGTTTACAAAATAATGTATTAATGAAATAAGTGTAATATAAACTTAAAATGTATTACTATTTGATACTTTCATGTTATTCTAAAATCTATTTAGTTCAGTATACCACATTTTTTGATTAACTTTTCAATGGGTAATCTCATATTTCATAACCTAAAACCTCAATGTAAATAGGAAATAATAACCTCATAATGGTTTGTAAGTATCATGGGATCAACCAAATAATATCACATTGTAGTATGAAACCATATGTATAGTAAGGCCTCTTTTTCTTACATTAGGTGGAAATCTAGTTACAACAAAATCTCTAGTTTCTATTTTATTTACCACAAGTAAATCTTTGGTAGAGGCTAAATTGAATTTTAGTATCCTGAATGAGATTTAATTTATAGGATAACCTCATACTCAATACATTACTAATATTTTGGGATACCATCATATAATTAGACTCATATATTGAGGTTTCTGAAAGTTTATTTAAACCCAATTCTCAAAAATAACTTAATAAATAACTAATAATAACACAACCCTTTATATGATACCAATAATAGTGACCCAAGATAAACATTACATTATTTTTCATCTCTTACATAATATAAAACAATAAATTTAATTGATAATTATATCCCAATAACAAATAAATTTTATTCCTCTATGTACTTTCCTAAAAATGTGTTTATTTTATAAATCATGTGATCTTTTAATTATAAATGCACCAAACTGGACTATCATCTAGAAATCTCATTATTATTAGTAATCCATAACATGATGGGAACGAAAAAAATAAAGGGGTGAGATCTAGCATTGAGTAAGGTAATAATGAGAATTTTCTCAAGGATTAAATTGGAAGAATTTGTGAAAAACATGAGTGTAAGGGAAATATCATAACATCATGAGTGATAATCATAAGACCCATGTGATCATCAAAGTAAATGACATGAGAACTTAAAGCCATAAAGTATTAAAAATGAATAATAATAACTATAATATGTCTTAGAATAATTTGAAATAAACCTCGAATCATCAGAGAATATGATCATAATGAATAACCTCCTTTAACTATGGCACCAAAACTTACAATGGGAAACATCATATTCATGGTCCACATCATCAGTTCCCACACTTATGTGAAACTATAATGTACACAAAAATAAAAATCTCATCAGATAAAAACATCTAACCAACACATTGGAGGGTGATAGGTGACCTCACTAATCATTCATTCATACTACACAAGACACATAAAAAGCATTCACCATTCACATCAAAAAGTACCCATGGAAATGAAATTGGTTTCGTAAAAAATTAAATTAAAATAGATCCTTTTTCATGAATACCCATGGGATATAAGATCGATTTCTTAGAACAACCAAATGAAAATAATTCAGTTTTAAGAAATAAACCTTTGAAATAAAATGTGTTCCATAAAACATATAAATGGAATAAAATAACACCAAAAATTAAAATATTTGATAACTAATAACAGATCACCAAAAAAATCACAAAATTAGAGTAATAATTATGTGAACCTAAAATGTAACTTGGTTAGAGAGAGTTAATTTTAAAATAATCAAAACTTAATAAAAACATTATTTTTGAAAAATAATTTTTATTCATCATTCTAAAACTCATAGTTGTATTATCTCTTCCAAAAGTATCATTTTTTTAAAATAGTGAAAACCATCGTTTTATGGATACATATTTGTATAAAAAAAATTCATATATATATATATATAGAGAAAACTTATTTAAATGTAATTTAATGTATGAATAAAAAATTAAAAAATTAAATAACTCAAATAAGGGGTTTTGGGTTAACTAGTAACTTACTATTACCCTTAGTTTCCATGTAACTCCTTTAACCTGATTTATCATAAGGATGAAAATCATCAATACATAACATAGAACCATATTAATATAAATTTCAACATTTACACTTTGATGATTAATATTTTATTCAAGTATTAGATTGTTATAATCAATATTTAATATAAGTTTCTAGTAGACTTTACCATTTTGAACTAAGCCTATAAAACAGGTTTTGATTATCTTTATTCCTCCAATGATTGAAATAAATAAAAAAAGATTAAAGGTATGTGAATTTATTTTATATAGTGACTTATATTGTTATAATTAAATAAAAATTTAGTTTTAGTTGTGTTCCACAATGATGAAATCATTTTTTTACTATTTTTCAATTATTTGATGATATCGTTGGATGAACATATATTGGAAATTTTTTGTTATACATAAATAACAACATACATGATATATATAAATATATATGTATATCAAATATAGTAATAAAATACATACTAAATCCATCCATGGATGTGGTAGTGAAGAACAGAATGCATCATTCCATTGAGGCAACCCTCTGTAAATACACATTGGTAATAAATTTATTTTTCATAGGGAATAAGAAATAAATAACATGGTTTGTCATTTAAATAACATAAAATTGATATATATCAATAATATTTATTTAATTCTATTTTTACCAATTAGGGTTGGTTGTGAATGAAGAAAAATCATATTTCTTCATGGATTTGGTAGTGCATACATGCGCACAATTCTCATTTTTTTCTTAATGGAAAAGTCAAAGGTGGTTAATGAATGTATCATAATTATAATAATAATACCATATAATAATGATACTTATTTTACGAATTTATTATTTTAAAGGAATTTTTGGAGTAACAAGTGTACATAAATAAATATAATTAATAAAGTAGTGGCTTTAAATTTATACATAATAGCTTTGATTTTCTCTTTAGAAAAGGGGGTTAAGACATTAAGAGCTGGTCTTTTGAGAAGATCCAAAATTATTGAACGTGTATAGTAATTTTGAGAAGACTTCTGGGAATATTTGGGTTCATAATTAGTAGTTCTTAATGTTATGGGGATTGATAAAAGTTCACCTTTTATATGTGAAAATGGATGAAATTTTTGAAAAGCTCGAAAAAAATTAACATTTTGAAGTCTCTCTCTATTGAAGTTCCTAAAAAATTAGGATATAATAGATATGGGAAGGGAATAGTTAAATAAATTCCTCAACCACCAATTAAAACACATGTTTTAAACATCCTTTTAGTATTTCCCACTTGGTTGAACACGTTTTACCCATTTTATTTTTTATTGAAGTAACTAGTTTTTTCCAAATTAATGTAACTATTATTATTGAAAATAAAATATTAATTTTAAAATAATTTGGACTTAATGAATCAAAATTTTAAATCTATTATTTCATATTAATTTTCTAAAAAAATTCACAATAATTTTGAAATACTAAATCTATAATATTTTTTCTAAAATATAACTTATGTTCTAAAATTTCAAATAATGGTTTGAAAATTAAACCGAACATTTATAAAAATATATTTTTACCTATATAATAAATACTTAGTCTTATAAAAAAGCCTTATTGATTTCTAATCTATAGTTATATACTAATAATATCATAAATATCATGTTACGTTAACAAAAATTGATTTTTATTATTCAAGTAAAAATAAATCTGTTTATAAAATTTAGAAAAATTAATCATCGGTTGGTTTTTTATCATATGTTCTAAAAAATAATTTATTTTATTCCAATTTAAGTTATTAAATTCCTAAATATATTTTTTTTAACCTAAAATATATTGAAAAACAATTATTATTGGAAATAATTCTTTGTATATAAAACTATATATCTCAAATTGTTGAAAATCATTAATATATTATTCATCCAAATTATCCATATTATAATATATATTTTTTATATAAATATATTTTTTTAGATTATTCTCAACACTTATTGAAACAGTATTAAAAGGGGAATTTGTTTCATACGATGGTTATAATTGTTTGTACCCACTTACTCAATGAGAACTATATATTAGTAAATAGATAATTTAATAAATAGATTGATGGTCTATTAAGGTATGGTGTTGTGTGTAGACAAAGATTCCAAACATAATATTTATATATTGTGGAACATTTTAATATAAATAGGTTCATTATAGACTATGGAGACCTTTTCTTTGTATTTTTTAGTTTTTTTGTTATATATTATGTATAACCTGGTGATATATGAAGATTTATTGTTGTCAAATATGGTGATGTTGTACAAGTTGTACACTTTAACTTGGAGTTTTCTTGTCTTTTTTTAACATTCACACCATAAAATGAAATAAAATACTTTTATCAGATCATTATATTTACTGGTATGAGTGGGAACCAATAGAGTATTCATATATTCATCGCTACTTCTTAAAATAGTTTTTCATAAATTCAAAATTATGTTGGTGGTGCTATCATGTGTAATTAGCATTTATATTAATGGATAGAAAGTATGTGAGTCAGGTATACGTATATCATAGCGAAGGTTTGTTGAGTTATTTTGTTATTTAATTTATTATTATTGTTTTTTAATTTATATTTTTATTGGTAATTATTGACAAATGTGTAGCCTAATGATTTATATATATATATGCTATATTTTCTATTATATCATATAAGATGACATGGGGATGTCTTATGGAACTAAATCCATTAAGGTAGGGAATTATATGTTCCATGTTCATATATAATTGTTTATAATATACAGATATCTTAATTCCACTAACTCAACAAGTCACATTTACAAACATGGGTATATCATAATGCATTGATTTATATTACATAATTCAAAATAAATTCTAAAATTCCCCAATAATTGTAAAATGAATCATTATAAGTGTTTCATCTAATAAGGTATTTTTTTAGAATGAAATGAGTTTAATTGTTTAATGAATACATCTAGAAGGCTACAAATACTATAACTGTTGAAATTTACAAAAACATATAATAAGGTTTGAGTAAATGCATAGAGGTCCAGAAGTATCCCTGAGGACTATATAAACATATAAAAGGCTATGAAAATATAATTTTTGGTTCCTATAAATTCTACATTTCTGTGAGAACTCTTATTTAATACCTTTTATTTATGAGGATTTATTATTTCATGGGAGTTGAAAATAATCTCACCAAACTATTAGGTGACTCTGGTATGTTTTTGGATACACCATAGAGGAAGGAGTCCATTAGATTATTCGTAAGTATCATCATTAAACATGTGATTGTATATAGTATTTGTAATCATATTCAAGGTAAGGTCTCATCATTATTCTCCATTTTATATACACGTTGATTCATTTTTCTAGAATAATGATCTTGTGATTGAGTTTTCGTTATGTCTTCTCCTACCAGAATATTTTTTATTCAATTTTTATATTCCCTTTTGTGGTAATAGAAAATATACAGGATTTAAATTATAAATTTCATAAGGGGTAAAAATAAAAGAACATATACACCTAAGGATGAAAATAGAATCAAAGGCGCACATTCACTTATCATGATGACTAGTAGCGTGCTGATATCATAATCCATGATGACAAAATATTACATGATATAGGATATCATAACAAGTGACACATAGTAATATTTATATTTATGATATGTAATAACTTTTTATATGTACTAGTTGTATATTCTGGCATTGAATTTGTTTAATGGTGTATAATATGATAGGAAGAATAATATGTTCTGATATTTCTATTTTACATTAGGCAATGAATTGAAAGAACAACATCATTTCACCTTAGATATATCGATTTGTATCATAAAATATAATTTATAGAAACGATAGTGAATATTATAGGCCATCTTTATCTATCAAGGACTATGATAAACATCACAATATTTTCAATTATAGACAATGATATTGATTTGTCATACACTATATTTTATTACATATTATAATATATTTTATATCACTAAATACAAAATGTCTATAAAAATTAGATTTTTCAAATTTTCAGAAAGGAATTTGATTATTTAATTTCAAATTTTATTATAAATTATGAAAGAGGTATTTTTTGGATATTGATTTAATTTATAAGGTATCTATAAATTAATTAATTATAAATTCATATAACAAATTATCAAATGAATTAAAGACATTAAATAATTATATTTCCATAATATTAAATGTAAATATTAATATACCACATTTTTTAATTTTTGAGAAACATAATTTGGACATAAAATGGATATTTAATAATTTTAGTGTAGTTCTTAAATTTCTTTTCTAGATTACAAAGAAAGAAAAAAATATAAAACCTATATTTACATTATAAAGTGTTCAAGATATTTAATTCAAAATGATAAAATTAAGGACTTTTTTTTAGAAAATATTTGAGATAATTAAAATTTTCTTTGTATAATTGATATGATAAATTTTTTACCTGTATTAAGTATTTTATATTATTATTATCAAAAAAATCATAGTATAAATGAAATATAAAATTTTTATATTTTTAGTATTATATATTTATGTAGAATTCATATAAAATGGTAATATATGGGTCATATTGGAATCTTATATTATGTATTTATATTTATTTACATTTATAATGTAAATAAAGGATGAATTGACTATAATGTCTTTGTAATTTTTAATTTTTTTTCATAAATATATATCTCATGTATAAATTTATGAAATATTAAATAATTTATTCTCCTTTATTTATTTTGTTACTAAATTCAAATTTAATTTTTTGAATTAATTCATACTTCAATTTAACGTAGTGAAATACTTATATAAATTACCAATCATACATTTTAAGACTTTCCTTCTATGTATGACAATGGCCATTGTTTTTATTTATGTTGACTTTTGATTGTACTAGGTTACAAAGTGGAATTAAAAGTTAATTATATTTTATTCATCTTATTTATAAGACTTATAATTAAAATTGAGGTATCTATTGAGTAAAGAACTCGGGGATGAGGGGCATTGTGATTTATTTTTCACTGGCCATGGATCTTTTTCTTTGTCTAGAAATGTGGGGTGTTTTATACTAACTTCTCTATGGTTACACTTATTGAATTTATTAATTTCTTATAATTCTAGGTATTTTCAAGGATGTATTTATTGTACGTTATGAATATATGTATTGTGATATTTATGAATAATTTTGTATTTTAATTTTTTTAGTAACATATGATTTCCATTTTTAATGGAGTTATATGTCAATGTGGGTTGAACATATAAATTTATTGTAAGGTGTAGATATTCAAAACTAAATCATTATACTAATCTTACAAATATATTAATACATGAAATAAATATTGATATATTTAAAAAAAGCCAATAAAATAATACATTTCTAAAAAATTACTAAGGAATCACTTTTCAATACCCTAATCTATCACTATGGGTAAACCTATCCATTAGTGTTTGATAAATGATCCTATGTAAGGAAATAAGATTATAGGTGACGCTATTAGTTAGGAGGAAATATTTGATGTGATCTAAGGGTTTCCCTTAGATAGTAAATACCAATAGAAAGTATGCCAAATGAATATATTTGAATGAATTAATTTGCAAGTTAATTAAATTAGCTTATTATTTAAATTATTTTTTGTTGCAAAGTTAGTTTTTAGCGAGTGAGGAATTGATTCACTTATTTAATTTTATGGTATGTTTATATGGTATGGAGTCCACCTTTTGTGAAAACTCATGTTAAATCACTTGTTTTTATTTTTTTAAAAAACTGAGTAGTTAATTGATTAAATAGTTCAAATTATTTATTGAATATCATATGCGATTTGTTAAATTTTTTGAATGGTTCAAATGGTGTGTGGAGAATATTATAGTGTAGGTTGGATTTCAAAGAGAATCATTTGAGTGAATTTTTTGGTAGATCAATGTTTCTCATTTTGGAGATGTTCTATTAAGTTTGTAATTGATTTATTAAATTGTCTAAGTGGTTCAAATATAGTTTTAAGAGTGTTTATTATGCATAGGGTTTTTGAAGTGGTATCTTTATATGAGATATGATGCATTTTTTATAAAAATACATATAGTGTTTTATTAAATCATGTTGTTAGTTTATTAAAAAGTACAAGGGTTGCGCATTGCATTTTAAAATTTTTTTGGTGTGCGTTTGATCTTAAAAATATTTTTTTTTGGGGGGGGGGGTTGAGTGCAAGGTGTTTTGTTACCCATTGGAAATTGTTTTCTAAATTTCTTTAAATAGTTGATTCAATGGTGTAAAAAATGGTTGGGTAATGTTTTGGTGTGTGTGTTATTTCAAAATGGTATTATTGTGTGTGAGTTGTGTTTTTTTTAACTATTAGTATCTTTAAACTTTCATATGTTTCTTTAATTGGGTATATAAGGAAAATTTAGTTTGGGTGATTTTTAGTGTGCATATTACTATTATTATTATTATTATTTTCTTTTTGGTTTTTCTGTGTTAAATTGTGATATTGGATAGAGGTATCACATCATTTGTTTTGTTTATTTATGTTCTACATGTGAAATGAATTGTGAACCAACTGAGCACAAATGGGAAGCATGGGTACTAGGTGGGAAGACTAGGACTAGTGTGCTAGTGATACGGAAGTGGCATCGGCCCGGTTTCACTTAGCTGGATTGACGACAACAACACTAACTAGGATTTTGGATGATTTTTGGAGACAACTAGGTTATGGATGTTTTTCCCTACTAGTGGCTCATGCACAAGAATGTATATTATTGTGTTCTTGTACCATTGTTCATTGAGTCATGATGTTCTAGGGTCCCACTTCTCGCTAGTATCTTTAGGGCCTCTCCCATGTATTATGATCCTCTATTTCTTTGTACTCACCATCGGCACACGGTGTGATGTTGCGGTTACCAAAAAGTGTTTGTGTGTGTGTGTGTGTGTTAATTTAAGTTGTTTTTCTTTTAGAGTAGTTTTCCTTAAAAACTATTTTCATTAAAATTCTTTAAGAACTTATTTGTTTTTATTCTTTTAAATTGAAAATGTATTTGTCATTTAATAATTATGCATAGAACCTTTTCTTGGTGGCATCCTACTAGAATTTTAGCTCACACCCTACATACACCTTTGGGTGTATGTCGATTCTGTTTCTTTTTCTTTCTGGGTTGAGGCATCAAGCATAGCATGGGTGGTTTAGGTTGTCAGTGGAACTCTTGTGTCGATTTGGTGGACGTGGCTTGGGGATGTGACTCCTCATATCGTATGGAGGTTTGAGTTAGTTCCTTTTATTTTTTCCTTTACCTTCATCCCCTTTGGTTTTTTTTGTTCAAGTTGAAAACATTAATTTTCACCTTAGTTTAGGGTCATGTTTGGTTGTCTGATCATTAGTTTCAATTTAATCAGATTGATGTTTTCTTTATATTTTCCTATTCGGGTAAATCGTTCCTAAGCCTTTTTTTGATACCCGGGAACTTGTTCCAGCCCGTGGGAATCGGAAATGCCCTTCGGGCCTTACTACGGACCGGGTTGGGCGCCGGGTCAGATGGAGACCCGGCCTGTTTCATGAAAAATGGCTTCAGGGGAAGGTTTTTGTTCTTCTTATTTGGGATGTCAGGTAGATCGAGGATAGGATTGTCTATACTCGAGGGGTAGGTGCGAGAGGAGCATCACAAAATCTTTCTCATTCTGATCCTCGAGTAACCAGGGGTAGTGTGGGATTTAAGTTTTGGTTTCGCTTTATGTGGATGGGGGATGACGATAGGAGTAAACCGGTTCTACACACGGTCTCACATGGAATAGAGACCCATGTGATGCCCGAGATTACGGTTCGATACTCCTAGTGGTCGGTGCTTGCCTAGGGCATGGTCTGCTAAACCATGTAGTCGGGTTAGGCATGACCACTAGTCCTCCATCTAGGTCCTTTAGTGTTCCTGATTTCTTGCTTCCGTTTTGGGTTGACGTGAAAGTGCTTTCTTTTAAAAGTAAACCGAAACTTGGGGTTTCTCTTATTTTTCTCTTGCTACGAGTTTGACACGATTTTTGGGTTTCATTTCTCTTGGACCTTTTTTTTGGAATTTGGCATTGATTTTTCGAAGTTGAATTTCTAAAAGTATGTCTTTGGTTATTTGAAATTGAAGTGGGTTGTTTTATAAATGGAAATCATTTTGTAAATTTGTCTTAAGTTTTTGAAATAGTTTTGGAAAAGGGTATTTTTGGAATATTGGGAACATTTTGTTTTTAAATCGAAAGATATTTTTTTCTTTTCTAGTTGTCTTCTTATGGGTTCTCGCCTGTCCATATGGATGTGATTAATGGATATTTGGTGGATCATTTGGATGGGTGCCTGAGTGTCACAAAGATGCATATTTGTAAGGCATCGTGGAATATCAGTGGTGATGGATTGATTTTTTAAGGCCTCTTCTTGTTTTCTAAAAAGTGGGATTTTCTCTAAAACGGGTTTTGTGCTTAAATGATTTTTGAATTGGAAAATTTTGTTGAGTCTGAAGTGAAAATGAAGGGTTCAAAGGATTTGTTGGGCTTTGTTGTGTCGTGTTCGGTTTTTTAAGAGGGTGTTCCTTTATCTTTGAAAAAGAACTGATGTTTTAAATTGGAATTACTGGAAATGTTTCTTTGGTGTAGATGTTTGTTTTGTGATGTGTTTGAATTTGTGGAAGGTTGTTATGTGTTTCTTGTTCGAGATATGCCCCTAGAAAGGTCTCATGGGTTTCCAGTGGGTCTCTCAGTTCTTGGCTCAGCCCGGACTCCCAGTAGAGTGGCGGAGTTTGGTTCTGCTCAGTTGTGTCTAATTTTTGTAGATTTTGAGGTCGGTTGGGTATCGTTGAGTGCTTTGATAATGTTGGGAATGTCTCCAGTATTTGAGGGACTCTAAATTTTGTGCATGCGTAAGTTTTCTCGAGTATGTTTGGAAGAGCGAGACTACACCAGCAAATAGTGATCGTTCTATTTCATCGCGAGTGGGGATGTCTTGAGAGATCCTTAAGACTAGACTCATCCCGCATTTGTACATAAGGAAGTGAAGGTTCCTCATTCGATGAGGAGTACAAACCGAAGGGGCCTATTCTTAAGGTGCTCCTTCCATCATTTTGTGTTGAATGTAGGACAGACGACTCAATCTCTTATCTATAGTGTGGTCAGTCTGACACCCTAAGTTGTTCGCTGCAATTCTCAGTGGGTATGTTGACGGATTGGCTTCTTAGGACATGAGGAGAAGTATGTAGATTGATTTTCTAGAAGAATAAGTTCCAGTCAGAGGTGGTCGTCTTATGACTATGAGGCGGTACCTGCTTCAGACATCAGAGCCCCAACCATAGGTCTTGGAGTGAAGCTTGCGCGTAGTCAAAAACTCATCGGACATGGTGCGAGTCTGGTTCGACTTTAGTCCACAGTGACGGATGGGGAAAACATAAATTTCCTTATTGCGGTATCACCTCTGAAGGATTCATTTTGTTATAATGGGTATGAAGGTCTATTATCCTTTTGAAAATATTAGTTTTTGGGAGTTCCTCTGGGGCCTTAAAGAGGTTTTAAGATTAAATATTCTTGTAAAGCCAGCATGTGTGCTCCGTGAACCTTCTTATAGTCGGTTAGGGATCAGAATTGTACTTGTCTAGGAGATGCTTTTGTATTGTGGGATTAATGCATGCATGTCTAGTTTGTCGCTAGGTTAGGATTTTCCGTTATCAAAACCATCTCCTGAAGGTGGAGTGTGGTTCACTGTTGGAATTTTCCAAGAAATCGGCCCGTTTTGGTGGGTTTGTGATGAAGGGTTCAGTCAGTATTGCTCAAAGTATACTGGGAATGGTTGTTCGGGTTCCGTGGTGTTAGGGAAATTATAAAATTTTGGGGAGACCCAGTGTGGGTCTCGCTGGCATCCCCTCTTGTGTTGGTTGGTTAAACTTAGAGAGCATGGATGGTCAAGCTAGTGTTAGATGTTTGTTTGGGTTGTTGAGTTGTTTTGGTCTGAAGAAGCAATGTTTGAATAGAACCCTAATATAGTGGGGAGACCATCATAGGACGAACTTCTGGAAGACTCTGTTTTCAAAGTGTTCTTGGTGAAGCAACACCTTAATTTTTCTCTACCCAACCTTGACCATGGTGATTGGTTAGCTTGAGTAGTGGTTCGCTTGACAAGCATTCTTGGGGATCTCAAGCGACCCTGTTGATCCTTAAGTTAGGGGTCGGGGTGTTCCATATTGTAGTTCTGTTTGAGGTGAATTCCTTATTGTTGGTTATTTTTCTTGGTGATTCTGGTTTTTAGATCTTCTATGTTTCAGGTCCTGGGAGTTTTGAATACTCTGTCTTTGGGAGACTGAGGTTTTGTTTTAGGTATCTTCGTGGTCTCTCTTGGAACACTTGGTTGACCAAGTCTTTTGGGACTTTCTAGGGGAATAAAGTGTCATGGTGGGGAGATTTTGACACCCCGACCTGAAACTTATTTTATTTTAAATTATTTTGGAATTCTCTTTTTAGATGCAGTTTGAACCAGTTTTTTTTTAAAGAAGTTGGGACCTTATACGAGAGTGCGGTCATATGTGTGACTGTCCGTAGTGCCCAACCTTAATAAGAGAACGTTTTATTATTATTTTTATTATTAAACGGGTGTGTGATCGAGTGCGCAACCATGCACGCAGTTATGCATGCGACCATGCACACAACCATGCGCGGTGTCCAACCTCAGTTAATAACGATATTATTATTTGGGTTGGTTTTGTTATTTTAGTTTTATTACTAGTATTATTATTACCTTCGCTAATATCTTTAAATAGGTTATTGTTTTTATTCAATCATTAACATTATTGTAAAATTATTAATTAATGTTCACTTTTATTATTATTATTTTTTGGCTTAAGCCCCAAATTTTTTGGTTCTATTTTAATTTTATTGTCTTTTATTTTATCTCTATTCTTTTATTATTTTTATTTTCTTTATCCTCTTTTTTTATTCTTTATTCTCACCCTCTCTCTTTCTCTCCCCTCTCCCCATCGCGTTCCCCCCCCCCTCAGTATGTCATGCTGCACAAGACTTCTTTAAACCCTAGAACACCTCCTCCATCTCTTCCCTCCTCATGTTGTCTTGTTTCTCGGTGATCCACCATGTGTCGCACGCTCCTCTAAATACCTTTGGCCTCTCATCTAGTGTTGTTTTTTTCTCCCCATTATGAATCACCTCGCATCGGCGCCTCCTCCTCCTCCCTCTCTAGTGAGTCATGCCGGCTTCCCACTGCCCTCCGATGAGTCTTATATCCAACGCCCTCCCTTCTTCTATCGGCCACCCTATGCACCCCTTCAGGCTGCCTCAGACCCAACCCACGTCACTCCACTACCTCTGACCACCCAGCCCCATGCTTCTTCTCCCTCTCAGCCGGATTTTCCAGCGTGAGATGCCTCTGATAGCTTCATTCAAGCTCCGACTAGCTCCCCGTACCCTCTACATAGGTGAGTTTCCCTTCGACCAATTGTTTCTTTCATTTTTGTGGAGGTAGGTGTATGGTTTTTACTAGTTTTGATCCGATTTTGATGCAATTGGTGAGGTGTTTTTATTATAGGCCTTAGCCGTGTTGTTTGAGGTGTGATTGGCATGAAACATTCTTTACGCACCAAAATCACAACGGTTGCAACATAACGGTAGGTGGTTCCACGTTTTATTATTAATTGATGAATTAATTTGCAAGTTAATTAAATTAGCTTATTATTTAAATTATTTATTTGGTGCAAAGTTAGTTTTTAGAGAATGATGAATTGATTCACTTATTTAATTTTATGGTATGTGTATATGTTATAGAGTCCACCTTTTTTGAAAACTCATGTTAAATCACTTGTTTTTATTTGTTTTAGAAATTGAGTAATTAATTTATTAAATAGTAAAAATTATTTATTGAACTTCATAGGCGATTTTCCAAATTGGTTTAATGTTTCAAATGGTGTGTGGCGAATATTCTAGTGTATGTTGGATTTCAAAGAGAATAATTTGAGTATATTTTTGTGGTAAAACATTGTTTTAAACATTGGATATGTTCTTTAAAGTTTTTAATTGATTTATTAAATTGTCTAAGTGGTGAGAAAATAGATTTAAGAGTGTTTATTATGCACTGGGTTTTTGAAGTGGTATGTTTATATGAGATATGATGCATTTTTTATAAAAATACACATTGGGTCATCACGTAGTGTTTTATTAAATCATGTAGTTGGTTTATTAAAAAGTACAAGGGTTGTGGATAGGGTTTTAAAAATGTGTTCGTGTGCATTTGATCTAAAAAGATATTTTGGGGGGGTTGTGCGCAAGGTCTTGTGTTACCCATTGGACATTGTTTTATAAGTTGATTCAACAGTGTAAAACATGGTTGGGGAATTTTTTGGTGTGTGTGTTATATCAAAATGGTATTTTTGTGTGTGAGTTATGTTTTTTTAACTATTAGCCTCTTTAAAATTGCAGATGGTTTCTTTAATTGGGTAAGTAAAGCAGATTTAGTTTGGGAGATTTTTAGTGTGCATATTATTATTATTATTATTATTATTATTATTATTATTATTATTATTTTCTTTTCGGTTTTTTTTCAAGTTTGATGTTGGGTAGAGGTTTCACAACTTTTTTTTATTTATGTTCTACATGTGAAATGAACTCTGAACCACTTGGGCACAAATGGGAAGCCTGGGTACTAGGTGGGCGAACTAGGACTGGTGTGCTAGTGACACAGAAGTGGAATTTTCCCGGTTTCACTTAGCTAGATTGATGACTACAAAATTAACTAAACGTATGGATTATTTTTGGAGACCACTAGGTTATGGATGTGTTTACCTACTAGTAACTCGTGCATGAGAACGTATATTGTTGTGTTCATGTACCATTGTTCATCGAGACACAATTTTCTTGGGTCCCACTTCTCGCTAGTATAATTAGGGACTCTTACATGTATTGTGCTCTTCTTTTGCTTTTCACTCACCATCGGCACATGGTGTGACGTTGGGGTTACTAAGAAAGTGTGTCTGTGTGTGTGTGTTAATTTAAGTTGTTTTCCTTTAAGATAAGTTTTCCTTAAAAACTGTTTTCATTAAAATTATTTAAGCACTTATTTATTTTTACTCCATTAAATTGAAAATGTATTTTTCATTTAATAATTATGCGTGGAACCTTTTCTCGGTGGCATCCTACTTGGATTTTATCTCACACCCTACATAATCCTTTGGGTGTATGTAGATTATGTTTCTTTTTCTTTCTAGGTTGAGGTATCGAGCATAGCATGGGTGGTTCGAGTTATCAGTGGAAGTATTGTGCTGGTTTGGTGGAAGTGGCTTGGGGATGTGACTCATTATCTATCACGGAGGTTTGAGTTAGTGCCTTTTAGTTTTTCCTTTTCTTTCACCCCCTTTGGTTTTTTTTGGTCAAGTTGTAAACTTTAATTTTGACCTTATTTTGAGGGCATGTCTGGTTGTCTGATCTTTAGTTTCAATTTAATCATCTTGTTGTTTGTTTTATATTTCCTTATTCAGGTAAATCATTCCCAAGATTTTTTTTGATACACAAGAACTCATGTCAGCCAGTGGGGATCGGGAACGCCCTTCGGGCCTTACCGCGGACTGGGTCAGGTGCTTGGTCGGATGGTGACTCGGTCTGGTTCATGACATATTATATGATAAATTAAGTTATTTCTTAACAAAAAAAATATTACGAATATAATGATACAATACACATGGTTTATGATTCATCAAAATCAATATAATTTTTTAAAACAAGTCTTCAATCAATTTTTTTTACCTTGGATAAAATAATGTATCCAAATAAAGTTATTAAATTATGAGGGATCTTGATCCATAAAAAATATATAAAATATTTTAATTAATGTTGTATTATTTTGATAATAATGAAAAAAACAAATATGGTTACTTATAATGTATGGTTATTAATAGTTTATTTCAAAACTATTTTAATATTGTATAAATTATTTATATTTCATGAACAGAAATGCATATGTGTTTCTTAAAAATATATTCTAGAAATAATCAAGATTATAATATGCTACTAATAGTATTTTTGGACATAGAGATTTTTATAAGTTAATAAATAAAATATTATACTACTAAAGGTTCTAATTGAATGTCTCTTAAAATTTGAAAAATGATTAGGGTCTATTCAAAAAGATAAAATGTTATAAATTATTACATTTATTTAAAATGATGCCAATAAATGGAATGTTTGAATGTAATTTATCGAAAGATAATGGTGGAGAACATAAATATAGTACTAAGAATTCAAAAAAAATCATTAAAATCATAACTTTAGATGTTGTGATGTATATTAGCAGTATTACTATTTTCAATGAGTTGAGAATTAGGAATATGATTCTTATGTGTCAGTATTAATTTAAATTATCTAATTATAGACGTTACTCTGGAAAAAAATATAGTGGAATGGTTTTATAATATGTAAATATTGATATATGGAATAAATTACATCAATAAGGAATGATTTTATCAAAACCTTAAAGTGAAGTAAACATAAAGACCCCATTATAGTATAGAATATAGTATGTTATTACATAGGTAATTATTTTGGGTTTTTTAGTATTCATAATGGAAATTAGTAATTTAAACATATCATGTTACACTGATGGAGGTCTCTAATTTATCTTTCATTCGTATTTATAGATTATATTTTGTAGTCTGTAATTATAATTAACCTCTCCATGTAAGTCTTTATGTAATACCAAACTAATTATTTTATGGAAGTATTAATGATTATGAAGAAATTTAAATTTTATATTATGAAAATTTTATTATAGAGGTATAAAATATAATCCGGAGACACAATAGTAGTTTTTATGTTCAATGACCAAAGATCAATATCTCATGGAGTATCATACACATTTTCTATGGTATAATATGGTTACATGATCAGTGGTTTAATTTCCCAAATACTTGATAGTATAAATGATAAATAGAATGAGGACTATCATAAATTAATAATTTTCTTATGCTAGATAAGAGTTTGATTTAACTAGGGGTGGATAGGTCTACTATTGATCATTCAATCAGTTTTTTTATGAAATATAGGATTTATCCCCTCATATAATGAGTATGACATATATTACCTTGATTATGAAGGATGGGAGTCATATATTAATTTATCTAAAAAATATGACTGGTTTTATTATCTATTAGATGATAGGCATGTATTGTGTTTAGAAACATGGGTGAAGGAAAAATAATGTGTTTATTTTGAAAAAGAAATTAGCGGAGATTTTTCAGAACTTGAGTCGTTTAAATGATGTAGTTTACCCCTATGAAAATGTGTTTCCCAAAGTGGATGTTTGGTCAACTGTAGTTGATAATGATATATTTTTTTTAATTATTGTTGGTTTTTATTTTGAATTCACTTTTCATAACATGAATAGAATTAATATTCATGTTATTCTTAACATTTAAACTAAGTTGATGTTCATTCCACATTTTTGCAGTTATTGTAAAATTAACGGGGGTGTTTGTAATTTTAATAAAGGATAATAAAAAAAATCATTCCACATTTATAGGGGGATAGGAACAGGTCACTCAATTTTAGATTAAATTGTAGTGAGTTAGAGTTTTTCACAAATAAATTTTGTTCCCACAATATGATTTATTTTTTAAATTTTATCATCTTTATGGAAAATATTTAAAAATATGTAGATCATTCAATAATATGTAGGTTGGTATTTTTCCTATTAATATAGTTTATTGAATAAGTTTTATTGATTTATAACGAATTTGATTGCATCATGGGAATACATGGTCACAGGAAATTTGAGGTTGTCATGGTATAAGTCTCATTGATGGTGAAAACTAGTTTGAATAGGGAAAATATAGTTATTAGTTAGATGTTTTATATTTCACCATGAAGCATAATGGTTACACCACAATGTTATGGTAATGATATTTGGATTATTCCTTAAAATGATGGGAGTAATCTGTGACACCATAATGATGCTTATTACACCATTTGTATTATCGATGTTGTAAAGTATTTAAAGGATAACTAATTTATCATACTACAATATACAATGTGGTGTAATTAATATCCTTCTCATTATAAAATTTATATGGTTATTCCATGATGATGGAAAAATTCCAAAATTAAATTATTTTAACGATGTAGGTAAAATAGTTATTCATAGGTTACGGTAACATGAATATTAATATATTAAAAACATGTCAATAGTTTCTAAATGGTTTGGTTAGATATCATTTCTTTAAAGTATGATTTATAAGTTTAATAGAAGTTGATGTTGAAGTTTTACTTTGTGTTTTAATTTTAAATTCATCTTTGAATGAAGTAGAAAAAATGGAGTTTTATGATATTGTTGACTATATAAACATAAATATAGAATATAGATAATTTTATGAGTAAATTGAATACAAATTATAGATTATAAAAATAAATTGTGGAAGATATAATAAGTTTTCTCACTATATTAATGAAAACTTTTTATTTTATTTTTTATGTGGAAGAATCATATCAAAATACTGATTTAACACTAATCTAGTTAATGATTCTCCTTCTATATATATTTTAACTTATTATATCATTACATGTGTGGGTGTAAATTACATAATTTATTAATTTTGGTGGGATAACATGATTTTTAGTATAAACCAATCTAATTCTAGTCAATATGTAGAAACTATTTGATCATGTGATCACATGTTTTATTGGATCATTCCACAGATTTATTCCTTAATGTTTTGTGGTAAAAATTATAAAATAATATTACTCCATGGGTTTTGTATTGATTTTTTGGTGAATTGTGAAAAAAATAATATTTCACATTCTAACTACTGAGTATGTTTTTTTTACAACCGAATGTTATAAAAAAAAGATATATTCATGATAGAATATGTTACAAGAAACACCGAGTCTAAACACAGTATGAATATTTGTAACCATTATAAAGTAGAAATTACATTTCAGAATATGGAAAATATTAAAAATATTAGGAAATATAAAAAATTTACCTAATATATATAAATATATTGATAAATTTTCAGAAAATAAGCATTCAATTTTTTAATAAATATATTTTATTATACAAAATAATATGTTTTCTTAAAAAATAATTCTTATTTAATTTAGAATGAAAATATTATAATTAATTATTAGAAATTTTAGAAATACTATTTTATAAAATTAATAAAATTTTTGAAATCATAATATCAAAAAGAACATTGGTTGGAATTTTTTTATTTTTCTAACGTGTTTTATTTTCCAGTGAATAGTGAAAATTACAGATTTTTCAAATATGGTCATTTCATTACATTAAATAATGTAATTTAAAAGTTCCATTATATAATTTATTATTTATTAAAATTAAATATTAACCATTTTATTTTTATTAATATAATTAATTTCATCATATTCATTAATTTTTGGGTTTTTTTGTAAAGATTATTTTTATGCTTAAAACCATGGTTATCTAGGTGCATAAATTCAATAAATATTACTTTATTAAAATAACCTCTATATGTAAATATTTAAATTATATTTATATATTATATATCTATTTATATCTATTTAAATTCATATAAATATTATTACTAGTAACATAGTTATTGTGGGATCTTTTTATACTTGAAAAATATTTTTTTAAACTGTTTTTTGAAACATTTTGGAGGATTAATTTTAAATTTAATTTTAAAAAATATATGAGTTAAATTTGATAAGATGGTTTCCACATTTAGAATCAAAATAATTAATTTTATATTATTATTTCAACAGAAGTTTTGGTCAAAATTAATATGAGAAAAGTAAAAAAAATTACCATGGTTAACGTTAAAACTTATTTACCAAGGGTTGAACTAAAGAGGTAAAGGAGTAATAGGTTTAAAATTTAATAATTTTGTAATTTAGGAGGTTTTTTCAACTATATCACCCCATACTATATTATTTTTCAATTTTTATGGAAAATTTCAGGAGTGACTTTCCATTATATAATAGTTGTTGGAATTTTTTAAAATGCCAGTCCATCCCACCCGTAAATGAGAAACAAATATATTATTAATTCTACACATAAAATCTCATTAATTCAAAAAATAACATCCCAATGACCATACTTAAATATCACCCCTTCTTATAGTCCATTTATTGATCAAAAAGACAATATATGGAGGCTTTATGTATAGTCCATACCGGTGGTCCATAAGAAGAGGTATCGTTCAAAAACGATAATATTTGTTTTATTTCATATTCCTAATCAATAAAATATTAAAAAATAATGATGATATAGTAACATTTGTGTCTATAATATGTTAATATGTTATTATTTTAAGGTAAAAATATAAATCTATATCTTCTTCTATCCAATTGGAAGAAAAACCATTATTTGTTTGGAAGGAAAACTACAGCCTTGCGAACTGATGAAATTCATTTTCCATCATCACCCCTCAAAAATGTTAATGAATGTATATTTAATATTATTATATGAAATTAAATAATTTTTAAAAACTATATAAAATGAAGATATCATATAGCTTTAGATTGTCCATTTAAATATAATAATGACCTTCATTTGTATGGTGGACTACTACCTCGAAATATAATGTAATCTGTTTTTTATTACCATGTCATGTTGATGGTATATGTAAGTGTATTTAAATAAATAATATTATATTTAATATTTAATTATAATTATGTAATGTAAAAACTAAACTTAATATCTCCCTGTCATAATCATTAAAGAATAGAAATGTTACTCATTCGTATATATGACCTACCATCTTCGTGATTGTAATGTAGTTTATTTTTCACATAATTAGTAGTTTTAAAGGTATTATTGATTTTTAAAAGTTATAATTAACTCATTATTACTCATATGGAGATTATTAAAAAATAATCTCATTGACCTTAGTAAACATTCCAATGTGATTATGGGTATATGAGTTAAATGTTGTAAAAACATCCAACATAAACCTAAATAATAAAATTATTCACCAAAAATGAAAATAAATAAAATAATAGTACTAATAAACATAGAAAGGTTTTTTGATAAAGTAAATAATAATGTTATGTCTATTATTATGGAAGATAAATAACACATTTTCCAAATTGACATTGAGGTAAGGGATCCCTATAAACCACACTTTCCATTGGGTTGTAACCATTATCTTTATAACATACTTTATCTCTATATTAATTATTATTTAATTCTTATAAATTTTTTATATATGTGTATATTACTAATAAACCTATATTTTTATCACTTCCTTTAATGGGGTAAAACTTTCCTTATAACCATTTCTTAATTTCCTTCATTAGGAAATTTTCTTTGATAATCATATGAGGCAATATTAAACAACCCATTTTATTTCCAAAGGTAATTCTTATGTTAGGCCTAATGATTGATTCAATTTATATAGAACACATAAATAATGGAAATTTTATGATTTTTTCACCCAGATAGAGAAAATATTAATTGTTTAAACCATTAATCTCATGAGGCTTCCCATATAGAATTTTAGAGAAAACCTAATTATTTATGGGGATTTTTCAACCATGTTATGTTTTCTTGGAAATTACAATGTACTACCAGGGTTATCTCATGTCGGTAACCCAAAACAGTTCACTACATGACCTTATTAATTCCTCCCTATATTCCATATAAATTCTACTTGTAGTGAGGGCTTAATATCGATCGTGGGGAGACCATAAACTCTATATCATAATAATAAACCAATACAAATAGGCAAATAATATAACCATAACCATAATGATGCCAATATCACAAGATTACAAACAAAAGAATATAATAATCAAAACTAAAGTAGAATATATGACATGAAAGTAAGTTTCAAGTGTCAATATGAAAATCCCACAAAAATAATGACATTGAAAATACCCATGTGGGTCATGACACCAGGTCAAATTCCTTTATCCATGCTTTGTCCCATATCATCCACCTAACACAGGTCCTTTTACCTTATCCTTTCCTATACACATGAAGCCCATTCAAGTAACAATTAGGTATCCCAAGTAGGGTGCGAGTACAAGTCAGTAGAACAACCCCAATGTTTTCTAAAATAATATCTAGTTAACAATAGTGTATTCAGTTGTATGAAGACTAAATTAAATTCAATGAGGTAAAAAGATTTAAATGTTTTTAATTACTCTTTATTTAACCACAAAACTACTTGGGTTCCCGAGAACACCCAAGCTATAAATAAATTATCCATCCCATTATGGAGTCTAAAACATATCACATGGTTCACAATTAATTATAAATATGGTCTTTCATTATCAGTTTAATTTCAATTTATAATATGACTAATTGGAACCTTTGTCCAATGCCAACATATTTTTAATATGACATCATTCCTAGGACCCTATGGGGTTTTAAAGTAGTAGCCTATTTCCTGTAGTTATTTATCAATATATTTATCATTATAGTATTTGTAAGCATCTAAACATCTTACACACGTGTTTATTAATGAATTTATCACTATGTGATTTGAAAGCAGTAGGACATGCCCCACACATAAATATCAATAAATTTTTCACTATTTTCATTGGAAGCAGCAGACTATGTCCCACACATGTATATCACAATTATATATATATCACATGTATCACATCATTCAATATTAATAAATATTATCCTTCTTATCAATATTCATAATCAAATAATCAAATATAAAATTGAACTATTAATTAATGCAATTTACAATATCCATATTCAATAAAAAAAATTCAACAATTCATTATTCCAATAAATTTTATAATATCACATCTCACTAATTAATTCAATAATTAACTAACCAAATAAATTATAGATACTTAATATCCCATAATAAATTCAAAAATTAAATATTCAAATAAATTTCAAAATATCACATGTCATTGTTTAATTCAACAATTAATTAATCAAATCAGTTTCACAATCAATATATCCTATAATTTATTCAAAAATAAATTATTTCGACACACAATCACCTAATTAATAAATTTTAAAAAATAATTAGTTTAATTTATTAAACACAATTTCTAATCATCCAATAGAAATTATAAAATAATATAAACATAATGGAAATTAATACTTTTTGATTTGAATAATAGACCACAACCTCAAAATTGATGAAGAATGCCCTCCAATTTAAATCCCCAAATTGAAGGAGAGGAACCACAATCGTGATGTAGAATGAGATCTTGATCCGAATCCTAAATCCAAAATAAAAAAAATAAAGATCTAGTAAACCTAGATCTTGATCTGGAACCCACAGTGGATAAACACCCCTCCTTAATCTTCTAAGATGAGTGGGAGAGATAGAGAGATGTAAACAGGAATATAACAGATAAACAGGGAGGTGAAGATCTTCAATCCACCCACCAATTTACAAAAATGAAGGTCTGGAGCCCTATTAATATGTATGGGAGACTTTAAAAGTGATAGAATTAAATTAGGGACATGTTGGGGTCGATTAAGGGTGAAAATTGGGAGTTTAATAATTTTAAATGTATTTTTTTGTTTAATTAAAAAGCCTTTCAATGTGTCCTTGGAAGGGTAAAAGGATTCACCAAGATGTTACCCATAATGATATTTCTATTCTAGGGTTGGGGGTTCACTATTTTTCCAATGAGGATAAATGGTTTGACAAACCACACACTAGCCATGTGAATCTACTCTGTCTAGGTTCATACGGTTTTCTAGGTTGGGTACACAGTTTTGGAAACCCCTAATAGATTCTACTCCTACCATATTTCTCTAATTTGCACCCATAAACACCCAAATTAAGGACCAAACATGTAATACTCAAAATAAGGAAAATAAATTTCTATTAACTCACCAGAGAAATATTCATAAAAGTTAAAGTTCTTATAATCTATTCACCTTATAATAACTCTACCACAAGATGTACTCCAATCATTTCTAAGATTTTGTGAAAAAATATCAGACCACTGAGCCCTCATATTTTATTCTCTATCCCAATTTTTCTTCTAAATACATCTAGGTTTCCAAAAAAACTTTCAAACATTATATTTTCCCATAATAGTTTATCACTATGATCCAACACATGAATCAAATGATCCTTAAAGGATTTATCAACCTCAAGAACAATAACATCCACCTCGATCACCTGAGAAGGTCCTAGGTGATTCCACATAAGTTATAACACATGAAAAAAATAATTCATAACACTATACCTAGTTGGATGATCCAATAAGTATTCCACCATCACGGTTCTCTTCACAATCTCAAATAGTCCAACAAACAAGGATGCCAACATCCCCTATCTCTATGTCCAATGGTGACCCAATCTTGGAGACACCTAAAGGAATACATGGTCACCCTCTGAAAGATATAGGTATAATTGACATATATTAGAATACATATTTATTCTACTTTGATCTATATCCATATGCTTCCAAATCAGTTGAACCTGTTATGATATCATATGCACCATACTCAGTCCCAACAACACTAACTCACATGCCTTCATCCAGCATAGAGGTTATCTATATGGCCGACTATAAATATCCTCATATTATTTAATTTAAATAGTTTTATGGAAAAAATTAATATTGGGAAACACCACCAAATATT
Source organism: Viscum album (assembly GCA_963277665.1). Taxonomy (NCBI): domain Eukaryota; kingdom Viridiplantae; phylum Streptophyta; class Magnoliopsida; order Santalales; family Viscaceae; genus Viscum; species Viscum album. The sequence goes on from OY728145.1 coordinate 1,669,106,455, forward strand.
GGTTCTTCTCCCACAATCAACTGAATTCTAAGAAACATGGTCATATGATGTCTTGAAGAATCTAAATAGAAATCTCTAACCACACATTTTTCTATGGGGGGAAATTAATACTCAATAAAACTTGTATACAAAATTCCTTCTATAAGAACTGTGGGAAGTTTAAAATATTGTGTCAGTCATGGTCTTAAACTACATTCCATGGACCCACGTGCATTTGTACTATATCCTTGACATACAAGTTTCCAAACTTATCCATTCAGAATGTCTATATTACCAATAATAAATGTTCTACCTTTTTCAGAAAGTCAATGGTAACATCATCCCAATTCCATTATGTAATGGGAATCAATTGTAGTGAATCATCATTTGATTAATGATCGACAATCACCTGTTGATAGGTGTAGCATCATGCCACGAACCTTGTAATCCCCTTTTTCATGTCGAGCCACCAAAATTGAAGTCATAGGTCATCAAATATTTTGGTCACCCCTGGATGAACACCTCACTTAAAGTAATGAAATTCACCCATCATCTCATCCTTCATACTCATAGGAACAGCATCACAATTATAAAAATTGATGAACTCATTCTCATATATTGTCCAATATAAAGGTGTCTCCCTACCTTCATGGATTTATTTCAATGATAAACATTAGGGATCCTCATAAATCCTTTACATGATCAATATCAGTAGTGTATACTCCACTCATACTAATATGAGAGTCATCTTCTCCTAAACCTCTTAAACCAGAACCTGAGTCTCATATAGTAAATTCAATATCTTGAATCAGCACAAGATTCCCAAACATTCAGAGTATGAGTTTTTCTATATAGTGTTTGAGTACCACTTTTTCCCATCTCGAGAATATAGGCTACCTAAAAATAAAATTTATTCATATACTTAACCCATATACACTATCATAAATTCAAATCTCACTGAAAAAATTTATAATTAAATCTCTTGTGATTAGTATACACAGTAAAATTATCACCTGATAGATTATTTCACCAACACTTAAAATCGTAGACAGCTGCTACTAATTAGAGGTCATGTGTAGGTTAGTTTTATTCATGTGGCCTCAAATTCTATGAACCATTTTCCATAACTTGGTCTCCTTACATTAGAAATTCTCCATGTCCAATAACATAAGAATTACAAAACAACATATACTCTTCCCTTGGCTCTGGTAGTATCAAGATTTTTGACGTAGTCAAATGATTATTCAAGTCCTAGATGTCATTATCGCGTATTCCCATCCATTCCAACTATATCATTTTTGGTCGAAAACAAATGTGGTGATTCCATTTGGGTTAAAAATATGCACCAGTGGTTTTATTCCATTTGTGAATAATTATCATGATACTTGGAGTATAACATGATTTATCTAAAAACATAATAATGATCCTGGTACGGATGACATATTTGGTTAATCAAGGGAATAAAAACCACTGGTGCATATTTTTAACCCAAATGGAATTATAATGAACTCATATAGGCCATAATTTCCTCTAAAAATAATTTTTATATAATAAGGTAAAAATATCATCTAAGGATTCCAAAAACAAAAGTAAATCTCGGAAAAGACACAAGTATCCAAAAACTCTTCATAGTTTCTTATCTACCTTTCCCTAAGAGTAATAAAAAATAAAATAAAATAAAAAATGTCTTTGATACAATATTGTATTGTCCTAACCTATGTGACACATACCAGTGCCCTGAGTTAGTTTTCTATGTGACAAAAACTACACCTCCCCATATTTCAGAGGTTGCCAACTAGCATTGAGAGTATAATATGAATCACAAAGAGACTATAATCTCTTTATTGGAGTAATACCCCAAAATAAATAAATAAATAAATAAAAATATAACTATAACTAGAATGATACCAATATCACATGATGACCAAAATAAGAATACAATACTAAAAACTAAACTTGTAGATTTTTCATTCATGTACGTGTCAACTGTCAATATGAAAAACCCAAAATATAAAGTCTCTAGAAACTCTCAAGAATGTCTTGACACAAGGTCTGTTTCCATCATCCAAATTCTATCTTTTATCATCCATCTAACACAGGGACTTTACCCTTATCCAATCCTAAAAACATGATGTCTATTCAGGTACCGATTAGGTATCCCAAGTTGGGTGTGAGTAAAACTCATTAGGCCACCACAAACAACGTCTAAAAAATAATGATTCAATTAAAATTTATATAGTTGTATAAAGAATAAAATAGAATCAATGAAGTAAATAGTGTTAATATATTAAATTACTCTTTATATATTCAAGTAACTACCCAGGTTCTCGAGGACACCTGAACTCTCAATACCTACTTCGACCTATGTTTCAATTTGATCCATTACACATAATCAATTTAATATTCATTATAACACATTTAATATCATTATCAATTTCATTTCAATCTATAATACGCAAAACTGTAACCCTAGTCTCGTGATACATTTTCAGTATAGGTCTTTATGCCAAGGACCCCATGGGATTTTGAAGCAGCATTCCCTGTATCATGCTCATTTATCAATCAATTTATCACCATGCTATTTAGATGGAGCACACCAAATCCCACACACATATTTGAAAATAAATTCACTATATGTTTTTGTTGCACAAGTTCATGCCCCACAAATGAATATCAATAAATTAATCACAATGGGATTTTGAATAAATAGACCATGTCCCGCCCACATATATCACAATTGCACATTTATCACATATATCACATCATTCAACATTAATGACCATTAACATATTATCACAATTCATATTCAAATCATCGATTAATTAATTCAATAATTAATTAATCTAATTCACAATATCAATATCAGAAATAATTAATACATCAATTAATTATTATAATAAATTTCTCAATCTCACTTATGATTATTTAATTGAACAATTAATTAATCAAATCGATTTAATAATATCAATATCTAATAATTAATTCAATAATTAATTATATAAATAAATTTCACAATATCACATTTTTTAATTATTTTAACAATTAATTAATCAAATAAATTTCACATTCTGTATATCCCATAATTAATTAAACAATTAATTATTCAAACTACCAATCCCTTGATTAAATAATTTACCAAATTATTTAATTCAATTTAAGAAACTAAATTGAAAATCGTCCAATAAAAATTCTATAATTACATACACATAATTGAAATCAATGATTTTTTATTTTTTATAATAAACCACATACCTCAAAATTGATGATGAATTCTCACCAGTGGAAATCCACAAATTGAATTGGAGAAACCAAAATCATGATGAAGAATGAGATCTAGATCTGAATCACAAATCAATGATCAAAAAATCATGATCTAAAAAACCTAGATCTAGATCCTAAACCAACAGTGGATAATGATCAATCTACGTTGGGAAAACTATTTTAGAAAGTAGTACACCGACCATTCACAACCTCTATTCCTTCAAAATTTCTTCAATTTTCATGAAAACTTGCCAATTTTTAGACCCAAAAAGTTATACGCAAAACAAGGAAAAATAATTCCATTAATCAAAGCCTTGACACCTCTACAAAAGGTCATTATCTTATAATAGTTAACCTTGAATTATGTTTATATCATTTTTTATGATGATTCCACATTTCCTTTGTTACCATGAACTTACAATACCATGTTATTTATGTCAAGATTACATTTGACTACTTAGGAGCCTTGTATTTATGATATCATCTTTTACTTTTGAATTACAAGTTAGGCTTATGTATCATGTTTATTACCATATTGGGGTTTTTTAGATCACCCCTTTCTTTTATGTACCCTCTTAGTCATTATATCAAGTTATAGTGACCTAAATGAATTTTGGATCACATTATAGAGAATTAAATAAAGACTCCATATTTTAGTTTTCTTTTTGATGTATTATCATCCCATTTTTTCAAATATAGTAGGCCTCGTGATATTTGGGAAGAAATTAATGGAAGTTAATATCAAAACTCAGGTGATAAAATGAGTAACAGGATTGTATCACTATAGGTTTTATCAAAGAAATGATTTAGATAACCTCAATAAATTTGGATGAAAATACTTTAGTGAGAACATGAGGGAATATTATATGTATAATTGTATATGTATGATAATATCCATGAATACAAATAATGGATAGAGAAAGTGGTTTCAAAGAAATTATATACATATATGTAAAGTACAAGTGGGAGTGGCTTTGGTATAGTTGTCCATAGGTTTAATAACATCAAAAAGTGTGTATTGATTTATTCTCCATCATGAGATAGTTCAGAACAACAATCCTTATAAAACACCAAGTTTGACATGTTCTTGGGGATATTTTTTTGAAATTCACTAACCCTTTATAAACCATTATAAATGAACTAAAAAAAATTATTCTAATAGAATATATAATATGGATATTACTACGGATAACCTATATTGAAACCAAGAAATTCATAAGTTATGATGTACATATCATTTATAAGTTATTCCTTCCAAGTTTATAATATTACATTATATATGTTTATAAGTTAATGTATTATATTTTTTTTAATTAATTATGGGAGATATGAGAAAATGTTCCAACAACCAACAATATAGGAAATGTGTTGATTAGAGTAATTATATGCCTAATCCTATGGGAGTAAACGATAATAAATTCATTGAATTAATGGAACAACTATAAAATATTATGAATAATAACATGAATCATACAGAACATCTTATTCTTCCAATGAAAGATCATGTTGTATTTGAGTCTTTTTTATGACAACCCCCCCCCCCATATAACATTAGTGTATCTTCATATACCCGCATCGTGTATAATGGATTAAATCTATTGAGAATGTATTAATTTTCCCCCAATTATTAGAGAAAATAAATTTTGTGTTATCCATTTACCATATCAATTCATAAGAAGTTTGGTTGTGGACACAGATCAAGAACACAAAATACAAGGAGGATTTTGATTCCATGGATTTTGGAGGCATTGTGAAAATATTTTTTCCATAAATATTTTACATAAACTCCCCATCATAAAATATAGAGGAAGACCTTATTCTAAAGAAAAAGTAAAATGATCTTATTAGGTTATATGGGGAAATATTCACAAGACTTTCATGGGACACCTCTAGGTTTCCCTTTAACACTAAATATAATTTGTATCATTTCATTAGATAGTCAAATTAGAGTATAATAAAATAATTTGTGATTCATGACTAGGATATATATGAATATATTTTCCATTGTACACTCAATGATGAGAATGAGATAAGTGAATCCTCTTGGTATCATGAGACTATAGAGAAAAAACAAAAAATGGAGTTTTCTTTAGGAGTGTCAGCTAATAAATACTATAGATGAAAGTGAAAATTACCTTATTATATCAATGTAATCACTGAGAGTGGGAGGGAAGAATAAATGATATATTTTTATTTTTTGTATCTTTATTTTCAAACAACCTTCACCTCTTGTTAAAATTTTTCACTTTGTTGAAAACTATTAATTCAAACACATCCATAGGATCACCAGAATTTACAAGGTTGATTACACATCAATAGTTGATATTACTTATCATGGTTTGGAAATAATATTATTCTACACAATACACTAGAAAATAACCCTTTATTAGTGTCTATTATAAGTATGAAATATCATAATTCTTATAAAGCACTATGATCAAAATGAAAACTTTATTGGATTATTTTAGCACAAAAGGTGTAAATAAGATTTTCTAACATGTTTAGAAAACCAGTTTAATAGGCTCAAAACATATTCACTATGATTCTTAAAAAAACATTAATTTTTTATAACATTAAGAATATTTCATCACATTCTTACCCAGTAGTAGGTATGAACTTCTTGTACAGAATTTTTTCAAAACTTTTTCTAATACCTATTTATGATTCCACTGAATTTTTTACATTGTCTAGAAATGATTATATTTGGTTTTTATATTGTAAATCAGAACTGTACTCCTCTCCACTATTGTCTTCATCCAAAAATTATTAGTCTGATTATTTTATCTGATCATATCTTTTGATGAAATCATCTTGAATTATCATCCACTAAACCCTAACCAAAACATATTTGTTCCTTAAAAACGTATTTTTTTACCTCAAATAAGAGTTTCCATTGAAAAAAATAATCTTCTCCAAACTCTATACAATATATTTCATTGGATGAGATTTAATGATTCATCTATTCATAATGTTTTCTAGCTGATTCTTCTACCTAGATGCATTGGTCTGGAATTTCATCCTGTACCTCTATTCAAATCCAAAAAACAATGAATATCACTATTTGTTCATGTGAGTAGTAAATCTTTATGTATTACTTTCACTACATCATTTATGTGTTATCTAAATAGTAATGGCGGGAAATCCAATTTATTTATCCCCTCAATGATTATTTTCAATTATAAACCCCCCTTAAATCAAATTATCTAAAAAATTCCATTTATTCTAGGATATTCTAAAAAATTCGATGAAACATTAAAACAAAATTTTTATTCATAATTCATTTCATTAGAAAAAATTACCTGTAAAATATTGTTTATTTTATCATCATAAAAAAAAATTTGGATTGACTATACCCTCAATTGTTTTCAGTGTTATTATTTTATAAAATGGAGTCAGATAAAAAAACATGATATCTTTTATCTTTCAACAAATTCTCTATCCATACAACTTTCTATCCACTCCATCGAATATAATAATAATAAATCTATCCAAAAATACGATTCAATATAATTTATTATCTCACTTTTATGATTGTAATGCAATTAAATCCCCCCCCCACTAGACTCAATGAAAAAAAGTACAATTTTAAGTTAATGAAAACCCCACATATCTTTCACAAGCTCAAACATTATAAAAACTCCTTGTGCGAAGAATTTTTCTACATGAACTTTAACAAATTCATTATTCGGTAAGTTACGATCTTCAACAACAATATCAACTATTTCAACATGAAACCTTCTAAAATTCAATGAAATGTTATACATTGTAATAAAGATTCATTATCCAACACACTCTCTAGATTTTTTTTGAGATTATCAATACAACATCAAATGGAAAAACATTAAATACTAGAAAAATATTTCTCTCCATCATACAAAATACTTGGATCACAGGTTTTTAGAAGTCTCAAGAATCTAAAAACTATATAGAAAAAAATCACTACCAATTTTTTTAGTTGATATCTATTTGAAACCCTATGTCCCAAATTCTTTTATATAGAATTTTGTTTCTCAAACACTATTTTCTAAAATATTGTGTCTGAATATCATTTAAACCTCATTAAAAATTTAACTATCATGAAGTTTTTCATTATCTTATAATCATTGAGATCTACACAGTATCGTCTAAATTTTTGTTGAACATATATTTTTATATTATATGTTTTGTATTCTTCTATGGTCTGTCTGATAATCTTGGTTCTACAAATTTATATTCAAAAACAAGTACACCAAAAATAATATTCAGAATAGGGAATATTAATTGATGGACTCACTTATGAAAAATAAGTATGATCATATATGTCCAAAAATCATTGTATAATCACTTGGTATTATAATGTAAGGTAATTTTTCATAAGTTAAAAAACAAAACATCTTTCAAACATCATATATCTCAAAATCAAAAAACAACCTCTATCTAAATTGGTCCCAATAATCTCCCCCTTTTGATTTTGTTGTCAACCAATAATCATAAACCATATAATATTTTTAAATCATAAAATTGATCTCCTATAAAAAATTCTAATCCTCTGTGGGGAAACTCAATGTATGGAAAAAATTTGAATAGTAAACCCATATTGTCTATAAGTGTTGACTTAATAAAAAAATTCATGGTCTTCAAAAATTCAATACTTTCACAGATTTTCATCCTTAAACTCTTCACAACATTTAAAATTTCATGTATAATCAATGTTTCCTAAAATAAAATAATTAAAAAATTAAATTAGTTCACACAATTATATGATGAGATCATAACATACCCATTTTTAATGATCCCCTTAAAAATCATTACATTAAAAGATTTATCACATACGAAAGGATAAAATTATGAGAAGGGATATGAACACATACCACAAAATTGGGGATAAAGAGGTTGGATGCCCATGTTCAACCTCAATTTATAAAAATATTACATTTATAATGTTTTTGTGAATATCTTTATATCTTTATAAGTTGTAAGAACATATTTATTTTTTATCTCATTATTCTCCACATTCTCTTTGATGTGGGGGTATTTTATATCATTAGTGTTTTAATGATAAATTTTTACTTGATTTTAAGCATTATTTATAGAATATTTATTATCCAACCCCAAGAGAAAGGTTAACATTACTTCAATATGAAAATCATCCAATGGAGTTTTCATCAACAAATGTTTTGTTCCATCTTGAGTGGAAGCAACATATTCAGTGTCAGATGTTCTAAGAGGAAAATAATATTTCTTGTCTTTATTCCTGTAGATTCTACTTTCCATCACAGAGTCCAAATAAAGGAAAATGGAAATACCTTAACACAAATTGATTTGACCTTTAAAGAAACATCAAAAAATGACAAAGGCGTGAACAAGTATTTGCTTCAGCATGGGCCGCGCAAGTTCCAAGACAGGTGCGCAGGGTACCTGTGCACCACATATTAGGTGCGCAGGTGACCTAAGTGCCCTATATTATTTTCTCCCAAGGTCTTCAGCAGCCTATAAATACACCTTGTGGGGCCCCCATTGAGGACAAAAAAATCCCAAAACTCAGATTTTAGCTCTCGGTGCCCTAGTCTCTTCTTGAAGCCTTTCGAACACTTCTAAGGTAATTTCTTACCTAGAATGGAAGATTTGAAGAGGGGAAACAAAGCCTAAGTGTTGAAATTCATCAACACCTGTGCGCCTAAGTGTCTAAACCATAAAAAAAATGGTCACACATGCGCGCCACCTTATCCCTTCAATAGAACCTGCATGCCATACTTTTATAAGCCTTTAGGGATAATACTAAAGGCTTGAGCCAAGTCTCGCCCAAGTATTAACCTATGGGTTGACCAGCGCGCAAGTACACATGTGTCGTGCAGGTATACCTACATGACCAGGACCTGCGCGCCTACCTTTTTTTGGGTGTCCCTCCTGTCCATTCATCTCTTTTCTTCAAATCTAGTTATCCTTTTAAATATTTAGCCTTCAAAACCATCTTCAAATCCATTTATGGCATGGTTCCCTTGTTGTATTCCTTATCTGAAAGGAATTCTATGGAACATCTCTCAAAACCTATTGATTTACATGTATTTATGTCACTAAGGTTAGAGATTACATTCATTCAACCTCATCCTTTAAGATGAGAAGATCTTTAATATAGGAACCCTCCTTATGAGTAAGCCTCATGTCCCCTAACATGGGCCTCCTTTATAGGTGTAATCCCCAGTCTTCAAGTTCCCTAACCTGGGCCTCCTTCTCTGGAGTAAGCCCCAGTCATCAAGTTCCCTAACCTGGGCCTCCTTCTCAGGAGTAATCCCCAGTCCAAGTTCCCTTAACCTGGGCCTCCTTCTCAGGAGTAAGTCCCAATCATAATTCCCTAACTTGGGCCTCCATCTCAAGAGTAAGTCCCAGTTCTCAACTCCCTTTAACCTGGGCCTCCTTCTCAGGAATAATCCTGAGTCATAATTTCTCTTAACCAGTCTTAATTTCTTTTGATTTAGTCTTCCATCTCAGGAATAAAACACAATCATAATTCCCCTCTAATTTAGTCATTCTTCTCAGGATTAAGTCCTATGTTAAGTATCCAAATATTCATAAAGCACATATACCTTTATAGACCTTGTTCTCGGGTTTCTCCCCTTAAGTAAATCATAATCTTCATCTATCCTGGCAGTCATACATACATAAGCCCCACATCATTTCTTATGATTGCATCTTTCATGGCACAATTTTCAGGTTTTACCAATACCTCTTGTTTCTCACACCAAGAATGACTCACGTGAGCTTAGAGCGTAAATGTAATTATGACATCTTTATTTGAGCCATCAATCATACATAAACCTCATACTTCTTTACTAGAACTACATGGGTTCTGATTCCATTTCTAAACAAGGATACATAGGTAGCTCATCTGTGGGTACGATCCCAACTTTGAAATAATCTATGTACTTCTGAATGACAATAAACGTCAAGTGCCCTGCTGAGTAGCTTTAAATCCAGTATGGTTATCATAATGACCAAGAGATCTCTATATAATTTATTGAAGGATACCAATGACTAAGAATCTCTAACAAATACAGATGATTCTCTATCGATGAAGAACCTCAAATACATATAAAATATTCTCTAAATCTTATACATATTAATCAATGGTTTTCAGATCTAAAGACAGCTCATTTTCATACTTGTTAATTTAATAAGGATTCACGAACATAACTTAAATCTATAAATAGAGTCCTGGAGTAGAAAATAATTCTCCTAAAAATGGTTTGATGAGTCCGACCTCCCATCCTCTTGACCAATGAAAATTCTTAAGCCTCGTCGGTTCACAACTAATGAGAACCTACTTTTGGAAAGTAGGTCCAAATGGATATATAATCATTGGATGTTTCCGGTTCTACGAACAAACCTGTCAGAAACCGATTGTAATTTTTGAACCTAAAAAAATGAGTTCATCCCCAATTCCAGAGGAAAAAAAATAGTGAACCCGATGTGAATCCTTAACCAAGTTAAAATGATGTTTTACTTATTTGTTATGCCCCTATTTAAACTCAATGATAGGGTCAACAAAGCAATAAATAACATATGTGCTCATCCAAAAGATGTAGTGGTCAAACTTATCTTGATTATGTCTGTTATATCAAACAGGCACTCTTTTTCTAAGATCTTCTAAATTAAAGAAATGGATTCTCTAATGTTCACACCTGTGAATACCTCTATTGTGAATGCATCTGCTGCTACTACTATTGGATCTTCATCCATTCTGAGGACGACATCAGGTACTCAGTGTCTACAACGCTGAGATTCAAATGCACTAGTTAAGGAATACCGTCGACATGGTACCATTCGAACTTTGGAGGCTGCTCAACAAGCCCTCCAGGTTAATAACTCGCCCTGTTTGTCCGGACTGTGACGACCAGCGATCAAGAAGCAGGTGGTGCTAACCACCATCTCCAACCGTTTCGGGTCATTATCCCCGGAACGCAACAACCAGTCCCTCCCATATTATAGGGAGGTAAATGAAGAGGTCATTGAAGGCCTTAATTTAAGGAGATAAGAGTCCTTCATGAGGGCTCCCATCAACAATCGCCGCCAGACTCGCGTGGCAGTGTTCCCTCAACATGATGAGGGTATCGCCTTTAGGGGTTCGGCTTAGGTTTCTCAGACCCGAGTCCGAAAGATGAAACTCCAGAGGAAAAATCCGATCAACAGTGAGCATTTTCTTATCTCTTCCATCTTCGAAGTGGTCCACCAACCAAACTTGGTGGCAAGCAATGAGTGGGCACATACACCCATCCGTCCTGATGTTACTTCCCAGCAGACTCGTCTGGCAGCAACACACCAATCTCTCCAGGCAATTCTGGCAGAGTATTATAGGAAAGCATATACACTTGTTTATAACTCATTAGCTAGTCAGCAGGCTTTTCTGACTACAACCAAAGAAGGTCGCCAATCTAATATAGTGGCAACTAATAAGCAGGTACATACACCTGTTTACAATCAACAATTATATCATCAATCTCGTCTGCCAGTGTTGAAGGAAAATTGTCAACCATACTTGAAGAAGAATATAAAGCAAGACCATACACCTGCCAATGTTCATCAAGCCTACCAACAGTCTCATTTGGTAGCGCTCAGAGAAGTCAGTCGGAAATCCCTGATGACAAAATTGGAGTAGACTCAACTCTCTTCCCCCACACATGAGTACTGTCAGAATTCACTAATAGGAAAAGGGGGACAAGAACAGGAATACACACCTAATCCAAGCACTTAATGGATTTATATTCCCATTCCGGCAGCTGAAGTCACCAAGCACATTTTGAAAATGGTGAAAGAGTATAAGAAAATCCCTGCTCATATTCTGGATGCCTGTCAGAATATTATAACAGCCTCAGCAGCATTACAGGGAAAGAAATGTAAATCTATCCCTACCAGTGGAGTGACACATCAACATATCACTCTGGAACAGATACACACCTATGTTCCAATCCAAGAGGGTTGTGGGGCATACTCCCCCATATCATACGAACAACCAAGTCAGGCACATACACCTGATTTGAATGGAGATAATCAGCCAAACCTGACTATTTCTCCTGAGCAGGCACATACACCATCCCATAATAAACACTTTTTTCAACAAGTGGTTCCTAAAGTGAGTAAGAATGCATCTAAGAAGAAGACTCGTCCATCACAGTCATGAAATAAAGAGCCAATATGTAATAAGGCCTTGCTCAATGTTGGAGTTCTTGATGCACTCAGACAATTATCTATTGCAACTCAAAATTCTACTCTCTTAGTTCCCAATAGTGGGAACATTAATTCTGAAGGTCTTCATCAGACACTTCCTCATGAAGGCTTGCTTCATGACAGTTCAGTCAATCTTGAAGTATCATCTTCAGATGAGAGTCACGATAACCCTCTATGTGGCCAGAATATCAAGGAGCAAAATGTTTCATCTGTTGTTGTAACCCACCATGGTGGTCCTCCCCATGATGATGAATTTATCTATGAAAGTCCTCTCCATAGTAGTAATTCAAATTTCCTGGAAAATGCTCCAATGGACAATGTAGTGACGAGAGAGCCCTATTATCTTCAGGGACTTGCAAATGTGAATCCATTCATGTCTGATTCTTTACCGCTAGTAGGTGAAATACTTTCACAATTAGAAGATATCCCGGGGTGTAGGTCATTCTCTGAACCACCCCTGGGTCATTCATCGTCTAGTTTGAGAAATGAATTATCTGCCAATCTTGTTGAATCTGATGAAGTAACAAGGAAGCACCAGCTCTGGTCTAATCAGGTAGAAGAATCTTCATCCAATGATAAAGAGGAAATGCTGAATATGAGGAAACAACTAATGAAATGTGAAGTACCAGTCTTGTTTTAGCCTTTGTATGACTCTCAATATGACATTCCAGAAATGTTGACGGAATATTGTAATCACGATATTCGTGTCAACATGTGGGAAACTATTTATCAATTGAAAAAGAAAATATTATCTTATGATTAATATGAAATTCATGTCAAGATAATAGAAGGGTTGCAACACCAAATTTATTTGGAATCTCTCTCAGTTTCTCGATATCTGAAGGCTGAAAAGTAGCAGAGAGCCCTTCAGCGTTCATTCCATGGCACACTAAAAAGTTTGCGCCAGTTAATTGCCAATGCCCCATATGGTATTCATATCAGGGGATGGGTTATTCATGGAGTACTGAATTTCACTGTACTCTCTAGTCAGAAAATCCCACCAAAAGTGGTCTCATGAAATGTTATTTCCCATGGCCGGCCACAGTCAATCGGTTTTGTTTGTAATAAAATGCTTGATCAAGAACATGCCTCAACTAGTTCTTCCCAAAGTCAGGAATAGAGAGAAAAAGTTTTCAAATTACTTTTGCATCAAGAAAAAGAGAACATCGAACTGGCTTCTCATTTAGAGTGTGCACATCATCAAGTGACAAAAGTGTCAGAAATCCTCCAACGGTCATTTGAACCAGGTGATTTGAGTGGATGTAGGATAATGCATCCATCCATTTTCCAGACTAAAGTCCGCAAGATCAAGAGATATTTTAAGAAAGTCTCATATGTAGCAGCTCAAGAGCCACCCCAGCTTTCCATACTGGGGAATCTTTTAACTCAACCCTCGGAATCAACAAATAGGATTTGAGGAGTTAAGCAGGAACAACAGGAACAACCCCAGTCCACCGGACTGGGGAATTTTCAAATCCTCAATCTTTTCCTCAGTGAAAGTCAGTCTTCTATCGATTAGGGAAGAATCCACAAGAGGAATGAAGAGCTAAATTATCATGAGATTCCCTCCAAATTATGGTTCGTTAAGAAATTCCTGAGGGATCAAATCAGAAAAAGGTAGTGTCTCGACAAGGACATGGAAGAAGACAATATCATATAAATGCCGATAGAAGAGATGCAATGAGTTATGCATCAATAAATTTCATCAATGTTGTTGTTTTTGATCCTCCAGAACAAGAGGCTCATTCAGAGGGATCAGATGAGGAAGTTCCTGCTCAAGAGGTTGTGCACACAGAGGAAAATGAAGAAGGTATGCATACAATAAATCAAAGGCTTACCCAGATTTTAGGTATTCCTTCCAATAACCAACTCCCCCCTCTTCGAAAGGCATCCAACAAGGGAAAAGGGAAGAATCGGGTTACATAACCTTCCTCTGGAGAAGGACAATTACTCTCACTAGAGAAAAGATTCGCACAACAAGAGGCGGAAATGAAGGAATTAAATAGATTGAATGCAGAACTACTCCAAAGTAGTCTTCCTCCAAAGCGTGCTGGAGTTAGTCAGTAAAGGGAATTTGTTGTGGATACTAATATGGATCAAGAATATCCTCCTTTACCAGTACACCCTCGCAGGTCTAATCTTATGAGTTATACGCAACAACAACTGGCAATACTACCCTCAGTGGCAGTCCCAGTCACCACACCTGTCCAAACTCCAGTTCTTGCACCTGTACAGGTCCAAGCTCAACCAGATGTTTCTCATAAATTAATGACTACCATTTAATCATAAACTTCTCGGTTGGAATCTATGGAAGGAAATCATGCACCGGTTCAACCAGAAAGGAGAGCTTACCCTGAATGGGTTGATGAAATTGCTCCCCCATCAAATTTTTCAAGTACCACATTCCCAATCTTTAATGGTTTGGGAGACCCAGAGAAACACTTAACACATTTTGTTTCTCATTATGACCCTAGGATGGAAACTCCTTAGCAAAAAGAATTAGTTAAGCTCAGGTGTTTTGTACATTCATTACAAGGGCCTACTTTTTTCTGGTATATAATTTTGCAATATCGGTCAATTATTGGATGGGAGGATCTCCGCCAAATATTCCTTCTTCAATTCAGGTCAATGTTGCCAAAGAAAACATTTTTTTATCTTAAAAATTGTAAGCAAAGGGAGAATGAAAGAGTTTCAGATTTAATTGCTCGCTGGAAGGGATTAACAAATTCCTTAAGATTATCACTCCCTTAAGAAGAATTGTTGCCAATCTGTGTGGAAAATTTGCGTAATGAATTACGCACACCGTTGATCCCTGTGAAATACACATAAGGGTTTCAATACCTTACCTAAATCGCTCAATAGATTGAAAACTCTCTTATAAAGACTAAGAATAAATCTCATGTAATTCTGCCAGTTTCAGGAAGGAGAATGGCTAAAGCAGAGACTACTACAGTTATGCTTAAACAAGCACATGTACCTGCTTCTACTTCAAAACCTTCATCTTATAGAAGGGATCCACCTCCTGAGCATCAACAACATAGGACATTTCGTCAATATGATCAAAGATATCAAAGACAAAAACAATTTGAGGATCTGAAGAGAAAAGTTTATTCTTTCTGAAATTAACAAGTTCCTGGTTACTTAATTTCGGCTTTGGAAAATAATTTGGTTCACTTGCCAAGGCCCAAAAGGCCTAACAAGTAAGGAGATGAAGACCGTCCAAAATATTTTACATTTCATCAGATGTTGGGGAATCCCATTCAGGAGTGTTTTGTCTTCAAAAAACTCCTGAAAAAGATGGTGGACTCAGGACAAGCCAAACTGAAAGGTTCATCAGCTTAGGTAGCATCTTTTACTACTACAAATCCAGAGGTAGATGGCGAGTGTCAAGAAGTCAAAATCAAAAATGTGCAGAAATATGATGATTGGATGGTCATAAAAATAATCAACCGAACTCATGCCATTTTTTGAATGCAATTGAAGAAACCAATTGTGTCTTCTGCTATGAATTCCACAACAAAACCCTCTTCATTAGAGGGAAAATCCTCAAAGGGCAGACATAATTCAAAGAAAGAGGAACAATCAGAAGAAGATGAAATTGTGTCAAAGCCCAAGTTTTCATTGACTCTGGTAGACTTTATACCATCTACTTAAAATCCACAGGCACCACCCCACCAAACGGCACAACCTAAATTGGCTAATCAGGCATATTCTTCCTCAGAAGAAGAGTTGATATTTGGTTTTGTTAACATGATTCATTTAACATATCCTTATTCCAGTCACAGTTTTGATCCTGATGAGCCTGAGTTCCCTATATCAAATAGAGGAATTAGAGGTAGTTTCAGAGGTCTGGAATACCGAGGAATATGTGGATATCCCAGAAGCCACTATTCAAATCCTACCCCTGATAGAACTGTATATGCAGCAGAAACTCGTGGCAGATCCCTTCAGTGGGCTCAACAAGAACAAGAAAATTCTTCCACCAATAGCAGATTCAATCCTGGCACAATTATTCTGTAGGATCGGTTAGAGGTTCCACCTTGTTCCTCTCAGCAAGTAAATAGACCTATTCAGTCTAATCTTCCAAATCCAGGAGTATTTCCAACTCCTAGCCCGATACAAGAAGTATCAACCTCTAAGGAACTTGCGAAACCACATGTTCCTATTGGAAAACATAGACCTTTGGATAAAAAATATGATGTCTTGAAACATTTGGCCCATGTACCGGCCAAGTTATCAATTCTGGATTCCTTGAATCTATCCGAGGATCTTTGGGAGGCACTCATTGAGGCTTTTTCAAGTCCTCAGGAGTTCAAAACTGAAATTCTTGCGGCTGAAGTCTACCATGTAAAGAATGATCCTGCAGAATTCCATGCAGTGATATCTTTTATAGATGAAGATGAAGATGATGTTGTGCATGGACATATTATACCTTTGTATTTATCTAGAAAGGTCAATGGTGTAGACATCCGAAGAGATTTCATTGATAATGGTTAAAGAGTCAACCCCATCCCCATTCGTACACTTCATCGATTGGGCCTTACAGATCATGATTTATCTCCTTCTACTTTGATGTTACAAGGATATGATAAAAATGAACAAGAACCACTAGGTGATATTACACTCATAACTCAGTTTGGAGGCCTTTTATCCAATTTAGATTTCATGGTTGTTGATCATGATACAGCCTTGAACGTTTTTCTCAGAATACCTTGGCGACATCGGCATGCGGCTATACCCTCATCATACCATAAATGTCTCAAATATTGTTTCAAAGGCCAAATTAGGGCATTGTATGGTGATAAATGCCCATTCAAAACATGTGAATCTCAATACATTGAGGCGGAATTCTATCACAAGGAGGGTAATGCGAAATCCACAGCAAGGGAAGTTACCAAAGTTAATGCTCCATATGGTTTGGAAAAAATTCCAGTAAACCCATTCACACGTGTGAGTATAGATTATGTGTTGCATATCAGTAAAATTGATAGGATAGACCCAAATCCAAATACTCTTATGGAAACTTCAGTAATGTCAATTATGGCAATCAAGCCAGATAGCATGGGAGAAATTGGTGATTCACCATGAAATGATGAAATCTCAAATAAATATGTCTTCATTTCATCCGTTGAAATCCATAAATTCTATACTTCACAAACTAGGCCAAAAGAAGTTATAGCAATGTCAGAGATGAACGATGATGTTTATTATCAATCCATCATCTCCTCTTTATTACCCAAGGAAGACCCTTCATCATCAATAAGGTCAGAAATGGAAGCTTCTTCCTCAAGATGTTCAAATTTTAACATCTCTCCTAATTAGGGAAATTCTGGTTCATCGTCTACTATGCAAGTAGAAACAGAAGAGATAACACATGTTGAAGAAGAAGAGGAAGACCTCAAAGACGCTCCTCTAGAATTTGAAGAGGGTATCTCTTCCATTTTGGATGAACTCAGGGAAATAAATCTAGGTACAAAAGAAGATCCACACCCCACTTTAATTAGTGCGACCATAACTCTTGAAGTTCAA
The DNA here is from genome assembly GCA_963277665.1 of Viscum album. Classification (NCBI taxonomy): domain Eukaryota; kingdom Viridiplantae; phylum Streptophyta; class Magnoliopsida; order Santalales; family Viscaceae; genus Viscum; species Viscum album. Next base: position 1,669,124,425 of record OY728145.1, read on the forward strand.
GAAATGTATATTTCTTTTATAATGTAAAATCAAGATATATTTTCTTGGAACTATATAGAAATTCCATGGCTTGATCCCAATGTTTCTACTCATCATTTGGGTTTTCCAGAAGAACATCGAGTATTTAAGAAAGCCGCAAGAAGAACACACCCAACTTATGATTCCAAAATTGAAGCTGAAGTGGATAATATTATCAAAGATAACTTCACCAAATAAGTTCAATATCCTAAGTGGTTTTCTAATATTGTCCCTGTGAAAAATAAGAATTGACAAATTAGAGTTTGTATTGATTTCAGAGATCTTAATCAGCATTGTCCCAAGGATGATTTTCTAGTTCTGATCACAGAACTCTTAATTGATGCAAAAGCTAGTTATGAAGCACTTTCTTTCATGGATGGATATTATGGGTATAATAAAATCTGAATGGCTCCAGAAGATGAAGAATATACAGCCTTCAGATCCCCTCAGGGTGTGTTTTTCTATCGGGTAATGCCCTTTGTCCTAAAGAATGCTGGCGCAACATATCAGCGTGCTATGCACTGTATCTTTAAACCCTTTTATGGAAATTTGTAGAATGTTATGTAGAATTGTTGGTGGTTAAATCCAAACAAAGTTCTAATCACTTTGCTGATTTGGAATTCATATTCCACAAACTTTGACAACATAATTTGAAGATGAACCCCTTGAAATGTGCTTTGGGGGTAACCTCAAGAAAATTTCTTGTCTTTTTTGTACACCATAATGGCATCGAAGTCGATCCTGAGAAGACAAAGTCAATCCTTGGTATGTCACCTCCTAGAAATTTGAAATAATTGAGAGGAATTCAAGGACACTTAGCCTATATTCATTGTTTCATCGCCAATCTGGGAGGAAAAAGTTTACCCTTCCCCAAATTGATGAAGAAGGGAGTCACCTACCAGTGGACTGAATAATGTCAAGAATCATTTGATATCCTCAAGAAATATCTCTTGAGTTCACCGGTATTAATGCCACCTGTTGAAGTAAGACCACTTATCCTCTATGTGACAGCCTTAGAATGATCATTAGGAGCCTTCCTTTCTCAAAAGAATTATGCTGGGAATGAAAATAGTCGTTACTATCTCAGTCAAACTATGCTTGAAGAAGAAACCTGATATTCATGTATTGAAAAGTGTTGTCTGGCGTTAATCTTTGCAGCTCAGAAACAGAGACACTTCCTACAACATCATGAGGTCCAATTGGTATCTCACATTAACCCACTCAAATTCATCCTTAGGCGTCTAATTCTTAACGGATGTCTGGAAAGGTGGGCAGTTATTTTGTAGTAATTTGACATCCAGTATGTGTCTCAAAAGGAAATAAAGGGTCAAGATCGGGCTGATTTCCTTACTAAACATCCTTCAGTATAAGATACAACTTTAGATATTTAACTTCCTGATAAGGAAGTCTTTTCTATTCAAGATAATATTCAAACATGGGAAATATACTTTGATAGTGCTTCCTGAAGTCCAACAGGGGAAAAATAGAAGATCCTAAATTCATCAAAGTTAGGTTAGGAATTGTGCTTATTTCCCTAGAAAAGGCAGTGCTACCTTGTTCTTTCTTATTTCATGACGGCGGTACAAACAATGAAGTAGAATATCAAGCTCTTGCCGTAGGATTGGAGTTGGTGCTTCAAGCACAAGTGAATCAGTTAAAGGTTAAAGGTGATTCAGACATGGTAATCAAACAAGTCAATGGGGATTATGCAATCAGAAAAGAATAGTTAATCCCTTTGTATGATTATGTCAGATATTTAATGGTGGAATTTCCTTCGGAACCGACATTTTCTTATGTCCTACGATCACAAAATGCCCAAGATGATGCACTGGATAATATATCCACAACTCTGGAAGATCCAAATTAAGACGAAAAAATCATCTGTATTTCCCACCGTCGTACAATTTCACCTTATGTTCAAACCATAATAGAGGAAATCAATGAAATTATTCTCATTTCTGAACCATATGGTCATACTATAATATGGATGACACCTATCAGGGAATATCTTCAAAATGGAACACTCCCACCTGATAGAGTTGGGAAAGAACAAGTTTGGTGACGTGTGGTCAATTTTACTCTTTATGTTACCCAGATCACCTAGAAAAAATCCTCTACAAAAGTGGTTTTGATGGATTTCTCTTTAGATGAATTAATGGTGAAGAGACAATGGTTGTCATGAAAGAAGTACATGCAGGATTTTGTGGTTCCCACCAGTCTGGACATAGACTATCTGAAAAAATTGGAAGGCTTGGATACTTTTGGCCTTTAATGATACAAGATTGTGTTGATTTCATAAAGAAGTGTCATTCATGCCAAGTATATTCCAACTTCATTCATCAACCCCCAGAGTTGCTTCATATAGCTAAATACTTGTGGCCATTTTCCATATGGGGAATGGATGTAGTGGGACCTTACTCTTCATCTACAGCCAAACAGTTTAAGTATATTCTTACTGCTACTGACTTATCTTCCAAATGGGAAAAGGAAATACCTCTCAAAGAAGTTAGTTCTAAAATCATTGTTAGCTTCATCAATTCTAACATCATTACCAGATTTTGTGTCCCTCTTACCATATTGACAGACAATGGAACCAACTTCTGTTCATCTGAGGTAAGGAAGTTGTATCAAGAATACAACATCAAATCCAATCATTCATCTAGGTATCATGCAGCAGCCAATGTCCAAATAGAATCCTTCAACAAGAATCTTTCAAACATACTGCAAAAGATGGTGGATAAAGATAATAAATCATGTCCTGATAAACTCTTTCATGCTTTATGGGCTTATCGGACCACCATCCACACTACAATGCAGCCAACTCCATATTCATCGGTATATGAAACAGAATCAGTCTTGACCATTGAGGTTAAATTACCCTCATTCAGAGTAGCCATTTCTGATCAGTCATCTATAGATGAACAATCTCAAAAGCGATTGGATGAATTGGAATGATTATATTAAAAAATATTGTGCACCCTGCACCACTTAGAAGTCTATCAGAATCGAATAGCATGAGATTTCAACAAAAAAGTTCATCTTCGTTCATTTATTCAGGGAGAATTGGTATTGGTTCTCAGAAATCCAATGATACTAGGAAAGAAACCTCAAATGCTGGAGCCAAAGTGGGAAGGACCTCACTCAATACATAAGGTCTACTCCAATGGATCTTATTCATTAATCTCAATGGATGGAGAACTCATCACTAATCAAACCAATGCTAGATTCTTGAAGAAGTATTTTGTGTAACACAAATACTCCATCATCTAACATGGCATTAAACTATGTTTTCCTTACTGCAAGACTTTAAGCTGCATAGTCCCTTACGTCCAACATGACATTAAACAGTGATGTTCTAGCTACATGACGCTAAACTGTACAGAAGTCTCTTACATCCAGCAAGACGTTAATCTTCATAACATAAATCCTAGCTACATGACGTTAAACTATTCCATCGTCCAACATGACGTTAAACTGTATTGTCCCTCATATGTTCTACCTACATGACGCTAAACTGTATAGCACCCTTACATCCAAAATGACGTTAAACTATGAAAAAGTCCTTAATATGTCCAACATGATGTTAAACTGTGTCCCCATTGTCCTCGCTGCAAGACATTAAACTGCATATCCATACATCATAGCTACATGATGCTAAATTGTACAACCCTTATTTTTTCCTTACTGCATGACATTAAACTGTATACCCCCCCCCCCTAAGTCCTTACTGCATGACATTAAATTGCACCGTCCATTCTTTGTACAACATGAAATTAAACTGTTCATCATTAGGGTTTTTACTACCTCTTGTTTCTCAGGCCAAGTATGACTCACGTGAGCTTAGAGTAAACTTCAACCATAACACCCTCTTTGGGCCACTAGCCATGCGTACGTCCCAACACCATTTTTTAGGTCATTGTTCTCAAAAACAACTTGATCACCAATTCATTCTTTAATTGAACTACGTGGACTTTGATCCTTGCCTTCTAGGCTGGGTACGTAGGCAGCCTCCGGAGGTTCAAGCCCAAAATCAATCTCTTCACATCGATTCACCTTCGTCTCATATGATGTTGATTCGTGGAACCACCCCCAGAACCAGTAATTTTTACATTGGTTCACCATCTTCCTTGCTATATGACTTTAAACTATTTGCACTTTTGTCTTGTATGATAATAAACTACATCATTATTTGACACCCTCACCTGAGAGGGAATCATTATTTACATTTATTTCCAATCATGTTATATTTCAAAGACTACGTGCATACATGGAAATGCACGAACCTTAATCTTGGGTCAAACCATCATTGCACTAAAGTCCCCTTTCACCCTTCACTTGTACGAACCAAATCTGTACAAAGGGTATTTCAAGAACCATGTGCGCCTTGATTCACATTCTTATGGGATACCTAGGAACGTTCGAGCATCCCTTAAATCCAGCCCCAAGTCTTTGGGCCTAACCCCAAATTCCACTTTCAGTCCTTTGGCTGAAAATCCCCCCTGTCAAAACATGAATGTGGAATGGAAACCCTAGTCTTCATTCACATTAGGTTTATAAAACACAACATGTACTCCTTATAATGGTCTGAGTTCTATGACCCTAAACAAAGATCTCCTACACTCTCGTCCCACATGACGTTAAACTATATTTCAAGAACTATGTATGGATTTATTTCCATCCTTATGGGATATGTAGTGAAGTCCAGCACCTCAATTTAGGACCCAGCCAGAACATGATTATGGTTACCATTTGTCTGTATATCTCATTCATGCATTGAACAATACCCATTTTCATGTGTCTTATTCCTAACCTTAAATACTTCCATATTTCCATAACCCATTTCTTGACTTCTGGTCATATAATGTCTGATACCTGATAATTCTTTTTCTTGAACATGCAGCACGTGCCCTTAGGAGGCCTTGCATAAACAGTCTACATAACGGACCTGTCAGCCAAAAGATGATATTATTTGACTATGCAGCCAATGCGCTTAGGTGGCCCTGCATAGTTAAACCCCCTAATGGGTTTTTCAAATAGTGGTAACTTCATTATTGGGAGGAAAAAATCTTTTGTCCTTATTTTTTTTAATGACAATATGTAGGAATACACAAAAATAGCCATCCTTAACATATTTTCCCCATACTCTTTTTTCATGATCTGAAATTATTCAAGTCTATGGTTTATATTTCCCTTCCCTACATTTGGGTCAGACCTTCGCAGGAGTGACATCCAATTCCTTGATAATCTTGATTGGAAATATCCTCTCTATATTCAAGTACCTCTCTCCATACAGCAGACTATGTGCTTTGGAGAATTTGAGTCTTCATAAACATTCACTGGCTTTTTAGCAATAGAAATGTAAAATTTCGGAGAGTTATTTTTTCTAACTATGAAGCATGTGCCCTTAGGTGGCCTTGCATAAGTAGTCTACATAAAGGACCTATCATCCAAAAGATGCTATTACATGACTATGCAACCAATGCCCTTAAACGGCCCTTCATAATTCAACCCCCTAACCGGTTTGTTAAATAGTGGTAACTTCATTCTTAGGAAATACTTCTTCTAATGCCTTTTAGCCCTTTTTCACATCATTCCTCAGATTAAAAATTTATTAAGTAATAGTTTACATATTTTTCCCCCATACTTGAATATGATAATATGATTTTAGATAAATTATCATGGAATTGAGTTAATTTTAATCAATTCAGTTAAAGCTATTTCGACCTTAAACATTAGCCTTTTTATATTCAACATGTATGACTTTAAACTTCCCACAAAAGACAAGGTAGCGCTGAACAAAAGTCAAGTCCAAGCTCACTAAACATACATTTCATATGATTTAGGTAATATTGAGAAATTAAATATTCAAATTTTGTAGGTTTATTTTTATAATCCTAGTAAAAATCACACAATGCTTACTAGTCCCATTGGATTAGGTAAATAAAATTTAAAGCAGGTAGCAAAAGAGTGCAGACACAAATGATTAAAGAAAAAAGTGTTTTTCATTGATGCACAAGAGTTATAAGGACATATATAGACTGGGGTCTCTTCTCTTTTTTAGGAATTACAAGAGGCTTTCAACATAACTCTTTATTTGATTTACGGCATCCAGAGCATCATCAGCAGCCACCCGGAATTCATTTATTCAACTGGATACAATAAGAGACGCAGTGATACCATCTCTTCTTGGAACAATTGTAAAAGAATGTTCTGGAGTGCGGTTGGAGAAAATTTTTTGCTGATCAAACAATGACTCTGTCTCCATCCAAGAGACATGGAATATGGATACATGGATTTGAGAATGGAGAATTTGAAGTAAAGAGCCATTTGGAGAGATTACTCTTTTGAGATATTGTTTTTAATGCCATGATAGTCTTCTCTCTATCAACCGGCCGTGAAAAACATATCAACCCATGGTTTTCCATTTTCATATATACAAGGAAATGGCATGAAGGAAAAATTTGAAAGCTCACACCATTGTTGTTGCTCTTAATGCACAGCATAATCAAAATAGAGGAGTAACAGTGCGACTATATCTCAGGAATATAATTCTTTCCATCTGGAACATTGACTCCTTGCAGATGACCATGGCCATATAGAGGCAAGTAGATACTTTGTGGGAAATCAAGATGATACTTTTTAATGTACTTGGCCAAATCTGGGAGAGTTTTGTTGTAGATATCATAATAGTTGTGGCCAACGATGTTCATCATATCATCAATCCTATTGCTAGCCAGTTCATCAGTCGTACCCATTCTTTTAGGATCCATTGAATCTGCACAAAGGTCGAATAATTAACTCTTAAGTGAGTTTATTTTTCATGAAATTTGTGATGAAAATTGAAAAAACGGCTAAGTCATTAAGGCGCGCAAGTCCAATTTTGGCGTGCAGGTATCACCGCGCAGGTCAAAATACCTCTGCAGCAGCGCGACATGACCAAAAGCAATGAAACCGCGGAAAATCATAAACCTACCCGATGAGAGAAACCTGAGAGGCGAGAGCTCAAACTGTTCAATGTCGGGTGCTTTGCGCGATAATGGTCGCATATTTATAGGTCAGGCTGCATACCTGCACGCCAAATCCTGCGCGCCTCTCACCTGCATACCACTATCTGCGCGCTCAAAACTTGTGATCCGCCCTTCCTTGGTTTTCTTCTTTACCTCAGAGTCACGTCCTCATTCCTTTCAGATCCAACTCTGAGGGGGGACTTTTCTTGATTCTCCTTTCCATCACAGATTCTAAACGACTGAAAAGGGAAATACCTTAACACAAAGTGATTCATCCTTTGACGAAACATCAAAAATTGACAAAGGCATGAATAAGGATTTGCTTCAGCATGGGCCGCACAAGTTCCAGGACGAGCGCACAGGTGACCTATGCGCCCTATATGATTTTCTCCCAAGGTCTTCAGCAGCCTATAAATACCCCTTGTCGGCCCCCCATTGAGGACGAGAAAATACAGAAACTCAGATTTCATCTCTCGGTTCCCTAGTATCTTCTTGAAGTATTCTGAACACTTCTAAGGTAATTTATTACCTAGAATGGAAGATCTAAGGAGGGGGGGAAAGCCGAAGTGTTGAAATTCATCAACACATGCGCGCCTAAGTGTCTAACCCTTAAGGGAAATGGTTACACCTGCACGAAGCCTTATCCCTTCAACAGAACCTACACGCCATCCTTTTATAATCCTTTATGGATAATACTAAGGGCTTGAGCCATGTTTTTCCCATGTATTACCCTATGGGTTGACCAGCTTGAAAGTACAAATGTGTCACGCAGGTATACCTACGCGACCAAGACCTGCACACCCAAACAGGACCGGCACGCCAACCTTTTTTGGGTGTCCCTCCTATCGATTCATATCCTTTCTTCAAATCCACCTCTCCTTTTCAATATTTAGCTTTCAAACCCCTCTTCAAAACCATTTATGGTATGGTTACCTTGTTGGATTCCTTATCTAAAAGGAATTCTGTGGAACATCCATCAAAAACTAGTGATTTACAGGTCTTTATGTAACTAAGGTTAGAGATTTCATTCATTCAACCTCATCCTTTAAGATGAGAAGATCTTTAATATGGGCATCCTCCTTAAGGGTAAGCCCCAAGTCCCCTAAACTGGGCCTCCTTTTCAGGAGTAATCCCCAGTCTTTAAGTTCCCTAACCTGGGCCTCCTTCTCAGGAGTAAGCCTCAGTCTTCAAGTTCCCTAACCTGGGCCTCCTTCTCAAGAGTAAGCCCCAGTCTATGTTCCCTTAACCTGGGCCTCCTTCTCAGGAGTAAGTCCCAATCATAATTACCTAACCTAGCCCTCCTTATCAGGAGTAATTCCCAGTTCTCAAGTCCCTTTAACCTGGTCCTCCTTCTAAGGAATAAGTCCCAGTCATAATTTCGCTTAACCAGTCTTAATTTCTTTTGATTTGGGCTTCCTTATCAGGAATAAAACCCAATAATAATTCCCCTCTAATTTAGGAATCCTTCTCAGGATTAAGTCCTAAGTTAAGTATACAAATCTTCATAAAGCACATATACCATTATGGACCTTGTTCCCAAGTTTCTTCCCGGAAGTAAATCCCAATCTTCATCTATCCGGGGAGTCATACATACATAAGCCCCACATCATTTCTTATGATTGCATCTTTCATGGCACAATTTTCAGGTTTGCAAATACCACTTTTTTATCACACCGATCATGACTCACGTGAGCTTGGAGAATAAAAGTAATTACGACATATTTCTTTGAGCCATCAATCATACATAAACCTCATACTTCTTTACTCGAACTACGTGGGTTCTGATTCTTTTTCTAAACAAGGATACGTAGGTAGCCCATCTGGGGGTACGATCCCAACTCTGAAATAATCCATGTCCTTCTAAACGACAATAAACTTCAAGTACCCCACTGAGTGGCTTTAAAACCTGTATGGTTATCATAATGACCAAGAGATATCTATATAATGTATTGAAGGATACCATTGACTAATAATCTCTAACAAATACAGATGATTATCTATCAATGAAGAACCTCAAATACCTATAAAAGATTCTCAAAATCTTATACATATCAATCATTGATTGTCAGGTCTAAGGAAAGCTCATTTTCATACTTGGTAATTTAATAAGGATTCACGAACATAACTTAAATCTATAAAGAGAGTCCCGGAGTAGATAATAATTACCTTCAAAAAGGTCTGATGAGTCCGACCTCCCATCCTCTCGACCAATGCAAATTCTTAAGCCTCATCGGTCCACAACTAATGAGCACCTACCTTTGGAATGTAGGTCCAAATGGATATAGAATCATTGGATGTTTCCGGTTCTACGAAAAAACCCGTTAGAAACTGATTGGAATGTTTGAACCTTAAAAAAACGAGGCCATCCCCAATTCCAGAGGAAACAATTCCAACTCACAAAAATCCCACCCCCCCCCCCAAATAAAACTCGATCAAATATAAATTTTATATGATCCACATTTCCTACAGAAACATATTATATAAAACAAAAAATAAATAAATTTATAGAGTTATCATATTTTATACTGGAAGTTGTTGTACCTTTGATAAATATGATAAACATTTTTCATTGTAATAGATGATATTAATTTGGATAACTTTTTAATATTTAAAATAAATTAATAACATATAATCTATTTGTCCATTAATAATTCAAATATAAAAAAATTACCAACCAACTTACTAAATTATTTAGATTGAAATAACTTTCCTTCTCCATCTTTATATATCTTGGTTCTCACTCAAATGATTGTTGAAAAGGTTTTAGGTTTTCAATTTCAAAATTTTTAATAACTTATATTGAATAATTTTTATGATATAGGAAAACATATTTATTATTTATTGAGATCTGTAAGCCAAGAAAATATTTCATTTCACCATGAATGGACATTTTAAGTAGCTTCTTCATCTCTTCATAAATTTTTTACATGTTCCTTAACCATTCACATTAAACATAATATCATCCACATAGATGATTGAAATTGGATATATCACTTAGTTTTTTTATGTAGATATTACTATAAACACTTACATTCATAATATTCAACTTCCTTAATAAGGCATATAATTTGGAATACTAGACACTCATAGTATGCCATAACCAAAAAAATTATTTCTTGAACATTCAAACATATCATTCATCTTTTCCAATAATTAATCCATATGGTTGTTCAATATAAACATCTTCACAAAGTTCACTATTATAAAATTCTGAATTTATATCCATATGAAAATTTTTAAAATCTTGCGATGTAGAAATAGAAGAGAATGATTTTGATTGATTCTAACCTTGAAACTAAAGAAAAAGACTCACCAAAATCAACACCTTAAATTTTTGAATAACCTTTATAAGACATTCATTCTTTGTTTCTTATTAATTCACTATCTTTATTCCTATTGTTTTGGAACACCAACTTTTTTCCACAAATATATTTTTTTTGGTACATGTTACCAAATATCATTATTCTAAATCTATTAAAACTCTTAAATTATATCATAACTCCACTCATTATTCTTATAATATTCATTACCATCTTTTGGATCAATATTTGAATATAATGAACAATGTGAAACATAATTTTATGTTCTTATTTTTAAAATTTTGTTCTTGATCAACAATAATGTTTTATACTTCTACATTTTAACTAATCCTATAATGATATATATAAATTTATTCCTCATCTCTAGATATAGATATATAAGAATGTACAACTTTAAAGGAATCACCTTTTTTGTAAAAAAAATCATGTTTCCTAAAACACACTATTTCATTTTCCCAAACATTTTTATCTGCATCTATTTATAAAACATCATCATTAACAACTTCAAGATATTTGACATCATCATAATCAACTATATTCCTTATTTATTTGTTGAAAAATCTATATCCTCTACTATTAGAATTGTATCTGATAAAAATTTCATCTATAACTCTTTGATAATACTTTTCAAGATTTACACTTTTGATTTTTTTGATGTTGGGATACCCAAAAAGCCTCAAGTGTTTCAAACATGGGGTTTAATTTTAGATCATTTCATAAGGATTCATATTATAGCATGGTATGAAAAAACACTGATTCCAAATATAAACAACTATAATCATTTCTTTTCCTACATTAATAGTGATAAATTCCATTTTGAATCAATATTGTACATCCCATATACACTAAAATTCTGTTGTCTAGTTTATAAAACTATTTTCTTGTGGTCTATAAGGTGTAATAAACTCATGAATAATATCATGTTTTTCATGATAATTTATAAATTCTTAATTTTACTTTTCAACAACATTATTAGTTTGTGACTTATTCAAATGATATCAATATTCCATTTATTCTATTCTCCTAAAACAATTAAACATTTTAGGGATTATTATTCATGTTTCAAAAACGAAATAAATGTAATGTGATAAAAATCCTCAGTGTGTGAAATAACATACTTATATATGAAATATTATTGTTTATTCATTGGATAAATAACATTAGAATGAATCAAATTGATGGGATGAGTTGAATTAATTTCATATTTTCTGTGAACAGAGTTTATAATTTTCCCTTTCTAACAAATGGAACAACACCAATATATTGTTGTTTTTATATAAATAATATCACAAACATTATTTCTATTTTTCAATATGCTCGTATTTCTTTGACACATATTCCCCAAACCTTTCTATATCATTGATTTTCATCCATCATGAATAAATAAAATTAGTTTTGTACCTCTCCAACATGAAAAAAGTTCTCTTTATATGATAGCCTCTTGTAACAACTTTTGTATATTATACAATTTTCACAAAAAAAATAAACTCTTCTAAAAAATATTATTTACTTTATAATAATGTTTTGAAACACATAGAAAGTTTTATTTTATCCTATAAATAAATAATTCTTTTTTAGATTTAATTTTTTATTACTTAAAAATTGTAGATATAACACCTTTGATTCTGAGTGATTCATCATTAACAAAATTCAATGTCCCCACTTTAAATTATTTGACATTATTCAAAACATTTAAGTATCTTGTAACATATGAATACCAAACACTATAAAAAAATATATGGCCACTATTATTTTCTATCTTTGAGAGATGTTTCTATAAAAATACCTTATTATATTCCTTTTTCGCTCTTCTTGTCTGGATTTTTAGAATTTTTATGAAAAAAAAAATTTTTTCTAGAAACAAAACAAGATATAATTTTTCATGATTTATATGACATTATCACCTTTCATAAAGAGTTTCCAAGGTTTGGAATCTATTTTCAATCCTCATACCAATTTTATCATTGTTCCTTCTTAGAGTGGATAGAATCCCCCTTAGAAATTATTTCTAGTTTTTCATGTAATTATAGTAGTTTTATTGATTAAACTAATATATATTTTATTTATAGCTAAATCAACCACAATACCAATAGTTTCTATAGAATGGATATTTTACTCTGTGACTTTTATACTTCATTGTGCTCTAAAAATTGTTTTTTAAACATACTTACATTCAACATTACGATAATTTAGAGCCCCAAAAGTTCTGATATCTTTATAATTTTTCTTATTCATCATTAATTTGTTCCAATCTTGAAAGGAATCGCTAATAGTAAAAAAATTGATCCAAACTATGAAATTTGTGAAACATATGAATTTTTAAATTTTGTTGGTTTTAGATACATACATGGTTATCATAAACTTATTAATCTCATAAAAATATTTATTTTACTTTTCATCTATTTAAGATAAATTTATTTATTTTACATAGGTGCGCACTTCTCAAAAAATTCACCATTTCTAGAAAGAGAGTTTTTGAAAATTGTAACTCTGTGCTTAGTTTTAGAGAAATATTTTTGAAAAATTTCTAACTCTTAATCCTAAAATATTATCATTACTACAATATATTGATTTAGATTATTTTATTTTTCAAGATATTTCATCAAATTATCAATATAATCTAGTAATATATATTTTTCATCAAGAAAATATTCATAGTAAATTTTATAGAACATTCATTTTTTTAGTTTCTTTATTTCACATTGAGTTTTTAAAATATTTTGGATACATTATTTTATCTCTAATTTCAAATATTATTTTAACACATTCTCTTCATAAGAACTTATTATTTTATGACCAATAAACCAATAATCATTTAGCATTACTATAAATGTTTTTTCTATAGAAACACCAGTGAATTTTTTTTGTTTTAACGTCAATGTAATCATCTTCGTTATCCTTATGTAAAAAAATATCTTTCTGGATTTGGAAAACATTTTATAGATTCTATTAGAAAAATTATTATATTTGTAAACAAGTTTCCAAATTTATATTAATAACTTTATTCCATATTCATCATTTATTCTAGGTACATTTATATAAAAATTACCAATATAACCATATCCAAATAATTATAGTGGTAACTTTTTTTTATGTTCATGTGCCTTTTTTCACATTTTTAGCAAACAAAGAAAAAAAATTATCCAAATTGTTACTAACCTTATCTCTAGTGATAGAGTCACCAACTTCTTCATCTTTAATAATTTTATTATTTTTTCCTTTCTTCGTAGTATTGAATGAAATTTCATAATCAAATTTTTGTTTTCATGTCATAAAATTTTCTCTTATCATTCCATACATATTGAGAGTGATAAGTAAGTCACCTAAAGATATAGTTTATGAATCTCTATCTTCCCAATGTGAAACAATGTAATCAAAATTTTCTAAAATAATTCATAAGATCTTCTTAATGATAATTAAATCTCTATGATTTTTACCAAGATATATTATGGTTCAAAAAATTTCATTCACCCTAATTAAGAATTCTCCAACAGATTCATAGTCACCCATTTTCAGTATTAATACTTTAGCCCCTAGATCTGTAACATTTCCTTCCTCAACATTATATTTCCTTCAAATATGTTTCTCAAATATTCCCAAATACCTTTACATGTTAAAACTACATTTACAATAATATATTTACTTTCACATAGTGAAGAATTTAATTAACTTTTATACCTTGGATAATTCTATATATTTTAATTACTATAAACTATAAGGGGAATATTATTTGTACAGTGTGAAAATATATATGTATTAGCCACAAAAACATCATAACCATAGACATAAAATGTGGGAAAATTCTATTTTTCCATACATAGTATTTCTTTCCATTGGAAATTGGAATACTCTTACTCTTCACATAATTTAAATTATCGATAGAAACATCTATTCAAAATTTATCAAAGTGTAAATGAAGTTAAAATTACCTCTTATTCCATATAAAAAAGGCCTACTTAGGATCAATGAAATCACTGAGAGGGTGAGGGTGTGAATTAGTGATAGAATTATATTTTATTTTGTCTTCATTATGAAAAAAAATTCACCTCATGCTAAAAATTTATCACTTCTCTAAAAAAAATAATTCAGACACATACATAGGACATTGAGAATTTATAATGTTCAATACTACACAAGAGTATCTAGTCCTTAGTATATATTGTAAATAATCCAATACAATAGTATCGACTCTAAAATAATCCTTTTTTAGGTATGATAATGAAGAAATGTTCATTAAATGGTAAAGAACTATGATTAAAAACTAGTTTATATTATTATTTTAGAAAAATGTATGTAAATAATATTTTGTAATATTTTTTGAATGTATCACCAAATTGATTCATAAAATTTTCAAATTTCTACTTCAATAAAAATCACTTGTTCTACTGTTTAATAATAGTTATTTAAATTCTTACCTAGCACCATGTAAGAAATTATTCTCTAAAATTTGTACAAAAAACTATTAGATATCTCTTTTTGATTCCTCTGTCCATTTCATCTATCCAAAAATGTATCTATTTCGAAATTATTCTTTCTAGTTTTTTTAAAGTAAACCAAAATCCCACTCTTTACCACTACTAAAATAAGTCATATTTTTTTGTATACTCATGTCCATATAATGACATCTTTTTTATATTCCATCCTCTAAACCTTGAGAGGAAATATCACTATTTTTATACAAATGTCTTCTTCACCTTAACCAAAAGACTCCTTGGTTGAAAATAATTTTCTCAAAACTCTAAACAACATATGATCATTTGATGATATTGAACTATTCTTCTATCTATAAATTTCACTAACAGATTATTATGTATGTAAACCTTCCTCCATATGTTCTACCATATAACTCTATTCAAAACCAAAACTCTAGTGATCTCAATTTTTGTACACTTGAACAATCCCTATGTACATTGTAATTGGACCCCATTATATTGGTGTTCTCAAAATGGAAAAGGAAGGAACTTATATTTATTTCCCCTCTCAATGAATATTTTTAATTCAAATCTTACTATCAAGTCAATTAATCTAATTACTTGTTGAATAGTCTATGATATTTTAAAACCTTCAACAAAACATCAAAACTACATTCTTATTCATATTTATTTTCACCATAAAAAATTTTCCTGTTGGAAAAATTAGTTAATATTTATATAATTTATTTTTTACTATTATTTTTTTGATAATGTGTTTTTTATCTTATTATCCTAGAAAACAAAGTCTGGTAATAAAATTAAGCTCATTTATCTTTTAAAACTTATTCAAACATACTATATTCTATCCTATACTTAAAATATAATCATAAAAAATATTTTTTTGAATTCTTATTTAATAAAATTGATTGTCTCAATTTTATGATTTTAAGGAAATTCAATATCTCCCCAACATATTGACTAAAACCTAGTACGATTTTATCTTAATGAAAAACCAAACATTATTTCATGAACTCATAATTTCTATAAAATCTTTGTCTGATGACATTGATTCAATTGAACATTATCTAATTCATTATTCAGTAATTTCCATTCTTCAAAATCATTGTAAATTATTTAAACTTCACAGATTCTCAAATTTATTAGACTGTTATACATATCACTCCTTATCCAACACTCTATCAGTTTTTTTCTAAATATATTTCACACAAGTTCAATGAGAAAATATTTGTATTCTGAAACAATATTCTCACATTCTAAAAAAATATTTGATCATGAGTTTTTAGAACACTCATTATGTTGATAATGATATAGTAGAAAAGAATCATTACATACTCTATCTGAAACCATGTTCCTAAAATTCATGCATCTGAAATTATATGTATAAAAATATGTGTCTGAAAATATTGTGAAAAAATAGAATCACCTTCTTATAAAAAAACTAACATGATGTCTTCTATCACATTAGGACAAGTGATATCTTAATAGCATATAATTATTTATTTTCAAACATATCATTAGATATTATTTGTTTGGTATTCCTCCATAGTCCATCTGATAAAATGAATTCCAAAAAATATGACTATACAAACGTAAACATAGAGACAAACATTTATAGTAGAGAACATTAATCAATGGAATTTCTTAAGAATGATGGGTCCAGTCATCTTTTTTTTAAAACTCTATATGATATCTAGGTTTTTGAATGTAATGTGTTTTTATGCAGAAAATCAAAAACACCCATTTAGCATCAAACAACCATCAACCAAGAAACCTACATCCAACTTGGTCCCAATAGAAATAAAACCTAATATCCCACTTTTCAAATTTTTTGGGAAGAATCATCTTGGAAATAGTCTGATGGAAACCAGGAGATGCTTTAAATATCAAACTGTGAGGCATCATGCTGATAATTAATGTGTGGAAATAATGAAACATTCAAATAAAGAAGAATAAAAGAATGTTAAAATCAACACTTAGCTAGACATGTATTGTTTCAACTACAAGGAACATGGGGACTGTGAATTAAATTTCCATAAGCAATGGTTTTTCTAATATAATCAATAAAAAATACCTCTAGTTTTTATTGAGAAAGTATGAGCATATTCTATCACTACTTCTGAGGGGGATCTCAAAAATAATGAAGTTACATGTACACTAGTAATTCATTCAATAGTATAGAATATACAATTTGAATATAAATATACACATTCATTCATATCATTCTATAATAGTATAACTATTCAAACCCCACCATAAGTATTAGTGATTGAGCTATCTCTAAGATTAGAAAATAGAGCGATGGTTTCATCCCAATTATATAAATCCCCTAATCAATTTTTGTGGATTCAATCTTCCCAAAAATATCATCTTACTTAATTTAGTTGTGTTTTATGTTAAATTGGGAATCAATTGTATATCATTCTATAAATCCAATATTAACTATCGATGGAGGGAGATCACTATCCACATCCCAATTCATCATCAAATTCAATGAATGTGTATAGATGAGTATGAATGTCCCCTAGAATCATGTATTTATGCACAGATTTTATTCCCTTATGTGAAATAATATCTATCTTAAATGATTGAGATAAGGGAAAGAATCACACTTAAAGACATGCCTTATGTGAGGGATTATACTTATGTTTTCCCTAGATTGTTTTATTTTCTTCCTCCTAGTTTAGAGATTAATTTTTTAATAAAACATATAAATATATATATAATCATATCCAAAACTCATTATATAATTTCCATCGTTTATTTGGAGGAAATGAAGAAGAAGTTATAAGGGATTTTGGAAGATGGTTTTAGATTCCTGAGTGCTTCACCAAGGGGTGTTTCTATCCTCCTCTTGAAGAAGAATGATGAGTAAATGTGCTACTTCATTTTTTATCATTAACTAAAAACCCATGAAAAAAATATATATTTACTCCCATTGATAAATGACATGTATAATCAATTACTTATAACCCATTATTTATCTATTAAGGAAATTCATTCAGGATATCACCAATTAATGGTGATAAAGGGATATAATACAAAAACACCATTCTGAACATTTTATGGAAACTATGAGTTTATATGATGCCTTTTGGACTCACTAATACTTCACCGTATTTATATACTTGATTAATAGAGTCCTTGGATATTAGATCAAAATGTATTTGTAAGTCTTTATAGATTATATTCTGATTTACTCAAAATAAAATGATAAGAATGATGAGCATTTGAATACTCTTTTAACATATTTGATAGTGGAGAATATATATTCCAATTATAGTAAATGAGTGTTCTGGATGAAGGATGTATCATTCTTAGGGAATTTGTAACCAAATAATGGAAATATATGGACCCTTCCATGAAAATGGAAATTAAAGACTAGACTAAAGTATAATCCTCAAAGGATATTTATATTTTCCTTACACTAGTTTGATATTAATGATTATGTTTTAAAAACATATCATGATTTTATAACTTTATAACCATGATAATAAAAAATTAATTAAAGATTTTATAGACAAGTGTTTGTGTGTTGAGCTTTAAGGTATTTAAAAATAGGCTTCTCGATGCATCTTTCCCAATGCATTCCTTTTCTGGGGAACATATAATGGTATGTAGTGATTCATTGAATAATGGATTCAGTACTATGATGGTGAAATAGGATAATTTGATATCCTAAACCATAATGAAGTTGAATGATCATGATCAAAACTGTCACACACATTACCTAGAGTTCTCCATAATGGTAATTTATTTCAAAAAGTTTCAACATTATCTCAATGGGTAGAAGTTTCAAGTATATATGATCCTTAAGAGCCTTAAATATATATTCACATAAAAGGATCGTAATATTCACTATAAAATATGGTTATATATGATCAAGTAATATGACTGATCAATCTATTTCTATCTTGGAAAAGATAGGACGGTGGAACAATATCTACATGAAAAATATTCGACAATTGTAACACTGTTGATAATTTAGAAGCATTGAATCTTCATAGAATTTCAATGCATGGACGTGGGAATAATGAAATAAGAAATATCATCATTTATTTCTCAAGTGATTTATCAACCATACCTTTTAGATATTATAATGGATTCTCAATGAGATTATGTATAAATTTAGAAGATGTTGAAAGCAATGATAAAATGGGATCCTTTGAGTTCAAAATTCTGGAAGGAGTTATATGGTTTTGGTCATGACTAAGTGTATAATAAAATATAGGGTTAAATAAATATATGTTGAATGATGAATATATTTTGACCTTCTCCATCCACCTAGAGAGAAGAATGATTTATTGAGTTTAATAATAGAACTATTTTTGGGAAAATTTGAAGAAATGGATCAGTTAATATACATTAAAGTTCCTTGTATGTGAGAAAGTGAAGGGTGAAAAGAAAAATGATAAGTAGATGATATATCCATTACCCATACCTATATAGAAATGGTTAAAAATCACTATGGACGTTTTAAACGGTATTCTAAAAACATTATGTGGAAAAAAATCCATATAGGTTGTGGTGTGTCATCTAAAAAACACTGCTCACATCATTTTTATTCTATTATACTTCTAACTCAATCATTATGAAATTTTATACATTAGAAAGGTGGTGAGTCTGCATGTAACACCGCTATCAATTGTATTTGATAGACATCCAATATTAAAGTCCATGTTCTAGAAGAGCAACCAACATGTTTTAAATACTGAGCTAAATATCATTACAACGTATCACCCCCAAACTGATGGTAAATCTGAGTAGGCCATTCAAACACCAGATTACATTTTGACAGAATTATTAATGGTAATCTAAGGATGACATGATCAACAAATTTCTCTGGTCAATATCTCATACAGTAATAGTTTCCAATAATGAATATGAATGGATCTATATTAATCTATTTGTGTGAAGATATATTTAAAACCATAATTTTGGAATGAAGTTATTAAAAATAAGTAATTAAGACTTGAAATGGTTGAGGAGATGGTATAATATTTCAAGACCATTAAACAACATAATAAAACTACCCATAGCTGATGGAAGATATATTCTAAAAATAATCATTGATAACTCACATTTTAGGTTAGGGTAAAATTTCTTCCCCACATATCTCCATGGAAGAGAATCATTAGATTTAGGAAGAAGGGAATTATAAAAAATATTTACATTATCCACTTTGAGATTCTTGATTGCATTGGAGCTATGGGATATCGACTACAACACCTAACAAACCTTTATCAAGTACACGATGTATTATATATATTAATCATGAAGAAATAAAAACCAAATCCCTTAAATGTTCTTAATTTTTAGGTCGTATAGATGGTAAATCATCTCTCTTATGAATTTATTCAATGATTATCTTGGACCATGGAGAAAAATTTCAACAAAACAAGACAAATCACCGCATAAAATTGATTTAACATAACTATAAATAATAAGAGGAAACATGGGAACTAGTGGGACAAACGAAATAGATGTACCCTCAAATATTTCCACCAAAGAATATAATATGAAAATTTTAGGTTGAAATTATTTAACGAGGGAATAATGTAACTCATCATGTTTTTAAAAAGGAAAACAATTCATGATATTATCTGTGTCATGCAACACAAAACCTATGCAAACCATGATTATTTTGGACCATTTTAACATAGATGTTAAATTCAAATGTGTAACACCTTGGCCCTACCTCATTGGATTGAGGAGGCAATGAGGGCTACTTGTCCTTAAGAAACATTCCCAAGACACCAAAGGCTGGCAATAAATGCTGAGGGCTTCAAGATCAAATTGGGGAATGATTTTTCCTTAAGAAAACACTAACCAAACCATCCATTAACAACCACTATATTATGCATGTCAATAAAACTTTCAAACATTAATTCCCAAAAGACAACCAAGTTTTTCCACCATACAAACCAAAACCAAAACAAAAACACCATATCAGAGTACTATACGGAAGACCAAACAACAAGCACCACATGCCATGATGCCACCACAGCTCTACACCAAGCTCCAAGCTCCAAGCTCCAACAAGACATCACAATGAACCACTAAAGGAGGATGATGAATTACCTTTGACCATGTCATAGTACACAACATCTGTAAAGAAACCACATGCCAAAGCAGTGGGTGAGTACAAAAACTCAGTAGGATTTCCCAAAATTACTTTCCTACACACTCCACTAGGATAAAACCATTAGTACATTTATATAAAATAGTTTATATAAAATAATCACAAGTGCTACCATTTCCATAAGCTAACCACACCCTTACCAAGCCATTTCATTCAAACCAAACCGCCAAGGGAAATCCAACCAAACATGTCACAAGCCATTTCATCATTTACACACTAGCACAAAAATATCTAACTTGAAAAGCAATGCACAACAAACAACCAAAATGGTGGGACTTCCACCCAACTTGTTCACCCATTCACACCAAAAGAACCAAAACGGTGGGACTTACACCCAACCCATTCTTCCATTCACAACTAGCAGTACTTTCCGACCACTACCATATGGTGGTTCTTCCGACCACTATCCATCACCTTTTATAGTGAGACTTCCCACCCACTTCCACACAACATTTCAACCAATCACAACCAAGCATATAAACCATCAAGGTCACAACAACATGAAATCAACCAATTCTATTTCATATAAATCCACTTAAATAAATCACCCATTTATTCGAAATCATTTTCCATGCCAAAAAACATTTCAATAAAACAACATCTCTATTGAAAACCATTTTTCATCAATCATTTTCCCAAATAAATTTTAACTACTCATTTTAAAATATCCATTTTAAAATCCATGACAATAACATTTCACCATGAAACCCCCTTTTCCAAAATATCCCAAAATGGATTTCCAACAAATTTCGCATAAAAAATGACAATTAAATTTCAGAACCATATTTAATTGTAACAAAGAACCACTAGTTCTAACCAAGCGGAGTCGAGAGAGAAGCCACCTACCTTTAGGGTTCCCAGGAAATCGACCCACAAGAAAATGCACCTCCAATCCGGAGAATGCACCACCGAAACCTCTCTAGATTCCTTCCATAACCATTACAAGACATAAAATTAACATACAAGGAAACCACAACCCTAGATCTACACACAACTAGTGTAGATCTAGAAAACTGAGAGAGAGGGAGATGTAGATCTAGAGGAAACCACAAAGAAATCAAGAGGAGAGACTTACCTGGGAGAAACCACCTTCAATCCACCAAGAAATCTCTTCGAATCGCTTCCAAAATGAGTGGGAGAGCCCATCCAACCCTTTAGAACCGAAAATCCCGAGTGAGGATCGAGTGGTAGGAAGTTTGGAGAGAAATGAGGCAAGCCCAAGTGAGCCTAGGTTTTAAAACCCTATTTTTAAGTGGTCGCACGGTTTGGAAAACTGTGTGCTAACCATGTGCATGCTATTTATTCAGAAGAAAGGGTCTGCATGGTTTCCTCGCACGGTTTTACAAACTATGCATAGGCCATGTGAAGCCTACTATCTCCCCTACATGGTTTCTTGGAGAATCCACACGGTTTCCACTAATCATGCTCAAACTGTGCTCCCTATACAAAACCTCCAAACTCATCCAAAACCATTCCAAACTCTCCCAACCTCTTCCCAACTCATCCCATGCACTTTAAACACATATCAATGCATAAAAAAGGCCACATACTTTAAACTGGGGGTACTAAATTCTCCCCAACATTGTACTTTCCGTCCTCAGAAAGTAGTGAACCCACCCTTTGCTGAAAGAGCTCGGGTCACTCCTCAACCATCTCTTTCTCCCGCTCCCAAGTCTCCTCTTGAATCTGACCATGTTTCAAAAAAATACAAACTAAACCAATGTTTTTACCACACAAGAATTTATATTTCATATCCATAACCTGACCTGGAACATGCACCAACGAAGCATCCGGTTCTAGCTCAACATGATCCCATCGAATCACATGGTTATGATTCTGCTGATACTTTTTCAGCTGCAACACATGAAACACATTGTGCACCACACTGAACCTAGTTGGAAAATCCAAATGATAAGCCACCTCACTAACCCACTAGATAATCTCAAAAGGTCCAATATACCTCAGAGATAACTTTCCCTGATTTCCAAACCGACGATTTCCTAACCTAGGAGAGATCCACATGAAAATACGATCACTCACCTCGAACGACAACGGTCATTGATGATGATCCGCATACGATTTCTGATGACTCTGAGCCATCTCTATTCTCTTCCTGGTTAATTTGATCTTCTTCGTAGTCTCCTGGACAAGGCTCAGTCCAACCATCGAGGACTCACCAGTTTCCACCCAACATAGTGGAGAACGACACGGCCGCCCATACAATACTTCAAACGGATCCATATGTATGGATGCCTAATAGATGTTATTATACAAAAACTCAACCAACAACAAGTGCTCCTCCCATGAGCCACCAAAATCCCTAACACAATCCCGCAACATATCCTCCAGATTTTGCATCGTCCTCTCGGATTGATCATCCATTTGAGGGTGATACGTCGTGCTCATATTCAACTATGTCCCAAGGGCTTGCTTTAAGGATTTTCAGAAATGAGATGTAAACCTCAGATATCTATCTGATACAATCTAAACTGGAACCCCATTCCTCTTTAACACCTCCATAATATAGATTTTGGGAAGATCCTCCACCATATGAGATTCACAAATTGGAATGAAATGGGCTGAATTCGTTAGCCGATCCACTATCACCCAAATGGCATCATGATTTCTGACCGATCTTGGGGGACCTGTGACAAAATCCATTGTTATTTTCTCCCACTTCAAAGTAGGGATTGGTAAAGACTGCAACATTCATGATGGCCTCTGATGCTCTGTCTTGACCTGCTGAAAAGTCAAGCATCTCGAAACAAACTCATTCAAACTTCTTTTCATGCCATCCCACCAGAACTGTGCTTTTAATGCTTTATACATTTTCTGAATTCCAGTATGAAAAGCCCACCTGGAATGATGATATGCCTTGAGAAGATCCTTCTGACAAGAAACTGGTACATCCATCTGATTATGAAAACCCAAAACTGAATCTTCATTCAGTTTCCAACCCTCAATGGTCTCCCCAGGCATTGAGTCTCGACCCCATGGTCACACACTCAGAATCAGATATTTGTGCCTCTATAACCAGGTCAACCAAGTCAGGAATCAAAAAAACCGGAAAGAAGACCGCTCTATCACTCTGGTCCTCACATTCCAACTGTATATCAGCTATAACCGACATGAACTACTACTAGTCTGATGCATGTTTCACCATCTGAGCATATAATTTTCTACTTAATGCATCCGCGACCAAATTTCCCTTCCCTGGTTTGTACATCATTTCAAAATCAACCATCTATAGATATTTCATCCATCTCTTTTTCCTCAAATTCAAATCCCTTTGTGATAAAAAATTCTTCAAACTCTTATGATCTGTATATACTGTGAATTTCTCACCGAAGAGATAATGATGCCACACTTTCAAAGCATGCACCACTGCTGCCAACTCCAAATCATGAGTTGGGTACTTCTTCTCATGCACCCCCAAATACCATGAGTCATACAAAACCACATGATTCCCTTGAATGAGAATGCACCCCAACCCTGATCCTGATGCATCGCAATACACCACATACCTTTTTCCTGGTTCTGGAAAAACCAAGATTAGTGCTGATGTAAGGTGACCCTTTATCTCTTCAAAACACTGTTCAAACTGTTCATTCAATTGGAATGGAACATTATTTCTTGTCAAATATATCATCGGAAAACCCAAACGTGAAAAATCACAAACAAAACGCTAATAATACCCAGCTAGACCAAGGAAACTCCGTATCTCAAACACATTATTTGGAGGTTTCCACGAGATAACAGCCTCTATCATTTCCAGATCCACTGAAACACCTCTTTTAGAAATCACATGGCCAAGAAAATGAACTTCCTGAATTGAAAAGTCACACTTTGACAATTTGGCATACAACCGCTGATCCCTCAAGATCCCCAGCATTGTCTCCAAGTGCTTCTCATGCTCCACCCTTGTTTTTGAATACACCAGAATATCATCTATAAACACCACCACAAGTGAATCCAGATTTCTCTAAAATATATGATTCATCAATTCCATAAACACCGTTGGCGCATTTGTTAGACCAAAGGGCATAACCACATATTCATAATGGCCATATCTACTTCTGAAATATGTTTTAGGAATATAGTCCTTCCTCACCCGCAATTGATGATATCCCGACCTCAGGTCGATCTTGTAGAACCGTTGGGCTCCCCACAACTAGTCAAAAAAATCATCAATTCATGGAAGTGGATATCTATTATTTATCATAACTTGGTTAAGTCTACGATAATCAACACATGGCCTCAAAGATCCATCCTTCTTTTTCACAAAAAACACTAGCACTGCCCCGGGAGACGTGCTAGGCCCGATAAACCCTATGTTTTCGAACTCTTACAACTAGACTTTTAATTCCCGCAATTTAGTAGGAGCCATCTGGTAATACGGATGTGAGATAGGACTGGTCCCTGGAAAAATATCAATCGTAAACTCCACTTCTCTTACGGGAGTTAACCCAGAGAATTCTTCAGGAAAAATATCCATGAATTGATCAACAATTGCTAGAAGAACACTCTGATCAACACCATCTATAGATTCCAACGATAACACCGCCAACTGATATGATAATGTGCCCACTGCTGGTGCCAACAAACTCATTGCACCCTGCCTTTTGTGCCTCTCTCCTCTAAAGAGATGTCTAATTCCATCATGTGTCTTAAAAGCCAATGTCTGCGCATTACAATTGATGTGCGCCTTAAATGCCACCAGCCAATCTATTCCCAAGATTACATCATACCCATCCATCTCAAGCACTGATAAATTCCAAGTTATCTCAACCTCACCCACAACAATACAACATTATCTACACAAGAGGGCTCGACACTCTCTTCGACCCAGAGGAGTTTGAAGTTTTAAAACTAAGGGCATAATTTCTACCCTTAAACCTAGAAAATCAACCACACGTGCAGTAATAAAAGAGTGTAAAGCACCCGTATCAAATAGAACTTGCATCAAGGTAGAATTTAAAAGAATATTACTTCACACCGTGGATGGTCTCGACTGATCATCCACCACAAATTGCTCAGTTCTGAACAACACTATTTTTTCCACACTGCTCTTTATTGCTTTTCTGAGTCGTCATGGTATTCCAAGAATCACCATGACCCACTTTACTCTACTGACGAGGGGTGTGCTGCAGTCCTCATCCCATCAAAGCATATGACATCTGTGATCCCTGATGAGTGTCACGTGCACCCAACCTTGGAGCATTCTGACAATAACATTGTAGATGCCCCATCTGCTTACAATTATGGCATGCTCGAGGTTGTTTCATATAATACCGCTTGATGTGGCTCATAGAACCACACTAAAAACATCCCGTCTTTCTCTGGGGCTTCATAGGAAGATTTAATGATCCTTCCATCGGATTATATTAGATATTCCCACCCTGGGAATAAGTTTCCCTCCTTCGCTTGAACCCAGTGTTAGAGTTCCAACTATTCCCCATGGGTACCACCATGCTTCCTCTGTGCGGAGTGCCCAACAAATCCCACTTAGCCACAAAGGCTCTATTCACCATCTCTGTGTAATCATTTATAAACAGCACCACTATCTTAGAAAGAATTTCTTACCTCAAACTAGATTCAAATATATGAGCTTTCAATAATGTACTACCCACCACCTCGGGTGCAAATATCACTAAGTTCATAAACTTAGCTGCATACTTTGTCACAAACATATGCTCTTGCTTTAGATTGAAGAAATTAGTCATGTGCTGAATTCTAAATGTATGTGGTTAGAATTGTTTATTAAACAATTCCTCAAAGCCTTCCCACATCATTCCCTATTCTGTTCTAGCTTGAACTGCTAACTCCCACCACTGAAGGGCAAGATCTTCCAACATATATGTGGCCAACTTCACTTTTAACTCTATCGGTGTTCTCAAGAACTCGATGATCTTGTTTATTCTATTCAACCATTCTTCTTCCCTTTCCGGCTCTGAATCACCCCTGAAGATGGGTGGATTATACTTTTGAAACTGAACCGCATGATCCACATGCCTTGCTTCATCCATTTTATTTCCACTTTCCACAGCTTGGAAAGCCTGCACTATTCTTTTCACTAACTGTTGGTTCACTTGAGGCTCAGGTGCAACCATGTTCTCATCGGCCACTTCCGGTTGGTCTCTACAACGCCTATCCGGTTCCATTTTTTTAAACAGAAAACAAACAACCATGAGTCTCACTTCTGTAGACATTATGAAATCCCATTTCAAATCACCTTACACCACACTATCACAACAAGGCTTTCCACCTTTCCACGTTTACCATGTTTCACCATTTTTAAAACCAGTCCATTTTCAAAATAAAAAATTTATTCACATTATAATTTCACATGTCTGCAAAATAATTTCTCAATTCATCCCATAAATCATTATGTCCAATAAAATATGCATCCTAATGGGAAGTCATCTCTATCATGCATTCCTTGTTCCTCTCATTTCCTACACCCACGACAATGAGATATCCAATGCCTATAAGTGTCTTGAAAACACTTATGTACCCCACTCCCTGGTAACTTGAATTTCAGCATAAAAGGGTTAGCTACATATTTTTATACTATACATTCCAAGTTCTGACATTCCTACACCTTGCTACCATCCTGACTCAAGGAATATACCACAAAAAATGTCAACACCAAAACCAATGATCAACACCAATGATCAAACAACTACTCTCACTTGAAAGCTAAGGACTGAACAAACTGATACCACTTGTAACACCTCGCCCCTACCTCATTGGCTTGAGAAGGAGGTGAGGGCTACCTGTCCTTAAGTGACGTTCTCAAGATGCCAAAGGCTGGAAATAAATGTCGAGGGCTTCGAGATCAAATTGGGGAACGATTTTCCCTTAAGAAAAAACCAACCAAGCCATCCATTAACAACCACTATATAATGCATTTCAATAAAACCTTCCAACATGAATTCTAAAAAGACATCCAAGTTGTTCCACCATACAACCCAAAACCAAAACAACAACACCATATCAAAGTACTATGTGGATGACCAAACAACAAGCATTATGTGCCATGATGCCACCACATCTCTACACGAAGCTACAATTTCCAAGCTCCACCAAGACATCACAATACATCACTAAAGGAGGATGAAGCCTTACCTTTTCCCATGTCACAGTACACAACATCTGCAAAGACACCATGTGCCAAAGTAGGGGGTGAATACTAAAACTCAATAGGATATCCCCAAATGACTTCCCTACGCACGCCACTAGGATAAAACCATTAGCACATTTATATAAAATAGTTCATATAAAATAATTACAAGTTCTACCATTTCCATAAGCCAACCACACCCTTACCAAGCCATTTCATGCAAACCAACCCACCAAAGGAAAGAGAACCAAACATGTCACAAGCCATTTCATCATTTACACACTAGCATAACAATTTCATACTTTCAAAGAAATTCACAACAAACAACCAAAACGGTGGGACTTCTACCCAACCCGTTCACCCATTCACACTAAAACAACCAAAACGGTGGGACTTCTACCCAACCCGTTCATCCATTCACAACTAGCGGTACTTCCCGACCACTACCATATGGTGGTTATTGTAGAGACCCAAAGCTTGATGTACATGGAAATTACATTACTTTTGTGGAATACTTAGTACATAAAAAAAACACACACACAAGGACCGTAATAGTTTAGT
Source organism: Viscum album (assembly GCA_963277665.1). Classification (NCBI taxonomy): domain Eukaryota; kingdom Viridiplantae; phylum Streptophyta; class Magnoliopsida; order Santalales; family Viscaceae; genus Viscum; species Viscum album. The sequence continues at coordinate 1,669,153,026 of OY728145.1, forward strand.
GTCTTTGGAAACTCGGAATATAATCTTCTAATCGTGGTGAAAGATCTTCAACATCTCCCATAAAGATCTTCCTTTTTTTACATAAAACCTTTATTTATATCCTGGGTAAAAAACATAAAAGGGTGAGCTCAAATGCTCAGTAAGGGTAAACAAAAGAAATATCATTCACATCATATTCATAAGAACATAACATTTGGGAAATATTAACCTACAAAAGAGAGCATAATTTCATAACATGGGATAAATCATAGTAGTGAAATGAAATCCCAATAATCATAACTTAAAACATGAAACATTGTGGAATACACACATAATCATAGAGAATCATTTCTTATTAGTCAAGACTCATTTCCAAGACTATCTTAGTGGACAAAGTCCATTTCTGAACCGAGTTACCCTCGTTTCAGTCTTGCTTCACTGAACCGGTATAACCTACCGTTCCAGGAATGTCTATCTCATGAGATATAAAATCTTTACCCAATGAATTTGAGGGAGATATAGGTCCCACCCATCTCATAATGACACCATTCTTATGTGTGCCACAAAATCAGAAAACCATACATCATATCATAACCCATGTAATAAAAATGGGAATCTTAAACATCGTGACATCATAAAACAATTCATATAAGATAAATGAATTCATAAAAATATAATTCCATCACAACATAATCAAATCAATGTAATAATAGGTATAAAAACAGAACCCTTTATTATCTTAGATTGAAAATAATTTTGATAAAACACTTGAACTCCATTCTTGAGGAAAATATCCTTTCTATTTCAAAAACACTTTTCCTTTCTTAACATGTCATACAATTCTAAACTAAAAGAAGTTGATTAAAAATAAACATGAAAAATTGTAAAGGAAGATTCTTGGAAATAATGTTTCAAAAATCCATTTATGCCTTATAAGTTAAAAAAACAATCTTTTTGTAATTTTGTCGGAAAAGTCAAAAAGTACCTCGTATGAAAAATGACAAAGGATTCCTTTCATATCTTTTACTAAAAACTCACCGAATGGTAAAATTGGATTTAAACAATTGTAGGTGGATGGTAATAATATTACATATAGAGGAAACATGTATGTGGATGATAAAATACACCCCAGTAAATACCAAAGTATAAACAATCTCAGATAAAAATGAGATTGTGATATTTCCCTTACCTTATGTCCGATATGCTTTGTACGTATCCGAACCTCCTTTATAATGATTTAAATAATGTCATTAACTTATTACAGAATCATATTCATTGTTATGATATCATATATGGTTCACTTATGACTTTATATTACCCGTTCGTTTGTAAATTCCATGTTAAAGAAGCGTTTTGGGTAAAATCGTTTCATTTATCGTAGGTGTTTGGACTTGTTGTTCTTGACATTATTATTACTTATATAATGATTTAATAACTTCCATAATATAAAATATGATTTATATATCATATATATTCAGTATATATATATATATGTAATATATAGATAAATGAAATGAAACACATCGTTCATGGAGATGGTAGTCCGTACGTACGCATGAACCTTGTTTTCCTTTCCTTATTGTCTTGAATGGAAGTAAGTAGATGACATATATATATATATATATAAATCCATTAGATTTACCATATCATATATTTCATTATTATTCATTATATATATACTTTATAATCATTCTGGAATGGTTAACAAGGATAATGAATCCCATCGCGTCGTGGAGACGGTAGTCCGTACGTACGCACGAGCGATGATATCGTTCCCATGGTCGTGGAATTGTTTTTAAGTGTATGTATACTATTTCAGTATCAATATCACTTTATAATAATAATATATAGTAACCCATTACACCATTATACCCATCCAATTAAGGTGGTGGTGGAAAATAGATTACACCATGGCGTGGAGACGGTATTCCGTACGTACACACGCGCGGTGATTTCCTTTTTCCATAGGATGGATAGGAGGTTAATTAGAGTTTTTTCATATTTATAATAACATATTAGTATATAAGAAATACTGATGTTATTACTTTATCATAAAACAACTGAAGAAGAAGAAGTTGAAGAAGAAATAAATTGAAAAAGATCGGTAATGGATATTACCTCTTTTTGACGCGCCTTCACTTAACCTCCACTTAAAGAACTAATGATGGTCTTTGAAGAAGACCAGGACCTCTATGATGATACTAGGTAAGTGGAGAAGAGATTTTGGCAGGGTTTGGACGAGCTTGAATGCTCAAATTGGTGTGAGGAGGAGAGGGAGGAGGTGCCCTTTTATAAGGGAGGAGAGGGGTACCTTTGGAATAACTATTATTTTATTATAAAGTCAAATTCGGTTTTAAATAGATCCAAATTGATTTATTTCGAAGATAAGGTGGGGATAGGTCTAAATCATCTCATACAATATAATTTAGACAAGTTTAGGTTCCTATATTAACCTTATCTTTTATTTTTAACTCTTAGTTAATTAGATTGACATTTACCATGTCACTTTGTATTTTTATATTATATAGTTAATAAACTTACGATATACATCCAAGAGACCCCCAAGTTTTGTTTTATTAATATATATAACCTTATCTAAGTCATTTGGCCGAACCATAGATTTTTAAGAATAAAATAACAATTAATAATATAATATTTGTTTTAAAAACTATTTTATGTCAATTTTGACACTATTCAATAGTTGATTTTTTTGAAACTCATAACAGAATTATTACTTCGACCAAAGTTAATTAAAATAATCCTAACATGTCATATTAACCATGAAAATTAGTTTAATTTATAAAAAGTCTCAAATTATACTTATTTAGGTATTTATAATATCAATTATGCCAGTATTTCTTTAATAAGATAATTACTGCATCATCTTTGTGTTATAAATAAATTAAATTATTTAATGTCTAAAAATTACAAATAAAATACCATTATGTAGGAAATATTTTTATATTTCTAATGAATATTTATAGTCTAATTTATCTTATGTATATCCCCATATTAGAAATTATTTACTTATTAAACTTTGATTTTAACTATTTTAACCCTTCTTTAAATAAATTAATAATAAATGTCCTAATCTAATCCAAGTGGGCCTAAATGGTCATATTTTTTTACTAAGGTTGTTTTTGGTCGAACTAAACTTGTCCAATAGAATTAGGACATGTGTTAGGATAATAATAATATCATTTTTACCCTTAATTTCCCTATTTACTTTTAACCGTGGTCAAAAAAAGTAAAAAGTTACTATTCACCAAAAATTATTTTCATCTCATTGAACCACATTTTACTTACTGAAATCAACCGTGTCTCTCATATTTTTTAAAATTCCACTCATAGAAGCGGTAAAATTATGTTTTATGAAAAATTCAGTTTTTTTAATTACCACTTAGTGGTTTCACTATTCATCAAAAAATGAAAGTTTCCAGAAAAATACCAAAAATTAGGCCTAAGCTATATTTGATATTATGAACTCAAAAATTATGTCTATTTTACCAAATTAAAAATATATTAGTTGCATTAATTAATTTAAAAATTAATTCCCGTCGTCAAAACAAATAGCGTGTTTTTAAAATATAATAACAATCAAAAGATTGACACTTGTTTATGTATGGTTTAAATGTAGAATTACATCCAATGACCAACATTGTATTAAATTGTAAAAATATATTATAAATATACTTTAAAACCTCTCAAATTAAAAATTTATCACTATTAATTATTTCGATTAAAAAAGTTGTTTTTAATTATAATTTAGTAATTTTCACTATTCATCAGAATATAAAAGTTATCCGAAAAGTACCAAAAGTTCACCTTAGGCTAAATTTGATACTCCGAATCCAAAAAAGAAAACCATTTTGAAAAATAAAATTTACAAAATTTCAAAAAGTGGTTATTACTATTCATAATGGCTAGTTTAAATAATATTTTAATAGCATATCGTTGTTTAGTGAAACTCGGTATTGCGTACTACACATGCTATCGAGGAAGGTCTCAATTGCGTGTAATGCAAGGCAAGTGAAGGATGTGTGTTGAGCAAGCTCCTTTTGGTGTAGCGTACAACACAAGACATTAATAAAATTAAAAGGAATTTTTTTTTAAAATCTCGGGCTGTTACATTCTACCCCCCTTAAAATGAATTTCGCCCTCGAAATTCGTCGGGGTTATAAATGGTTTACTACTAAAAAGTTTCTTTAATAGAAACCCACATCATAAAAAGGAATACCAAAACTTGGCTTTAAAAACTAAAGTAAGAAATGTAACGATTACCCAAATAAACTAATCACTGGGTTCCCACATAGGTGAAAATATGGATATGGAAGAGAAATATAACCATCATTTTCTGATGGAGAGTGGTAGAGAACATGGCTATGGAAAACCAGCAATCACAAAGCCATAAATTTGTGACGATCTAAGGTACCATCTGATTCATCAGATATAAGAGCACTAGGACAACATTTTTGGTTTTCAAGATCATTTCCCTAAAGTTGATGAAATTAGAAGAAATACTTTCATGATTTTGGTATAGTCTCACCGTTTGTCATTCTTTGGACAATTTCCACTTCATCTCTTAAATAAATGAAGTTGAATTTGTCATTCGTGATGTGTTAGCAGATCATGTGGTAGAATGATGGGTCATTCCATCTGTCTTAAACAAAAGGTTAGAAAAGTTATCAAAAAATACATAAGTCCATCTATAGTGAGATTAATAATATATGGTTCCTAAAATGGACTTATACTTCATATATCATACTGCTTAATATAATAAAACTAGTGTCTACTAAACAGGGTCTTCCTGTAGGCCAGTGGTAGGCGATAAAGGCCAGTCGCACTTCGGTTGTGGGTTCGATTCCCACAGCCTTGTCCGACGCGATGGGATGTCGCCCATCCTGCAGGTTGTCCTTTTTCTAAAACTACATTACTATAACATCACATAAATAATATCAAAAAAAGTTATATCCTTAAACAATACTAACTTATGGTTAACATAATTCATTCCAATCTTTAGGCTTATCTAAAATACTTCGGTCCAAGCTCATAGTATAAAGAAAATGATAACTTGAAATTTCGTCAACCAAGCATGTGAATACCATCATTTATCCCCCATATATCTTGTTAGTCACATTCCAATCATGTGAATACCTTAATGATGTATTCTCTTGAAAAATGAATACCCATTAAACCTTAGTGAAAACATGAATGATGTCAAAAGTTAACTCTTTCCACATACCAAAATCCAAAAATTCTATATACTCAAACCATGATATAACCTTCTCCTTATATTAGTCATGGGTTCATGAATAATATCAAACATTTAATTTTCTCCTTGTCCCTTCATTATGTGTATATCATCTACATTCCAAAAATATCTGAATAACCTTTCATGGATACTGGTAACATTAATCATACACTTTCAAAACTCAAGGAAAGACAACAGTGTAACAATCCTTAGATGTCTCTTTATTCCATAGTACCATGAGATTACTTATACAACATTACACATGATAAACATGTAATCATTCCACTACATTCTTAAACCATTGACCGAGCTTCAACAATTCTTTCATCTCACATATCATTTGTAGTCTCTTCATCATCATCCACATAAATACTACCCATACGACCATACTGATTCTCTTCATGAGACTTTCCCTTAGGGCATTGGTTTGCATAATGCTCGTACATTCCACATTTAAAACATTTAACCATTGTTGATGTCGTAGCAATACCATTATCCTCATCCCTGGTGTTAACTGAACCTTTTCCTTTGCACTTACTGGCTTTGTGTCCTTTTTTTCCACACCCAAAGCATCTTCTAGTTCCTTTGAAACATTCTCCTTGATGCCTCTTCCCACATGATTTACATGGGGTAAATTGAACTTTCTTTCCTCTATGATCATCATGAAACTCCATATTTCTCTTATTAGCCAAGTCAGGAAACTTACCAAATTTTACTTTATTGATCATATTATGAGATTGCTGATTCGGCATAATAATGATGTTTGGACTTCCAAATCCCATTTCATTTGGTTGCTCATGAAGAATATCATTCCATTGTCCATCATATCCTCCATTATCGTGAATCATCTTGTTTCCAGCCATTTTTTATAACCCAAAAATAATAGTGTGAGAGGCAAAAATCATAATAAAGGGGGAGTAACTTCAATATCTAACATCTTTAGTTTAATCTAATATCGTTACCATAGTTCTGGGACTATATCCTATACGTATACTTATCCTTAGGGACATCCCTAGACATACCTTAGAAATATCTCTAGGGATCTTAGTAACGTTTTTGCATCCTAGTTTCCAAAGGTTGACTAAACGTTTCCTCTGATACCAATTGTAGAGACCCGAAGATTGACGTACATGGACATTACATTACTTTTGCGGAATACTTAGTACATAACAAAAACACACACACAAGGACCATAATAGTTTAGTGTCTTTGGAAACTCAGAATATAATCTTCTAATCTTGGTGAAAGATCTTCAACATCTCCCACAAATATCTTCCTTTTTTTACTAAAAACCTTTCTTTATATCCTAGGGAAAAAACATAAAAGGGTGAGCTCAAATGCTCAGTAAGGGTAAACAAAAGAAATATCATTCACATCATATTCATAAGAACATAACATTTTTGAAATCTTAACCTGCAAAAGAGAGCATAATTTCATAACATGGGATAAATCATAGTAGTGAAATGAAATTCCAATAATCATAACTTAAAACATGAAACTTTCTGGAATACACACATAATCATAGTGAATAATTTCTTATTAGTCAAGACTCATTTCCAAGACTATCTTAGTGGACAAAGTCCATTTCTGAACTGAGTTACCCTCATTTCAGTCCTGCTTCACTGAACCGGTATAACCTACCATTCCAGCCATGTCTATCTCATGAGATATAAAATCCTTACGCAATGCATTAGAGGGAGATATAGGTCCCACCCATCTCATAATGATACCATTCATATGTGTGCCACAAAATTAGAAAACTATACATCATAGCATAACCCATGTAATAAAAATGGGAATCTTAAACATCGTGAAATCATAAAAAATTCATATAAGATAAAGGAATTCATAAAAATATAATTCCATCACAACATAATCAAATCAATGTAATAATAGGGATAAAAACAGAACCCTTTATTATCTTATATGGAAAATAATTTTGATAAAACACTTGAACTCCATTCTTGAGGAAAATATCCTTTCTATTTCAAAAACACTTTTCCTTTCTTAACATGTCATACAATTCTAAACTAAAAGAAGTTGATTAAAAATAAACTTGAAAATTTGTAAAGGAATCTTCTTGGAAATAATTTTTTAAAATTCCATTTATTCCATATAAGTTAAAAAAACATTCTTTTCGTACTTTTGTCAGAAAAGTCAAAAAGTACCTCGTATGAAAAACGACAAAAGATTCCTTTCATATCTTTTACTAAAAACTCACCAATGGGTAAAATTGGATTTAAACAATTGTAGGTGGATGGAAATAATATTACCTATTGAGGAAACATGGATGTGGATGATAAAATACACCCTAGTAAATACCAAAATATAAACAATCTCCGATAAAAATGAGATTGTGATATTTCCCTTACCTTATGTCTGATATGATTTGTACATATCTGAACCTCCTGTATAATGATTTAAATAATGTCATTAACTTACTACAGAATCATATGCATTGTTATGATATCATATATTGTTCACTTATGACTTTATATTACCCGTTCTTTTGTAAATTCCATGTTAAAGAAGCGTTTTGGGTAAAATCGTTTCATTTATCGTAGGTGTTTGGACTTGTTGTTCTTGACATTATTATTACTTATATCATGATTTACTTACTTCTAGAATATAAAATATGATTTATATATCATATATATTCAGTATATATATATATTTATAATAGATAGATAAATGAAATCAAACACACCGTTCATGGAGACGGTAGTCCGTACGTACGCATGAACGATGTTTTCCTTTCCTTATTGTCTTGAATGGAAGTAAGTAGATGACATATATATATATACATAAATCCAGTAGATTAAACATGTCATATATTTCATTATTATTCATTATATATACTTTATAATCATTTTGGAATGGTTAACATGGATAATAAATCTCATCGCATCGTGGAGATGGTAGTTCGTATGTACGCACGAGCGATGATATCGTTCCCATGGTCGTGGAATTGTTTTGAAGTGTATGTATACTATTTCAGTATCAATATCAATTTAAAATAATCATATATAGTTACTCATTACACCATTATACCCATCCAATTAAGGTGGTGGCGTAAAATAGATTACACCACGGCGTGGAGACGGTATTCCGTACGTACGCACGCGCGGTGATTTCCTTTTTCCGTAGGATGGATAGAAGGTTAATTAGAGTTGTTTAATATTTATAATAACATATCAGTATATAATAAATACTTATTTTATTACTTTATCATGAAACAACTAAAGAAGATGAAGTTGAAGAAGAAAGAAATTGAAAAAGATCGGTAATGGATATTACCTCTTTTTGACGTTCCTTTACTTAACCTCCACTTAAAGAACTAAGGATGGTCTTTGAAGAATACCAGGACCTCTAGGATGATACTAGGGAAGTGGAGAAGAGATTTTGTCAGGGGTTGGACGAGCTTGAATGCTCAAATTGGTGTGAGGAGGAGAGGGAGGAGGTTCCCTTTTATAAGGGAGGAGAGGGGTACCTTTGGAATAACTATTAATTTATTATAAAGTCAAATTCGGTTTTAAATAGCTCCAAATTGATTTATTTAGAAGATAAGGAGGGGATGGATCGATATCCTCTCATCCAAAAGAATTTAGACAATTTTAGGTTCCTATATTAACCTTATCTTTTAGTTTTAACTCTTAGTTAATTAGATTGACATTTACCATGTCACTTTGTATTTTTATATTATATAGTTAATAAACTTACCATATACATCCAAGCGACCCCCAAGTTGTGTTTTATTAATATATATAACCTTATATAAGTCATTTGGCAGAACCTTAGATTTTTAGGAATAAAATAACTATTAATAATATAATATTTGTTTTAAAAGCTATTTTATGTCAATTTTGACACTATTCAATAGTTGATTTTTTTATACTCATAACAGAATTATTACTTCGACCAAAGTTAATTAACTTAATCCTAACATGTCATATTAACCTAGAAAAGTAGTTTAATTCATAAAAAGTCTCAAATTATACTTATTTAGGTATTTATAATATCAATTATGTCAGTATTTCATTAATAAGATAATTACTGCATCATCTTTGTGTTATAAATAAATTAAATTATTTATTGTCTAAAAATTAAAAATAAAATAACATTATGTAGGAAAGCGTTTTATCTTTCTAATTAATATTTATAGTCGAATTTATCTTATGTATAACCCCATATTAAAAATTATTTACTTATTAAACATTGATTTTAACTATTTTAACCCTTCTTTAAATAAATTAATAATAAATGTCCTAATCTAATCCAAGTGGGCCTAAATGGTCATATTTTATTCCTAAGGTTGTTTTTGGTCGAATTAAACTTGTCCAATATAATTAGCACATGTGTTAGGATAATAATAATATCATTTTTACCCTTAATTACCCTATTTAATTTTAACCGTGGTCAAAAAAAGTAAAAAGTTACTATTCACCAAAAATTATTTTCATCTCATTGAACCACATTTTACTTACTGACATCAACCATGTCTCTCGGATTTTTTGAAATTCCACTCACAGAAGCGGTAAAATTATGTTTTATGAAAAATTCAGTTTTCTTAATTACCACTTAGTGGTTTCACTATTCATCAAAAAATGAAAGTTTCCAGAAAAATTCCAAAAATTAGGCCTAAGCTATATTTGATATTATGAACTCAAAAATGATGTCTATTTTACCAAATTCAAAACATATTAGTTGCATTAATTAATTTAAAAATTAATCCCCGTCATCAAAACAAATAGCGTGTTTTTAAGAGATAATAACCATCAAAAGATTGACACTTGTTTATGTTTGGTTTAAATGTAGAATTACATCCAATGACCAACATTGTATTAAATTGTAAAAATATATTCTAAATATACTTTAAAACCACTCAAAATTAATAATTTATCACTATTAATTATTTCGATTGAAAAAGTTGTTTTTAATTATAATTTAGTAATTTTCACTATTCATCAGAATATGAAAGTTATCCTAAAAGTACCAAAATTTCACCTTAGGCTAAATTCGATACTCCGAATCCAAAAATGAAGACCATTTTGAAAAATAAAATTTAAAAAATTTCAAAAAGTGGTTATTACTATTCATAGCGGCTAGTTTTAATAATATTTTAATTGCATATCTTTGTTTAGTGAAACTCGGTATTGCGTACTACACACGCTATCGAGGAAGGTCGTGATTGTGTGTAATGCAAGGCAAGTCAAGGATGTGTGTTGAGCAAGCTCCTTTTGGTGTAGCGTACAACACAAGACATTAATGAAATTAAAAATAATATTTTTTTTAAAAAAAAAACCGGGCTGTTACAGTTCTTCTGACCAATATCCATCACCTTTTATAGTGAGACTTCCCACCCATTTCCACACAACATTTCAACTAATCACAACCAAGAATATAACCCATCAAGGTCACAAAAACATGAAATCAACCAATTCCATTGCATATAAATCCACTTAAATAAATCACCCATTTATTAAAAATTATTTTCCATGCCTAACAAAATTTCAATAAAACAACATCTCTATTGAAAACCATTTTTCATCAATTGTTTTCCCAAATCAATCTCAACAACCCATTTTAAAATCTCTATTTTAAAATTCATAACAATAGCATTTCACTATGAAACCCCCTTTTTCCTGAAAGTCCCCAAATGGATTTCCAACCAATTTCCCATAACAAATCACATTTAATTTTTCGAACCACATTTAATTGTAATAAAGAACCACTAGTTCTTACCAAGTGGAGTCAAGAGAGAAGCCACCTACCTTTAGGGTTCCCGATAAATCGACCCACAATCAAACGCACCTCCAATCCGGTGAACGCACCAACGAAACCTCTCTAGATCCCCTTCCCTAACCATCACAAGCCTTAAAATTAACATCCAAGGCAACTACAACCCTAGATCTACACACAATGAGTGTGGATCTAGAAAACCAAGAGAGAGGGAGATGTAGATCTAGAGGAAACCACAAAGAAATCAAGAGGAGAGACTTACCCTGGAGAAACCACCTTCAATCCGCCAAGAAACCTCTTCGAATCCCTTCCAAAACGAGTGGGACAGCCCCTCCAACCCTTGAGAACTAAAAATCCCAAGTAAGGCTCGAGTGGGAAGATGTTTTTAGTGGAATGAGGGAAGCCCGAGTGATCCTAGGGTTTTAAAAACCTATTTTTAAGTGGTCGCACGGTTATTCCGCATGGTTTGGAAAACCGTGCGCTAACCGTGCGCACGCTACTGCCTCAGGATCAAGGGTCTGCACGGCTGCCTTGCATGGTTTGGAAAACCGTGCACCGGCCGTGCGAAGCCTACTGTCTCCCCCTGCATGGTTTTTTGGAGAATCTGTATGGTTTCCACTAACAATTATCCCTATACAAAACCTTTAAACTCATCCAAAACCATTCCAAACTCTCCCAACCTCTTCCCAACTCATCCCATGCAATTTAAACACATAAAAATGTATAACAAATTCCACATACCTTAAACTGGGGGTACTACAAAAGGTATGAATAGTATTAAGTAAAATATTTAATATATATGTCCAAATTTATATAAATTTATTAATAATTCCCCTAAAATAATCAGTCAATTTTTTAATATCCATTTTATTCTTCAAAAAACAATGTTTCCTTTTAATAATATTATTTCTATTTGTTAGAAAATATTATAATTATTTTATTAAAATTTCAAAAAATTTATTTTATAAAATTAACATCAATTTTTATATCTTAATATAAAAACCATCTTATGGTTAATGTTTTGTATATTTATGAAATGTTTTACTTTTAAATGAATAATTAAAATTTATTATTTTTTTAACTCAGTCTTTTAGTTTCATTAAATTAATTAAATTAAAAGATACATTATATTTTGTATTGGATTTAAAATATAAGTATAAAGAATTATATTTAGAATAATAAAATTAATTTCATTAGATTCCTCAATTTTTATGATTTGGGAAAAACATTATTTTTTTCTTATAACCATGGTTTTCTGAAAACTATTTTTTAGTACATAAAGCCCATCCATTTTAATTTAATTAAAATAACCTCTGGTAAGAAAATATTTCAAAGAGTTTTATAAAAAATATATATAGTTGTATGGATTTAAATTCAAATGATAATTATTAACGGTCATATAGATAATGTAATATCTTCTTATGCTTGAAAAATATATTTCCTATAAAACAATTATTCAACACGTTTTGTGGGTTTAATATTAAATATTATTTTGACACTAATGAGAATTGAATTTGATAAAATATATTAAATAATTTGAATCATAATATCTAATATTATATAGTAATTTAAACATAATTTTGTTTTCATTGTGGATAATAAAATTAATAACAAAGTGTTATCACATAAATGTTAGAACCAATTTACCATGGTGTTGAACTAAATAGGTAAAGGAAGTAACATGTGTAAATAATGGTTATTTATTACTAGTGGGTTTTATTACCAACCATATCATGCCTAACCTCCATTATATAAATTTTTTTGATGCACTTTTCTTATGAGTGACTTGACATTATTTAATATTTTTTTGTATTTATAAAAAATCAACTCCCTATCACTTACAAAAGGGAAACTCTTGTCCTTTTATTTAAACACTTAAAACACTTTAATTTCAAAAAATTCCAACAAAAATTCCATCCTTAATTCGCTCACCACATAATAATTTCATTTTTTTTTTGTCAAAAAATAATCTAGGGAGGCTTTAGGAATACTCTGAAAGAGTTGTTCTGGAATAAGAGGTATCATTCTTAACCAACAATCATTGTTTTATTTCCTCTTAGACCTACATAAAATATTAAAAAATCATTCTGTAGACTAACATAAATATATAATATATATGTATATATTATTATGTTAATTTAATATCCTAAATTCATCTCTTCTTCTATCTAATGGGAAACAAAACCATCTTTCTTATGTTCAGCATACGTTCACCTCACAAACCAATGTAATTCATTTTCCATCATATCCTCAAATAGATGTTCATTATAATGAATTTAATGATTATATATTATATTAATGAAATTTTAATAATTAGTTAAAATTTTAACATTATATAACTTCTTACATTACTATCCATTAAAAGTGATAAAGGCGCATGTGTGTAAAGTAGATTATCTCCTCATCAAGAGATGTGATTATTTTTTTATTACTGCATCACATAGATTGTAAATAAAATTTTATTTAATGAAATAATATGAAATTTATTAAATAATTATTATTATTTAAATAAATAATTACACTTTACTTTTTCAGTCATGATCATTTAAATATGGAAACATTACTCATGTGTATGAATGATTTACTACCTTCATGATGGGAACACAACTCATTTTTCATAACTAACCTTCATGATGGGTTTTAAAGGTAAAATTTAAGTATAAACTTTAATATTATGCCCTTATTATTATTATTGATATGATTATATTATAATATATTTCACCATAGTCAACTTTATAATGAAATTTTAGACATAAAATATTAACATAATCAAAATGTTATACTTGAACAAAAATGATTAAGTGATTGAAAATATTATGATTATAAATAAAATACAAGGAACAATAAAATTGAAACTAAAAATACTAATAAAGAAAATAATTAATATAATTTTATAATTCAATAATATTAACAATTTATTTGACGAATCAGGATAGAGGTTATATATCTATCTAAACCACCCTTTCCATTGTGTTATAACCATTCTCTCTCTAACTCAATTTATCTCACTCATTAATGGTATTAGGTTCTTCTAAATTATGTGAATACCTCTCTCACTTATATACCCATATTTTTCACCCTACTTTTTACTGGGTTATATATTACTTAGAATCATTTTCCAAAATTCTATTTTTATGAAATTTCCTTTTATTATTATATAAGGGAAGATTAAGCACCTTTTTTTCATGGGAAACTATTATGTTGTTCATTATGATTGGTTTAATGTATATGGAACAAAAAACAATGATCATTTTTTTCATGAGGCGTCATGTATGGGATTTTAGAGTAAACCTAATCTATTATGAAATGTTTCCACCATTTAATATTGTTTAGGAATTCATCCTTGACTCATTATTATGTCATATTAAATAATATTACCAAATTTCGTATGTTGTCGGGATATTAAGTTACCATGTTATTTATGTTATGATTCCATACGATTAGACATGATTATTTTCTTTAATGATATCAATTTTTACTTTTGACTCATAACTTATGAAGCTTTATCATGTTTATTCCCTCATTGGAATTTTTTAGCTCACCCCTTTATTTTATGCATGTCCCTGACTATCCTATGAATTTAAGGAGCTCAAATGAATTTAATACCACATTATTGACAGTTAAATAATTATTTGATTTATTTTTTTGTTTTTATTTATTATGAACCCATTCTTCTAAAGAAATAATTCCTCATGCCCATTGGATTGTAATTAATGGTGGATTATGATAAAAATAACATGACAATATGTTTAAAATGATTTTTTATATATATATCTACCTTATTAGATTATAAATAGATGGAAAGGGATCACTTATTCAAAACCATTTACAAATTCATATTATTCTTGGGCTAATTAAATTGGTATCAAAGCATTTTTCAAGGAATCATTTGAAGAAGGTTTAATTATTTAGTATTTACTGAAAATTAGTTATTCTATTTTTATGTTGAGTTTAATATATATTTTTTGTTCATCGTGGATCATTAATTCAAGGATAAATGAGAAAATATTAATGTTTAATGGGAAAAACTTAAGATATGGGAAATTAAAATATTTTTATGCCTATTGTCCATTGTGTTGGATATGAAAAACTTGATAGAAATCGGTATGTTATTTTTTATTAAATTATATTTATTATAGAGATTGATAGAAAGAATATTTTGAATTTTTTTCAAGACTTTAACGTAATTCTATCATCAATTATAGAGAAAATATTAATTAAATATAAGATAATTTTGAAGAAAAAATATATTTGTAATAACATAGAAAACATTTATAAAAGAGATTTGATGGTCAAATAATCAAAAGTAAATATTGGTTGTCTAATTTTTAAATTCATATTAATGCATGATAATGAATATATTGATTAATTAATCATAAGAGTCAATTAAGTGATTTAAATAATTATATGTTTTGGTGAAAAGTTAATGAATCTATAGGTTTACATATTTTAATATTCATTATAACTAAAATATTTGATATAGAGGTATCCTCACATAAAGATTGGGATTCTATCAGACTTCTTTTGGGTGATATACTTATAATGTCAATTTATTATGAAATTAGTACATTAATTTTTTTCAGGAATAAGATTATGGTATATAAATAAATATTTTTTAAATTCATAGAAAAATGGATGAAATGAAAAGTTATTGTTAAACAATAATATGATCATGATGTCAAGAAAAATGTCAAAAATATTTTAAAAATAATACTTATATCAATTATTTAATGATTTTTTAGAATATTAAAAGTCATGTATCAATTAAATAATCCATTGATTTTAATAATTTTATAGATATTGTGATTTTTACTAAAAAATATCTAAAATTTTAAGAAGATGAATTTAGAATATACAAGGATCATTATAAAAGGGGTTCATCCATTAAAAACATCAAAATTCTATAATAAAAACATTATTTAGAGGTAATGGGTATTTTTTTACTAAAATATAGATGACATACTACTAATTTATGTTTACTGTTGATTTAGAAAGAGTGGTTGATGTGGATGTTAGGACTTCTGATGAAATTTTTAAAACATTTCTTATTGAAAAAGTGAGTCAAGAAGAGTTTACTAGTGATTAGATAACAAATGATGGTAGTAAATAAGAAGAAGAAATATATTTCATGGAAATGTTGTAAGTCAATTAATACCTTTTAAATTTTTCACAATTGGATATTTAGGTTTATAATTTAAAGAAATACATCCAATGTAACCACCCTAACCCTAGTATCCCAAAGTTGGTTTCTACATTATTACATTCGAATAAGATACAAGGTATCACATTCCAAATGACTGAACTGTTTATTAGTATTTTAGAACCAAATATATAAGTGATAAAAAAATTTAATTTTTAATAAAATAAATAGATATCATATTAATGGAAAACATTCCACATTCTTGAACTCATTTAACGAATTCACCATCATGTCCTAGGGAAAAGAAACAAGATAATGGTGAGATAAAATAGTCAATAAGGGTTATGTATAGTGGAAGTTTTCAATAACCAAAAACAAATAATTAATAAAAAATGGTAAATATCTAAACATACATTCCATTTAATTAATTACATGGAAATAATTATTAGATATGGAATAATCAATATGTCAATGTAAACATCTGAACAAAAAACGATTTAATTAATAAAATAATTATGAAATGATTCCCAAAATGATATAAATGATAAAGTCTGGTGGATAATAATAATAATAATTGGATTTCCAATTAATTAAAGGTGTAATTATTGGATTTTGTGATCCCATGAATCAGTATACATATACTGTTAAGAACTTTTACACGATAGTTTAAAAGTTTGGGTAAATATCTATTTAATTCTAGATTATTTATTCGACTCATGAAAATATATATTCATCAGGGGGATATACATTACTAGGCCCCACTGATCACTAAATTCCAAAATCATTCTTCATATAAGGAATAATTTATTTAATTTCTTAATTATGAGCCTTATCACTAAATATCTGTATTAAGTAATTAATATTGATTGTCAATATTTTCCTATATAACTAGATAAATTTAAAAATAAAAACCCCTATGTGTAAATGATATTTGGTTTAAAAAAATTCCATATCCATGAAATAAAGAATACAAACATTTCATATTAATTTAATTCCCAATGAAAAATTATCTCAATAAACTAATTGTATTAAGTGAAAGTTGATAATCAATAAATTAAATAATAAATTATAGTTGACAATCAATTTATTAGGAATTAAGGTAATTAAAATAAAATACTGAATAAATAGGTATTTATTTTAAATAAATCAATAATGTATTATATTACCACATAAAATTGAATAGGTTAATATTAAAAATACGACTCATTGAAATGTAAATTAAGACAAAATAATATACCACTGGGTAACATTCATGTACAATCCCATTTGATGAAATAATTAAAATTGAAACATAATATTCCATTTTTTTTGAAGTATTCATTATATAATATAATAATTATGAAATATGAAAAACATATAAAATTATTTATGTGGATAGTAATAAAATATTACTCAATAAAGATAAATTCAAGTAGAGACCCTTACTCATGCTTCATTTTGGTTGAACATGATTTAGACTCCTATATAAGGATTTTTAGGATGTTATTAAATTTTAAAAGAACCATATTATTATTTATACTATCATATATGATCCTTTCATAACATTGAACCACTTTTCTGTTAATATTATTTCTTTATTTTCATTATTCCATTTTTTAAATACCTTGTTTTTTCATTTGTGTCTTTTCATGAATATTTTGGTTATATTGAATAGGAAATATATTCATCATCCCCTGGATGATAATAATGTTATAAATATCACATTTATTCATTAGATACATTATTAAAACCATTCTTTAAAATTTCTCATAGAAAATGAATTGCATCGCTTCGTGGAGATGGTAAACCATATATACACATGAGTTGTGATATCATTTCATAATAGTTCATGTGGTAATGGACTGTGTAACATCACCAATATTTCAATGTTAACAAAACCTAATGTTTTTAATAAATTAAATTCGTTTTTTTGTAAATTTAATTTTTCAATAATGGTGTTTATTATTGCTTCACGAAAGGTTAAATGCCATGATTCACAGATCGGTATTTTCTATCAAAAAAAATAAATTCAGAAAAAGATTTATTATAGGATTAAGAGGTCTGTTGAACCTCAAGGTTGATTTAATAAATATATTAGATATATTTTATTCACTTGATTTTTTCTAAGACTATTAAATATATCTCAAACTGATTCAGATATCATAATTCTAAAACCAGTGTTAGGTTTGGTATGAGGGGTAAACCTGAGGCATCATATAACATTTATGTGTGTCGGTTTTTTATTAAAATCACCCATGAGGACAATTTATATAATATTTTTACTATATTTTTTCTTAAAAAATGGAATATCACATAAATGGTGTTTTTGATGAAAAATCGGAGACCCCTATTTGGTATAGAATGATGGTTTTACCCTAGGCACGACATATATTTTGTGTGCATCACTAATTTAATTACATAAGATGTATGGTTAATAATAATTAGTGTATAAATATTTTTTTGGGAATCTAAAATAATAATAATAATTAAATTATTGTTATTATTTTTTTGTTAAAAAACATACTCATGTAATTAATGATTGTGGCGCGGTTGAGATAATGAGTAAAGTAATAATGGTGATATTATTATTTTTTAAAAATAAATGTCGTTATATGATTAATAAATATATATTAATCTATTGTTGGTGTTTAATGAATGTTTTTAATGAAATTTTTATTGAGGTAATAATGGATAATAATTAATAATATTAAAAAAAATTATTATTATTATTATTAAATTTGAATTTAAGTTTGTGAGTGTATATATAATGTGAATATTTAAATGGGTTAATTATATATGTATATATATACATGTAGGGTTGTATATTTGTATCTATAGAACTACATATATACATATTACATGTATATATACTGGTTAAATGTATATGTAATGTGTATATATATGGGATTTATATATATATATATATACATATGTGAATATATATAGAAATAATTTGGATAAATACTTATATATATATATGAATAGAAAATATATTTATTGAGTGATTATATATATATATATATATATATTTAATACATTTTAATGATGTTTAAAAAATAAATTGGTTGTATATAGGGTTCCTAGGCGATGTTGCTTAGTAAAGGAGGATTTTTTTGTGTCTAAATCATGGATATAGATAAATTCAACTAATAAAGGATTTAATGATTTTTTTAAAAAATTCAAAAAATACATGATTAATAGGGAATGGGGGACGCTCCTAATGAGCCTAGGAGGAAAAAACATCGTGCATGTCACCCATAATTATTCTTATCTTAGGTATATTTTTATGTAATATCATTTATTTATTTTTTCTTCAAAATTTTATCCTTGATATCATCTCTGATCATTCTCAGACTGATGTTTCATCTGTGCTATTAGATTCATATCAACGAGTATAATTTTAGACCAAAATTATTTTTAAATGGTGAAGGTAAAGGTATCTTCATTGTGAAATTGAACTCAAATATCAAATTTTATCATAAAATCATTGTTACAACTATGGTTAGAAGTTACTTACCTTCTTGAGCTCTCATTTACACATGTTTCCTCAATAATTATTTATCTTGGTATTTCAATTTGTTGTGCTTTATTTTTATCAAATTTCGGTATGTGTAGTTGTAATACCAGTTGTGATATATTTTTTCCATGAGTAATATATATGAATCATGATGTCATGTTTGATTTTTTCCCTTGTTGTTATGATCTTATTATATAATCATGATGATGTGAGAAAGTTTCCTTATCTGTTTACTCTATGATATATATTACCATTTCTTTGGAGGTTGTGTTGGTACCCGGTAGACCATAATGTGGTTTAAATCGCTTTTTGGATGAGTGTGTGTGTGTATTTCTATGCCAATAATAATGTACCTAATGGAAAAAATGGGGAATTATATATTATAGTCCTAACCTGAGGTAGTACAATATGGGTATGATGGTCTGGTGGTCTAACCTAATGGACATGATGGTCTGGTGACCTAACTTGAGACATCGTAGAAACATGAATGATTGTGAGCATGACCTTTGAGATGAGATAGAATTTCAAACCTTCAAATGATCTACGAATTTATTTCTCAACATTGTTGAGATATGTACTCCCTCTGTATTATATGTCCATTCTCTTACTAAAACTCAAATATTGATTTCGAGCAGCAAGTTTTGGCCTATTTAGAGATATATTTTGGGTACCAAATGTTGGTATATTTTGAGATAGATTATGAGTGACATGTGGTGGTCCATTTAGATATTTATTATGACCTCCGTGTGATGGTTTACACTATGGTGGAGTTAAAGCACCACGTAATGGTCCATGATCCTTTATACATTTCATGATTATATTTTTGACATGGATCCAATGTAGGTATGGGTAGGGGTTTGGTGGTGGATTTTTTAGTGCACTAGTTCTCTGTTTTGGATTTTGTGTTTATGGTTTTCACAATTTTTATCTATATGGAGTAAACTTATTATACATCATTACACTAGATATGGATGCATTGGTGGTGTCCTACTGAGTTTTGTACTCACTCCCTTCATGGTAATTTTTATGTGCTTATAGATTTCATGATAGTCTATGAATATGGTAAGAGCCCCATAGTAGATGGATAAGAAATGTAACTAGTATGATATTGAGGAAAACATTGAAGGACCCCATGGTTTATTTTTTTATCTATTGTTTTGAACACTGGACATGATTTCCACTTTGGGAGCTTCTAATTATTATATGAAATATATTTTTTTGTCTCCACAAGTTTACTCTAATTATCTATTATTTATTTATTATTATTATAATCGATCCTATCAGATGATAATATGGGTATATTATACCCTATATTAAAATTAGATTTTATTCTAGTAAGTAGTATATTATGCACGGGGAAGTGAATATGGGGTCATGTGACCTTCCAGCTTAAACCTAGCTATTTGGGTTGTGATGTTACAAAATTTTATTAGAGGATTATGATTCAGTGATAATTTTTTATCCTATTAATGGGTTGGGATAGGTTATATGTAATGAACCTGAACTATATTAATTAAATTTCCCTTATTATAATTATTTCATATAGTATAAATATCAAAAAAAATCACACAGAAAACACAATACAGACTTTATAAATTAAGAATGAATGAAATAAAAGTATTTTTAAGAAATTAAGGAATCTAAACCAATAGAATAGTAACTTGATCATTGTAATAGTATTATGACTCTTAAGAATAGTAACCCCACAAGTAGAATAGTAACTGCACCTTTGATTTTACAATTAAAATTTAGGCATCTTATAAATGAAAATAATATATATGTATATAAATGTTTTAAAAATCATAAATTAAGTATTGGTAATTTTTTGAACCATAAATGATTATTTGAAAATTTATAATTAAGGTAATGATTTTAATTGAAATTTAATTTTCATTAAATAGACTCATAAGTTAATATTTTTTTCTTATTATAATATGATAATTTTATGAGACCTTAATTAATTTTTCAAATAGTTATAAAATTATTTTTAATTTTAAAATATGTATTTTCTAAATAAATATTTTTTTTTAATTAAAAATTAAATATACCATATTTAAAAAAATATTTTCATTAAATTCTCTCCATTTTTTAATTCTACATTTCTAAAAATGGTTAGTGTGATTATTTGGAAATTTTTTAAAATATTTGAATATTTTCTCAAGAGTGAAATATGACAATTTATGGTTTAAGATAAATACAAGAATTATTGCGTCATGGTTGATGTATGGATAATTTAATCATCATTAGTTCAAAATAATATGTACTAGTTACATTATTTGGTCACTATAATCATTACTATGCATAGTCTTGAGCCAGAATAATAAAAAAATGAATAAAATAATCAAAACACACCATCTCCTTTATTAAAAATACCTGCCATCACCACTTCTTCTCCTCATAAATAAAAATCCTTGAATATGGTCTAAATTCTTCTGAATCTTCTTCCTCATTCTCTCCACCACTTATATGGTCATGTTTAGTAATAAAATACCAAACTCAATTACCTCAAGGAGGTTCTCAATGAGACGTAATTCAAGAGGTAAAATCCCCTTTAGTTTTTATTTCCTCTCTTTTCATTTTCTTTTCATTTTCTCTCCTCACATTCCCTAATCTAAATGACATAATTAATCCATTATATTTTATATACTAGAAATTTATTGTTTTAATGTAACAAAAAATCATCATTTTACTTCCCCTTCCCTTTTGTTCCCAAAATTTAAACATCGTCTGTGATGTATTGATTTATTGCACTCCAGGAAAATGAGTTTTAAATTTCCATAACCTCCTACAAGGCAAGTCCTAAAACCATTTTGATAGTCAAATTAATTTTCTGAAACCTGTATATATAAATAATTGAAATTAATAAAAAATAGTCTTTGATGATGGAAAAATGCCAAAATAATCTAAATGGGTATCATTAACATTTTATCTAATAAATAATCCTCAAATATTAACGAATAATGATATATAAAACCATTTAATATATTAAAATTTCATTAATATCTTATAATTTTAATTATGGACTACTATTTTGATTTTACCTGATCTTCCATGCACATATATAAGTGAGCCGATCATGAAATCCAAATAAATGTACACTCTCGAACAATGAAATTTAATATTATAACTCATCATAAAGGCCATGAATGTGCATAATAAAATTATAATAAATCAAATAAATTTATAAAATGTTCTTAATTGATTAATTAATTTGATTATCATGAACATTAATATCAAGTGGCGAACATTTTCGGACATAAGGTAAGGTATTCTTAAGAAACCTCCATTTTTCCTTTGGGTTATGTTTTCCCTATTTAACCCAATTTAATTATTGTTAATATTTATATTATTCTTAGAAATTAAATGAATATTTTCAAAATTCATGTATCCGGATCAGTTTATCCTTCTTTAATTGGGAAATACATTTTTTTAATATGGTTCCCTTCTCAATTCTTCATGATAAGAAAGCTCGATTAAAGGGAATTTCCCAATATCTATCCCATTTTCAAGAGCCCTGCAGAATTTGTTTTAAGAAAAAATTATTATTATAAAATACTAATTTGATTAAGAATAACTATCTTGGTTCATGTCTTGATTTATAAAAACAATTATTCATTTCCTTTTTTAATGAATTTTTAAAATTTTCCCTTAAACCGCACTAATGTGGCTCATTTCTAATGTTTCTTAAATAATGTTTTAAAATGTTTTCAATTACATTGGAAGTAATTTATCATTAACTATGCCTATTTTTCATTATTAATTTCTATTAATTAATGAAATCAATTCTTTTATGGAATCCATTATGATATACACATTATTTATGCATTATGACATGATTACATACCCATTCCATTACATGGGTGACCATTATGTATATTCCTTTTTTACAATTATTCATGTGGTTTATATATTCATGAACATGATTTATCGGTGTTCACAAATATCACTATAATTCATTGGGTAATGTTTAGTCATATTATAGGATATGTTGGAACAAGTAATAAACTTGAATCCTTTGTAGGACTTTGTCTTCCACGTGAAATTGTTGAGGCAGTTAGCCTTGACTCATACTCCTCCTAGAAAAAAATTAATTGTAGTTATCCTTGAATCATGATTATTTTTTGTTTAATTTTGTTTCAACATTCCTATAATTCTATGATTACATGATCCATTATTATACTTGTTATAACTCATTATATGTATTCCTACCTTTTTTATGTCATCATGTTATACCTTATAACCCACATGTTGTGGTTTATTTAATTTTTATACCCTTATAAGGATTTTTAGCTCATCACAATGTTCATGAATTCCCATGGTTACCTTATTCAGTTTTAATATCTAAATGGAATTTAGGATCTCATTGTGCAGATTAAATAAAAGTTTTTTTATTTTGGTTTCATGATTTCCAATTTTGTACCAAATCTTCCAAATATATAAAATTTAAAATCATTGGTTCTATTTGATTGATAATTATTCTTATAGTCTTTTAATAATATGTGTAAAACGATAGAGTCGCTATAGGTAGTATTAGAGGAGAGTGTAGTTAAATTTTAAGATTAGGACAAGAGTAATTTATTACTTAACCTAGGGATAATTCTGTCAAAATGGATAACCAAGATTAAAACATGTGGAATCCTATGTTATGATATACATTCCATTTACAGGTTAATCCTTTTATGTTCAAATATTACTCTTCTATATTATTTTTGGCTATGTATTCAAGAACACCTAATTATAATTTTATTTTCTTAGTTATTGACTAGAAATGGGATAACATATTCTAATAATCATTTTGATGGTAAATATGATTATTTCTCTAATAAAATGGCCAATATAAAATTAATTTTTGTTCAAAACGTCATTATAGTACTTTCTCATATGGATCAAGTTATGAATAATAACATGAATCATGCATAACTCCCTCATTCTTCTAAAAGGTAGAATATTTTGGTTGAAACCTTCATATTTGAAACTCATATTATTATTAGTGGATATTATGATCCCCTCATCAAAGGATAATTTATTAACTCCATTTAGAATACATTATCTATCCTCTGGTGATTAGAAAAAGAAAACGTTGTGTTGGTAGTCTATGTTTTTGGGTATATTGATCAGTGGTGGAAAATGATCCATAATGTTTGATGATTTTTCCTTAAAATATTTAAATTCTATCTATTCCATTTCTTCTTCGTCCTTAGTATTTTGTATAAATAACCACAATTTTCCAGAATCTTCATTGAAATTATATACTACTATTAAAATATTTTCTATCTCAATTAATCATAATGTGATGAATATATTAAAGTAACTTAACCCATTTATAATCACCACTTGATTATTCATACCAGATAATGATTGGGGCTTCAATCACATGAAGTGATCCAACATAGCAGATTCATATTGTGTAACAATAGGTTTCCACTTTAATAGAAGTATATTTTTTATAACCTAATTATGATTATATAATATGGTCATAATCTTCTCTTTTACAATACTATCTATATTATCTTCCTTAGTGTGGAAATATATACAGTGTCTAGAAGAATTGATGACCTGTATTTTTTTAGGATCCATTTCTAAATAATGGAATATTCTTAATTTCTTCCAAAATTGTATAACTTAATTTCATAATTTATAATTCTAAATAAGGGGTAAAACTTGTGATAAATATAAATTTATTCATTTTTAATCATAGAATCTCAAACATGGTTTTTTTGGGGATATATTTATTTTCACATCCTTTATAATGTTTTCAAATGAAGATATGATTTAACATAGGAATATCCCCAAGTATTATCAAACAAGGTGTGTAGTGAATGCTATTTTTTGTGCCATGTAATTATAAATTCCATCCTAATGCACCTTATTCAATGATATAGCCCATGGGTACCTCTGTTCTAGAACCAAATCCAAATGTACTATATAGGCAGGGATGTATTTCTAGGAAAAACCAAAAAATTAAAAACATTACAAAAATATAGGATGTTGTGCTATACATATCCTCAAACTCTATAAAAGGTTAATGTACCCTAGTATATATTTTCCTAAATACAGTTCCAGGTATTTCTATTAAAATTCCCCTAAGACTAACTGTAACGACATTAACACCAGTAACCTAATGATGATGTATACTTGTTTACATCTATATAAGATACTAGGAATTGAATCCTTATGGACCAAAGATTTTATTATTATTTAAAAGAAATATATATACATGATATCCATTTTAAATTGGGAATAAAAATTAAAAAACATTGAAATGGGAAACGTTCAATATTTGTGAACTCATTGAATATATTTTTATTCATATCCTATGGAAAATAAACAAGATAAGGGTGATCTAGAATGATCTATAATAGTTACTTTTAAAATAACATATAATGGTTAAATAAGGAATAATAAATACTTAAAGGCTAGTAATTGAACACGCATTCCAAGTAATCAATAACTTGACTATCATGATTACGTATGGAATACTAAATAACTAAAAAAATCTTTCATTAAATTGTTAAATCAATATTTAAATGAATATAGATGTAATATCATTGTGTAAATTTCATTTATAATAATAATAACTCAATTATCAAGGAGTTGTGTTCTTAATTTTATAATGTCATGACATCAAAAATCCAGATACCTCTACTATCAAGACCTTTCACAAAAAAATTTAACAAAATGGGTAAAATACCATTTATTTATAGAATACTAATTCTACTATAGTGAATATTGATTCCTAAAGGGGTATTTATAACAAAAACACACCCATCACTATGATTATCAATCATTCATTAGATTTCAAATAATTGACTTAATTTATTAATAATGTTCTTTGTCACAAAATATTTTTATTGAGTAATAAATACAACTTTTTAAATATTTCACCAGATAATCAAATAATATTAAAAAAACATATGTAAAAATGATAAAATTTTTAGTAAAATATAATATCCACTACATAATAGATATGTATATTTAAGAGAAATGTAATTTCCAATGAAAAATGATCACAAAAAATTGATTGTGAGAAGATAATGTTTACAATCAAAAAAATAGTAAGAAATGATGGGTGACCATCGATTCATATAAAATATTTGTTTTTAAATAAAATAATTAATAAATATGTATTAATTATATATATAGGGGTAGTATATACACCACATGAAAATGAATTGGTTCATATTATTAAATATATCTCAAAGGACTGTAAATTGAGATAAAATCCCATACCACCATGTAACATTCATGTAAAATACCATTAAATAAAATAATCCAAATTTAAACTTAAAATACCATTATGTTTGATATATTAATTATATAATGTTAAAAATTGAAAATATGTACACCATAAAAAATTAATTAGGTCCACAACAATAAAATATTTCGTAGTAAAGGGAAATTGAGACATAATCCCTTACCTCATGATTCCTTATGGATTAATGTGTTTTAACCACATGTGTAATGGTTTTAAGAATTTCATTAATTTATATATGAATAAAATCCATATTTATAATATAATATATGATCCTATTATAGAATTTACCACTTTTTGTTAATATTATTTCACCAGTTTCACTGTTTCAGGAGCTAATTGCCTTATTTTTCATGTTTATTTTTACATGAATGTTACAATCATTTTTAATTGGGTATATATCCATCATATCTATAATTATAGTAATTTATATATATATATAATATTTTATCATTAAATATATTTTTAAAACTGTTCATGAGAATTTGACATAGAAAATTAATCTTATGGCTTTATGGAGATGGTAAGTCGTACGTATGCATGAAAGACAATATAATCTATTAATGGTTCTAAGGGTAATGAAGAGGGTAATATATTGATTTTATATAATGAATTTCATATAATAAATATCTCATATATAAATTAAATTTAACTTTATTACATTCCATGTAAATTCTAAGTGAAAAACGAATCACATTACTTTGTGACGAGGTAGTCTGTTGTACACAAAAACAACATTAACATATAATAAATAGTGGAGAATTTTTTAAGGAATATGTAATATTATAATTGTATTAGTATAATAATATCTTAACTATTATATATATATAGATAATAAATCCATCATTATATAATATCAGGAGATGTGGAGCTATAAAATTAGTAAAATCTGTTTGTGATGTGGTGGTCTTCCGTACGCAGGATCGATGATTTCGTTTCCCATTTAATAGAGGATGAGATTAATAAATATTTTTAAACCACCGTAATAACATCTATGTATATTTTAAATAATTATTTTATTAATATTTTGTTTTTAATTAATAATTTAAAGTTATAAATTAAAGAAAATGAAATAGAGTCATTAAGATGATTACCATCCCTTAGAGAATCCTTATTTGAATCACTATTTAAGGACAAAAGATTTGGTTTTTCTAGGAGACTAGAATCTATAAAATGGGGATAAGTATGTTGGGTAGCTACTTTGTTAGTTTTTTTTTCAAATGAATTTTGTGTTATGAATAAGTTAAAGTAGTGGGTGGAAATTTATATGTGGGGGAGAGGACTCACATGGAATTTTTTCTAATATAATAAAGAGTACCCACATCTTTAGCATGATAAAAAGATCGTAAAATGGGAAATTATAGAACCTTAAATGTGATAATGTTTATTTATATACATTCAATGGTTTTTAGAAATATTTTACTTAATTTTAACCCTTATCTTCTTAGTTTTTCCCATGTAAACTTGATTTCACATTAAATATAGTAATTAGTTTTTATAGTTTTACCTATTTTATGGTAAAAAATTTATTTGAAATTATTAGATAATGAAAAATAATATAATTCCAAATAGGTAGTCCATTTTTTCAAATTCAATTTGTTGTAGTGGCTAATTCAATTTAAAATAAACAAAAATATGTAATGAAAAAAGGGGATTCTAAAGTAACAACATTCAAATGTTTTAAAAATTTTCACATAAAAAATAATTATTAAATTAATTACAATGAAATAATTTAGTTTTATAAAGTTAATATTAAAATAATTTAAATTTTAAAAATATAGTTAAATAAAAAATTTCTTATAGTTTCATTAAATGGAAAAACGTTTTTTAATAAAAATTAGTATTTGTTTTCTAATCAACATAAAAATGAAACATTTTTTGGAAAATTTACAAATTTCATCCTAATATAATTTTGATATTTATATTAAAAAATGTAGTTATTTTTTGTTATAAATTTTCTTATATTTGTAAAAATTAATTTTAAATTTTGTGTGAAGTGCCGTACTAAACCACCTTTTATAAAAAGTATATTTTTTCAAAAACACTTTTCTTTTGCATTAAAATAGATATTATTTTTTATAATAAATAGATGAAAATTAAATTTATTTTCTACATGTGAAAAACATATATTTCTTTTAATTTACTATGACATTTTTATCGATACTATAATGATCATTTTCAAATAAAAATATTTTAATAGGGTATTTTGTTTCGTTTAAACTATGTATTGCGTATATTGGAAGATATAAAATAAATTAAATTTATTATAAATGGAAAAAATTGTAAATTATTGAGGTGTTAAATACAATCATGAGAAAAAAATGACACCTTATATAAGAAAATGGTTCAAAATTATTAATTTATAAAGATGAAAAAAGAAGATAATAATCTATGAGAATAAATTAGATCTTTATAGGGAATAAAAACCCCAAAAAGGTGAAGGATCATGAAGTTATTGAATTAAAATTTATGGAAGTGTAGATTCAATAGAATATGTTCAAATCCCACATTCATAATTCACATAAATATTTTTTAATAGTATGTAGAAAAAAAGTTTTCAAAATATTGATGATTCAAAGAATGATGAGGATAATGTAATTTAGAAAATTCCACATTCTATTGATGAAATGGTTTTTTACTATTTCCTTAACAAAATTTATTCAATAACAAATTTAGAGAAATTCATTTTTCAATAATGTAAGAAAATTATAAAAAATATAGAACTTATTTAAGGAAAATTGGAATGATAAATGTTTTAGAAATTATAATTATAATTTTCAAGAAATAATACTAGGTTGAATAAATTTTTTTATAGACTTTACAGTAATTTTTTTGTAAATTAAATTCATGAATAATGATCATGTGTTGGGACAATATTGAGAAACATATATTGGATAATAAGTATTTTTTAATGAAAAATATCCATTTTATAAGCACTGTTGGAATTGTGTAGGATTTAGGCTCATGGAAAAGTAAATTTGGTTTAATTAAAAAAAAATGAAACTATATTTTATTGAAGGTCTGTATAAGGTTTATTTGACAAACTCAAAGAAAAAAATGTTTTGAAAAAAAAAATTAAAATTCAACATTTAAAGTCAAACATGAGTTTCAATCCATAGAAGATGCTTTTGGAAGGTTGGAAAAAAAGTTTCACATTGGTAAAAATTCTCATTATCATAATTTCCAAACATGATATAGCTTTTAATAATAATAAAAAAGATGAATAAAAAATAATGGAAATCATAGTAATTAGTTGTTGAACTTACACTCAAAGTATCTAAAATAAAAAATTAATTGATTTTGGATAAATATTATTATTAAAATATGAAATGATATTTAAAAAAAATATAGATGTCTAAAAATTATATAAAGGACCGATGGGATTTTTTAATGATGGTACACTCAATATTGGTTCAAGAATCACTATAGAATACATATTAATGGAGAAAATACCTAAATTTATATATGGATGGAAACGAAACATACTAATTTTTTCTCAACATTTTATAGGTAACAGATAGATTTTTTATAATGATTGATTCTTGTTGATTAAGTTTAAGGATGGATTATTATTTAATAAAATAAATCAAACAAAGGAAAACTTATTTTTGGTTTTTATTGCTAAAAATTCATATTACATGAGTTTAGAGGAAAACTTAAATTATGTCTTCAATGTTGTAAATGCGAGGGAAAAATAATATGAATGAGATTATTAAGGAAATTTTTTTTCATGATGTTCTAATTTTAATGGGTTTATGAAATTTATTTTTTTTATAAAAATAGAAAAAATTGATAACTCTTTACATATGAATGTGGGGGTTTAAAAAATCTCATCCATTAGAACTTATTCATTGAGATGGTTGATGGCCTTTAAAGAAGAAATTTAAAAATAGTGAATAGTATTTTTTTTATTAGTTAATTCACTAATATTATATGAATTATAATTATAAATAATATTTATGAGGCCCTAAGTATGTTTATATTTTTTAGAGGGAGTATATAAAATGACTTTGGTTTCTACTTAATTATGTTAAAGAAAACCGATGGTAAAAAATAAAAAACATAAAAATATAAAGAATATATTTTAAATAATATTAATTATCCTAAATTTTATACATCATATATGAAAAAAATTCTTTTGTATAAAATAAAAAAATATTATTTTTGGGGAAATGGGAACAGACCATATTTGTTGAGAATAATATGTCTTAATTTTTTTGGGGTAAGTTATTAGCATAATGGTTCAAATTAAAAATCATTGTTTATATCAGCCTAGTTATAATGTGTCACTCTATGATATGCATAAAAATAACTCCATGATATTTAATTACTTAAGTTTATTTGGTAGACCTCATCATATCAATTTTAAATTTGAATACATAGATAAGTTTTATAAGAGAGTACTTAAATTTATTTTACATGTCTATCCTTTAAAAGAAAGTGGATATCCCTAATACAATAAAAACAAGTAATATTATAGAATATACTAATGTAAAAATGATATAACACAAAAAATTACATCACAAATAAAAAGAAATTTTCCTAAATTGATTATGAATAATTATAATTTATTGATAAATAGGATGAAGATTTTAAAATTAGTGGAAATTTAGATAAAGAATAAGTTATAGATAATTATTCAAAAATGTATAAAGATTAAGAGAATTCATTTTAAACTCATAAAATGTTGAAAAAGTATGTGTATGTCTAAAATATTATTATATTTTTAGGGGAATATATTTGAAATAAGATAACTTATAGGAAAACCTCGTATACCTCATTATTTACTAATTCTAATCCTAGAGATATGAAATAAAATTTAGAATATCAAGATTTAATTAATTATATAGATGAGGAATTAAATAATATTTTGAATAATATTATATTAAATTTGGTTCCCAAGTACTATAATAATATTTTTGTTTTCACAAATTGATAATTTCATAACAAATTAAATGAAAATGGAGAGATAATTAGAAAAAAAGATAATGATTGTTTTTAAAGACTACACAAATGTTGAAAAATTAATTTATATTAGAAATTTTAAAAAAATTATAGGCTTGAGACCATTTGTTTATTTTTCACTATCAACACATAAGTAAAACAAAATATCTCCAAAATGGATGTTTACACATCCATCATAATGGAAATTACAAAGATAAATTATATATTTAGTTACTTGAATGTTTATTTATCAGATAATATAAATGATCTGTTGAGAATATGAATATAATTGTGGACTGAATCAAGAAACAAAAGAATGTTAATCAAAGTGTCAGTTACTTTTTGAGGAACTACATATTAGTTTGGTGAGAGAGAAAATAAACCTCTACCTAAACTTTTAAAAATAGATATATTTAATTTTCATACTCTATGATGATGTTATCATTATGAATTTAAATAAAGAATGATTTTAGGATGAAATTTCATTATAAATGATTAAAATTATAATGATTTATAATATCAGAGATGGGACATATTTATTAGGATTTTAAATTTATTAAAAGTAGGATCATATATTTATCTCATTAAAGGAATGTGTTTTAGAAAACATTAAGATGTTTAGTGTAAGACATTCAAAGAATAAACATTAAAAAATTTTACTAGGAAACAATATTTCAAGGGATAAATATAGAAAATAAGTTTATTCAAGTGATTTAAAAAAATATTTTCCATTTATATTTCTTGAATTTATTAAAAATATATTTAGTTGTGGTTTTTACATTAAGTGATATATATCAAAGTACACCAATGTAATCAAAAATTTGTTTTAAAAATGGATCCTTGTAAATATTTAAAGTATGATTAATAATGGATAAAAATATAATATAAATGGAATCCTGAATAATTTGGGTATATATATATATATCCCTAGAAATGTTGAAGATAGTGGATCCAAATATGGTATTGTTTCCTTTATTTTGAAAAGTTATGTTACATGACACATGAATAAATATAATTCAAGGACCTTGATTACATCATTGGATAATCTTGATTCTACAATTTAATATAAAAACCAATTACTATAGAAGAATACTCAATAGGAATATCTCAAGTTGGCTATGAAGTTGTCACTACTCCTGGGAAGTGTTAATAAAATTAGTATCAATGTATCATAATATAACATTTAGAATCATTAATTAGAGGATGATGATATCAAGTAACATTCAATCATAGAAATAGTGGAGAAAGGAGTGTTGATGTTGGAGTTTTTTTCAACCAAGTAATAAATAAAATATCATTTCACTAAACAACTACTCAAAGAAAAATTTAAAAATATGAGATAGATTGTGGGGGTTCTACGACAATAAATTCAAGTAAAATAATTGATGAGTCCATCCCCTCTCTCACTTGTTATTTTCATGTTATTTTCAATAGGGAAGATATAAAAATAAATATAAAGATAAATATTTTTGAAAAGGGGAAGTAATATCTTAATAAGGGATATTATATATTTAGTTGTAATATTTAAATTTGGAAAGAGGTTAACTAATTTTATATGTGTGAGAACTATTATAATATGATTTTTGAGTTTTATATTAGAATGTTTATTTGGAAATATAAAATATGTTACTTGAGAAGATGAAATGTGGTGTGGATGTGAGATAACCTAATTAATAGATTTGGTATCTTATTTAGATTTATTTTTTACAATATGACACAAACTCTCTAATTGAATTTATATTGTTATAATATCACTTTTAGGTGGAATTTTGGAACCCCCATAATAAAAAACTGGATAAGATGTGAAAAAAGATATACAAAAACTAATGTAGTGGGAAAAATGATAATAAATTCCAATCCAAAAATTTTGAGCCCCAAAATAATGTCACAACATGATACAAAAAAATGAGCACAGTAGTCAAAAAAACAAACATCAATAGTTTTCACTAGTGATAAATCGTTACAAAGACCAGTATTTACATGATTTATCATTGACATCAATAGAAGTATGAAGATGTAGTATGCCTTTAATGATCTTTATAAGATATTAGTGATCAAAAAAGTTTTTGATCATAAAATAATTACCATAAAGATCCAAAAATATTCATTCTAGATGAGATATCATCCAAAGTATATATTTTTATTTTATTCTTTGATGATACTCCATCTCTATCAGCTTGATCCACTATTCAAGGGATAACGTGTCTTCTTGAATCCATCCTAAATTATGTTCCCCCTCTAATTTCATTTTGAATAATCTATATACATCCTTCAATTCCCCCATGAATTTGGACATTATTAACTCCTCTTTTTCTAAGTTTATATATCTCTCCCAACACCATAAATTCATTATACTTCTAAGACCCCTAAAAGTCTAAAATTTCTATCTCATTAAACCTCTATTCTATCTCAATGTTGGTTGAATTTGAGGGTTTTAGGTGATCATAATAGTCTTTATGAAACATGGGATTCTTTCTATTTTTGGGGAAAGAGACCCCATTCTATCCCACAACATTAGAGACTAAAAAATATCAAGACACATAAGATTATATATTATGTTAGAATAATCCAAGATCCCAATGCATAGGGGATTCACCAAAAAATCTAATTCAGTTTTTTAAAAAATCCTATGACCCAGATTTGGGAGTAGATTATAAGGATTCTATAAAATCCTCTGTTAAGTCCCAAATTATCTATGAATTAGAAGACTAATCCTTCCCTTTTAATCTTCCTAAACCCCACTCTCTATTATCCCCCATTCTCCTTATCCCAAGACATATCATTCTAAAATATCAATGAAATTAGTTTAAATACCTTGAATGTGAACCCTACATTAGAGACTTTTTGCTAAGAAAACTTTTAGTAGGATTTATTTCTAGTCTAGGAGTAGTGGTGGCCTAAATCCCACATTCAATTTTCCCACCATATTAATGAAATTTAAACCTTTATAAATACTATACCCAAAACAATGATACACCAAAGTATTGAGGTATTTATTTGGAGTTATCATACAACCATTAGGCAGTTTTATAGTCTCTTCTCCCATGTTTGTCACTACATCAGTAATATTTATACAAATAAAATTATTGTGGTGAAAAAATGGGGTTGAATCAAGACAACTTGGTGAAACACTAACCATAATAGGGGATAATGAAATTAGTATTTCAATCATGATTTACCTATCAATATCTTCCCCTTATCTCACCTCAACCTTGTCCAAATTAATAGTGTTCCCAAAGCCTATATGGATTGAAATAGATTCATACCTCAACCAACTCTCTAGGGTAAACTCATCCACTTGATTAATTACCTTTGTATTGAGAACCTCAAAATTTTCTTCTTCTTAAACCACCTAGGATATTTGGAAAAAACATTCTTAAAAGTGACATTTCCTGTAGAAATTTTAGCTGAGGTATATCCCAAAATCCTATCTTATTTCCTAGAAAAACCTATATTAACCATCAAACATGATATATACTACATTTAGTGTGGTCTATGATTTCTCAATATCAATGTAGGGATGAAAAAATATAATATGTCTTTATATAGAATTACTATAATCAGTATATAAAATGAAACCAAATGAATTAAATATAAATTGGTGGAGACATGGTTCAATATGGGAAAACTAATATTGGGACATTGGACCAAAATAATCAATGAGTATGGGTTACAACTCATGTTGAATATAGAAAACATATGAGAAGGGTAAAGTTCATATCCTTTAGAATATATATCATTTATAAACAAGGTCCTAACCAAATTACCCCCATCAAAGGTGAATTTAAAGATATTTTATAGTCCAAGATTCCTAAAAATCACTAAATACCATAAAACACATTATTAATGTAAAAATTAATTAAATAGATTGATAATAATACTTCTATGAAAAATTCTACATTACAGGTTCATAGAATGTATAGATGAGGCCCGTTGAAAATATTAACAAGAGATAAGGACAATCAGCTTACAATGGTTGACTCTAGGTACCATTGGAGAAACCTTACTGTTATGGAAATCTGTGATCTTCCCAAACAATGTTAATAAAACCAAAAGCTCACCCTCCACTATAAGATCTTAAAAGGAATCAATATGAAAAAAATTCAAGTCCCCTCACTAGAATATTCGTTGGGGCTTACACCTCTTCCATCGCCTATTAAGGGAAACTTTGATGTCCCCGTTTTCTCTCTCTTAAATATAATAATTGTACTAAATAGACTCAAAAAAATGACAAAAGGGTGATACACTTATAATTTTAAAGAATTTTTTATGTATAGTGGTTGAATATAGTATGATGGTTAACAAAAAAACTAATGGGGTTATTTTTGAGATTATAAAATTGGAGGAGACAATTAAGACCAGGAGTTATTGAAATGATATGTTTCCCCATAAGAAATTTTTTTATCAAAGGAAGATTTTGGAGAAGTGAGGATTAAATATATATTTTTTATCACTTTGGAGTTGGATTTTATTTTCATCACATGTTTCATAAGTCCAGTAATATAAAAGCTCAATTAATTTGTGGTGTTTCAAATTATATAAAGTATATTCCTTGGTTCTGGTGTAATTGGATGATTCATAGAGTTGTTTGGAGTTTTTGAGGAGGAGACAGAAAGAACCAAGATATAATCGCACTGGCTCTTGTCAATATTTACTCTATTTATGGCTAAACTTTGGGGAGTTAGATTTGGTTATACTATAAAAGATATACTGATTTCATGTTTGACTTATTAAATCTAGTAATGTGTTGATATGTACTTAATGTCATGGGTTGCATAATGTTATAGGTATATCAGTATTTTTCACATCCACAGAATTTAGTGTGGAAGGTTTACAACTCTATGAGATATTTTATTAAGTGATATTGGGACTTTTTTATCGAATTGTGTGAGGTTTTCACAATTTAGGTATCCTAGATGAGAAAAATTAGTTATAATGGGAATGGGAGGAATGATATTTTGATTTTTCTTATTAAATTATGTAGATTAATGATAAAATATTAATATTGAGGTTGTGATATTTTATTAATTCTATATAATTAATGATGTAAAATTTGATTTTTTAATTATTTTGGTCATGTCATGGGATATATTTAAGTTGGGATGAAATTAATGAATAACTATAAAATTATTTAATGATGTAACATGTTATTCCATAAATAATATTCAAACATAGTAATGAATATGGTCATTTTATGATAAAGTAAAAAGTATATAATTCTAATATTTTTATAACATGGATCAGTCACCAAATCATATGATACTCCAACTCAAATGAATAATTCCACAAAATGCATCATTATTTAGTAAATAGTTTAGTTTGGTACTATGGGTGAAATTAAATTAGGATGTGTTTAATTTAAGTTTATGTGTAAGTTGTCTTGTGTGTTTTAATTTGAAATAAAAATTTCAATAAAGTAGAAAAGGGGTTTATAATGTTTTTTTTGAAAATAGAAAAATAGATTGTGAATATATATATATATATATAATGGTAAGATGAAGATGAATAAATTTTATAGGGTAAATAAGAAAATATTTGAAATAAGAATAAGTTTTTTCACCATATTAAATAAAACATCAAATGAGTTTGGGAATTTAAGAGGAAGAATAACAAGAAAATGATATAAGACTATTTCTGTTAAATATACTCTTGTTATTTATATTTCAAATTATTTTTACTTTTTTATGCAAGATAATGTTATAAAATTTAATAAAATGACATATAATATTGAGTTCAATGATTAACCATTAGTATAATATCCAATATAATAAAAATATTGGGTAATTTTTTCATTGGTTTTACCAGGTTCTATAAGGAATGTAGCTATTCATTTTAAATGGGGAGCCTTGTAAATTTATTATCCACTTGTAATTTATATTGGTATATTTTTTTATATTATTCTGAATAAATTATTTTATCTCACTTTAACAAGTGAGAAGGATGTTTCTAAGATCAATATAAAAAAATAAAAGGATTCAGAAAATAAACCCTAGAGAATTTATAATATTATATTAAAATTTCAGTGTTCGCCTATTGAGTCAGTATATACTTGTAGAATCAAGAATTTATGTGTAGAAATATAATTTTGAAAAAACAATTACCTATGGATACTATATTTATTTTATAATTGGATCATATCAAAATTAATTCTCATATATGATATAGTCAGTGGACACAAGTATAAATATACTTATGTTTGATAAAGATCATACTATATTCCTTCTCATATTGAGAATCCCTGATTTTTTTCTAGAGTTTTATATTGAATAAAATTTATCAATTGAAAATTTTATATTTTTGTAGATGTTGTTATGTAAAGTGGGGATACACATTATAATTTAAAAATAAAGATTTCATTTTATAAAACCGATTGAGCTACTATAAATGTTATCTTTGTGTTTATCATAAATAAAATTTGGATAGATGTTTACAATTTAAATTATGTTATATGATACATGAGTAATTTGAAGATAGAATTCCAAAATTATTTAGTAAAACATTCAAAAGATATCTTGAATATGATATCATAAAGTATTTTATATGATACAATATAATTTGAAATGGAATAGAGGTTACGAGGTTTTACTACAAGTGGTAGATTGATGGTGATATTTCGTAATGGAATTTTATATTTTTTGTGGGAATGTTATTTCATATGATATATAGATATAATGTATATACATTCTCATCTAGTCAATGCATATGATGTGTGAATATTTTAATAAATTAATTCATATTGTACGATTCACATGGAAATATATTTTTCAGCCAGATGTATAATTCTATGAGTTAACATTCATATCATCATCATTGTAATGTGATCATTATAAAATTTCATATGATATAAAATTTTAGAGAATCAACTCGTTTTCATTGTTAAATTTATATGTATAAAATGATTACCATTTTGAAACCAAATATATTTACTCAAACATATTATAATGTTCGAGTAAATACAAGGACACTTGAGGAGAATCCTCGTGTCCTATATTAATAATACAAAGGCCATAAAAATTGACTCCCTAGTTACTATGAATTAATCCTTTATAAAATATCTATTATATTTATTCCTTCTACTCAAGTGGTAATATAATACCTTGGTAGTCGATGAGTTTCCCACACAACCATTTGGTGATTTAGGAGAGTTTGTGAATACACCACAGAGGAAGTATTCATTTAGTTATATCAGTGGGATATTTTTATATTTTTTGATCAAATGAATTAGTTATGTCATTATTCAGTATATGGTAGACTCTTTTTTATTCATTTTGTGTACACATAGGTTTAGTTTCATAGTCGAGTGATGTTAGTGTTGAGGTTTATTGATATCTTCCCCTACTTTAATAAAAGTTATTCAATCCAAAAAAACCCTTTTCTAGTTTCAAATTGATATGTCTTCATGAAACTTATGAATGGTTATACATGAGATATTAAAAAATACTTTCTATAATATATATTATTTCATTTTACTAATCAATATATTTAGTTTTTATCTACTATGCATTAAATTCCTTATATATGTCCATAATTTATTCTTCCAATGTTCAATGTCATCTCATAACCAATTAGAGACAATATTTAGGGTTTTATATCTATTTTTTATTTTCCTATAGAATTTTGTCAATGGGTTTGGTTTATTATAATGTTGTTAAATTTTAAGATTTAGGATAGTGTATGGATTTAACATATGTGTGGTTTCATTGGGTAACAAAATAGTAGTATACATGATCTTATTGTGCATTATATACTTGAGAATCTTTTTATAGGTATAGAGGGTCTCTATGATTTGGTAAAAGTATTTTGATTATCCATTGATCATTATTAGGTGGATGTATATTGTATTCAAGGTAATATTGATGGTGTATAACTTGGATCATATATTTTCAAGTGTATTATAATTATTAAATGATTTTATGTGAATTGTTGTTCACTTGGGGTTCTTTTTATTAAAATAATACTTATTTATGGCATCTATTCCATATGGATAAGTTTGATTATATTTTAGTTTTTTATAGTGATTCTAGATGGTCATCAATAAAAGGATTTTGGATAAGATGTTATGTTGTATCCATAACTGGTACAATTAAAGAGTTCAATGTGTTCTTATAGAGGTGTATGATGTTGGAAAAACCATTGTAGCGTTTTTAATATCAATCATTTTTTAGATATGAGTGATATATGTTAGACTAAGAGAGTGTTATAGAATCTTGTCCCAAATTCCACTCAACTGTACCCCAAGATGGTGGGTGAAATGCCCCGACCCCAGTTACCCAGAGTTGGTGCATTATTACATAATATTGGCATGATCACGAAAGATCAAGTCTCGAAAGACCGATTAATTTAGTAGACTTGGAAACACTAGATACATTCATAATTCTTTCATTACATGATAAAACAAAAAACTACAACAACATAGTCTCCATAGTCAACACTCATATCCCCTTAGACTATCCCTGCAGGTCAGTCATAAAATACTTCTTCACATCCTAGGAAAAATAAAACATAGAAAGGGGTGAGCTCAGATGCTCTGTAAGGATAACAATATAGCAGAAACTTTCATAAATAAGAATAAACATTTAAGGAAATGTATAACTAAAACAAAAGAATTTTAAAATTGAACTCCAGTATAATATGGAAAAAATAAAATGAAATAATTTCATTTACTTATTCACATGGATATTCTACTAGTCGAATAATCACATGAAATATCAATATCCACTTTCATAATAAAGGAATTCATAATGCTAGACTATCATAACCGCATAGTCAAGGCCTTGTTCCAAGACTACAAATCAAATTTTATCAAGGCCTTATTCCAAGACACTATTTTGTCTCATGAGACCTACCGATTCATCGAGGAGCTATAGCGGGCTCCACCCGTCACTTACTAAGTCCAATGCATTCCTCATATGAACAGGTTTAAACATAACACAAACATTCATATTAAAACTAGCATACAAAATGTCAAAACATTATCCATAAACCATGAATGGTATAAAAATAACATATCCACAGTAAAACATATCACAAAACCTTCAATACAATATGGAATTTTTGTATCATAATAAATCAACTTCAAATAAGCTTAAAATCCATCAAAGGATGTTGACATAGATGAAATCAAAACTATTTCAGAGAAATATCTCTTTTTTTAAATCATTTAAAAGTCACATAATTATAAAATAAAACATTTACTTTGAAAATATTCTTATAAGCTTTTAAGGGAAGCTTTGACGGTTTTATAATGGAGGAAAATAGTCACACCTTCCGTATAAGTTAAAAAATTCATTCTTGCCTTAATTTTGTCGAAAAGGTTAAAAAGGATCTTGTTTGGAAAACAACAGAAATATTCCTTTATAAAAATTTTATAAAAATTCAAAAAAAGGGTATAAATGACTTTAAACCATAGTCTATAAAATATTAAGAATGTTTTGAAATACATTTTTAATAAACATGGATGTGGGTGATAAATAGGTCCCAGTAGATAATTACGTATAAACAACCTTGGATAACGAAGAGATTGTGAAATAAACCCTAACCTTGTACTTTTACTTGGTCGAGGGTAGGTTAAACTCATGTATAATGGTGAAATAATTGTTATTAAATTATACAAGAATCATATACATTAATATTATATCATATATGATCTTTTAACATTTCTTCGTTAATAATATCTTAGTATTATCGTTGCTTCATGTTATAACCGATTCGTTTTCCTTTATATTATTTATTTTGTGAGTCATATTTGTTATGGATGGGATGTATATTATTCATATACATAATTATATCAATTCTTTAAATATTACATTTAATAATCAAATGAAAATTAGTCTTGAATGGATGTGATGGGGAATGAATCTCATCGCATTCATGGAGATGGTAATCTGTACGTACGAACGAGGGACAATATCATTATTTTGATATTAAAATAATATATAATTGGATGTTATATAATATATAAAAAATCATTATCATTATATATTTATTATTTACATCAATTACACATCATTATTATACCCATCCAAATAATAATGTATTGAATGACAATTACACCACGACGTGGAGACGGTAAGTCGTATGTACGCACATGTGGTGACATATCATTAAGAGGATGGATAGAATAATTAATTTGGTTGTACCATATTTATAATAACATCAAAGTATATATAATATACTGTAGTTATTATTTTATAATGGAAACAACAAAGAAAAAGGAAGTGAAAGAAGAAAGAAACTTGAAATAGGTGATGAAATATTTACCTCTTATTCATGTTCTTCCTTTTGATTTGATCAAAAGGGATCCTTAGGTTGGATTTATGACTAAAGTAGAGCCTATAGGATGAATGTAGTATATTTGAGGGCATATTTTGGAAGGGGTTGGCTGATCCAAAAGGCATTGAAAGTGTGAATTAGGGAGAAGGGGGTGCCCTTTTATAAGAGGGGTGAGGGGAACCTTAGGAAAAGCTAGAAAAATTATTTTATAACAAAATCATTTTCGGTTTATAATGGATAAAAAATGGATTATTTAAACTCTAAGGTTGGTATGGGTCTAAAACCACTCAACCAATAGTTTTTAGATAGGTTTTTGTCACTATATTAACCATAACTTTTAGATTTAACTCTTAGTTAAATAGTTTGACATTTATCATGTCTCTTTGTATTTTTATATTATATACTTAATAAACTTACTATATACCTCCAAGATAACCCTGAGTGGTTCCTTAATGATTCACCTATAATTATATAAGTCACTTGGACGAACCTTATATTTTTATAAATATTATATAAATTAATAATATAATATTTGTTTTAAAAATTCTTTTTTGTCAATTTTGACACTATTTAATAATTGATTTTTTTTAAAGTCCTAAAAACTTTATTAATTATAAATAAATTCATTTAATAAATCCTAACATGTCATATTAACCTAGAAAATTCATGGATGTAATCAAAACTTTCAAATTGTTTTTATTGTAACATTTATAATACCATTTATTTGATTCTTCCATTAATAATGAAAATACTGCATCATTATTGTGTCATAAATAAATTTAATTATTAAATGCCTACAAATTATAAATAAAATATAATTATTTAGGAAATATTATTATCTTTATAATGAATATTTATAGTCAAAATGATAACATATATAACCCTATCTAAAAATTGTTTTACTAAAAGATATACGCTTATGTCATTTTTGTATTTACTTTAACTTACTTAATATAAAGTGTCATTATCACTTAAAAGTGGATACATGGGGTCCCATAATAGACCCAAGGATGATCTTGGTCGTCCATGACTCATATAATAAGGTTAGGACAAGTTTTAAGGTAATTTTTAATTATTATAATATTCTTTTTACCATAAATTACTCTATTTACCTTTAACCACGGTAAATAAAAATCAAAGGTTATTATTCACCAAAAATTATTTTCATCTTATTGAACCGCATTTTACGTCTTGATATTAACCTTTTCTCTAGTATTTTTGAAATTAAACTCATATAAGCGGTAAAATTTCATTTAAATGCAAAAGTCGGTTTTTTAACTACTTCTAAGTGGTTTCACTATTCATCAAAAATTGATTTTTTTCAGAAAAATACCAAAAATTCAGCTTAAGCTTTATTATATATTCCAAATTCAAAAATTATGTCTCTTTGGAAAAATTGAAAACATAAAATTGTAATTATTTAATTTAAAATTAATTCTCATTGTTAAAACAAATAGTGTGTTTTTAAGAAACAATAACTATCAAAAGATTGACACTTATTTATGTCCAATTTCAAAGTAAAATTAATTCCAATGACCAAAATTGGATTAAATAGTAAAAATATAGTCTAATT
This sequence comes from Viscum album, assembly GCA_963277665.1. NCBI lineage: Eukaryota > Viridiplantae > Streptophyta > Magnoliopsida > Santalales > Viscaceae > Viscum > Viscum album. The sequence goes on from OY728145.1 coordinate 1,669,196,672, forward strand.
AAACTTTAAAACCAATTTAAAAGATAATATAACAATATAAATAAATTATATTAAAACACAGTTTTGAATTAAAATACAATATTTTTCACTATTCATTAAAAAAATGAACTTTATCGGAAAAATTCCAAAAAATTACACAAAGTAAATTTTGATGTCCCCATTATAAATAAAGATTTTATTTGGTAAAATATATTTTATTAAATTGAACAAAACTATATTTAAAGAGGGTTCTCCATTAAAAGGAGGTAAATCGACCTTTTAATGTAAATTATGCTTAAAATTAGATTCACTCATATTTTAAGCCTCTAACTTTTATTAGATAAATTTAAATACATTTAACAAACATGTTTAATCATATTGTATTTATTTTTGTTCATTCTTGCCAATATAACGGCTAGGAGTTAACTACCATTTAAAATAATAATATTATATTATTAGTGTGCAACGAAAGATTTCAAAGAAACCTGTTGTTGCGTATCGGGTACGCTATCGAACATAGTAACCCATTTAAAGTAAAATTATTTTTTAATTCACAAATATTAATAAATATGAAATATTTATTATTCTTTTTTTTACTTGGGATGTTACATATTTCCCCCTTTTGGGAATTGCATCCTCGGAATTTTAAAATTGGGTTTGGAAACTTCTTTAAAAGTCTCACATCGGGTAAAGAGTCAATAAAAATATCACTTTAAAAGAAAGAAAGAGAAGTACAAAGGTCACGCGAGATAACCCATACTTGGATTCCATATAGGAAAACATTGATATGGATGATAAAATAAGTGTCAAGTTCTAATGGAGAGAGATAGAAAACATGATTAGGAGAAAGTTAAGAACAAGAAAATCACAAACTTGTGATGAGATAAATGTTTATTAGTTTCCTAGTATCAAAAGTAAACGGATAATGTTTTTTTTATGTTCCATTTAATAAAATTGAGGAATTTATTTATGATATTTACTAAAAACATAAATATATATACTTAGTTTTTAAGTAGAGTTCAATACTTTAATAAATTTCTACCACTAACTCATCTTTTTTTTCAAACGATGAGTATTCAAGATGACTTGGTCACACCTGAAGCGCTAGAATCAACTTCTAGAGAATCAAATAATCCACAAAGGATCAACTTTATATATTTACCTTTTCTTTAGATATTAACCAAAACCAAGATGTTTTGTACAAGATCAGATGATCCCCAAAAAGGATAATCCTTTAGAGAAAAAAATACTTATCATAATTTCTAAAATTAAACCAACAATACCCAAAGTTCAATAAATACCATTCAATAAAAAATTGTACTTAAAATCCATCAATATAATCTAAACTAATTTTGAAACCCAAAACATAGAAGAATTTGATTACACAATCTTCCATATTAAATTGTATTTCAAAATAACATCGACTACTCTTAAAGTCACATACTTAAAAGTAATTAACCTTATCACATATTCTCTATGATAGGTTAATCATTTCCATAAATAACCTAAATCACTACAAATATATAATAAAAATATAGATAAAAATACACCATTACTCCTCAAATAAAATCCCATAGTATTCTATTTTCCTTAGGCATATAGTATTCCCAACAGAGCGAATGTCTTCCAAAATAATATTTATCACTTAATCCCCAAATCATTTTCCTATAATAAGGATATCCATTTGATAAGACATAAAATCCCAAATCAACTTATTATTGATCAATAAAATCATTTAACAAAAAATAATTAGTTACACTAACCAGGGACTTCACATAGTCCATTGGTAGGCGATAAATCCCAATCGCACTATGGTTGTGGGTTCGATTCCTAAATCTTTGTCTAACGTGACAGGTTGTCACACGGTCTGCGTGTTGTCCTTTTCCAAAAAAACTATATTTTATGACGTTCCCAAAATGAGATAAATTTCTCATAATAACTATAGCATAATTTCACCCAAAATTTTATCTTATACCTCTCCTTTTTATCCCAAAATTTAATAACATGTAATTTCCCCAAATTAAAGGATCATATAAACCTAAATGGTTATTTATAATTATACCAACAATAAAAAACACAATTCTTACTAAAATAGCATTCTCACATAATAAACTGTAGGGTTACACATAAGATAAAAGTATTCCAAAGTAATCCTATCAACAAAGAGCAATAATAATTTTAAACATTTCACCATCCATTTACTTCTACATTGGTTCTTTCTTGACCAAGGGGTTATCCTATAGAATAGGGAATTCACTTGGGTAATGCCCAGGTCCCCTACATTTATGGAAAATGACTGTAAATGGATTCTTGGGATCATTTTTATTTTCTTTCATAGTACTCTTCATTTATCCACAGCAATTCTTTACTTTATGTCCTTTTTCCCACACATAAAGCATTTCTTTGTTCCATTGAGACACTTCCCTAGGTTTCCCCTTCCACATTTCCTACATGAGGGAAATTGAGATTTCTTTTGTCCATTGTCTCCACTACTGGAGCTCTTATCATTCACCATCTTTCTCTTCTTTATTGAGTCTGGGATTTGGTTAACATATATGTTGTTGATCATATTTTTGGAAAACTGATTTGTCATGAACATGATATCTTTTACACCTATCAAAATTCCATTCTGTTGCCAATTTCCTTCGTTTTTCCCACCTTGTACATCATGTTCAATGTTACTATGACTTCTTTTGAATCCAATCATTGACTAACACAAGAAATCATAGTATGAGTCATAAAATCATTTAGAGAATATCATAACACCTTATTTTCAATATAAAACACCTTAGGATTAATGATGATTATTTATCCGCATCTTATATTAAAATCCTTCAAATCAGTATGTAAAGGAAATGTGAATTATCCTAAGAATATCCCCCAGGAGTGTCATAACCAAGAGTGTAGCAAGGCTCGTTGCCCTGCACTAGTTCCCGTTTGAGACTATCTCAAAGCAGTGTTTTTTGGTTTTACCCCTAGGTACATCTATGCCAGAGCTACCTCTACCTAATCGTATCCAGACAGGGATGTATTGCTTGGAAAACTCCCAAAATCACTACAATACCAAACTTTTAGGAAGTTCCTGTATACTAATCCCAAAAGTCTATATTAGGGCTATGTGATCTAATGAGAGTTTATCTAAATCTATTTTCCAAGGTTTGTACTAAACTTCCTCTGATACCAACTGTAATGCCCCGATCCTAGTTACCTAGATTCGGTGCATTATTACATAACATTAGCACGATCACAAAAGATCAAGTCTCGAAAGAACAATTCATTTAGTATCCTTGGAAACAATATATACCTTTATAAGTCTTAAATTACATGATAAAGTGAAAAACTGCAACAACGTAGTCTCCATAGTCCACACTCATATCCCCTTAGACTATCCCTCCAGGTTAGTCCTAAAATACTTCTTCACATCCTAGGAAAAATAAAACATATAAAGGGGTGAGATCAGATGCTCAGTAAGGATAAAAATATAGCGCAAACATTCATAAATAATCATAAACATTTAAAGCAATTTATAACTAAAACAAAAGCCTTTTAAACTTGAACTTCAACATAATATGGAAAAAATAAAATTAAATAATGCCATTTACTTATTCACATGGATATTCTACTAGTCAAATAATCACATTCAAAATCAATAACCACTTTTATAATGAACGAATGCATAATGCCATACTATCATAACCACATAGTCAAGTCCTTGTTCCAAGACTACAAATAAGATTTTGTTAAGGCCTTGTGCCAAGACACTAGATTGTCTCATGAGACCTATCAATGCATAGAGGATCTATAGTGGGATCCACCAGTCACTTGCTAAGTCCAATGCATTCCTCATATGAACAGGTTTAAACATAACATAAACATTCGTATTAAAACTAGTATACAAAATATCAATACATTATCCATAAACCATGAATGGTAGAAAAATAACACATCCACAGTCAAACATATCACAAAACCTTCAATATAATATGGAAGTTTTGTATCATAATAAATCAACTTCAATTAAGCTTAAAATCCATCAAAGGATGTTGACATAGTTGAAATCAAAACTGTTTGAGAGAAATATCTCTTTTTTTAAATCATTTAAAAGTAAAATAATTAAAAAATAAAACATTAACATTGAAAATATTCTTAAAAGCTTTTAATGGAATCTTAGACAATTTTATAATGGTGGAAAATAGTCACACCCACTGTATAAGTTAAAAAATACATTCTTACCTTAATTTTGTCGAAAAGGTTAAAAAGGACCTTGTTTGGAAAACGATAGAAAGATTCCTTTATAAACATATTATAAAAATTCAAACAAGGGTATAAATGAATTTAACCCAAAGTATATAAAATAGTAAGAATGTTTTGAAATACATTTTTAAGAATCATGGATGTGGATGATAAAGAGGTCCCAATAGATAATTACGTATAAACAACTTCGGATAATGAAGAGATTGTGAAATAAACCCTTAACTTGTAATTTTCCTTGGTCGAGGGTAGTTTAAACTCCTGTATAATGGTGAAATAATTTTTATTAAATTATAAAATAATCATATACATTAATATTATATCATATGTGATCTTTTAACATTTCTTCGTTAATAATATCTTAGTATTATCGTTGTTTTTGGGTGTTAACGGATTCGTTTTCCTTTATATTATTTGATTTGTGAGTCATATTTGTTATGGATGGGATGTATATTATTCATATCTAGAATTATATAAAGTCTTTAAATATTACATTTAATTATCAAATAAAAATTATTCTTGAATGGATACGATGGAGAATGAATCTCATCACGTTCGTGGAGACGGTAATCTGTACATACATTCGAGTGACAATATTATTATTTTGATATTAAAATAATATATAATTGGATGGTATATCATATATACAGAATAATTATCATGTTATATTTATTATTTACATCAATTACACATCATTATTATACCCATCCGAATAATAATGTCTTGAATAACAATTACACAACGACGTGGAGACAGTAAGCCATACGTATGCACGTATGGTGACATGTCATTCAAAGGATGGATAGAATAATGAATTTGGATGTAACATATTTATAATAACATCACATTATATATAATATACTGGATATATTATTTTATAATGGAAACAACAAATAAAAAGGAAGTGGAAGAATAAAGAAACTTAAAATATGTGATGAAATATTTACCTCTTCTACGGGTTCTTCCTATTGATTTGATCAAAAGGGCTCCATAGGTTGTTTTTATGACTAAATTAGGGCCTCTATAATGAAGGTAGTATATTTGAGAGGTTATTTGGGTAGGGTTTGTCTGAGCCAAAAGGCTTTGAAGGTGTGAATTAGGGAGAAGGGGGTGCCCTTTTATAAGAGGGGTGAGGGGCACCTTAGGAAAAGCTAGAAATATTATTTTATAATAAAATCATTTTCGGATTATAATGGCTCCAAAATGGATAATTTAAAGCATAAGATGGGTATGGGTCGAAAACCACTCAAAAAATAGGTTTTAGACAGGTTTGGTTTACTATATTAACCTTAACTTTTAGATTTAACTCTTAGTTAAATAGTTTGACATTTACCATGTCTCTTTGTATTTTTATATTATATGGTTTATAAACTTACTATATACCTCCTATAGAACCCGAAGTGGTTAATTAATGATACACCTATCATTATATAAGTCTTCTGGCAAAACCTTATATTTTTAGGAATATTATATAAATTAATAATATAATATTTGTTATAAAAATTACTTTATGTCAATTTTGACACTATTTAGTAATTTATTTTTTTAAAGTCCTAAAAACTTTATTAATTAGAAATAAATTAATTTAATCAATAATAACTTGTCATATTAACCTATAAAATTCTTTTATGGCATAAAAAGTTCAAATTGTATTTATTGTAACATTTATAATACCATTTATTTGATTCTTTTTATTGATAAGGAAAATACTACATCATTATTGTATCATAAATAAATTTAATTATTAAATGTTTAAAAAATTTAAATAAAATACCATTATGTAGGAAATATTTTTATATTTAAAATGAATATTTATATTCTAAAAGATAACATATATAACCCTATGTAAAAATTGTGTTTCTAAAAGATATATGCTTATGTCATTTTTGTATTTACTTTAACTTAGTTAATATAAAGTGTCATTATCACCTACAAGTTGCTCCATGGGGTCCCAAAATCAACCCAATGATTCCATTGGTTATAGATGACTCATCCAATAAGTTTAGGACGAGTGTTAAGGTAATTTTGAATAATTATAATATTCTTTTTACCTTGAATTACTCTATTTACCTTTAACCACGATAAATAAAAGTCAAAAGTTACTATTTACCCAAACTTATTTTCATCTTATTAAACCACATTTTACTTCTTGATATTAACCGTGTCTCTCAGATTTTTGAAATTCAACTCACAGAAGCGTTAAAATTTCATTTAAATGAAACGGCCAGTTTTTTAACTACTACTAAGTGGTTTCACTATTCATTAAGAATTGAAGTTTTTCAGAAAAATACCAAAAAATCATCCTAAGATTTATTTGATATTATGAATTCAAAAATGATATCTATTTTTCAAATTCAAAACATAAAATTGGCATTAATTAATTTAAAATTAATTCTCGTTGTTAAAACAAATAGTGTGTTTTTAAGAAACAATAACTATCAAAAGATTGACACTTATTTATGTCCAATTTCAAAGTGAAATTAATTATAATGACCAAAATTGGATTAAATGGTAAAAATATATTCTAATTACACTTTAAAACTAATTAAAAAGATAATCTAACCATATAAATAAATTATATTAAAACACAGTTTTGAATTAAAATACAATATTTTTCACTATTCATTTAAAATGAACTTTATCAGAAAAATTACAAAAATTTATAAAAAGTAAATTTTGATGTCCCCATTCTAAAGAAAGATTTTATTTGGTAAAATAGAATGTATTAAAGTGACCAAAACTATATTTAAAGAGGGTTCTCCACTAAAAGGCGGTAAATCGACCTTTTAATGTAAATTATGCTTAAAATTAGATTCATTCGTATTTTAAGCCTCTATATTTTATTCCATAAATGTAAATACATTTAACAAACAAGTATAATCATATTGCAGTTAGTTTTCTTCATTTCCACCAATACAACGGCTAAAAGTTAACTACCATTTAAAATAATAATATTATATTAATAGTGTGCAACATAAGATTTCAAAGAAACTCGTTGTTGCTTATCGGGTGCGCTATCGAACATAGAAACCCATTTAAAGTAAAATTCATATTTAATTCACAAATATTAATAAATATGAAATATGTATTATTCTTTTTTTACCTAGGATGTTATAGTGGGCCACATGATCTCAAGCGCATCTCCTCGAACACCGGAGGCTATCGACTAGTCGCGAGGGCCTAATTTTTGTATGTGAGGAGACTATTCCATCATAGTTCAGGTATTCACATAGGTAACAATAATGATAAATATAATAATCAATATTAAAAATATTATAATAGAGTATGTAAATTAACATGTCATGATATATAAATAAATAGATGGAAATTGAATAATAATATTATATACCAAAAAATATAATGATGTCATTTCATGAGTCCATACAAAAAATCAAAGTATTGGGGTCATGTGATACAAATCATACACTACATACTATAAAAACTAAAAAAGTTATAAAATATATCTCTACAACATCTCAAGAATAGGCTTAGTCCTCTGCCCCAACATCTACATCCTAATGCAGTGAGTAATCCACCATCCAAAGAACTACAATTCTTGTTATCCATACATATCATCAATAAGTCTAATCGATTAACAATTGAATCCTGAGGAGGGTTTTAGATATAAATTGTAGTTGGTCGACACCCACATTGTCTAGACCTTTCCTTTTCATGTTTTAAGTAAAGACAATGTGTTATATACAATAAAACATAATTGTTTTAAAATTAAAACATTAAAACCTTGGTTCAAACTCTCAAGAAAGACACATGTCGCACACCACATGCTCCATCCTAATCTGTATTTTTAAATATGGTACCTGTAAATGACATGATACATGAAAATAAAGTCCAAAGTAATCAAGTAAAACCAATAAGGTATACCCCCAAGATTTTGATTTTTATTGGGGTCTAATTCACATTTCATCATCTAACTGGTGCTAGTAAGGAAAGGTGGAATCGAAAAAATTGATCAAGTAAACACAAAATACATATAACATGTGTCAATGTAACAAGGAAATTATACAAACATGACCCAATCTTGTTCTCAATCGTGGGATATCATGACCATTTCAACTCATATGCATGCACAAATATAAATAATAGGCATTAATATATTGCATTATAGGATCATAATAATAATAAAAGCATCGCATAAGAGAAATTAGTCAATCATTTAAAACCATAAAATCCATAAATGGAGTCTGAGAACATCCATGTTTATATAATCATAATCTCAAGGGTCTCTATAGAGAATCCAATATAACTTAATACCATCAATACCATCCAAGGTAACCCATATGGTGTCCCTTGTATCACTCAATGATGGTGACTCTGAGTCTATACCAAATATCACACACAAGGGTCTGGGTACCACCCCAGGCATGACATAACCATCTCTCCAAATGGGTCTGTCCTCAGTTACATCACTGCGGAACTATTTTCACTCATGAGTATAATAACCCAACTGGGTATTCCTTGTCTTGAAAGCTAAATAATCACTCCCATCACATCAAGTCAAAAACAACCAATAATGGCGAGTCCATCCATCAAGTCCTTAATATGCGAACCATGTTCTCTCGAGGACCGTATCCAAAGATACATATTGAAAATTCATAGATATATATATATATATATATATAAACGCATATATATATATATATAAAGTTGAATTGTGATAATTTTAATCCATTTATCCAAAAATCCCATGCTAATGTTAACAAGCTAATCAAGCTATTCTATAAGTTGATAAATAATGGAAAAATAATATGGCATGGCCCATGGAATTATATTATAGAAAATCATGTAAATTATTACATGTCATTACTTATATCAATCTCACAATCTTATGAAGGAACCACATGTTATTCTAACCACTAAATAGGGAATAATCATTTAATAATTTCATAAGAAATATAATATAACCAAGGGTACTTTGTGGTAATGTGCCTCTAACCATGTTTCCTAAAACATTTCTCAATAACTCAATATATCAAGCATGAAATTTAAAATAAAGATATTATAAAATGTTATAAACATTTATAATTCACACATGATCAATGATATTCTAGTATCACAAGCTAAAAAACATAGCATGTAACCAATAATGGCTCAATACGTTAAACATGGTATAAGGTGTTTTTATGGTGCACATGGAATAAGCAGAAGCATTTGACACAAGGAAATAAAATAATCACATATATATTTAACTAATATTTATCTAGAAATTATAAATAAAGGTCAACCATAATACATAAGAAAATAATTTCTAATAGGGTCTACTTCATAGTTCCTTATTTATTTCCATTTGTTGTATTAAAAAGATGTATTAGATGAATGTGAAACACACACACCCAATTTGGTTCCATTAATCAATAATTAAAAGGCATATGACATTACACTTGGTCGAATCATATATAATAAATCTTGGTCATTCCCCAAAGGGTTAAAATTCAAGGTTCAATATTCAACTTAAACGAAGTCAAAGATTTTAAAAATTAGACCAAGGTGAAACTCAAATCATGGTATAAAGAGATTTAGTCCATTTAGGATGGAACACTCAAAGAGGTGTCCAAATTCATGGGGAACACCCTAAGATTGTTTTCACATCATTCTAGTTTCATAACAGATATGGAAACCCATTCTGATTAATCTAGTATGTGATAATAGGGCTTCATCGAAAGTATCCATCTAGAGGCACAACAACACAATGCTAAAAAAGTAATGAAAATGAATGTAAAATAAGTTGATTCCCTACATCATATTTATAGTACTACATATGTATGGTAATAATTTTTTGTTAAAATTTAAAGAAATAAATTGAATGATTTAGAAAACCCCCCAAATTCGGAAAAGATCTATTGTAAGAAGATATCATAATAGATGGTGGAGGAATATCAAAATCATGGGTTTCAGATGAGATAGATTATCAAGAGGATTATTTATCATCCAACATTAAAGGAATCAAATTATATTTGAGGGGGGAAATATCAAATCCCCATTGAGGAGGAGAGGAGAACCATGAACACCTAGAGAGAGAATAATCCACTAGAGGGTGGATGGGAGAAAATAAATGAGCCTTAAACATTCATTAATGGAATGGTGGTAATTTCACCCTCAAGAAACACTAGGCATGATTTGGCTTCATGACTTGGCTAAACACTATGAAAACCTTGCACATGGTTATGTGATATTAGGGAACCTCACTCAGGCCACCACTCATTTTGACTAACTATGTGAAAAATATTCAGAAAGTCATTGTACAAGATCTACAATCAATACTATGACCATGCACCGTAGACTACACTATTACAGACTAATTGTGTGTCCTACCTATTCCCACTATTATCTATCATGTAGTTTAGGTAAACTGATTGGATGGGGATGAACAGTTTCTTCTAACCGCATGGCCTAGTTGGTGCCCTCCACATTCGAGGATCCAGGTTTCAAACGATCCATGGATTCACCCAATACCACCATTTGATGATTTGGAATTGAGGTTAGGGATGTTTTATGGAATTTAAACCAAAAAATAAATGGTTTGTACTGTTGGATAATGTCGGGATGTTACAGATTTCCCACCTTAGATGTTCTCATCTCTAAGAAGCATTGGGGAAAAGAGAACATCACTTGACCTAATTAGGTCATGAGTTCATTCCCAAACGGTCGCACTGTATTTCCAACACCAAACTCAACTTCAAGAAAAACCTTAACATGTGTGACAAAATTATAGGAACTCAAGTCAATTCTTGTCCCAAATTGAAACATCAATATGATACTTGCCCACACAAATCAATCAAGAGACATTATCTTTATATAGTCTCTTTAGCGACCTGTTACATGGTTTTTCCAATATAGGTTCTAGATTTTAAAATCCACACCCACAACACGGTACCACTACCATTAGAAGAATATTTCATAATATTCCCACAACACTCCAATGAAACTCACAGTAAGCGACACTATATGACTGATGGGCTGATTCTGAACTGACCACATTTAAACTGATTGTGCCAACTCTTCTATGAAAATATGCACCAAAAACATACATTGCATCCACCATACCAAATATGGTCTAGAAACAGTTCCCCAACAACTTTACATGTCATGAAATAGGTATATCAAGTAACACCATCCCTGGTCGACTACCCTCAATGCACCAAACTTAGAAGACAGATTCATTATAAAATCTAGAGTTGATGCCTCTAAGCAAGGCACTGCATGGCTCTATAGATCATGAACACTGAGGGATAAAACCCATTTTTTGGTGACACGCCTATAAAAAATCTATTTAAACTATTGTGCCCCATATTTAGTGGATGAAATTTTTTGATCAAGAAAATTGATCATTGGGATTAAGAACCCCTTCAGAGCCCAACTATAAATATGGGGTAACCTCAGATGGAGAAACTATAATCCCAAGACAATATCCAAGGAAACCCATGTTGAGAACATAAAAATGGGACATTGTTAGAAGAAAAACTCTCATATAACAGAAAATTGATTGATCCTAATGTGTTATACACATAGGGATCAATCCAAAGACAATTTCTTGGAAACTATGAGTCCTTTTAAGACATTACAACTTGGTAATCTAGGTATTAGTTAAGATAAACCATTACTTGGGAAAAAACCACACTTATGGAGCATGGAATTGATCAAAACCACCCCGAAAAACCCATCATCATTTAAAATATTAATGTGGTGTAAGTGCAATGATCTCACAATGTGTGTGATGATACCATGATTAGGGACATGGTCGACTTTAAGCCATGTGTACACTAAGAGGTTTTTAATTATATCATAATATGATCTTAGACACTTTATAAATATTTAAGACGAAATTCCATTGAGAGTTTATAACCAACAATGCATGGAAAAAGTCAATCTAACCACTATATTTCAAATTACATAGAAAATATCATCTACTTCTGATGAATTATCGTTGTCCCCTGACCACGATACATCCATCACCTAAGGAATCACATGGTCACCAAAATGCAACCAACATGGCCTATTCCTAACCAATGATGTCTCCACAGGTTGAGAACACATCTAAGAACATCACTAACATGCCCTCTTTCAAACACCGACTTAATGGAAAAGATCACTAATGAAAGGGATTCTTAAGGGAGTTTGACCATTCTAAAATGGTATTCTCAGTTGTGATCCTTCTACATTGAAGGAAATACTTAACCAAAGATGATGTGATTATCCCCACCATAGGAGTGTCCTTAGCCCCATATTAAATGGATAAGGGGAATATCATTCTGTGGCACACACTGTATCGACCACTGACCGTGGTCCTAGAGGTGGCCATCACTCTTGAACAAGTGTTTAACCTAGAAGCCAGAGGTAACCATCCATTAAAAGGAACTAGGTTAGGTTAAATTTTAAACATACACGTAAACTCTCATATTTAGTTAATTTGAATTCACACCATACAATTAGGAATAAAATTCAAACCACTAACTGGAATATCGAAACACATGATCCTTCTTAGAACATCATATCAAGCACTGGGATGATTTTGTATCCTTGTTATAAACCATGTCACTATATTCATAATATTATCAACATTAAAATATAAAAAATGTGGAATAAATGTTTAACACTAAACTCAATGGTTAAATGAACTATTTAACAAGAGGACATGTACAGCATATATAGATTCATACTACCCAAAGACTACACAAACCAAAGACAAGTCATTAATAATATTAATAAGATTTTCATAAATATTCATTCAAGTATCTAATTTTCCACACTATAAAGTAACATAAAAGTCACATTACTCACACACATGAAGAATAAGCTGATGACCTCTTGAGTCATCCAACACTGAAAAGAATGGAGAGAAAGGGGTCACACGACCCACCAAGTGATCAACCGTGTCATAGGCTTGTTTAACTTATAGTAACTGAGAATCATAGAAGCCCACACCCACAGTGGGGGTCAAGACATTGAGTGACCTACCATATTGACAAGGGTGAGACTTTTAAATATTAAGATTCGTACGATGGATGAGAGCACCCAAACAAAACCAAGAAAAAAAAACTTCTTGTAAGAAAGAAAACAAGTTATTAAAGAGTCTGAGGGTGATACCTACAATAGATAGACCTGAAAAAAAAAGTTCCAAACCTACCGAGGAGTAACATCAGATAAGATCAATAAACATAATAGGACCAAATATTTCAGACTATGTTATAGAATAAAGTCCTATAGGTAATTCTCACACACCTATTTCAAGGTGAAAGGATGGAAGAATGATTTAGACCGCCCTTACACAAGGGTTAGACTAAGACACTAATTAGGGATCCACATTAAGGTATTAAACCAAAGATAATGAAATTTTATTCGCACTTCAAGTTTAGTTTTAAATTAGACCAACTCTAACCATAAAATAAAATAGGAATGTCATTTTAATTTACCCTTTTAAGCATAATAATTCAGGTTCATCATGTTATAATTAATCTATTTTCTCACATAAACAAATATAAAAACCCTCAAAAAGTCGATAAGGCTTTCTACAAGATATCTCAGGAAGGCTGAAGGTCTTTTACGATCAAAATGGGGTGCGGTTCATACACAGTGTCGCATAAAAGTAAATACATTATCAAAAAGCCTTCCCATAACATAACATACCCTTGTGGAATTAATAATTGTGACATTAAAATGAAATGGGACTTACTGAGGTCCCATTACCATTTTAGTATTGAATTCAAAAGAAACCTGAACCCTTTGAACATTTTTATATAAAACACCCTTAGCATATTTTTCACACAAGAAACATACCCCAACTGACCAACTTCGATCCAGTTGAGTATTCTAGAGTTTAACCACAACAGTATTTAAGTCCATGCAAATGATGTACCAGTCCTTAATAAGGAGTCTATATCATTTAATGTAAAATCTTATAAACATTTATATTCATAGTAGTTTCCCTAAATAACGATTATAATACATGGCTCGGTTCTATGGTTTATTGGCATCAATTTATTAAGTGCTCATACAATTTTCAAATTTTGGGTGGCTCCCATCTAACCGAAACAATTTCATTAAAGATAAAAGGGAAACATAATAGTGTTAACATTTATTCACTAGCTTCTAGGTATATAAGAAAATCAATATTGGTTCGGTTATATGGGTCATCAATTTCCAATTCCTAAGGCACCCATACACCTTTAAAATAGATTGTTGACTCCCATTTAATTACAACCAACATGTTACAGCCCATGCTAAAAAATAATAATATCATGGATATTTGAAAAAAAACCCTAGTTATTCACATAACATGGGAATCAAATACATTATTCTAAGGGAATAACTAATCATGCGAAAAAATCACAAATAGGTCAAAAAATCATAGAACACTACTATATTTATAATAGTCAACACATCAAGATATAAAATATAGCCATAGTAGCAACTAAATGTAACCAATCAATACATGATGAAAAGTAAATGTGGCATGGCATAATTCATGATATTAATTTCCTATAGTACCTAGTATGATGCATGTAATGAAACATAATTATATCATCAAGAAGAAATAGTAGGAATCATCTTCCCAATAATACCAATATAAATAACAAAACATTTTAATTGTGCCACCCAAAAGTGAAGTTATATAAACTATAAATATCATAACCAATAACTCAAATCCCATCCTATGTAATTTAATTGTCCCATATATATGGGTTATAGTCATCCAAGAACAGGTTCAAGTCTAAATACCTATATCATATTATCCTATCTAAAGCTAAATAGTATGTTAAAAGGAAGATAATCATTTGATATCACTTTGTAGCATCCCTCCCCAGATTCCACCTAATAGTTCCCCCTGATGATGGGCCACATGACCTCAAGCACATATCCCTCAATGCTAGAGGCTACCAACTAGTAGTGAGGATCTGGGTTATGTCTTTGGGGAGACTATGTCCTTATATATCGGGTATGCACAATGTTAACAATAATGACAAATAGTAGAACCAGTGTAGTAAATAAGATAACAATGAAATAAAATAAAAAAGTTAGGTTATATAAGCAAGTAGCTGCAAATAGAATTAGAATATTGTATACCATAAATGATGATGATTACATTTCATGATTCTATACAAAAATGGAAGTATTGGGGGTAAAGTGACATAAATAATATACTAAATTCTATCAGAAAAATGTCCAAAAACTACCACTATAGTATCTCAAGCATAGGCTCAGTCCTCTTCCACCAAATCATCAACCTAATACAGTGAGAAATAAATCATTAGAAGAAGCATGCTTCCTTTTATCCATTACTTTGGGAAATAAGTCTACTCAGGTACCAAAAAAACTACTACAAATATGGCCTTTATCAGAACTAGAAAAGGGCATTAACAGCACTAATAAATGTGTTGTTAATCGAGGTGAAGATAAAGGGGGTACCTTTTATCAGTGCTCAGAAAATCGATGATAAATTCCCCTTTTATAAGTGCTAAAAAAGCACTGATAAAAGGGTCCTTTATCAGTGCTTTTTTAGCCCAAGTAAAAGACCCCTTTTATTAGTGCTTTTAAAAAGTGCTAATAAAATTTAAAAAATATTTAAAAAAAATTATTAAATTCTAAGAGGCTTCAACAGTGCTTGACGCCCCCCTTTAATAGTGCCCCACCCCCATCATAGCCCACGCATGCCCAAGCTAGATCCAACTAGCCCTACCCCCTTTAACAGTGCTCCCACCCCCTTTAATAGTGCTAGGTTATTCCCCCCACCTGCGCGCGTGACCTGTCTCTCCTAGGATTCGAACTCGAGACATGTTACCTATGTGTCTAAGCCTTTACCACTCCACCATATTGCTTTTCCCTTCATTTATTAATATATCTATTTATTTATATATATATTTAGTTATATTTACTCATATATTAATATATATATATATTAATATATATATATATATATATATATATTAATATTGATATATATATAAAAAGTTATATTAATATATATAATTATATTAATATAAATATATAGTTATATTAATATATATATAGTTATAGTTATGTTAATATATTTATATCCGTATATTAATATATATATATACCTTTATTTCTTTTAATATATATATATATATCCGTATATTAATATATATATATATATATGTGTATTTAGTTATATTAATATATATATATATATATATTTGTATATTAATATATATATATAGTTATATTAATATATATTTATATTTATTTACATCTATTTATATAAATATATATATATATATTTAGTTTTTTTATCAGTATATTTATTTTTATATTAATATATATTTATAAGATTAGTTTTAAGTACATTTATAAAATATGTTTTCTTATGTGTGTTTATAAATATATAAATACATATATACATACATATATACAACACACACACACACACACACATATATATGAATAAATACATATATATGTGTATCTGAAAAGTCATAGAATGTTAAAACGACCATAACTTCTAATCCAGAAGTCAGTTTCAACTCCACAATCAGTAAAATCGAAGAGAATGGAAGAATCTTTGATATGATATGTGGTACATGTCAAGAGGACATCTAGATCAGAAGTTATATTTAAATGTTAAAATATTTGGATATCAGGACTAAAAACTCAATTTTAGAGGCCTTTTGGGACTTTTTGGCCTCGAAAAATCTGACAGAAGGTTCCCTTCGGTCACTATCAGGTAGAGGTCATTGCAAGATTAGATTTGATATGTTGTAGAGCTCAAATAGACACTCTTATTAAAATTTATGGTTGTTTTAAGTTTGAGTTACATTTTCAATTTATTTTCGATCTTTTATTAATTTTTTTTATTTTTTTTGTCTTGAAAATGTTATCAAATGATTATTAGTCTTTGAAAATTAGAAAATTGTTAATTAAAAATATTTTTTTAAATATTTTATTAGCCTATTTTACTGAATATATTATACATTAATTTTATATTTCCATTTATCCTTATCTAAAACATATTTAAAAAATATATATTATATTTATATCAATATCAATATACTTATATATCAATATATTATTTTTTATGAAAAATATTTTTTTTTGAAATATACACTTTATCAGTGCTTGGAAAAAGCACTGATAAAGCCCCCCTTTTATCAGCGTTACTAAAAAAAGCATAGATAAAGTGGGGCCCTTTAACAGTGCTAAAAAATCGCTGATAAAGGGGGTGTCTTTATAGGCGCTAAAATAAAGCACTGATAAAGGGTCACTTTTAACATCGTTTTTTTAGTGCTGTTGAAAGTTCCCTTTATCAGCCCTTTTTTAGCATTGATAATGGCTCCCCCATTATCAGCACTTTTTTTAGCGCTGCTAAATGGTGGTGCTACGGAAACACAGTTTTTTGGTAGTGATAGAACCAGATAAGGTTTGTAGATATAAATATCAGTAGGTCAACACCCATAGTGTCTAGAACTTTCCATTTTGTGTTGTATGTAAAGACGGTGTTCCATGAAAAATAAAATAGAGTAGTTGTATTTTTAAAACATTAAATTTTAGGTCTGGGATTCTAATATGAACATTGTCCCATACCACATACTTCGGCCTAATCTAGAAGACTGAATAAAGTATTTATGTATGGAATGGTACATGTATATAAAGGATGAAGTAATCAAGGAAAAACAAGAAGGAATTCCTCCAAGTTTGTGCTTCAGCATGGGGTTTAATTCACATGTCATCAGTTAAGTGGTGATATTAAGGCAAGGGTGATACATCACAAGTTCATAATAAAGCTATTAACATATATATAACGTGTATTGATGTAACAAAAACACTAGAAATACAAACCCCAATCATGTTATATAGCTTGGGGTATCATGACCATGTCATCGAATATACTTGAAAAAATAAAAAAATAGGCATCAAGAGATGGAACAATGTGCTCAAAATAATAATAAAAGCATCACATTAAAGAAATCAACAAGTCATTAAAACTGTCAAATCCAGAAGTGTTGTCTAAGCCTATCTGAGGCAATATAAGATGAATACAAAGGGCTACTATAGAACACCCAATATAACCCATTAAAGTTGATCTCATCCCAGAAAACCCATATGAAATCCCTTGTATTACTCAAATATTGTGACTCTGAGTCCATACCAACTATCTCATACAATGGATCGGGTATCACTCGAGGCATGGAATAATAATCTTTCTAAATGGGAATGTCCTCTATTTATCATCCATGGAACCAATGCCACTCATGTGTATAAGAAACCACTCAGGAATCCCTTTCATGGAAAGCCAAACCATCACTCCTGACGCGTCGATCCGTAACCAACCAAGAACAATGAGTCAATCAATGAATTCCTAAATATGGGAACCATGTTCTCTCATGGACCATATCCAGATATCCATATCAATAAGGACTATATATATATATATAAAGGTAAATCATTTATATTTTCAATATATTTATCTAAACATCCCATGCCAAAGATAACAATCTATTCATGATGTTCAATAATCCTAGAAACAATGGAACAAATCATATGGAATGTCATAAGTAATTATATTAGAGAAACTCTTGTAAATAGTTTCCTTCCATAATGTGTCTCAAGACCACAAAATTATGAAGTAACCACATTTAATTACAACAACCAAACAGAGAATAGGTAATAATTACTTGCATAAGAAAAATAATATAACCAAGGTAATATGGAATTAATGATTCTATAACCATGTTTCATAAAGAGACATATCAATAACTCAAGATATCAAGCATGACATTTTAAATCAAGCTATTAAAAAGTGGAATAAACAATTATAATTCATATGTGTTCAATGTCATTCTAGTATCATAATATAACAACCTAATCATGAAAATAATTATAATTTGGGCCTTTAAACATTGCATAAAGCGTTAGAATGGTGCACATTGAATAACCGCAAACATTTGAAATAAGTGAACCGAATAATAAAAAACACAAATATATATATATATAACAAATATTGATCTAGGAATTATACATAAAGGTTAACCATAAGTCATAATAAAATCATTCTAATATGATCTACTTCGTGGTTATTTATTTATATCCCTTAATTTTATGAAATTGAGGTATTATATCAAGGTACAACACACGCACCAAATGTGGTTCTATTAATCAATAATTATAATAAATATTGATTTACACTCTATCCAATCAACTATAATGAATAATGGCCATTCCCAAAAGGGATTCAATTTTTGGTTCAACATTCAATTTAAACATATTAATAAATTTTAAACATTAGACCCAAGTGAAAATCAACTCAAAGTATAAGGTAGAGTAGGAAATTTAGGATTGCACACCCAAATGGGTGGAAAAAGGATTGGAAAAAAAATTTAATATGGGTTTCACCTCATTTAAGGGTCACAATGGACATGCAAAACCATTCTGATTAATTTAGTATGTGATAACAAGGATTCATCAGAAGGATTAAAGCTAGCGGTATAATGGCGTGATGCAAAAATGTAATGAAATTGATGGAAAAATGAGTATTTTACCTAATTCATAGTTATATTACTATTCATGTCCAATATCAAAGAATTATTTAACCTAAAATGGAAGAAATCGATAGATTTAGAAAAAACCACAAAATAGGGAAATATCTGTCGCATAAAGATAGCACAATGGATGGTGGAGGAACATAAAAATCAAGGGGTGTAGATGAGATAGTGTATCGAGTGGATCCCATATATTCCTATAGTGAAAAAAAAGATATTATATTTGAGGATTAAATAATCAAAACTGCATTGAGGAGGATAGGAGGATCACACACGCCTGGACTGAGAAGAATCTGCTGGAGAGAGGAGGGGAGAAATGAAATAAGACTTAAACATTCATTATGGGGATAGAGGTAATTTAACCACCAAGAAGCTCTATGGATGGTTTGTACACATGAATTTTCCAAACTATTCCAACACCATGGGCATGGTTCTACTTTACTAGGTTCCTTAGAATGGGTTACTGCACAGTTTGACTAACTGTGCACAAATCATGTGGTAACTCACTAACCGAGATCTGAAATTGATCACATTGTTGTGAAACCTATCTCATATGGTTTTAGACAAACCATGTGGAATATAGGTTCCCACTATATACTACCACACTGTTTATGTAAACCATTCATGCTGGGTGGCATGGTTTCCTTAAACCATGTATCCCAGATTTCCTCCTCCAAATCGGGGTCTCTATGATTTAAATAAGCCTCGAATGCAACCAAGATCACTTTTTATCGATTATCCATTTAGATTATGGATTTTTTAATGAATTTAAACCTAAAATAAAATGTTCTATACCGTTGGACAAATTCAAGATGTTATAATTGAAAATTGGTTGTGAGAGGTGAAAAGGGTGAAATAGTTTTTTTAGGAATGGATAGAACTTCTTGTATAATTGGAATTTATCATTTTGAAGTAATAATATTTGCATTGGTTCATTTTATATATTGAGTATCAATATAAGTTTTTGTTTTAGTGGACTGAACATTAAGAATATACTTTTATGGATTTACAATTAATGGGCTTATAACTTATGAATTAAAATTATTTATTAGAACCATTGAGTCAATATATGATACATTGGCCATATTTTTTGTCAATTTCAGTTATATATTTATGAAATTTATATTAGGTGAATTGTTTTATTCTAAATTAGGTTTTAAGTGTTTAATTATATTTTTATAATGATATAATTCCAATATTACATTGATTTTCGAGCCAAGTAATTATTTATTTATAAATAAATAATATATATAAGATAATTTTTATTATCTATTATATGAATCTTAGTATTACTTACTTCAATATAAAAATTTATATGAATCACATTAGTAATGGATAAAAATATGTCATCCTGACTAGGTGATATCAAGATCATGAATTGGCTTTTTGAGTTTGAATAGAATTTATATTATATGTGTATAAGAGGCATACTTTTTCTACTATATACGTATGTGATAGTGATATGAATATGATGTTTTGAATGATTGAATAATTTTTTCCAAAGATCATATAAATGAGACATGGAGGATAAATACTAGTAAGTGATAATGATTAAAATAATTTAATTTTTTAATAAAACTATTTTTAAGGGATATTAATGGATAAAATCATAGAAATTTAATAAAATATATTTAAAAATTATTATAAAATTATAAATTAATTGATTTGATTCAATATTTAATGATTAAGGATTTGGGACTTATGAGAGAAATAAAAATTGAAATTTTTATTTTATTATTCATATTACATTATCTATTTCATTGGGGTATATTCAAATATTATATATATTTGATATAACTATGTAATAAATATTATTTATGTGTATAGAAGACAACAATATTGAAGAATGAAATAGAAAATTGTTTATCAACATTTTATTTAATATTTATAATCCTTAATAATTAAGTTTAATGAACATAAGGTTCATTAGATATTAATAATGAAGATAAAAATCTTATTATTTTGGTATTAAATTTATTATTTCTATTGGGAATTATTTGGAATATATTCTATTCTATTTTTAATCTTCTAAACACTATATGTGAGGGTATAAAGAGATAGTCACACTTTAGAATGCACTACAAAAGAAAAAAACATTTAAATGATGTTATCTTAGGCTTGGAGACACCATGATTGAATCTTATAACCACAACATTAATAATATAGTGAATTATTAGTACAATTGAATCATTCTTTGTGTATTCTTGTTGGATATATCCCATTTTTGGGAACCAAGTAAATTTATTATGATATATATACTAACTATTTTACCTTTTAATAGAACATGTTTTTCATGGGTAATGTTCCCAAAGTATTGAGTGTTTTTTTTTAGTTTTAAAAAATAGATAGAGTTTGAGATGTAAATAATGTCAATATAGGCTATGTGAGATACTTGTTGTAGTATTTATTATAAATTTATGTTCTAACTACCATTTTAAATATTTAAAAATATGTAACGAAAAGTTATAAAATGATATTAAAAAAGTATATGGAGATGATTCTTTTTATATTTTAATATAAGGATTTTATAAATTATATTTTATATCTAATGATTATTTATCAATAATTTATGGGAATCAACAAAGAGTGTTGATGGAAGATGAATGAGGTTTCAAAAATTTACATTTTATGTTGAGAAGCTAGCTTCTAATGATATTGAGTAATGATGGATGAGTGTTTATGTGAGTAAGAATATATATATTTCTTCCATTATTATGTTATGAATTATTCACTTAGATGATAGAAAATTATGATGATGTTGAGATCTTACTGAATAGAGGATGGGGCTTCTTTTATTGGTAATTTTTGAAGAAATATCAATTTATGAAAACTAATTATGTTAGAATATATAATTAAATACATAGTGTAAATACATTTATATTTTCAAAGAAGAGAACTCATTTTTTTTCATTATCATTTGGTAATTGGGATGAAGAGTAGTTAACTGGATTGATATATTTTTAAATTAATTCAAATTTTTTTAGATGAGTTTCAATGACTATAGATTCTAAGGTAATGTTTGGGGAGGTTTTAAAACTTTTTTTAGAAGTTATGGAATTTTGAGAATGTGTTGAAAATTTTAAAAAGGAATATAAAATATACTTTAAAATTGAATAATGGAAATGTAACAGAGCTAAAAATGACACATAATATTCTCTAAATACTATGTAAATAAGAATTGAATTTACAATATGATATATAATATATTTTAGATAGTATATTAGGTTTTCTTACTGGTATTTAATATATCCCTATAGATATGGATGATATATGTAGGAGTTTACACAGAAATTTAGAAATAGAAACACCATGGTAGGATATATAATATATTTACAACATAAAAAATTATTATAGGATTATGCTTTTTGTAATATGATGAAGAATTAAATTTCATAATTTATTAGACCTATTAGGATATGTGTGATATTATTCCTAATACATAAGATATTAACATGCATTTATAATAATTTTTTTCAGAATACATAAGATCAACATAAGTGTGTGAATGATAATCTTGAGGATGGGTAAGATATTTGAGATAATTGAAGTGATATAAAAGATATTTTTAATTTCATATGTATGATTCATTAATTTGAAAAATAAAATAATTCTATAGAAAAAAATGATGTAGAGTAGTTCATTACCTCCTTAATTTTCAAAATATTTATAGAAATACAACTGAGATTTAATAAAATAATTTTGGAGAAATAAATAATTAAAGTATTGAGAGGGTATAATTCTTGAATTTGAAATATAATGATTTAAAATAAATTATGGTGATAAAAAATAGAAATTAAATTGGAAAAAAATATTTGACCATATTTAAATGAGACTTCAGGGATAATATTTCACATATAATATTATAAAAGATTAAGATGATATTTTTTGAGTATTTTGGGAAGTTCAATTGATTAATCCAAATAAAATGTGAATAATCATAGCTCGTGAGGAAAATTCCCACTTGAGTGGTGACTGAATAAAGAGGAAGTGGAAGAAACCCATGTGATCTAGTGGGAAGATGGGCATCAGAAGAGGAAGGGGAATAACCAGGAATAAGTGTATCATATTGAAGAAAATGATACTAAAATTCCTATAGATTCTATGTATTTAAGAAATATATTGATATAATATTATGATATCTAGAGAGGGATGATCATATACATCAAGATAAATGAAGAAAAAAAGAAGGCAGAATAGGAGGTTGATGAAGTTATTCTATTACTTATGAAAATCATGTTTCTTAGAGAAGAAGAATATGTAAGATTGAAGATCTAACCTATGATATCCTTATATCATATAAGTAAATGAATAATTTAATAGAGGATTTGAGGATTTTTAACACTACTTTTGGATATATATATATATATATATATATATTCAGTGTGTCAAGACTCTTGATGAATAAGATAAATATTAAGGTAATAATCCAGGTGATTATAATTTTTTTGATTATATTATATATTTTTAATATCTTTTATGAATGACGAAGAAAAAAATAAAGGATAATTTTATATAAAATAATTATTCCTTATGAATATTTAGATTAGATGAAGAGACCCATGTTCATGTTGAAAAAATAGGATATTTATTATCTGTTAAAGACTTCTATAGGGGAAGAAGATACCTAGTTGCTATTGGATAAGTGTTCAATATTTAAGTAGATATTTTAATCAGTGAGTTCAAAGGAACAATTTTAATCTTTTGGGATCCATGTTTATTAACTAATTAAGAAATTAAATATTTTTCAGGGAGAAAACATAGGCTATTCGGGAGACAACCTTAGGGTTATATAATGTACTTTCTCCATCTATATTCACTTGACTAAATAATTAGATATATATTTATTATTAATTACATGAACATAGTAATGATGTATACACCCACATCAGGGGAGAACATTATAAAAATAACTTGTTATTATACTTCTATTTATTTAATTTTTCTCATGGGTTGTATTTTTTTGTCAATTAATTTGATGATCCATTCACCCTAACCCTTATTAATTTCTAAATATTAATAGGGGTAACTAAAAATTAAATGAATTCAGTAAAATTGGTTGAAACAGATTTATCCCCCTCTTAGTGTGATGGTGTAGATTACTTGACACATAAACTAGTATTATATCAGGATCTCCCTTTGATCTAATTTAAAAATAGTTTTTTATTAACCAAAAACCATATATTTAATGTTTATTTTGACTTCCATATTAAATGGGATATGAAGGTGTAATAAAAAATCTTAAAGAACATGTAAAATAAATTTTATGATATTCAAAAAAATAAAAATAAAAACTATTAATAGGAAACATCACTAATTGAAGGTAGTCAATGTTATTATTTATATTTAATATCAGTTTTGAATCCTCCTCTGTAATAAAAAATACTTTTTCATGGTTGGTATGATCTTTTTGACTGACATGATAATTTTTATTTTTTATTAAATAATTTGTTGAAAAAAATTCATTATTGAAGTTATCTCATATATATATATATTATATAAGGTCTATAGGATGAAAAATATAGGTGAAGTATAAATTTGATGCAATGGAGGAATAATTTGAAAAATAAAATGATATAGTGTAACTGTTGCATAATAATTATTTTTGAAAAAGAAAAATAATCATTAACCTATAAAGAAAATTTATCCATGAAAAAATAATTATTATTAAATCTAATTCTAGATAAATCTAGGACAATAAATGATTATATTAAGATATCCATGTCTTAGAAGAAACATATACAACTACAATTATGGTTTATGATTCATATTTGGAGATCAAATCCAATAGAGTTGAAGACCTTGAAAATTAATTTCATGATTTATGTAATATTACTGAAGATTATATTTACATAAAAATAATTTAATATGATTGTAGGGTGAAATATTTTTAACATTGGAAGAACAATCGAAATTGTAAATGTCTTGTGATATAGGTTCATTTGAGAAATTTGAAAATCACACAAGTCGTATCCTCACGTGATGATAAGAAGATATGTGCCTACATCAATTATTCTTTAAGGTGTGTAGTATCTAAATATACTCATTATACAGGAAAAGTATATTTAAATCATATGAATATGTACCTATTACAACCACAAAGAGAAACATATAGTTTTAAAAAACTATTTAGTTTAAAATTATTTCATTTTAAAGTACATGTTAAATATAAAAAAATTGGAAAACATGATTGAAATATTTTTAGTAAATAAAATTAAAAATCATGTATGGAGGTATGAATTCTAAAAAAAGAGTTTATTTTCAAAATATGCTCAGTATTCGGTTTTTTCGACAATAAAATTGAAATATGTCAAAGTTGGTCACATTATAAATGAAGGAAAAAAAGAATAAGAATTATTAATCATTTTTGGTCATGTAAAAGATTTGAAAACAATTTCATTAAAGTTTTATAAAATATTTCACAAATTTAAAGAAAACATTGTCCTTAATTAAGAAAGAGATGCTCTAAAATCTTGAGGAAATCTACTAAGGTAAGACAATTTACACAGAAAATGGAAAATCAAACTATTTAGAAAAATTTATAATCCTAATGAATTTTTATGTAAATTAAGACACATTTTTTTATTATAATATTGAGTGATGGATCCCATCCACAAAGAGTAAATCATATAATTTTTAAGAAATATGAACACAAAATTTTATAATCAGTCAGAGAAAATATGTTAGGTTGTTCTTAGGGTGAAATAAAGGGAATATTTTTTTACAAAATCAACCCAATAAGAGGGTGTAGAAAAAAATTTATCTAATAAATAGGATATAATTATACTATTTGAGAAAATTTCATAACATGGGAATTTTAATAAGGTCCATGTACATTATATATGGATGAAATAATCCATAATAAATAAGAGAATTATTCCATGAAATAAAATGATTTAGTTTGGTGGTAGAAATACTAGAAAATTTATTATAAATGTTTCCAAATATGGTAGAATAAAATATTTATTATTAGTTATAAGGATAATCCAATAATAATAATATGTTACCAAAATAATTGAAGATTATTTTTCCTACCAAAATCAAATTGGAACATTATATAGAGAAAGTATAAAATATGGGATGTTTTTTTCTAACTATTAGTAAAATTTTGACACCATATGAGATTAATATTATAGAAAATGACAAACCATTATACCCAAGAATGATCAATTATTTAAAATAAAATTAAATTTAATGAGAAATATTTTTCAAATTAGTGTAGATAAAAATAGAATATTTTCTATGATGATAATAAAATATCACCAATGTTTCCCTCACTAAGGCCTTTTAAATAATCCAACTTGTTCCCACGTATTTTTTGTTGTTATTTTCATGTAAATAATTTATGGTGATATATATATTGAAGAAATAGATTCTTTTAAAATTCATATAGGATTGTTAATTTTCTATAATGGAGTTTTTTAAATGGTATCATGATGCCTCCCTCGAAATCATGAACTAGTTTAAAATGAACTAGTTTAAGAAAGTTATTCTTAGATATGATTTTAAAAAAGAACTACCATGAAAAAAATTGATTAATCTTATCCTTGAGGGTGAGTTATGGTAAGAAGATTCTAGTAATATATTACTTTATAAAAATAAGTAATTTTTAGGCAAATATAATTTAAACTTATGAAACTAATTTTTTTATCATTGTTTTAGATTGAGTAAGTTTTTTATAATGGGGGGGGGAGTGTGATGAGATGATTATGAAGAAAAGTAACATGAAATTAGAGAATATAACTTTTATATGATTTTTTATGAGTTTATTTCGTTCATAATATGTGATAATTTTGGAAATATAATTTACTATACCTTGGAAAGAGATATTTGAGTTGTGATCACATGATGAGATGTTTATGGATAAATTTGATTCCTTGGTTAATATATTTTGTTTTCTATTATAAATTATATCACATATACATTTATTTTATTAATTTATATCTCATTACATAGAGAAATGGTATTCCATATTTCTCTAAGTTAAATCATTTTATACTTCCAAAAGGGGTAGGTTATGGAGTTTCAATCTTGGTTGGAGAAAGAGATGAGTATGACTTACAATTTACTATCAAAGAATTTTATTTAGTACTAATTAGAGGTATAAGTAAGACATGGATAATATTGAACATAACTTTATTACAAATTGAAATGGATATTGAAAATAATTTCAAAGGTGGATATTTAAATTACCACAACACTATGAGTGTGTTATTTTTTTTTAATAAGGTATCAATATATTCATAATATGGTAATGTCAATACAGGTAATGTGAGATGAAACATAGACTTCCTATGATAACTATATTTTCCACCTTTCATTTTATAATTTAAGTAAGATACATT
Organism: Viscum album; assembly: GCA_963277665.1. Taxonomy (NCBI): domain Eukaryota; kingdom Viridiplantae; phylum Streptophyta; class Magnoliopsida; order Santalales; family Viscaceae; genus Viscum; species Viscum album. The sequence continues at coordinate 1,669,224,753 of OY728145.1, forward strand.
CATAATTTATAAAAATTTATTGAAGAAAAATATTTACATACTACACTGTATTTTAGAATATAAATTATTAATAATGTAAATTTTATATTCTATGTTTTTTGATATGGACATTATGGGAATTAATTAAAAGGTATTATGAAAGATGAAATATATTTCTAAAATTAATTTATAATGTTTAGAATATATATTATGATGAAATTGACTTGGATTGTTATTAAAGTGGGTAACTATCTATGTGTTTTTTGAATAATAATGTTGTGAATGTTTCAATTGGATGATAGTGAATCTTGATGTAACTGTAATACTTTTGTACTATGGATAGTGAAAATTTTACATCCAATTGTCAAATCACTATCAATTGTATAATTTTGATGAAGTATGAATGTGGAATTAATATGGTAGTATAAATATTTTCAAATAATAAAATAAGAGTAAAAATATGTTTTATATAGAACTTCGAAATGTGTTAGAGTATTTTTATATGGTATGATATATTATTTATTTGATTTGAATTTTTTCATGAGTTGGAGTGAATAGGGAGAAACTGTATTAATTTATTATTAGCTTGGGGATCTTTTAGGTGTTTTTTAATTCTGAACTATAGGAGAAAATTGTATAAGGGGATAAAAAAATCCCCCAAATATAATATTAGAAGTGTTTTCTATCTCATTGTTATATGTAACATTATTTGGATGATAAGTAATGAAATTATGGAGTTACACTATGAAATGTTATATCATTCAGATGATAAGTAATGTTTTTTTAATAATATATAATATAAACAAGTTCATATGATTGATATATAATTATTTTTATTCTTAAATGTCTCCAAATAAATAACTTAATGTGATACATAAGTTATTTTAGTCATACGAAAGATTTATAATCCGATAAATAATATTTTCCAGGTGTTACATAAGGTAAAGAAAATTGATATATGATATAGTATCATACCTTGTATGATAAAAATTATATTATTTATAATATCAATGATATTAGAAGTAATTCATATCATATTGTCTATAATTTACAATATCCTCATAAACAGACAAAAGATATACTTCTGGAAGTGTAAGATATGTTAACTTTCTCATGGTATTTGTATGATATTCTAATTCTTATGTAATGTTTATCAGTTTAAAAAAAATAATAACTATAGAGAATAAAATTAAACATAATTATATGTAATATAGTTTGATAAAATAAGATATTTTAATGTTGATACATAATATTTCACATGTTTTATGTAATGTAACGTATATTTAAATTTCGCAATGTATTAGATCTATAGTGAAATATAATATATTTTTGAATAATACGGAATATATTATATTATATGTATATTATTCTATTGATAAAATTTAAAATCTTAATAAGTATATGAATTATATATTTATGTATTTTTTTATATTTGAGCTCACTCAATTTATTTAAAAGATATCATTTTTATAGATGGGTTTTAAATTTAAAAATTCTAAAAATTATAATAACTAAAATCAAATGATGTTGAATAGTTCTTAAAATCATTGAATAACAAACTTATCAAGGAAATATATTACCGATTCATTATTATAATTGTATATAAATATTTTCTAAATAATAATAATATAATCTTGGTGAATTAATTTTTATATTTTTATTATGATGATATAGAATCTAATTTAGAGTTCAAAAAATTGAGGTTTTATCTAGAGAAATATTTTAATTTTTTTATATGAGAGTTTGAATAGAAAAAATTGAATATGATCTTGTACATAAATAATATGATAATTAGTCATTGTATTTTCAAAAAATAAATTAAAGAATCTTAATAGAATGAGGAGGCAGTGAGATTTTAGTGAATATTCTCATGTGAGTAGTTATTGATTAAGGATAATGGAAGAACCAACCCATGAGATCTAGTGACAAGTAATGTAAAATAAGCAGAATAAAAATAAATAGCAATAAGTGTGAGAGATATAAAAAACATGATAGAAAAATTCTTATAGATTTTTTGTATCAAAGAATGGTAGAAATATAGAGAGAGAGTAGATTTTTTTGATATTCAAAAAGAATAGATAATATGTGTTGAGAAATAAATAAAGGAGAAGAGGAATAATGTGAGAAGGAGGATTCCAACATGTTTAACATATTTCTTATATGGATCATATGCATAAAGAGAGTTAATCTAGGATTCAAATCATATGATATGATATCCTTATATAATAAAAGCCAAAGAATATGTGGATTTTATAATAGAGAATGGTTGGAACTAATACTCAACCTATATATTGTTTTTGTTTTGATAATTGTGTAAAAGAGGAATCAATATTTTGTTACTGTTATTGATTATTTATTTTCATTAAATATTTTATATAAATGTGGATGAAAAAAAACAAATTGGATCAAGCTATTTACATGTGTTAATAATTATGAATATTTCGTTGAGATGAAGAGACCAACATGCATGACACTGTAGAAGATTATCTATTGAATATAGAATTTTAATACCAAGGAAGATGGTGTAAACTTATTTATTGAGAAGTGTGGGGAATTATAGAAACTCATGTTCGTTATTTAGTTATAAGGAACCAATTTAACCTGGTAGGTGAAATTATTAAGAATTAATTGAGTAATTTTAAAAGATATTTTGGATACAACATATACTTTTTGGGAGATAGTTTTGTAGTTAATGATAATAAATTAAAAAATATTATTATATTTATTTAATTATTAAATATATGTGTCTTATATGAAACTCAAACATATTAATTATGTCTTCACCCACATAATGTGTGAAACTTATGCAATTTTTATTTTCTACTGGTCTATTTTATTAACTATTTTTATTTTGAATTTAGTGGGTCGTAATTAGATTTACATAAGTAATCCAATAACCCAAAAACGTGTGAAGGTTTGAATAATAATATTGATAGTTAAAAAATATTAAAAACAATTACACTCACCCCCCCCCCCCCTCAATTTGACTAAAAACACCACTAGGAACATCAATTGGAGCTATTTTTGATAGGTGGTTTATAATTGTTTTACTAAAAAATGTGAACCTAACCCATTTAAAAGAATATTAATTTTCAAAAATATTTGATGCATTTATTACCTCCTCTTGAGTTATACTCATGGGATATTAAATGGTATTATTTTGAAAATGTTGAATCATGGTTAATCATCTAGAATATTAGTTATTATTACAAATAATTCTAGTAATTAAAATATTTTTATAATTTATTATGAGTTAATTTATCAAATTTTGATATATAATATTTTATTTAATCTAATATATTCTAGTTTTTAAATTTATACCACTACTATATATATTAAAAATCAATTATATTGTATAATATAGACTAGACATAATATAATAGAAAGATTTTGAATATTGATTCGAAGTCCCTAATTTATTTTTTTGGATCTCATTAAAATAAAAATATATATTAAAATTATAGTCTATATATATATATAGAATTTTCATAGAATTAATTTCTCTAAAAATTATTAAGGTGGATAAATTTGAAAAAAGAAAAATCATAAGCCTTAAGAAATATTTTTGAATATTAAGGAATGATTCCAAATTAAATGGTAGATGAATTTTTCAATAGAATTATTGATGTCGTTGTCACTATGAGAGGAAATTATAGGAAAATTTAAGATGTTTAAATTGTAAATAATATTTTGAGGAGTTTTACATAATTTAAAATTAATTTGTTTTGACTATGAAAAAATATTATTTATGTCACTTAAATCATACTATTATATAATTTATTTATAGTCATTTGGTATAATATTTGAGTTGGATGGATGTTTTATTTAATAAACTAAGGTGATTGATTTAAAATATATGAATAAAATAAAGATGGAAAATGAGAAGAATAAATAATATTTTATTGATGAGTAAATTTCACTTATTTTTTGTAAAATTATTATAGTCAAAATAAGGGTAAAAGTTAATTACATTTTCCTTGTATAAAATATGGTATTGCTTGATATTTTTCTTATATGTTTCCAATAAGATATTATGAAAAGAAAGTAGTGAATAACACTGAAATTGGAACATCAATACAATTTTAGTAAAATTTGATTAAAATTTTTATTCACATTTAAAATGTGGAATAATTTATAGAGAATAAAATTTTTTAGAAAAGATGAAGGACATAATGAATTATTTTATTAAAAGGGAGGAAGAAAGTTTCAATCTAATGAGGAAGAATTCATAGTGGTTATACTAGATTATATTGTCAAATAATAATTGATATATGTAAAAATTAATGGGGATATTAACAAAACTCTTAAAGAACTAGATTCACAATAGATGAAAAAATAAATATAGGGAGTTTTTTAAAATGTGTATTTATGTATATAGATGAACGTAAATATATATTTTTAAATTAGAATAGTTTTTTATAGAAAATGTTATTTCTATGAAAATAATGAATGCATGGTTTATTTGATGTTAAAGGTGGATGTGTAATATATTATAATTTATTATATGAATATTTTATTATAGAAAACTTCATAAGATGTTGTTTCTATAAAAACAATGTTTATATATAAATAAATAAAAGAACATATGAAAAATGGTTAACAGTTAAAACTATTTGGAATTAGGGAGAAAATATAATGGAGAATTAATGAACATAGAATATGGTTTTAGAAGTCCAAATCCTAGTTCTCTTGAAAATTATAAATTTAGACACAAATTAGAATCATCAAAATATATAATAATGATGAGTAAAATAAAAAAATAAAAAAAAATGAAGTAATTAATTGAATTAAAATTTTCAAGGTCAAACATTGCGAATAACTGAAAAATCATTAAACTATTTTTTTAAAAACTGAGATTGTGAATTAATAAAAGTATACCTCATAGAATATGTGACACAAAACACTAATCTTAAAGAACTCAATAAGTATATTTATTTAAATTTACTCTCTTCGATATCTTATGGAATAAGAAACCCCAAGTTTAAATGATCAATAACATGGTATAATATTATAAAACAGACATTAATTTGAGTTTATGAATAATACTAACTCAATTATGAAGACTGTGGTTATCAAACTTTTATAAATCAAATAATAATCATTAAAAATAAAAATAAAAATTATGAAAAAATATATTTTTTCTAAAAGATAGTTTAGTTTCTCTTTATGCCATAATTTAAAAATCATGCATACTAATTTTAGAAAATTTATTTGACAAAATGAAAATAATTTTTAAATCATCATTGAAAAATTGTCTTATGTTTATTTTTTGTAATATTCTGAAATGCTTCATTTTTGATGAATAGTGAAACAATACGACTTTTTTAAAATGATTTTTCATTTAAATAATTCACATGTTTAAAGTAAATTTCAATTGTTTTTAAAGTAAAATTAGTTCAATTTAATATCTATTAAACTAATTTATGTCATTGGAATCATTTTTATATTGAATTTTTCATAAAAAATATTTTTAAAATTTTAAACATTTTCTCTTTGAAAACCTGCATTCTCATCACAATTCTAGGATTATTAATAAAATAAAAATTTTCCACCTCTATAAAAAAAATTTGTAGAATGGATTCAATATTTTTAATCATATTAATTTATATTATATAATATAGTTAATTTAATTTTGACTATAATAAATTTTAAAATCTTTAAAAAAATATTTATCACTGTTAAGTTATAAATGGGTTTTTTGGGTTCTCAACTAAAAAGATAAGGGTTTAAATGAAATACCAAATTTTCATAATATTATTTTATATCTATATTTAATCTTTATCCTATTAAAAATTATAATCTATGGTTATTTTGATTATTTTTTCATTTAATGTCTTTCTCATTTTGGATTCTTTTGAGAAATTTCCAAGTAATTTTGAAGGTGGTTCCCTTTCCCCACTTACAAAATAGAATTTACACCATTCACATCTCTACACCAATAAATTTATTTTTATTGTAAAAAACCTAAAAAATCCTTCCTTGGAATACTTATAAATTCTTTAAATATATTGGTATTCCCAAAAGACCAAACATAGGGTTCTTAAGACGAGATCCAAAGGAGGCTTCTCTTAGATAATGTAATTGTATTAACAATGAACTTTTGTTTTCTTTCTCATGTTTTCACATAAAATTATGTTTTAATAGGTATAATTTAAATGAAACAATATATATCATATAATGATATGTATAATATTTATGGAATAATATTTATCCATCTCTTCCTCCATTATATTAGAAAACAAAATCAATGATCTTGTGTGTAGTGGACTATCGCATTACGAACCGATGTAATTTATTTTCCATAACCAACTTTTATGAATGGTTATATTGGTGGATTTAAAACAAGTATATTATTTTTATGATATTATTATAATTATGTAATTATAATATCATATTTAACTTCTCACGTTCCATTCCATGTAAATTACAATAATGTCCCTCATGTGTGTGGAGGACAACCGCTTCGCGAAGTGATTTGATTCATTTTTCACTTATGATGATACATGGAAGAAAATAAGGTTAAATATATTGAATATATGTGATATATATTAAGTGACATTGATTCTATAAAATTAATACATCACACAATTCATTAATGTTTCACCCTTTAATTGAATGATATCAACTCTCATGTGAACATACAGCATGCTGTCTGGACAAAGAAATTCCATTCATTTTCCATGTACATCATTAAAATTTTATTATATAAATTTATAAATGGGTAAATATTATATTTATAACATTAATATTATTATGGATTCGATGTATTTATATCCTATATGTTTGAACCAAAACATTCCTAAAAACATGCATGAAAAAAATAAGGTAATTAACAATCAGGATAATAAAAATAATTTAATATTTTTAAAACATGAGTTGTAAAATGTTATAACATAATAATAAATGATATTATAGATATGTTTAAAGTTATTTTTAATATTATTAAAAACCTTATAAAAAAATTTATTCATTTTTAACCAAATGGAATAGTGAGGTAAGACACTTCATCTCAATTTCCCTTCATTGGGGAATTCATTATTGATGCACACCTTATTTATTTAATATGGTGTGAATAAAAACCATTTTAAATGTATTTTCATGATTTATTATAAATTAATAGTGTTTAATGTTTCAATTTTAATTATTTCATCAAAGGAAATCTGAATTAAAAGCAATGAAGTGGTAAATAATTTCATAACTCAATTTTTTCACTGAGTAATATTACATGTTCATCATCTTTTATACATTAAGATTATGTCTGCAATTTCCTATTATTATAATATTTGTTATTTTCACTTTTTATATGGGTTTACTTTTGATACACATAATTTTTTCATTTATTAATTTTCAATCCATCATTACGGCCATTGATTGTGTTTATTTAACAATCTCATTCGAATCGAGATTATTTATTATTGAATTTTAGTTAAAGGAAATTATTTCATAATATTATAATAAAACAATTTTATTTCATACACCTCTGATTATTAATTATATTTTCATGTAATATTATCAATTTTTTAAATCTTTAATACTTATAATAATTGATAAAAGTATTTTATGGAAAATTTACATCATTTCTCTCTTCGATCAGAAATATGATTTATTCCAAAACAAATGTGTTCTAAAAATATTTTCAAAAATATTTTATGCCTTTTAAAAATTATTTAATAAAGAAAATTTTACCCATTTTTAATTTTTATAATAAAAATTCAAAGGAATCTTCATGTCATTTTTTAAAAAAGTTATATTTATATTTTACTAAAAATTTGAAATAAGTATTTTGTTTCAAATAGGCATCATGTATAAAATTTTATACCACAATGACCACTCAATGTTATAAAATTTCATTTAAAGGTTTCTAAGGTTATTTTTAAAAAATCAAAATTTTTCATTAACTTTTTTATTTAAATAAGTTTTGAAATAAAAAGGTATATTACATCGTGAATAATTTTAATGACCTTTTTATGGTATTTTTGTTCAACTATGACCTAAAGTGTTTATTATACATATGATCAAATGATATATGTTATATTTATATCATCTTTATTCTCTATTTGGATGGTTAATTATAATCTTTATAAAAAAATTATTTACAATCACTTTCTTGATTCATTTTTTGTAATCATTTACTTTCTCTTAAAATATTCACATTCATGTGGTCAATCTATAATCAATCTATCCTATGTATCCATATTATTTATAAGGGATACATTTATTTTTAAAACTATATATCATTTCTATATATGGTGTTCTACATTGAAATTAATTTGATTATTTGGGAAAATATTGATAAATATGTATTGTTTAATCAATACAGATATTTGATGGCAAGACACGTTTTTCAGAAATTAAATTGACTATTAGATATATGTATAATGATTTTTATATGTATTGATGGATAGGAAACATAATTATATATCCCCTTTAATTATTTGTATTCCCATGAGGAAAATCATTATACAATCATTAAATAGGTTTCTATCTATTGATTTATATTATCTTGAGAAGGCTCTTGATAGTAATAGTATCAAGTTCTTAAGATCATGATGTAGAATAATTATGAATTTATTTCATTGAATATTTTGTTATAATTATCAAGATATTTTCAAAATGGTATTATATATGGATTAATTTCATTCTGAGTTTATTTATTTAATGGAAATATTATTATTTATTTACCTTTACATATTGATTATACCTTATCAAGTTATGTTATTCATGTTATTGATTAAATGGTGTTCCTTTTCAGTTATTTACCTTGACATATTGATTATTTATGTCAAACTATCTAAATGTAATGTAGGTTTATGTATTTATAATTAAATGTTTATTATTATTATTAATTCATAATATCATACATTTTACTTAACCCTTACATAGTATTTGAGATCACCCTTATTTTTTCCCTTACACATGAATACAGGAACTGTACTGTTGGATATCAACCATTTTTGGGACTGTAAGTTTGTTTTTTAGGGTACTAGACCCTAGAATTATGTATTTTTATAATATATAATGATCATGTTATGTTTTATTAGGTTCAAATGGGTTTCGTAATGCATTTGGGTCTTTTTGGTAGGTGTCTAGTTTGAGCATGGTTATTAAAAAACATGAACACATACAAGAAACCTTATGGATTGTGGAAGGAAGAAAAATAGATCTACATGGATAGAATATGGTTTTTCCAAGCCATGAAGATGCTTAGGGGAAACAATGCAATCATGAACAGATGAAAAAACACACTTGGGACACTGTTTTTCTATACTTTTGTGCTAAGGATGTGACGAGTTGGCCTGAGAAAGTAGTACCACATGGTTGGGGCATAGTTTTCAAAAAACATGAGGCCTAACATTGTGCTATATAGTTAGTATCTTAAAATATATGGATATAATACAAATTAAAATCTTCTTTACTTTTTCCCTAATCTAAAATATTTCTAAACTCCTTTTTCTCCCAAGGTTTGGGAGGTAACCCCCATTGATCTAAGAGAATATTTTGGTATTCAAAGGCCATTGGAGATTTAGATTCACTAGAATAGCTATAAAGACGAAATATTGGGGATCGTAGTACTGTTCTTCATCTTCACCAACCAATATGATTTCTGAAAATAAACCTTTAATTAATGGCTATGGTTGGGATATAATTTGTTAACAACTCTTAGGTACGTGGTATATTTGTTATTTTTCTTAGTCATGATAATTATTTTGTATTTGTATTTGTATAATAGAGTTTATATGATGTAAAATATCCTTCGATTAGAAATTTTAATTGAATCGTCATTAATTTGATAGACCGTTCTCAGATCCAATTGGATCTTTTAGATAATACAAGACAATACATGATGAAAACCCATGAGGTGTTACAATTTACATGAAATGATAATTATTGAATAAAAAGTGTAATTAAAGGATTTATGAAATTTGATAAATTTTGAATTCATTTTTAGGTTAACATTTTATATATATTTTTTGGCTTAACCATGATCAAGTAAGAATTTATGTAATGATTCATGGTAAATGGTATAAATGGTTAAGGGTTGAAATGATGTTAATAGTTTGACTGAAAAATGAAATGGTGCATTGTTTTAAGAATTATTGATAAAAGGATTATTAATTTTTCAACCTTGATATGTATATGTGAACAATGAGATATGGGTGAATATATAATTATCCTCATTCATGGGTGGCTAGAATGATGATCTAGGCACCCAATGCATGCATGAGAATTGGTGATGGATTGATGATCCACATACCTTATATTTTAGTTCTAGACTGGTTAACTAAGTACTAGTGATTTTGGTGTTGGACTAATCCTCCAGGTAGATGAGATAATGATGTCAGACTAATGTTATATGTATCTGTGATAATGGCACCTCGACTAAAGCTCCAAGGTACTGAAATAGAATTATAATTAATTTGATGAATGAAATACCATTAAATAATATTATGTAGAATCCCTATGATGTATGGTTAAACTCATGCATGGAATAAAGAAGGTATTATTGGTTTTTGTGTCATTATGAACCCAAGTTCCAATTTGGTAAACTAAATAATAATAAATTTTAATGATATTTACTTTTTATCATTTGGTATTTTATTCCCCATATAGCTATGAAAACTATTAAGGAATGGAAATTTCTTTAGGCACTATTGGTTTTGGACTACTGGTTTTTACTCACACCCTACTTAGACCACCTATTAGTACCTCTAGTAGACTTCATATTTTGTGAATAAAATAAGGGAAAGTTCAATATGTTAGATTAATAAGTTTGGATTTAGAATAGATAATTGATGAGGATACCTAACATGATGTTGAGAATCTATTAGGACGTGTCACCCTATATTTATTTTATGTTTTGATTGAAAAATTTAAACATATATAGCAGTATGTGTTTACTACTTTGGTTTGGTCATTTTCACTATTTTGGAAGTATCATGTGATGTCTAGCCATCATGGGTTATTGTTTAATAATATCTTTTTTATTTATTTTTTTAATTTCCATTATTATATTACTTTGATAAAGTGGGTATAGTATGTCCATGTATCATATTAGACCCTTGAACCTATTCAATAGATACTAGTACATGACAAGATGATCTTGATGTCATCTAATGATCCATCTTAGGACACTGATATGTAGAACTAGGGTTTGGATGTTATATATACTATGATTGATATACTAATATATGATGGAGAGAGAAATGTAATTATCAAATAAAATTATAGAGTAATTTTAATATTTAAATGTAATATGAGAAATATTTTTTTATTAAGTTTACTAATAATTATAAACTATTCAGTCCTTCGGGATGCAATTCCTTGCATCTTATGCCAACATAATAAAGTAAGACAATATCTCCAGGCGATTGGGGTCAGGGTCACTACAGTTGGTATTAGAGGAAGTTTAATATAAACCTTGGGAACTAGATTTTTAAAATCATTGATTAGGAATTTTAACCATATTATATCCTTTAAGGATAAGTATATAAGGATGTCATAATGTTTTGGTAAGGAAAAAATTATTTGGTTTTTCTGAGAAATACATCAATTTCTCCATAATAGTTGTAACACCCTGAGATTTTTATGAGAGATATATATTTTTATATTTTAGTTTATTTCATGTGTTTTATTCTACACTAAGATAATATTTCACTATAAAAAAAACCCTTCTTAGCTTCTCATAAATGCAAAAAAAATCATGGCGTGTGTTACACACAATTTATAGTTCTTTTGATAGATTTCATCTCACGCAAGACCAAGTTTAAGAGAATAACTAAAAATTATCATGTTAGCTTATAACCTAGCCATTATAATGAAGAGTATGAAAAATATTATATGAATTTTGAAAATATTATTTTAACACATATATATAATTGGTTCTTTGGTGAGAAATTAGTCATAAATGAAAATAAAACCCTTTTTAAAGAAAATTAACTATTATTCTGGAAAGTTATTCAAATGAAAATAAATGTGTTTATAAAATAATAAAAACACTCTATATGGATTTTATTATTGAAATATAAATTTATTATATTCAATATAATCAATAAAACTCATCTTATATGTTTTTTATACATGATATTAGAGTAAATTAAATGTTTTGGATAAAAGAAAAAAATTTCAGAAAATATCATTTTGTCACCTTTTGATGGGGAAGCCTATTTAAATATATTTGTAACACATTTTTATATTATATTTGAAAAAATAAATGTATTACTTTTAATTGGGATATAAAAATTAACTTTGGATGAATTATTGATATTTTTATAAAATGTTTCACGTTTTGAAAAAATTGTAAAAATATTTTAAATTTTAATTGAAAAAAATCATCTAAATAATTTTACAGTTCAATTATATTATTTAATTTTTTTAAAGTATAAAAAGATTATATTTTTATCTCTTAATATAATTTAGGCCATTTGAATTAATTTTACCATGATTTTTTATGTATAAAATATTCAATCATTTGCAATGTTTTATCTTTTAAAACTCATTATCTCATTCTGAAAATGTGATTAACATTAATTTAATTACTGTAACTTTTGTGTTTTGAATTTTTAAAAATTGATCCCACATTTGTAGTTTACGGGTCAAAATTATGTAAATAGATTCCCTTTATTTTTTGGCATTATGAATAGTAACATAAAAAAATTTTATTAACATGGTAAAAAGGTAAATCGTGTAATTAAAGTTAAATATAACACTATAAAATTACTATAACACTTTTCCTAATATCATTGGTTGAATGTGTTTTGACCAAAATCATACTTGGGAAAAATTTTAATCCTTTTTAATCCATTTGTATGATATTAGGACATTTGTTATATTTTATTTAATGAAATTTTAAATATGTGTCACTCAAATTTTAATAATTATTTTAATTTTAATATAAGGTTACATAGAAGAATATTTATACTATAAATACTCATTTAAAATATAATTTTTTTTCTTTATTATCTTAATTGATTTTTTGTTTTTAAAAAATAAATAATTATCCAACATTTTTATCCATTGAAGATTCATAAAATATATAATTGATAAAAAATCAAAAAAAAAGTTGATTAAAATGATAACCTTTAAAAGACAAATACGCTTGAACAAATCTTATTATTCGAGTATATATTGACCATAATCATCCAAGGGTCAAGTTATTTACCATTTGGATCCATATTAAATGATTGTGAAACTTGTAATATTTTACATAAAGTGATGTTAATGTTGTGTCATTAATGTTTTATTAAATATAATGTTTTTATATATAATTTTCTAAGATCTATATTAGACTATAAGTATTAATCTTAAATCTAGAGGATTTATATTCATTATAGTATTTTATTTTTAATTATTATTCAATAGATAATTATATTAAGTAATTATAAAAAATAAGTGTAGTAATTATTTTATTAATATATATTACAAATAAATGTTTTTAAAATTATTAAAATATATATAATTTGGAAAAAGTAATATATCCAACTAATTTTATAGATTAATGTTACCTATTTTTAATATACTTACATATTTAGTTCGGAGTTAACTTTTTACCTTTATATTTTTAATAATCAATGGATTGAATAGTGTTAAAATTGACACTATTGACTATTTATCAAAATAATGTATTATTACATTATTTTAAAATCATAAACCATTTTTAAAAATATATAATACTTAAGATATGGCCTTAATGTTATAAATTATTTATTTATGATCTAATTGATATAAAATTAGTAAATATTTCACCGAATTAATATTGAAATATTTGTTACCTTAGTTAAAATTAAATAGAGTAACTATGTGTTAATTGAAATGATAAGGATTAAATTGAAAAAAATATTTCGAAAATTTATTGTTTGATGAGGTTAAAATATTATCACATCTCATACTATAAAATAATACATTCTTGTGTATTTTGGATGTGGTTTTATTTTATTATAAATTAATATTTTTATAGATTCCATAAGTTCCCTTCACCTCAATTATAAAATGGAACCTCCTCCGGCACTTCTTCACTTCATTTTTAACCTTAATTATAAGGCCCCAGCCTTAAACATTACTTAATATTGAATTAAATGAATAATTCACATTGAGGATCTTTTCAGGTTTAGAGTTTTAGAGAATTAGGACATAACTATTAAATCTCAAAAGATTACAAAGTATAAACTTCTACTAAGTTTCCATAAATTAAAAACTTCTTAAAAAGAAACATGTCTAGTTCCATGTTTTAGGTAGCATGACTTTCCCTTGATCCCATACTTGACCCTATTCCACGTTAAGTCCTGTGAAAAGCATTTCAACAAAAAACTTGGGGTGAGCCTAAAAAACTCAGTAAGGGATACACAAAGAATGAAAACTGTTAGTTTATCAAAACAACAAGTAAACCATGAATACTTTATCAAAGTAATACTTTTCACCTTTATGAAGAAGTAAAAACTCTTTACTGAATAAAATATCATTACTTACCCTTTTGTAACCAAAATATTACCATAAAACCCATATAAATATCACATAACATATAAAGGTAACTTGGGACATAAACATACTTAAATGGAATAACCATACGGTCGACTTCCACACATATCACTTAATGGAATATCCATACAGATGACTTCCATACCCAATGCATTGGAGTTTATAATGTGACCACCCATCCTGGTATTCACGGCACCACTCGGCATATGTTTTATCATGTAACCACCCATCAAATGTCCAAGTACCATTATAAAATCATAAGACATAAAACAAATTTAATGGAAAGAAAACATTTCCACACTTTGATCACAATATATCACATAAATATATTGACATAAAAAATACATTATAAAAACCATTTTCAATACCAAAATACATAAAAGAGTATATGGTATTTATTTCATTTTAAAAACATTATGGCTTGTTGAGGAAGCCAAAGACCAAATAATACTCGCGGCGGCGAAAAAGGTCATTGTCACCGCGTACGTTAAAAAAACATTCCTTTTTGTCGTTTAGTAAAACGCTTCGTAGAAAAAGATTCCTTTTGCATAAAAGTAAAATTCAAAGGGGTTTATACAACTTATAAAATAAAGTTGTGTATAAAACAAAATATGCCTCAATGAAAGGAGATTGAGACGAAGTCCCTTACCTCGTGTCCGACTTGACTCGATCGTTCTTTAACATCCTGAATAATAAACTTTAGATAATTTATACTTGCTTGAGACCATTTTTCAAGTTCATTATTCCTTTTATATCACTTATTTCCATTTTATAAACATTATGTAAGCATTTAAGTTAATAATGTTTGTTTTGTCGATATTTGATTCTTAAGTCGAAAGTGGACTTCTTAAAATTACAGGTTGTTCATGTGGTCAAAGGTTCATTATATACAGAATGATATTCATGATTTGGATATCATATATATCATATATATCCAGCATATACATGTATATATAATATTACATAATCATTTAGAGGTAAGAAATGAAATGAATCATTCATGGAGACGGTAAATCGTACGTACGCATGAACGCTACTTTCATTTCTATATCATATTAATGGAATTAAAACTAAATGATAGGTATGTATATTTTAATTCAAGAATTATATTCATAATTTAGATGTAACATACATCATATATAATAACTTTAAATCCATCCTTTATATGTCCCATATATGGCATTAACGAATCAAATCACTTTGAGGGGGCGGTAGTCCACACTTCCTAAAATGAAGATATCGTGTATACCCATAATGGAAGCCATAAAGGTGTGCCATAAAAAATACAGAATCTTAAGGAATACATAAACATATTATATATCATATATAAATATAGTGACATCTTAATGTCCACCTTTGAAGGTGTTGGAAGAATATTGAACAATCGTCGTTTTGTGAGGCAGAAATTCGCCATCCACAGAAACAGTGTGTTCTTTAACCATTAGATGTAGGTGTGTGTAATTGTAGCTCTGATTCTTATTATAAAAACATCCTAGTATATTTAACATACTGGAGTTGTTACAAAATAAATGAATAAAAAGAGTTTAGGGGGTTGGACAAGCAAAATAAAACAAAAGAACATAAGAGAAAACACTACCGTTAAAACGGGTAACTCTTTTTGATTTGAGCTCAAAGGATTCCTTGGGAAGACTTATGCCCAAAGTGAGGGTTCTAGGAGTAATATAAGGGATCTGGATAGACAAAAATATCAGATCTTGGCCGAACCAAAGGCTTGATAGGTGTGGGTAAGGAGGTAGAGGTGGGGGCCTTTTATAAGAGGAGAGGAGGGGCACTCTTGGAAAGGTATTAAAGGATACTTTATTATAAAATGCTTTTCGGATTTAAAAGGTCCCAAAATTATATATTTCTAGGATAAGGTGATAATAGTTCTAAATCCACCCATCCAATATGTTTTTGACATGTTTAGGGCTTATATTTTACATTATCTTTTCATTTTATTTAAATCGTTAAATAATGAGGTCATCACTGCATCATCATGGTGTCATAAATAATTTAATTTATATAATGTATAAAAATTATAAAAAAATATATCATTATGTAGGAAATATTTTTTTATTTCTAATTAATATTTATAGTCAAAAATATGACTTGTATAACCCCATTTAAAAAAAATTAGTAAAAAAACTCATGTTTGTGACATTTTTATTTTAACATTAAATAAAAAGTTATTAATGTTATTTTCCTACCAAAGTGGCTCCATGGGGTCCCCAAGTTGACCCATGGATTTTCTTGGTCGTCCATGACACATCCAATAAGGGTAGGACTTGTGTAAAGTTCATTTCATATTATTAAAACATTATTTTTACCTTAAACTACACTAATTACCTATAATCGTGATTAAAAACTTAAAAGTTACTATTCACCAAAAAATTATTTTAATCCCATTGAACCACATTTTACTTATTAATGACAACCATTTATGTCGGATTTTTGAAATTCAAAACACAGAGGTGGTAAAATTTCATTTAAATGAAAAATCAGTTTTTTTGAGTACCACTTAGTGGTTTCACTATTCATCAAAATTTGATGTTTTTTAGAAAAATACCAAAAATTCACCCTAAGCTATATTTGATATTCCAAATTGAAAATTGATTTATATTTTAAAAAATTCAAAACATATAAGTTTCATTAATTAATTCAATAATTAATTCCCTCTGTCAGAGCAAATAGCGTGTTTTTATTAACAATAAGTATCAAAAGATTGACACTAGTTTAAGTCCAATTTCAAAGTGAAATTAATTCCAACGACCACTATTGGATTAAAAGGTAAAAATATATTCTAATTAAACTTTAAAACCAATTCAAAAGATAATATAATCATGTAAATAACTTAGATTAAAAAGAGGTTTTGAATTAAAATACAACATTTTTCACTATTCATTAAAAAATGAACTTTATCAGAAAAATACCAAAATTTTACACAAAGTAAATTTTGATGTCCCGATTCTAAAGAAGAATTTTATTTGGTCCAATATAATGTATAAGAGTGAACAAAACTATATTTATAGACGGTTCGCCATCAAAAGGCGATAAGTCGACCTTTTGTGAATGTTAGAGTATATATGCCTAAAATTTTATTCTTTTCGTATTTTAAGCCTTTATATTTTATTGGATAAATGTAGAAACATTTAAAAAACATATATAATCATATTTTAGTTATTTATATTCATTCCCGCTAATATAACGGCTATGTTTTAACTACCATTTAAAATAATATTATTTTATTACTAGTGTGCAACGTAAGATTTAAAAGAAACTCTTTGTTGCGTATCGGGTACGCTATTGAACATAGCAACCCATTTAAAGTAAAATTAATATTTAATTCGTAAATATTAATAAATATGAAAATGTTTTATTCATTATCTACCTGGGATGTTACATCCTTCCCTCCTTTTGGGAATTGCGTCCTCGCAATTTTATTCACTTATCAAAATAAGTGTGGGTATTTATCCCTCATAGCATTTTCAGATTCCCATGTTGCCTCTTCAACCATATGGTTTTTCCACAAAACCTTTACCTGGTGAATTACCTTATTTCGCAACACATGCTCTCTTTGGTCAAGAATCTGGACTGGTTGTTCTTCATAACAGAGATTATCTTCCAACTGAACTACCTCTGGGCTCAAAACATGAGATGGATCTGGCACATACTTTATCGACATCGAAACATGAAAAAAATTGTGTACCTGAGATAAACTCGGAGGTAAAGCCACTGGATAAGCAACTGATCCAACTTTCTCCCGAATTTCATATGGTCCAATGAACCTTGGACTTAGCTTTCCTTTCTTACCAAATCGCATCAAACTTTTCCACGGTGAAACTTTGAGAAAAACATTATCACCTACCTCAAAAGAGAGATCCTTCCTCTGGTTATCCGCATAACTCTTCTGCCTGCTCTGAGCTGTTCTCATGTGTTTCTTAATCAACTGAAATTTTTCTTCCATCTCTTCTACCAAATCTGGTTCCATCATCTTCATTTCACCCACTTCATCCCAAAAATATGGAGTTCGACACTGCTTCCCATATAGTGCCTCAAATGGTGCCATCTGTATACTAGAATGAAAACTGTTATTATAAGAAAACTCAACCAAAGAAATATGTTGGTCCCAACTTCCCTGATAATCCATAGAGAAAGCTCGTAGCATATCCTCCAAGGTATGAATTTTTCGTTCTGACTGCCCATCTGATTGCAGATGAAAAGCTGTACTAAAATTTAATTCAGTACCCAATGACTTCTGAAGGCCTTTCCAAAAGTTAGAAGTAAACCTGGGATCACGATCAGATACAATGGAGAGGGGAACTCCATGCAACCTGACTATCTCTTTAAGATACAATCGAGAAAGTTGATCTAGAGAGAATGTATCTCGAATAGGAAGGAAATGAGCAGATTTAGTCAATCAGTCAACAATAACCCAGATTGCATTATTACCTCGAGATGTCCTCGGTAATCCCACAACAAAGTCCATGGATATATTTTCCCATTTCCACTCTGTCACTGGTAATGGTTGCATCATCCCTTTCGGTAATTGCCGCTCTGCTTTAACCTGCTCACAAGTCAAACATTTCACAGTAAAATCTGCAATATCCCTTTTCATTCTATCCCACTAGTAATACTCTCGCAGATCTCTGTACATCTTAGTACTGTCAGGATGAACTGAAAATGGAGAACTATGATCTTTACATAACAAATCTCTCTTAAACTGTGAATCACAAGGCACACACAATCTCTTCCCAAATCTCAAAACACAATCTTCATCAATGTTGAATTCAGGAAACTTACCCTTCTGAACCAGCTCTACCTTTTTCTACAACTCACTGTCTTGCTTCTGTGCTTGCTTAATTCTATCTGATAGAGAATATTTCACTAATACCTGAAACAAAACAGAAGAAAATCATGCACAAACAACTTTCATTCCAAATCTCATCAAATCCTTAACCAAAGGATCACGTTCCAAACTCAACATTATTAATGAAGCATTACTTTTTCGACTCAAAGCATCAGCCACTTTATTTGCTTTTCCTAGATGGTAATGAATTATGTAATCATAATCCTTGATTAATTCTAGCCATCTCCTCTGTCTCGTGTTTAATTATTTCTGAGTGAATATATACTTTATACTTTTGTGATCGGTATATATTTCACACTTTACTCCATACAAATGATGCCTCCAAATTTTTAAGGCAAAAACAACAGCAGCTAATTCCAAGTCATGTCTAGGATAATTTACCTCATGAGTTTTCAACTGACGTGAAGCATAAGCAATTACCTGATCATTCTGCATAAGGACACAACCAAGTCCTTTCAATGAATCATCACTGTAGATAAAAAACTCACCATTCCTGGAAGGAAGTGCCAAAATTGGAGCATTCACCAATCTTCTTTTCAACTCCTGAAAACAGTCATCACATTCTTTTGTCCAGATAAACTTAACACCCTTCCAAGTTAGCTTAGTCATTAGACTAGATAATCGTGAAAAATTTTCAATAAACCTTCAGTAGTAACCTGCCAAACCAAGAAAACTACAGATCTCAGTTACATTTGTGGGTCTTGTCCATTCTTCAACAACTTTTGTTTTA
The DNA here is from genome assembly GCA_963277665.1 of Viscum album. NCBI lineage: Eukaryota > Viridiplantae > Streptophyta > Magnoliopsida > Santalales > Viscaceae > Viscum > Viscum album. The sequence goes on from OY728145.1 coordinate 1,669,244,801, forward strand.
GCAGGATCAACAGTTATTCCATTTTTTGAAACAATGTGACCAAGGAAAGAAATTTGTTGTAATCAAAACTCGTACTTGCTGAATTTTCCATACAGTTTCTTTTCTTCTAAGGTTTGCAAGATAACCCTTAAATAACTTTCATGCTCATATTTACTTTTAGAAAACACCAAAATATCATCAACAAAAACAACCAACATTTTTAACCTGTGTCAACTGATCCATCACTGCAACAAACTGTTTAGTTCTGATTCTAACCATCTCAGGATACTGATTTGAAAGGTCATTTCCCTCTGTATGCCTTCCTAGAAAATCTGTTCTGTTTCCTCTATGAAAAACCATTCTTAACATAGAATTATCTTAGGAGAAGCAACATGGTAATCTTCAAATGCTATATATTTTCAATCATACCATAAATTAATTTATAATTTAACAATTTTCTAACTCTTAAAGTTGTCTAACCCGACCTCTGATACCAACTATAAGGCCCCATCCTTAAACATTACTTAATATTTAATTAAATGAATAATTCACATTGAGTATCATTTCAGGTTTATAGTTTTATAGAATTAATACATAACTATTACATCTCAAAATATTACAAAGTATAAACTTCTACTATGTTTCCATAAATTAAAAACTCTTAAAAAGAAACATGTCTAGTTCCATGTTTTAGGTAGCATGACTTTCCCTTGATCCCATCCCTGACCTTATTCCACATTAAGTCATGTGAAAAACATTTCAACAAAAAACTTGGGGTGAGCATAAAAAGCTCAGTAAGGGATACACAAAGAATGAAAACTGTTAGTTTATCAAAACAATAAGTAAACCATGTATACTTTATCAAAGTAATACTTTTCACCTTTATGACGAAGTAAAAACTCTTCAATGAAATAAAATATCATTACTTACCATTTTGTAACCAAAATATTACCATAAAACCCATATAAAGATCACATAACATATAAAGGTAACTTGGTACATAAACATACTTAAATGGAATAACCATACGGTCGAATTCCACACATATCACTTAATGGAATAGCCATACGGCCGACTTCCATACCCAATGCATTGGAGGTTATAACATAACCACCCGTCCGGGTATTCACGGCACCACCCGTAATATGGTTTATCACGTAACCACCTGTCAAATGTCCAAGTACCATTATAAAATCAGAAGACATAAATCAAATATAATGGAAAGAAAACATTTCCACACTTTGATCACAATATATCACATAAATATATTGACATAAAAAATCCATTATAAAAACCATTTTCAATACCAAAATACATAAAAGATTATATGGTATTTATTTCATTTTAAAAACATTACGGCTTGTTGAGGAAGCCAAAGACCAAATAATACTCGCAGCGACGAAAAAGGTCGTTGTCACCGCGTACGTTAAAAGAAACATTCCTTTTTGTCGTTTAGTAAAACACTTCGTTGTATAAAAGTAAAATTCAAAGGGGTTTATACACCGTATAAAAGAAAGTTGTGTATAAAATGAAATATGCCTCAATGCAAGGAGATTAAGACGAAGTCCCTTACCTCGGGTCCGACTTGACTCGATCGTTCTTTAACATCCTGAATAATAAACATGAGTTAATTTCTACTTTCTTGAGAACCATTTTAAAGTTCATTATTCCTTTTATATCACTTATTTCCATTTTATAAAAATTATTTAATCATTTAAGTTAATAATGTTTGTTTTGTCGATATTTGGTTCTAACATTGAAAGTGGACTTCTTAAAATTACATGTTGTTTGTGTGGTCAAAGGTTCATTATATCCAGAATGATATTCATGATTTGGATATAATATATATCATATATATCTAAAATATACATGTATTTATAATATTACATAATCATTTAGAGGTAAGAAATGAAATGCACCGTTCATGGAGATGGTAAGCCGTACGTACGCATGAACGCTACTTTCATTTCCATGTCATGTTAATGGAATTAAAACTAAATGAGAGGTATGTATATTTTAATTCCAGAATTATATTCATAATTTAGATGTAACATACATCATATATAATAACTTTAAATCCATCCTTTATACGTCCCACATATGGCATTAACGAATCAAATCACTTTGAGGGGGCGGTAGTCCACACTTCCTAAAATGAAGATATCGTGTATACCCATAATGGAAGCCATAAAGGTGTGCCATAAAAAATACAGAATCTTAAGGAATACATAAACATATTATATATCATATATAAATATAGTGACATCTTAATGTCCACCTTTGAAGGTGTTGGAAGAATATTGAACAATCGTCGTTTCGTGAGGCAGAAATTCGCCATCCACAGAAACAGTGTGTTCTTTAACCATTAGATGTAGGTGTGTGTAATTGTAGCTCTGATTCTTATTATAACAACATCCTATTATATTTAATATTCTGGAGTTGTTACAAAAGAAATGAATAAAAAGAGTTTAGGGGGTTGGAGAAGCAAAATAAAACAAAAGAACACAAGAGAAAACACTACCTTTAAAACGGGTAACTCTTTTTTATTTGAGCTCAAAGGCTTCCTTGGGAAGACTTCTGCCCAAAGTGAGGGTTCTAGAAGTAATATAGGGATCTAGAGAGACAAAAAGAGCAGAGCTTGGCCGACCCAAAGGCTTGATAGGTGTGGGTAAGGAGGTAGAGGTGGGGCCTTTTATAAGAGGATGGAGGGGCACTCTTGGAAAGGTATTAAAGGATACTTTATTATAAAATGCTTTTCGGATTTAAAAGGTCCCAAAATTATATATTTCGTGGATAAGGTGATAATAGTTCTAAATCCACCCATCCAATATGTTTTTGACATGTGTAGGTTTTAGATTTTACATTATCTTTTCATTTTATTTAAATCGTTAAATAATGAGGTCATCACTGCATCATCATGGTGTCATAAATAATTTAATTTATTTAATGTCTAAAAATTATAAAAAAAATATATCATGATGTAGGAAATCTTTTTTTCTTTCTAATTAATATTTATAGTCAAAAATATGACTTGTATAACCCCATTTAAAAAATTTTTTAGTAAAACAACTCATGTTTGTGACATTTTTATTTTAACATTAAATAAAAAGTTATTAATGTCATTTTCCTACCAAAGTGGCTCCATGGGGTCCCCAAGTTGACCCATGGATTTTATTGGTCGTCCATGACACATCCAATAAGGGAAAGACTTGTGTAAAGTTCATTTCATATTATTAAAACATTATTTTTACCTTAAACTACACTAATTACCTCTAATCGTGATTAAAAACATAAAAGTTACTATTCACCAAAAAATTATTTTAATACCATTGAACCACATTTTACTTCTTAATGACAACCATTTATGTCGGATTTTTGAAATTCAAAACACAGAGGTGGTAAAATTTCATTTAAATGAAAAATTAGTTTTTTTAAGTACCACTTAGTGGTTTCATTATTCATCAAAAATTGAAGTTTTTCAGAAAAATACCAAAAATTCACCCTAAGCTATATTTGATATTCCGAATTCAAAAATGATTTCTATTTTACAAAATTCAAAACATATAAGTTTCATTAATTAATTAAATAATTAATTCCCACTGTCATAGAAAATAGCGTGTATTTATGAACAATAAGTATCAAAAGATCGACACTAGTTTAATTCCAATTTCAAAGTGAAATTAATTCCAACGACCAATATTGGATTAAAAGGTAAAAATATATTCTAATTTTAATTTAAAACCAATTCAAAAGATAATATAATCATGTAAATAAATTAGATTAAAAAGAGGTTTTGTAACACCCCAAGATTTCATAGTGTGTTATTTCTTCAAAATAATTCAATAACTTGCACTACACGCAACACTGAGTTCAAGCGCACCATGACTTACCAAACAAGCCGTTCAAAAAAGGTTATGAATATTATTAACTAAATTTTAAACTTTATATAATCCTTATAATTTTAGAATCCATATTATGAGTTTCTTAGACATAATGTAAGAACAAATTCATCTTCAGTATTGTAGTTTTACCAACTTTTAATAGTGAACCCTTTTTAAATAAAATATTTTAAACTTTTTGACTAAATGGGGACATCAAAAAATTTAAAATAAAACATCCCAAGCTTCCACGGTACGCTTTCCTTTGAATAAAACAGTAGCGTGTGTTGTACGCAACTTCGAGTTTTAACACACACCACAACCGATCAAACTAGCCGTCATGAATAGTAATACTTAATTTTTTCAAATTATATATATTTTATATTTCAAAATGGACTTCATTTTTGGATTCGTAATATCAAATTTAGCCTAAGGTGAAATTTTGGTACTTTTCGGATAACTTTCATATTTTGATGAATAGTAAAAATTACTAAATTTTAATTAAAAACAACTTTTTTAATCAAAATAATTAATAGTGATAAATTATGAATTTGAGTGGTTTTAAATTATATTTAGAATATATTTTTACCATTTAATATAATTTTGGTCATTGGACATAATTTTACAATTAAACCGAACATAAACAAATGTCAATCTTTTGATAGTTATTATCTCTTAAAAACACGCTTTTTATTTTGACAGCGGGAATTAATTTTAAATTAATTTCTGCCACTTCTGTGTTTTGAATTTAGAAAAATGGATTCCATATTTGGAATCAGGATGTTAAAATTGTGTAAATAGGTAACTTTTATTTTTAGACATTTTGAATAATTACTGCGGTAAATATTTTATTTACCATGGTTAAGGGTAAATCCGGTAAATAAGGGTTAAAAAATAATATTATAATAATACTAAATTACCCTAAAACGTGTCTTAACCCTATTGGTTGATACATGGTCGACCATGGGCATCTTTGGGTCAATTTTGGGACCCCATTGATCCACTTGTAAGTGATAATGACACTTTATTTTAATTAAGTTAAAATGAATACAAAAATGGCATAAGCTTACATCTTTTAAAAGAACAATTTTTACATAGGGTTATACATGTTGGATTTTCGATTATAAATATTCATTAGAAATCTAAAAATATTTACTACATAATTATATTTTATTTATAATTTTTAGACATCAAATAATTTAAATTATTAATGACACAATAATGATAAAATGTTTACCTCATTAATAAATCATTTAAATAAATAAGATTATAATGATTAAAATATTATCTAAAACCTGTCCAATTATTATTGGTTGATGTTATTTAGAATATGAGTCATCTTATCTTCGACCTCAATGATTTTTGGACCATTATAAACCGAATATAATTATATTATAAAGTAATACTTTCACTCTTTTCTAAAGAGCCCCTCCTCTCCCTTATAAAAGGAGACCACTTCTACTCATTCCTCACACCTCTAAAGACACTTGCCTCGTCCAAACTCTGACCAACTAAGCTCCCCACATCCCTCTCCTCCTCCTTGAAGCTTCCCCTTAGGCAGAAAGCATTTCAAGAAGTCCTTTGGTTCCAACCAAAGTGAGTTACCTAAATTAAAGGTAACATTTTCTCTTAAATTATTTTCAATTATTTTGCTTCTCCAACCCCCAAACTCTTTTTATTTCCTTTCTTTTGTAACAACACCAGTATCCACAATATACTAGTATGTTGTTATAAGAAGGATTCAAACTACACATTCACACAACTCCATCTAATGGATGATGAACATAATGTTTCTGTGGATGGAAAACTAACGCCTCACGAAACGATGATTGTTCAAATACATCTTACCGCCTCTCATGGTGGCCATTAGGATGGAACTGTAATTAAATATGATATTAATGATATATATTTTATATATAAGCTTATGTAATTCCATTTTATTTCATACAATTATTCGTTTCATGTTGTATATACATACGATAATTTCATTTGAGGAAGTGCGGACTACCGCCCCCTTAAAATGATATGACTCGTTCATACCACACATGGAACGTATAAAGGATGGTGTTAATGAACTTAAGTAACATATATAGAATATTATATTTTACTGGAATAGTAATATACCTATGTATCATTTGGATTCGATTCTTTTAAAATAAAAATTAAAAGGAAGTAGCATTCGTGCGTACGTACGGACTACCGTCTCCACGAACGCGATGAGATTCAATCTCCATCGTATCCATTCAAGTATAATTATCATTTGATGATTTAAAAATGATGTTTAGGGACTTGATACCATTCTGGATATGAATAATATACATCCCATTAATAACGAATATGGCTCACATAACAAAGAATGTAAAGTAAAATGAACCCGTTAACACCTGAAATGACGATAATTCTAAGATATTATTAACAAATCAATGTTAAAAGATCATATATGATATCATATTAAAGTAACTGATCCTTGTATTATTCAATAACAATTATTTCACCATTATACAGGAGGTAAACCTACCATCGACCAAGGAAAAAGTACAAAGTAAGGGATTCTCTTATCTCACTTTCAATTCCGTGAGATTTCCATTGTTCGCTACTAAATTATTGAAAGTGGTGTATTGTGTACTTCCATTTGATATATATTATCATGATTCACTTTATATTCATGTTATTCCGTAAATCATTTGGTGGTTATTAACTTTTGGCCATGCGACTCAGTTGATTAACGTGGTAAGGGATTCTCTTATCTCACTTTCAATTCCGTGAGATTTCCATTGTTCGCTACTAAATTATTGAAAGTGGTGTATTGTGTACTTACATTTGATATATATTATCATGATTCACTTTATATTCATGTTATTCTGTAAATAATTTGGTGGTTATTAACTTTTGTCCATGCGACTCAGTTGATTAACGTGGTAAGGGGTTTCTTGTCTCACTTTTAATTCCGTGAGAATTCCATTGATCACCACTTAATTATTGCATGTGGTGTATGTGTACTACCCATGATTGTATTCATTGTGTAATATACTTTATTTTATGGGTATTTACATCATCATGGTATGATCTTTCTTTCATGGGTGTTTGTTTCTTAAGTTACCTAATCAATAAGGGAATTTGAGATTTCAATTTCCACTCATTTGGCTTTACGCATATTTCATTGATTATATTACCCCAAGATTATGTGTGGAATCACTATTCATTTTATTATGTCATAATTTCCACTCCCCTTCCTATGGATATACTTTTGATACACATAATCACTCCATTGAAAATTCTCAAGTCATTGATATGAATTTGATAAGAGTAATTTTAACTCTTTCACCATTTGTTGAGTTAAACATCCAATTCGTTGGTGTTGTTTTTACAGGAATATGTGTGAATATACTTTGATTGTTTTACACTGAATATCCAATCATATTTAGTGTATTTATATTTTTCACACATAATTATGTTGTTGATTTATCCTTAACCTAAGGATATGGCCTTTATGAGAGATTTCATTGCAACTTACATTCCATTGAGACTTCTTTGTTGATATACACCAAATCACTTTTATGTGGTGTATATAATGTACTTTGACATAGTATATCATGAATTCCCTTTATTCTCATGATATTACAAAGTTTTGATTACCTCAATTATTTTCATTCAAGTGTCTCTCTTTTGGTTAGAATCTCTAACTAAAATACCATTTTTAAATGTTTTAAAGACTTATTCATCTAAATCTTTCTCATTAATGTCCATGTTTTAAAAATGGTTTTAAGGATTTATTTATATGGACATTAAAGTTTAGAAATTAAAAATCCTTTTAAAAGGTTTCAAAGTGGTATGGGACACTTTGATTCAAAAATCTATTTTTAAATGGCTTCTTGACAAAAAGTGTGACTTTTATATGTTTTCAAGAAAAGGGGGATATTTCTCTCAAATAGTTTTGATGATTATTTTCATCTATGTCAACATACTTCATTATTCATGATTGAGGTTAATGTGATACAATACAATCTTCCATATTGTATCAAATGAGTTATATTTGACTGTGGATGTTCTATTTTTATACCATTCATGGTTTGTGGTTAAAGTATTGACATTTCGTATGCTAGTTTTAATACGAATGTTTATTTTATGCTTAAACCTATTCATATGAGGAATGCATTGGACTTAATAAGTGATGGGTGGAGACCGCTATAGCTCCTCGATGCATCGGTAGGTCTCATGAGACAAACTAGTGTCTTGGCACAAGGCCTTGGCAAAATCTTATTTGTAGTCTTGGCACGAGGCCTTGGCTATGTGGTTATGATAGTCTGGCATTATGCATTCCATCATTATGAAAGTGGTTATTGATATTGCATGTGATCATTCGACTAGTAGAATATCCATGTGAGTAAGTAAATGGCATTATTTCATTTTAGCTTTGCCATTTTATGCTGAAGTTCAAGTTTCAAAGGCTTTTGTTTTAGTTATAAATTGCCTTAAGTGTTTATGCTTATTTATGAAATCTTATGCTATAATGTTATCCTTACTGAGCATCTGAGCTCACCCCTTTCAATGTTTTATTTTTTCCAGGATTATGAATAAATAATTTATGAATGACCTGCAGGGATAGTATGAGGGGATATGAAGACAAGATGTTTTTTTTATGATGTAATGTAAAAAAATTAAGGATGTATCTAGTTATTCCAAGGATACTAAACTAATCGATCTTTCGAGACTTGAGATTTCTCGTGATCATGCCAATGTAATGTAATAATGCACCGACTCTAGGTAACTAGGGTCGGGGCGTTACAGGTTTTGAATTAAATTACAACATTTTTCACTATTCATTAAAAAATGAACTTTATCGGAAAAATACCAAAATTTTACACAAAGTAAATTTTGATGTCCCGATTCTAAAGAAGAATTTTATTTGGTCCAATAGAATTTATAAGAGTGACCAAAACAATATTTATAGATGGTTCGCCATCAAAAGGCGATAAGTCGACCTTTTGTGAATGTTAGAGTATATATGCCTAAAATTTAATTCTTTTCGTATTTTAAGCCTTTATATTTTATTGGATAAATGTAGAAACATTTAAAAAACATATATAATCATATTTTAGTTATTTCTATTCATTCCCGCCAATATAACGGCTACGTTTTAACTACCATTGAAAATAATATTATTTTATTACTAGTGTGCAATATAAGATTTCAAAGAAACTCTTTGTTGCGTATCGGGTACGCTATTGAACATAGGAACCCATTTAAAGTAAAATTAATATTTAAATCGTAAATATTAATAAATATGAAAATGTTTTATTCATTATCTACCTTGTATGTTACATCCTTCCCCCCTTTTGGTAATTGTGTCCTCGTAATTTTATTCACTTATCAAAATAAGTGGGGGTATTTATCCCTAATAGCATTTTCAGATTCCCATGTTTCCTCTTCAACCATATGGTTTTTCCAAAAAACATTTACCTGTTGAATTACCTTATTTCGCAACACATACTCTCTTCGGTCAAGAATCTAGACTGGTTGTTCTTCATAAGAGAGATTATCTTCCAACTGAACTACCTCCGGGCTCAAAACATGAGATGGATCTGGCACATACTTTCTCAACATCGAAACATGAAAAAAATTGTGTACCTGAGATAAACTCGGAGGAAAAGCCACTGGATAAGCAACTGATCCAAATTTCTCCATAATTTCATATGGTCCAATGAATCTTAGACTCATCTTTCCTTTCTTACCAAATCGGATCACACTTTTCCATGGTGAAAATTTGAGAAAAACATGATCACCTACCTCAAAAGAGAGATCCTTCCTCCGGTTATCCGCATAACTCTTCTGCCTACTCTGAGCTGTTCTCATGTGTGTCTTAATCAACTGAAATTTTTCTGTCATCTCTTCTAACTAATCTAGTTCCATCAGCTTCATTTCACCCACTTCATCCCAAAAAGATAGAGTTTGACACCGCTTCCCATATAGTGCCTCAAATGGTGCCATCTGTATACTGGGATGAAAACTGTTATTATAAGGAAACTCAACCAAAGAAAGATGTTGGTCCCAACTTCCCTGATAATCCATAGAGAAAGCTCGTAGCATATCCCCCAAGGTATGAATTTTTCGTTCTGACTTCCCATCTGATTGCAGATGAAAAGCTGTACTAAAATTTAATTCAGTACCCAATGACTTCTGAAGGACTTTCCAAAAGTTAGAAGTAAACCTGGGATCACGATCAGATACAATGGAGAGGGGAACTCCATGCAACCTGACTATCTCTTTAAGATACAATCGAGAAAGTTGATCTAGGGAGAATGTATCTCGAATAGGAAGGAAATGAGAAGATTTAGTCAATCGATCAACAATAACCCAGATTGCATTATTACCTCGAGATGTCCTTGGTAATCCCACAACAAAGTCCATGGATATATTTTCCCATTTCCACTCTGGCACTGGTAATGGCTGTATCATCCCTTTTGGTAACTGCTGATCTGCTTTAACATACTGACAAGTCAAACATTTCACAGTAAAATCAGCAATATCCCTTTTCATTCCGTCCCACTAGTAATACTCTCGCAGATCTCTGTACATATTAGTACTGTCAGGATGAACTGAAAACGGAGAACTATGAGCTTCACATAACAAATCTCTCTTCAATTGTGAATCACAAGGCACACACAATCTCTTCCCAAATCTCAAAACACAATCTTCATCAATGTTGAATTCAGGAAACTTACCCTTCTGAACCAGCTCTACCTTTTTCTGTAACTCACTGTCTTGCTTCTGTTCTTTCTTAATTCTGTCTGATAGAGAAGATTTCACTGATACCTGAAACAAAACAGAAGAACATCCTGCACAAACAACTTCCATGCCAAAGCTCATCAAATCCTTAACCAAAGGATCACGTTCCAAACGCAACATTGTTAATGAAGCATTACTTTTTCGACTCAAAGCATCAGCAACTTTATTTTCTTTTCCTAGATGGTAATGAATTGTACAATCATAATCCTTGATTAATTCTATCCATCTCCTCTATCTCATGTTCAATTATTTCTGAGTGAATATATACTTTATACTTTTGTGATCGGTATATATTTCACACTTTACTCCATATAGATGATGCCTCCAAATTTTTAAGGCAAAAACAATAGCAGCTAATTCCAATTCATGTGTAGGGTAATTTACCTCATGAGTTTTCAACTTACATGAAGCATAAGCAATTAACAGATCATTCTGCATAAGGACACAACCAAGTCCTTTCAATGAAGCATCACTGTAGATAACAAACTCACCATTCCTGGAAGGAAGTGCCAAAACTGGAGCATTCATCAATCTTCTTTTCAACTCCTAAAAACAGTCATCACATTCTTTTGTCCAGATAAACTTAACACCCTTCCGAGTTAGCTTAGTCATTGGAATAGATAATCCTGAAAAAATTTCAAAAACCCTTCAGTAGTAACCTGCCAAACCAAGAAAACTACAGATCTCGGTTACATTTGTGGGTCTTGGCCATTCTTCAACAACTTTTGTTTTAGCAGGATCAACAGTTATGCCATTTTTTGAAACAATGTGACCAAGGAAAGAAATTTGTTGTAATCAAAACTCACACTTGCTGAATTTTCCATACAGTTTCTTTTCTTTTAAGGTTTTCAAGATAACCCTTAAATAACTTTCATGCTCATATTTACTTTTAGAAAACACCAAAATATCATCAACAAAAACAACCAACATTTTTCACCTGTGTCAACTGAGCCATCCCTGCAACAAACTGTTTAGTTCTGATTCTGACCATCTCAGGATACTGATTTGAAAGGTCATTTCACTCTATACGCCTTCCTAGAAAATCTATTCTGTTTCCTCTATGAAAAACCATTCTTAACATAGAAATATATTAGGATAAGCAACATGGTAATCTTCAAATTCTATATCTTTTCAATCATACCATAAATTAATTTATAATTTAACAATTTTCTAACTCCTAAAGTTGTCTAAACCAACCTATGATACCAACTATAAGGCCCCACCCTTAAACATTACTTAATATTGAATTAAATGAATAATTCACATTGAGTATCATTTCAGGTTTAGAGTTTTATAGAATTAATATATAACTATTACATCTCAAAATATTACAAAGTATAAACTTCTATTATGTTTCCATAAATTAAAAACTCTTAAAAAGAAACATGTCTAGTTCCATGTTTTAGGTAGCATGACTTTCCCTTGATCCCATCCTTGACCCTATTCCACATTAAGTCCTGTGAAAAAAAAATTTAAAAAAACTTGGTGTGAGCATAAAAAGCTCAGTAATTGATACACAAAGAATGAAAACTGTTAGTTTATCAAAACAATAAGTAAACCATGTATACTTTATCAAAGTAATACTTTTCACCTTTATGAGGAATTAAAAACTCTTCACTGAATAAAATATCATTACTTACCCTTTTGTAACCAAAATATTACCATAAAACCCATATAAAGATCACATAACATATAAAGGTAACTTGGGACATAAACATACTTAAATGGAATAACCATACGGTCAACTTCCACACATATCACTTAATGGAATAGCCATACGGCCGACTTCAATACCCAATGCATTGGAGGTTATAACGTAACCACCCGTCCTGGTATTCACGGCACCACTCGTAATATGGTTTATCACGTAACCACCCGTCAAATGTCCAAGTACCATTATAAAATCAGAAGACATAAATCAAATATAATGGAAAGAAAACATTTCCACACTTTGATCACAATATATCGCATAAATATATTGAAATAAAAAATCCATTATAAAAACCATTTTCAATACCAAAATACATAAAATATTATGTGGTATTTATTTCATTTTAAAAACATTACGTCTTGTTGAGGAAGCCAAAGACCAAATAATACTTGTAGCGGCGAAAAAGGTCGTTGTCACCGCGTACGTTAAAAGAAACATTCTTTTTTATCGTTTAGTAAAATGCTTTGTAGAAAAAGATTCCTTTTGTATTAAAGTAAAATTCAAAGGGGTTTATACACCGTATAAAAGAAAGTTGTGTATAAAATGAAATATGCCTCAATGCAAGGAGATTAAGACGAAGTCCCTTACCTCGGGTCCGACTTGACTCGATCGTTCTTTAACATCCTGAATAATAAACATGAGTTAATTTCTACTTTCTTGAGAACCTTTTTAAATTTCATTATTCCTTTTATATCACTTATTTCCATTTTATAAAAATTATGTAATCATTTAAGTTAATAATGTTTGTTTTGTCGATATTTGGTTCTTACATTGAAAGTGGACTTCTTAAAATTACATGTTGTTTGTGTGGTCAAAGGTTCATTATATCCAGAATGATATTAATGATTTGGATATAATATATATCATATATATCTATAATATACATGTATTTATAATATTACATAATCATTTAGAGGTAAGAAATGAAATGCACCGTTCATGGAGATGGTAAGCCGTACGTACGCATGAACGCTACTTTCATTTCCATGTCATATTAATGGAATCAAAACTAAATGAGAGGTATGTATATTTTAATTCCAGAATTATATTAATAATTTAGATGTAACATACATCATATATAATAACTTTAAATCCATCCTTTATACGTCCCACATATGGCATTAACGAATCAAATCACTTTGAGGGGGCGGTAGTCCGCCCTTCCTAAAATGAAGATATCGTGTATACCCATAATGGAAGCCATAAAGGTGTACAATAAAAAAACAGAAGCTTAATGAAGACATAAACATATTATATATCATATATAAATATCGTTACATCTTAATGTCCACCTTTGAAGGTGTTGGAAGAATATTGAACAATCATCGTTTCGTGAGGTAGAAATTCGCCATCCACAGAAACAGTATGTTCTTTAACCATTATATGTAGGTGTGTGTAATTGTATCTCGAATTATTATTATAACAACATACTATTATATTTAATATACTTTATTTGTTACAAAATAAATGAATAAAAAGATTTTAGGGGTTTGGAAAGAAAAATAAAACAAAAGAACACAAGAGAAAACACTACCTTTAAAACGGGTAACTCTTTTTGATTTGAGCTCAAAGGCTTCCTTGGGAAGACTTCTGCCCAAAGTGAGGCTTCTAGGAGTAAGATAGGGATTTGGAGAGACAAAACGATCAGAGATTGGCCGAACCAAAGGCTTGAGAGGTGTGGGTAAGGAGGTAGAGGTGGGGGCCTTTTATAAGAGGAGAGGAGGGACACTCTTGGAAAGGTATAAAAGGATACTTTATTATAAAATTCTTTTTGGATTTAAAAGGTCCCAAAATTATATATTTCTAGGATAAGGTGATAATAGTTCGAAATACATCCATCTAATAGGTTTTTGACATGTGTAGGTCTTATATTTTACCATATATTTTCATTTTATTTAAATCGTTAAATAATGAGTTCATCGCTGCATCATCATGGTGTCATAAATAATTTCATTTATTTAACGTCTAAAAATTATAAAAAATATATCATGATGTATAAAGTCTTTTTATCTTTCTAATGAATATTTATGGTCAAAAATATGACTTTTATAACCCCATTTAAAAATTGTTTTAGTAAAACAACTCATGTTTGTGACATTTTTATTTTAACATTAAATAAAAAGTTATTAATGTCATTTTCCTACCAAAGTGGCTCCATGGGGTCCCCAAGTTGACCCGTGGATTTTCTCGGTTGGCCATGACACATCCAATAATGGTAGGACATGTTTCAAGTTCATTTAAAATTATTAAAACATTATTTTTACCTTAAACTACACGAATTACCTCTAATCGCGATTAATAACTTAAAAGTTACTATTCACCAAAAAATTATTTTAATCCCATTGAACCACATTTTAATTCTTAATGAAAACCATATATATCAGATTTTTTAAATTCAAAACACAGAGGTGGTAAAATTTCATTTAAATGAAAAATCAGTTTTTTTAAGTACCACTTAGTGGTTTCACTATTCATCAAAAATTGATGTTTTTCAGAAAAATACCAAAAATTCACCCTAAGCTATATTTGATATTCCGAATTCAAAAATGATTTCTATTTTACAAAATTAAAAGCATATAAGTTTCATTAATTAATTCAATAATTAATTCTTGTTGTCAGAGGAAATAGTGTGTTTTTAGGAACAATAAGTATCAAAAGATTGACACTAGTTTAAGTGCAATTTCAAAGTGAAAATAATTCCAACGACCAATATCGTATTAAATGGTAAAAATATATTCTGATTTCACTTTAAAACCAATTCAAAAGATAATATAATCATGTAAATAAATTATATTAAAAAGAGGTTTTGAATTAAAATACAACATTTTTCACTATTCATTAAAAAATGAACTTTATCCGAAAAATAACAAAAATTTACACAAAGTAAATTTTGATGTCCCGATTCTAAAGAAGAATTTTATTTGGTCCAATATAATGTATAAGAGTTACCAAAACTATATTTATAGATGGTTTACCATCAAAAGGTGATAATTCGACCTTTTGTGAATGATAGAGTATATATGCCTAAAATTGAATTCTTTTCATATTTTAAGCCTTTATATTTTATTGGAAAAATGTAGAAACATTTAAAAAACATATATAATCATATTTTAGTTATTTCTATTCATTCCCGCCAATATAACGGCTAGGTGTTAACTACCATTTAAAATAATATTATTTTATTACTAGTGTGCAACGTAAGATTTCAAAGAAACTCTTTGTTCCGTATCAGGTACGCTATCAAACATAGCAACCCCTTTAAAGTAAAATTAATATTTAATTCATAAATATTAATAAATATGAAAATGTTTTATTCATTATATTCCTGGAATGTTACATTAATACTCAGTGATACCCTATAAATTTACCTTATCAACGTCCCTAGTCACATTATAGTGGTTATTGTCCGATCCAAAGACCATTCCTAGTGCTATAAGAGGTGATATAGAGGGAGATCGTTGAAGAAGAGGTAATATCTTCTACCGAATCATTCAAAATTAATTCTTCTTTTACTACCTCTTCATGGTTTTTTCCATTATGAAGTAATAAATCCAGAACCATACATATACTAAGATGTTATGATTATGGAAAAACCATATTCCACCTCATATCCATCCTACAAAAAATTAAATCATCATGCGTGCGTGCGTACGAATTATCGTCTCCATGCTGTGGTGTAAGCTATTTTTCACCTCCACTTTACTTGGACTGGTATAATTATGGAAATAATAACTATAATTTATTTTTATAAAATTATATGGATTTTGTAAAAATATATATACCATCCACTTCTATACCATTTCACAATTATGTGAATGATATCATCACTCGTGCGTACATACAGCCTATCATCCCCACGATGCGATGTGATGCAATTCACTCTACCTGATATCCATTAAAGAATGACTATATAATTGTATATAATGAATAAATATGGTATATAATATGATAATTTCATTTTTTTAATGATATAAATATAAACAAGAAAGGGGAACCATAACTTATTCGATAAAACATGCATAGGAGAATAAAGCCATTAATACCCGAATAACGAGTAATAATGAAATGTTATTAACAAACTGGTTATAATATGAGCTTATATGATATCATAAAAATTAATATGATTATGTACTAAGTCAAATAAATTATATAAATCATTCTACATGATTTTCATATACATATAGAGGATATCTAACCTTAGGTAAGGGATAATCTTTCAATCTCATTATTAATCGAGATTCTTTATATATAAGTGTATATTGAGGTATATTTATCATCAATGTACATGTTTCCTAAATATGTATTCAAAAATATTATTTTTATCCTTTTAAAATTTTTTAAATTAAATTTTACCCATTGGTGAATTTTTATTAAACGGTATGAAACCATTGTTTTGATATTTTCGATGTGAGGAACTTTTTTACTTTCCAACAAAAGTACGTGAAGAATTTTTTCTTTTAACTTATATGACATGAATAAATTTTTATGTCTTCATAATACTTTATTTCTATGAATATTCCTTTAATATATTTTATTTCTATGTTCAAATAAATTCCTTTATTTTAAAATTGTGTGAAATTTTTAGAAAATAAAACGTTTTTGAAGAATAAAAAGTATTTTCCTCAAAATTAATTTCAAGAATCCTTACAAAATTATTTTCCATATAAGATGGAATTATTTAATAGGGTTGTGTTTTAGTTATATTATACCTATTGTGCCTATGGTTTTATTATTTTTATTATGGAATGATACTTCTAAAATTTATTTGCTTTACGTAGATTATGTTATGATTGAATGATGTTTTAAAAACCCATTTTATTCTTTAGGTTATGTAATGATAATGATTTATGATTTTGTGGAACATGTAAGAATGATTTAATTATAATATTAGTTGGACATATATCTCTCTCTAATTCATTCGGTAAAGATTTATATCTCATGAGAAAGACAGATCTAGAATGAAAATTGATATCGGTTTAGTAATATAGGGAAAGACTGGTAAGTAAATGAGGTTCAGTAATAAAGGGTTGGAACAAGAAGTGAGATCAGTTCAGTAATGGACGTTGTACACAATGATAGTCTTGTAAATAAATTTTGGATAATATGGAAATGATTTTCTATGCTAATGTGGTTTCCAAAATTCCATGTTTTACGCCAATGTTATTTTCTCATGGCTCTTGTTCCTTTATGATTTATGCCTTATGAACAGCCAAGATTTATTCTATGAATAAATATTTTAATATAATTTATACATGGTATGATTTTCAACATTTATAGTCATATTATTACATTCTTATATTAAGGTTTTGTTTTAAAATTTCTTTTTTTACCATTACTAACCATCTCAACTCACCCTTTTCATATGCTTCCTTTTATCTAGGATATAAAGAAAGGTTTTAGGTAGGAAACCTAAAGGTTATTATCTTTATGGGATATGTTTAAGATATTTCAACAAATTATAAGAATATGTTCCATGTTTTTGAAGTCACTAAACCAATATTTTCATTGGGATTATTTTTTTGTAATGTATTGAGTATTATGAAAAATTAATGTAATGTCCATGTACGTTACGATTGGGTCATTAGAGTTGGTATCAGAGAGAAGGTTTAGTTAACCTTTGTAAAATAGGTTGAGAGAAATTTAGTGAGATCCCTAGAGATATTTCAAAGGATATTTCTAGGGATATTCTAAGGATAATTCTAATTTTAAGTTACAATCTTTGAATTTTCATAACGATCATGAAGAACCAATAATTAAACCTAAGATATCATAGAATGAAATATTATAAGTAATTTCCCTGGATTATTTTATTTTCATTTATAATATTTAGTTCTCACACTTTTCTTTTTTGTCTTAGTCAATAGCCAGAACTAGATAGAACATGGTTAACATTGGATGTTTCATATGTGGAATGTATGGTAATTATGAAAATTGATTTCCTAGGTGTAAATATCATGAAGAAAATCATGAAGGTGGTATGATTATTGGTTATAATACTGATGATAATGAGATTCTAAAAGACATGTGAAAGGTATGGGATGTTATAGAATTATTTTTTACATTAAACCTAAGTGGGTTGGTTAGATTAAGATTGAGTAACCTTAAGACACGATTCATATTTTCTTAAATACTAAGATGAGGGATCTTGAGTAATGGTTTAAGAATACGGTTGAATAATTTAATTGTATATGTTTTGGAATTAAATGATTTTTTCATATGAGTCATGAAATATATAAGTTTCTTCAGTATATGTTTTTCATTAAGGATTGTGAAGAATATGTTTAATAGTTATAAATACCTAGAAAAGTGATTTAAGGGTATGGTAATATATTTGGATAACACATGACTAAGGGAAATATAACCCTTAATATGTCCCTTATATTAATATAATGATGTTTGGATAAAGATATGTTGGATATGAATAACTAAAATGGATGATGGTAGTTTCTTGGGAAATAATTATGGATTTGTTTTCAAGAGGGTTATACTATCATGGATAAAGTATAAAACTTTTTGGGAATTAAGGAATATATCCAATAAGTTTTGGAATAAGGGAACATGAATGTTTTCAATAAGTATATTGTTGGATCGGATTATACTAAATATACACAAGAGGAGGGTGAATTATGTCTTTTCAAAAATCATCACGAGATCGTGTTCTGTCCTTTATCTTTAATCAAATAGATTAATGCAGCGAAAATATAAAGTGCAGAGACACACGATGTATAGTGGTTAGGGGAATAGAAGGCCCCTAGTCCACTCCACCAATGCTCTACTCCACAAGCTTGGTGATTTTCACTATCTGGTCCTCGTTTCAACAGACCTTTCAACAACTGAGTACAGGCAATTGACACCTTTACAATCTAAGGAAAATCAAAGACTTCTAGTTCACTCACAGAACCTATACAGCTTAGTATAAGAATTTGGTCACTCAAGAATAGAAAAAAAAGATTTGTGTACTTTGAAAATACTTTCTAGATGTTCTTCACAATTTCAACAGCATTCAATTGATAGTAGATGTATTGTCGCCTTCAGAAATAATGGTCTTCACAAAAGAGTCATTCTGAGTCGATCCTGTTGCAGTAAATATAGAAATATAATTCAAAACTTCAGTAGTATCATATTCACATTAGATCTTCAATGTAGAACAAGTGAATATTCTATTGTGATTATTTTTCTTCAATAAGCAGAGCTTTGTCGCTCCTTTGAATCAGCAGGTCTATGTTTTTAATAGTCTATGTTTTTCTTCTTTTTTATTAATGATCGATTTTTTACAAACCTTCTCCTCCTTTTTCTGAACAGAAAATATCATATATAAAATAATGGCAAGCACTTCTCATGCAAATTTAGATCCACAAATGTCACCTTTTGACTCGCGATATTTAAACATTTGAATTTACAGAGTAGTCTTAACTTCCCTGAAGACTCGGCATAAAAATATCCTTTTAATTAGATCCTTAAACCATTGATAAAATAGCTTTTAATCAGTCAATGTTGCGCTTAAAAAACATCTTTAAATCCATCTTAAAATCATCCTAATAATCATCTTGTTGATTGTTGTAAAATAATATCGACTTTAAACTCTCCAATGACAAATGTAAGGTTGAGTTGTACAGTATGCATCCTCTGAATGTAACGTAGATCATAAAAATAAGGTTGATGATGTAGCCTTCACACGTAAGGTTTTCAACGTATGGTTGATCACAAACGTAAGGTTCATGTCACTTTCTTCAAAAGTAAGGTTGATAAAAGATCCATACTTTTATAAGATTCCCAACGAAAGATACTTGATCTGTATTTTTCTAAGAACGTATGGTTGTTTATAAAAGCAAGGTTAATGAACCATACTTTTGAGAAACAAACATAAAGTTTAACACTTACGTACGGTTCTCCTTCCATACCTTTCTAATATCCCAAATGTAAGGTTCCTTCCTAACATAGGGTTCTTTTTCATACTTTGCCGATAATGTATGGTTGATTAGACATACTTTTCTCTTATCTCATAAAGTATACACCGCATTTCATCCTTACACTACATTTCTCCATATAGGGTATGAACAGTGTTTCCAGAACACGCTAAATGCAAATACCATAGAAATTAATTCTTGTTGTTCAAGAATCTAAATATTTCATCCAGAAATAAAAATATAATGAATAATAAATTCTTGAAATATTCTTAAAAAATAAAATCATTAGAAAATAATTAAGGGTATTTGTGAACATCAAAATTATTATAAATATATAGAGTATTGTTCTCAACAATCTCCCCTTTAAATAACAACATTATGTATTGTTGAAAATAACACTTTGTCAACAATATCCCCCTTTTTGATGATCACAAAACCCATAAAATAACCAATGAAATTAAATTAAAAAAAATTAATTACAAATAGTTTTTAATTTTGAAAAGATAAAAAAAATATTAGATTTAACTTAATTTCACCCTTTAATTTATCTATTTTAATTTATCCCCAAATAATAAAAAATATATATATATAATGAAACAGAAAATAAAATGTTAGACAAAAATGTTGTGTTTATCCAAATTTCTCCCCCTTTTGTGATATCAAAAAGAATAAAAAAAATATGTAATATAACACAGATTAATGTAGCACTGAACATAAGTAAATTCTATAATTAACTGTTTATCAATTAGTGAATCTGGATTACTGGATTAGAAAAACAAAGATAGTAAAATGAAATAAATATAATGAAACATATTTTCATTAAAAGTACAAAATTGATAAATATAGGAATCAAGGTTTGGTCAAGGTTTAGATAGAGTCTATCTAATTCGAATGACTTCCTTGATTTATAATAGTTGCTCCTTGAGTCTTCTCATCATTCCATAACCAAGTATAACAATAAGATCCATGTTCTCTTGAGTTATATGAATTTCTTCTATGAGGTTGACTCTGAAAAAATCATGTATCCTTTATTCCTTCTCCAAAAATAAAGACAACTTCTCTATGAATTTATTTAAGACAGATTTGATTCCTGGTTCATTTGAGGTGAGCTGATCAACCAAAAAAAATTTATTGTCTAACAAGACTGATAAAGGAGCACTATTGCATTGATGATATTACAATATATTATTCATGTTTCTCATTGCAGCTGTGATAGCCTAAAACCTTCTGATTAAATCAGGAGAAGTAACTGATCCACTAACTTCACTAGTCCTGACAGATGCAAATTTTGTGTCCATAAATAATTTGAGATATGATAAATCTGACTTCATAACCATTTCAGACATTAATTTTTCAACCACATTCAGCATATCCTTCTTAAAAATTTTAACTTCTTACTTGAAAACTATACTATTTTGTAGTCTCTGGAATTTTAGATGTTAATTTCGCAATGCTCTCCTCATAGCAGAATTCTCTTGCTCCACACTCTACAATTTCGTGCAAATTTCTTCAACTTCCTCAGTTTCTATTTTAAGGGTACTTTTTTCTTGATTCTCCTTTTCAGAATGAAAGGGATGTACCATCACTAGGGGTAAGGATTCAGAATCTTCTTTCTCTTTAGCTTCTCTAACTGGTTGGTCCACAAATTTTTCCTCTGAGTCTTTTACAGACTCTGCCACAGAAAAATCCTTGTGAAAAACTTTTGTTTGTACTTTTGAAGGATTTTCATCCTGTATATCAGAAATCACTTATTATATTTGAATCTATTAAAGAATTTCACATTTAGCTAATTGAGGACTATCAACTTCAACTCCAGGAACTGCCTCTTGTTCAATGTCAGCTTCATCTTCTAGTTCTATTCTTTTAACTTCAATTCTTTCAGGGTCATCTTCTATAATAGCCACATATTTTTTCGGAGTCCCTCCTTCATCTTCTTCTTGAATTACAGATTGAATCTAAGGTCCTTACACTGGTTCTGACCACTCAATAATAGCTTCTATTTCTTGTTCAACAACAGCTTCTCTTATAAAACTGTAAGAGAGTAAATCTCTTGTTGTCAGTACAAGGGAAACAAGTTTCTCATTGACAGTTCTTTTTCTTTGAGTCTGAAGGCACTCCTGACTTCTTTCTTCTTGAGTGTCTTCAGTTTCAAATCTTATTCTTCTTGTAGAAGTGCTTACTCTCGATTTAGCATGTCCCTCTTTGGACTTAACAGACTGAGCTTGAGCACTATCTTCTTCTTCCTCAGCTCCTACTAGAAAAAGTTTCCCTTTTAATGTGCTCCAGAAATAGCCAATTTTTCTTAAAGTTCCAGCATTGAAAACATTACTGTGATGACATTTCACTCTGGCATCCACTAGTCTCACCATATCCTTTTTGAAAAAAAATTTGGAAATAAATCTACCAAAAGGGTATAAATTCATTCTAGCTTCACTACGATAGCAGTAACTTAGGTACCTTACCATATACCTAAGAAAATTTAATTTTATATCATTGAGAAGAAGATACATTATGTACATGTCAGGATACAATATCTTTTCCATCTCTTACATTCTTGGTGTTATCCCTGTTTGTAAAAATTTCACAAGAATCTTCTGATCTTGTTCCAAATCCTTAACTAGAATTTTCTTTATGTTAGTAGAGCCAAATAGAAAAGACATAATGTCTTCATATTTATGCACAGAATATCCTATATTTTTAAAGTCAAAATGAAACACTCCCTCATGAGGGCAGTTCATTATCTGACTAATTTCAACTGAAGAGATCGAAAAATCTCTATCCTCTATCCTAGCCAGCATGGTGTCAGAATGATCTCCCAAACTGAATTGAACAGTTTTAAAGAAATATCAAAGTTCTACCTCATACAAAAATTATGTATTCTCACTATTAAAGGTCTGTTTGAGATTTTGAAATGACAATGCTTGTTTTAACAACAAGTTCGTCTGAAATAGCCATTCTAGATCAATCACCTTTCCCTGTAATATTTTCCTTCCTTCTGAGCGTTGTTTCTTGGCATTTTTTGGTCTCAGCCTCAACATCTCTCTTAGTCTTTTCCATTTCTATGAGAATCTCTGAAGGTTTGAAGTTTAGGGTTTCAGAGGGTTGAAGATTAGGGTTGACAAGTAGTGGTGCAGTTTCGCGGGTTCAAAAGGGTTTTGGTGGAAATGAAACGGTTCAGAATTTGAAAGGTTTCTGACAGCCTTGATTCCCGTGTTTTCATTAATCATTAAATAGATTTTAAATATAAATAAAATTGATTACACGGGGAAAATAAGAGAGAAAAACTTACTCTGTTTAAAAAACAAATAACTAAATTATTTTAAACATTATTAAAATAAAGAAACAGCATAGTAAAATAAAAATTTATTTAAAATTAAATAAACCTAGATCCCCCTTAATAAAATCAAACCTTGCAGTGGAAATTGGTTTAGTAAAAATATCAGCTAATTGAATTTCAGTACTTACAAATCTCAAAGATATATCCTTTTTAAGAACATGATCTCTTAGAAAATGATGTCTGACATCAATATGATTAGTTCTAGAATGATTAATAGGATTTTTCGTAATATTTATAGCACTAGTATTATCACATAAAATAGGCATATTATTAAAATTTAGTCCAAATTCCATAAGAGTGTTTTTCATCCACAACACTTGTGCACAGAAACTGCTAGTAGAAACATATTCTGCCTTATCTGTTGACATGGCAACTGAATGTTGTTTCTTACTTGACCATGACACTAAGGATTTCCCTAAAAAGTGACAAGTACCTGAAGTGGTTTTCCTATCTAATCTAAAACTCCCATCATCTGAATCTGAATATGAAATTAAATTAAAATTAGAAGTTTTGGGATAAAGAAGATATTGAAAAACAGTTCCTTTTAAATATCTAAAAATTCTTTTAACAGCAGTTAAATGATATTCTTTAGGATTTTATTGAAATCTTTCACAAAGACATACTGAATACACTATATTTGGCCTGTTAGCAGTAAGATATAATAAACTATCAATCATACCTCTATAAAACTTGTTGTCAACTGATTTTTTAGTTTCATCCAAATCAAGTTTTATATTAGTACACATAGGATTTGTATATGTCTTGCTGTTTTCAAGTCCAAATTTATTTAATAAATCAGTAATGTATTTTCTTTGATTCAAAACATTTCCAAAATTTGTTTGATAAATTTGAAGTCCTAAAAAGAAATTTAATTCTCCCATTATTCTCATTTCAAATTATTTTTGCATTAAGTTTGAAAACTCATGACAAAAGGATTTATTAGTTGATCCAAAAATTACGCCATCAACATAAATTTAAACCAATAAAATATTAGTATTTATAGTTTTCTTAGAAAGTGTTGGATCTTCCATTCCAACAGTAAAATCATTTTTCAATATAAAAGAGCTTAATCTTCCATACCAAGCTCTAAGTTCTTGTTTAAGGCCATAAAGAGCTTTAGTAAGTTTAAAAACAAAATTTGGTTTTTGAGAATTTTTAAAACCAGGAGGTTTATCAATATAAACTTCCTCCATTAAATAACCATTTAGAAAGGTAGGTTTAATATCCATCTGAAATAATTTAAAGTTCATATGAGATGCATAGGCTAAAAGGATTATAATGGCTTCTAATCTAGCTACAGGTGCAAAGGTCTCATCATAATCTTTACATTCTTCCTGATTATATCCTTTTTCTACAAGTCTTGCTTTATTTCGAGTTATTATTCCTTGATCGTCTTTCTTATTTCTAAAGACCCATTTGGTTCCTATCACTAGATAATTTTGTGGTCTTTCAACTAATTCCCAGACTTCATTTCTTTTGAACTAGTTTAATTCTACTTGCATTTCTATCATCCAGCTTTCATCATCTAAAGCTTCTTCTATAGAATTGGGTTCTAATTGGATTAAAAGGAGGAGAATTATACAAGATTCTCTATATTTCTTCTAGTTTTTATTTTTGTGTCTAAGTAACCTATTATAATTTCTAAAGGGTTATTCTTTAGGGTTATAGTCTGTCTAGGTAGTGCACTCATAGGTTCTTTAGTATCATGTTCTTTTGAACTGGACTGAATTTCATTTATATCTTTTTCAAAATCATTTTTCAAGTTCTCAAGTCTCATTTTATCATTAGAGTCATATTCATCCATTTGATTTGGCCTTTTCTCAAAGGTATCAGATTCATCAAATTTCACATGAACTGATTCTTCAACAATCATTGACTTCTTATTATAGAATCTATAAGCTTTGAAGATAGCTGAATATCCTAAGAAAATGCCTTCATCATATTTTGGATCGAACTTAACAATATTGTCCTTGGTGTTCAATATGTAAACCTTGCATCCAAAAACTTTAAAGTAATTTACTTTAGGTTTTCTATTATTCCAAAGTTCATAGGGTGTCTTTTTTAAAAGAGGTATAATTAAAACTCTATTCATTATATAGCAGGATGTGCTTACAGCTTCTACCCAAAAATAGTTAGGAAGACTATATTCATTTAGCATATTCCTAGCCATTTTCTGAATAGTCCTATTTCTTCTTTCAACGATTCCATTTTGTTGAGGTGTTCTTGGTGGAGAGAAGGTGTGTTTAATACCCATATTTGAGCAGAAAGAATTAAATTCATGATTCTCAAATTATACACCATGATCACTTCTTAATGAAATTATTTTAAAACCTTTTCCATTTTGAACAGTTTTATAAAAAAATTTAAATAAAGTAAAAGCTTCATTTTTTAATTTTAAAAATAAAATCCATGTAAATCTAGAATAGTCATCAACTAAAACATATACATATAATTTACCATCCAAGATTTCTAATCTTGAAGGTCCAAACAAATCTATATAGATAAGTTCTAGAGGTTGAGATGTATCAATTCTGTTAATATATTTGAAGGCTGATTTGTGTTGCTTGGCAAGATGACATGCATCACAGAATCTGTTACTTTAAAATCTGAGACTAGGAAAATCAAAAACTAATAGTTTCTTAGATAATTTATGTAAAACATATAAATTACAATATCCAAGTCTCCTATGCTAGATCCAAGATTCATTCACTTTAAAAGTTAAGAAGTTTACTTGTTGTTTACACAAGGAATTTAAATCCAGGGTATACACATTGTCAGTTCTAGGTGCTCTAAATTTAAAAAGTTTATTTTTGAAAACAGAATAGAAATTGTTAGAAAAATCAATAGCATAACCATTATCACATAGTTGAGAGATACTTATCATATTGTGTTTCAATCCTTGTACATAAAGTACTTTGTTGATTGAGACAGCTTCTGGATCTCCAACTGTTCCAATACCAATGATCTTCCCTTTGGCATTGTCACCAAATGTAACTAGTCCACCATCTTTTTGTGTCAGTGTAGTGAAGTACAATGAGTTTCCACTCATATTTCTTGAGCAGCCACTGGACATATACCATATTCCCTTTTTTGTGACATGTTTCCTGCAAAGGCATTTACACAATTTTCTTTGGTACCCATATTTTTTTGGGTCTAGGGGTGTTAGCCAGCAGAGATCTGGGAATCCAGACTTGCTTTGTTTTTCTAATTTCAAAAGAGTAAAATAAATAATTTGATACAAAATCCTTCTTAATACCACTTATTTGGGGTTGTATTAAGAAAAAAAATTAGAAATATTTCCCCTTGTTCCACAGTAATTACAATTTAGTCTTTTTGCACTTGGAATAAAATAATTCTTGTACAGCTTGGGTTTTTCACCTTTACTACCAATTCCAAATCATTCCTTTTTAATGACATTTTTTCCAAAAAATTTATTTAAAGTAATTTCTCCTTTAGTAAAAACAAGGGCTGCATTTTTATAAGTTTCCACTTAAGTTTGCAGTGATTTTATATTTGATTCATAATCTGTATTGTTAGTGTTAATTGAGTCAAACTTTTCAGTTAACTCTTTATATTGTTTCAGCGTTGTATCTCTTTCATCAGAAATAGCCTTATGAATATTCTTTAAAGACTTATGATTCTTAAATAGAGAATCATATTTTTCTTCAAGCATATTGTAGTAGGCCGTAAGTTTTTCATTAGAGTAATTAGATTCAGAACTAGAGTTAGAAGAGTAGTAAGATTGTACCTCATCTGTTTCTGCCATGAAACACATGTTGGCTTTCAGATTTACTTCTTCCTTCTCTAAGTATGATTCAGAAGTGCTACTAGAGTCTTTATATACACTCCATGTAGCTTTCATTTCTATCTTGTCCTTATGCTCATAGTCATTTCTTTTGAAGAATTTCTTTTTCTTGTCTTCTTTTAGCCGAGGACAGTCAGGTCTAATGTGCCCCCGTTTTCTTGAATTCATAACATCTGACTTCCTTATCATTCTTTTAGAAGGTTTTTTTGAATCCCTTCTTCTTTCTATAGAATTTAGTGAATTTTCTGGCTAGCTGATCCAATTCCACATCAGAATTTGATAAATCATAAATTTCTGATTTCACTTTTACACTTTTCTTCATCTTTCTGTTTTTTCTCTATGATGACACTTTCAAGGCAGTGTCATCTCTCTTGATAAACACTTTATGCTCATTAGATTCATCTTACATATCAGCTTCATACATCATTAGTGTTCCAATCAGTTCTCTCATGGTTAACTCTTTGACAGATGTCAACTTTCTGATTGCAGTAGAGATTCCATTCCATCTTTTAGGTAGTACCCTCAGTACTTTTAAAGACTTATCAGCTTGCTTAATGGGATCTCCCAAAGAGGTCATGTTATTGAAAATCTCTATCAATATTCCATTCATTTTATTAATACTTTCACCTTTAACCATTCTGAATGTATCAAATTTAAGTTTAGCAGTATCATATCTCATTCCCTGATAGTGTTAGTTCCTTCATAAGAAACAGCAATAGTTTTCCATATCTCATATATTGTCGGGAATTGACATACTTTGTTGAATTCATCAGGTACTAGACCACATATAATATCATTCATTTCCTTTGATTTCATATCATATTCTTCTTTAGTAGCTTCACTCCTTGTTTTAGGTTTTTCTGGTATTTCATATAGAGTCAGAATCTTAGAATATACACTGTATCCAAGTTTTCTCAGATAGATAATCATTCCTGACTTCCAGCATCCATAGTTTTCTTCATTGAAGTACGGTGCTCTAGCCATATACATTCTCTCTCTTGTATCAGTCATCTTGCTCTGCGTATAATCACTTTTATCTTGTTAAGGATTTATCAGAAAACTCAACCTCTGATACCAATTGTTGGATTGAATTATACTAAATATACACAAGAGGGGGTGAATTGTGTCTTTTCAAAAATCTTCGCGAGATCGTGTTCTGTCCTTTATCTTTAATCATATGGATTAATGCAGCGGAAATATGAAGTGCAGAGACACATGATGTATAATGGTTCGGGGAACAGAAGGCCCCTAGTCCACTCCACCAACGCTCTACTCCACGGTCTTGGTGATTTTCACTATCTGGTCCTCGTTTCAAAAGACCATTCAATAACTGAGTACAGGCAGTTGACACCTATATAATCTAAGGCAAAAAAAGCATTCTGGTTCACTCACAGAACCTACACAGCTTAGTACGAGAATCTGGTCACTCATGAATAGAAAAAGAAAGATTTTTGTACTTTGAAAATACTTTCTATATGTTCTCCACAATTGAAACAGCATGCAATTGACAGTAGATAGATCGTCGCCTTCAGAAATAATGATCTTCACAAAATAGTTGTCCTGAGTCGATCCTGTTGCAGTAAATATTGAAATATAATTCACAACCTTAGTAGTAGCAGATTCACAGTAGATCTTCGATGTAGAATGAGTGAATCTTCTATTGTGATTCTTCTTCTTCAATAAACTGAGCTTGGCCACTCCTTTGAATCAGCAGGTCTATGTTTTTGATAGTCTCTATTTCTCTTCCTTTTTATGAATGATTGATTTTTTACAAACCTTCTCATCCTTTTTCTGAATAGAAAAGCTCATATATAATATAATTACTAGCACTTCTCCTGTCACAACCCTTCCTCAGGGCCCGTGCCGTGACTACCCCAAGCCCGCCTTCCATAGGCCAGGGGTTGGTGACTAGCACCAAAGGCGTAAATCCGGATAAAAGGGAATACATTGACTTTATAAAGTAAACAAACACCACAGAGTACGCAAGCTGAAGTAGCACTAAGTAAACTGAGTACAAAAGTAAGTGCTGAAAAGTAAATGGTCCAGAATACAAACCCAACTGAAAGTAAAGTACAACTGAAAAGAAAATACAGTAGCAGAAAAGTAAAGCAGCAACACCGAGTCATCCACTAGAAATCCCACCAGAAGGGTGGGTAAAGATATTCTCCTCCGCTCCTCGGGTCCAACCGTCTGCTCCGTGTATGTCCCATCCAGTGATCCACCTCAGGGTACCGTCCAGCTCCATGAGCCTCCACCTCGATCAGCGATGTCCGTTGTCTGCATCCAACACAACGTAGTGCGGGCATAGCCTGTGCAGGGGTGAGTATACGATACTCAGTAGAGACCCTGAGACCCTCTTAGGTCTCCCATAATCCACGAAGGATAAACCACAAAGGAGAGATACAAACACGAGATAACAATCAACCCTACTTGGGTATATTCCCATACACGTACCTAAGTCATCAAACCCAGTTCAGCTCCAACTTCGGAGCCCAAGTTTAACTCAGTCCACACAGGAAAGTACAACCCAATCCGCATATGAAAGCACAACCCAATCCACACAGGAAATCAAGTCAATCATATCGAAGATAATGATTGAAAGTCAAGACTCAGCTCACACAGGTATACTATTCATGAAGAGGGGTGGATCCAAGTACAGATGTCATCGTTGCCGGACCCATGTAGGATCCAAGTACAGTAACCAACGCTGTCGAACCCACGTAGGATCCAAGTGCAGTCGTCCTCACTGCCGAACCCACATACGATCCAAGTACATTCGTCATCGCTGCCAAACCCACGGAGGATCCAAATACAGTTGTCATCATCGTCGTAGTTGCAGCCATCTCTAGGGTTCCTGCACAGAGCATGCTCGATTCCGGGAGGGTCCACTCCACGAGCCAAAGGGTCGATACATAAACTTTCACAAAGACCAAAGTTGATGTATCACAAAGTTCGGTCTTGTCAATAGGAACTCAACGCGACAGATGGCGTGTCAATCGGTCGCCCGGTATGAGAGTTATTGGATTTTTTGTCCCAGGGGCCCGGTTGGTTTTTAAGCTAAAACCAACCCGACCGTACTCTAGTTTCATCCAAACCTCGAGCAGAGTAAGACAAAAGAACCATCTCACAAATAGGAATCCAACAAAGTCTACGGCACGTCAATCTGACGTCCGGAGCTCAAGTTATAAGTGTTTTCGCTGCGAGGGCACGGTAGGTTTTGTGTTCAAATCAACCTGGCCATACCCAAAGTTCTCCGGAACCATGAGTGTAATATACAAAAATGACCGTCTCGATCCAGGGATCCCAATGCAATTCACGGTTCATCGATCAGAGGTTCGTAGCCCAAGTTATGGGTGTTTGAACAAAACTGCCCGAAATTAGGGGGTTTGGGCCCAGTCCGACCAGGCCCAATACCCCCTGGGTCGGTCCGAACCGGGTCGGCCCGACCCGGGTCCAGGTCCAGCCCAGTGGGGCACGGCCCAGCCCGGCTGGCGCGACTCGTCCTAGCGCGGGGACCGGCCCAGCGCGGGTGGCCCCGCCCAGCGCGGGTGGCCCCGCTGGGTGTGGGCGGCTCGGCCCGGCGCTGCCGGCGGCTCGACTCTCGGCCAATCAGGATGAGGGGGGGTGGGGTGCTTCCCCCCTTGATTTAAGAAACGAATGGACATTAAGTCCAACCTTTAATGTGTCCGCAGGACCCAAGGGGGTCCCGACTCCAGCTAGTGACGGCGGCCGGCTCAGCTGGCCGCTCCTCCAAACCGCCACGGCCATGGGTCGCGGCTCCTGCCCGTCCGGTGCTGCACGACGGCGCCGCGTCCCTCCGTCGTGGCCCGCTCCTGGCCGCGGCCTCCTTTGGCCTCACCAGCGTGGCACGATGGCGCCGCGCTCCTCACCCACAGCCCTCTCCAGCCGCAGTCCTCTTCTTCCCCGCGCAGTGCAACGGCACCACATCGCCTTTGTTCCAAGCCACAATGATGATCAACAACAAAAGGGGAGGATGATCGGCCGTGTTTGTGCAGTCCGATCTCCTCCCGTGATATCGATAGCAAGTGGAGAATTAAATTAACGAAGAACGTTAAATAATACATGAACGATGAAACAACCCCTACCTCAAAAGAAGTTCGCGGAAGCTAGCATCATGGGGGTAGTTTCGATGATGGCGTTGGTGTACGTCCAAGGAGGGGATGGCGTCACACACCATCTACGGAGAGGAGAAGGAACAGCACGTCGATCTCTCATTGCGGTGATGGCGTTCTTCATCGAAGTCTTGACGTTCTTCAACGAAGGTGATGGAGTTCTCCAAGACTTAGATTTTTCTCTCCAAAAATCCTCACGGAAGAAGCCAACCTAATAAAAAAATGACCTCCCTTATTTTATTAACACATGCCAAGCCTTTCAAAATTACAAACATTCAAATTAATTTAAGTGAATTAAACATTAAATTAATTGGGTTGGCAAGTGTTTAAGAGGGAGAGATAAAGAGGTGAGTGGTCTCACATTAAAGGGGAGTTAACATAACTGATGTGGGGGTTTAGAGGAGTTAGGGAATTTGAAGGGGTGGGGATCGTGTGGGACCCACCTCATAAGTATCCTAACAAGAGAAGTTAGTATTTATTTGGTCCCACCCAACTCCCATACATAGGTTAAACCACTTAGAAGTGAAATAAAATTGTAACACATATTTTATTTCACTCTTCAATTAAACCACATTTTTAACAACACCTCCCAAGAAAACAAAACTCCAGTAAAAGTCTTCTTAAGAAATTACCGGCACTGCGGTTTCATCGGTGCCCTCAGATTTTGATTCCGAGCATCGGTTCAAAAGTTAGAAAAACCCGCTCATTCGTTCTCTAAACGTACCCGAGCTAAACTTCGGAAATTGATTCCGGGCACACCGGGCCTCGGAATCAGGCGCCATCAGAAACTGTGTACTCGTAAAATCCCAAAGAAATTAAGAAAAAAATTTCCTTGAAATTTACGGGTCTTTACATTACTCCCACCTCATGGCTTTACATCCCCATAAAGATACATCAAAAACTAGGGAAACAAATGAGAGTACTAAGCACGCATCTGAGCCTCCTGCTCCCATGTTCTCTCCTAGAGGTTCCCATGCTTCCACCTGATGCGCACTAGAGGAATCGACCATCCACGTAGGACCCACTCCTATCGATCCTCAATCTTCACCAAAACCTCCACAAAATTCACCCCGTCATCGATGTCCATCTCCCCGTGATCAATGATATGCGTTGGATCGTACACGCATCTCCTCGGCTGAGATACGTGGAAGACGTCGTGCACTCGGTGCAACTGAGGTGGAAGATCTGGGTGATAATCCACCTCGCATATCCTACTGAGAACCTGAAATGGTCCGATGAAGTGCGGAGATAACTTTTCGCCCTGGCCAAATCTCCATAATCCACGCCGAGGTGAGACCCGTAAGAAAACGTGGTCGCCATCCTCAAACTCTAGTCGTATCCGCCTCCTGTCAGCATAGGACTTCTGTCGACTCTGAGTTGTCCTCATCTACTCCTGGATAACCTACACCTTCTCTGTCGTGGCCTGGACCATCTCTGGTCCCACAAGTGTTGACTCCCAAGGGTCTGTCCAGCACAGAGGTGATCTTCAAGGTCCGTCGTGCAGTACCTCATATGGTGTCATCTCGATGGTGGAGTGGTAGCTGTTGTTATACGCAAACTCCACCAAGGGTAGGTGATTCTCCCAACTGTGACCAAAGTCTAGGACACATGCACGGAGTATGTCCTCGAGAGTCTGAATGGTCCTCTCCGTCTGACCATCCGTCTGAGGGTGAAAGGCGGTGCTCAGGCGTAGTTGTGTCCCAAATGCCTCCTGAAACCCCTTCCAAAGCCGGGAAGTAAAGCGAGCATCTCAATCAAAGATGATAGATGACGGAACACTATGAAGACATATGATCTCCTGAATGTAGAGGCATCCCAAGCTCTCCACTGAGCCCTGCTCTCTGATGGGTAAGAAGTGGGCTGACTTGGTGAGTCAGTTGACGATCACCCAAATGGAGTCGTGTCCTTTAGAAGTACATGGAAGTCCAGACCCGAAATCCATAGATATCCCATCCCACTTCCACTCTGGGACCTCCAAGGGTTGTACCAAGCCCGATAGTACCTAGTGCTCCGCCTTCACCTACTGACAGGTGAGGCATCGTGAAACAAACTCTGCCCCAGCCTTCTTCATACCAGGCCACCAGTGCTGTCGTCTGAGATCCTGGTACATCTTCTCTACTCCTGGATATAATGTCAAAGGGGAAGTATGAAACTCTCTCAGCACCTCCTCTTGTAAAGTAGCTGGTACCATGGTACGTCCTCTGAAAAGGATGGCGTTCTCTCCTCCTATAGAATATACATCAGGTGTCTGTCCTATGGAAATCTATGCATGCTGCGTCTCATAGTCAACATCCCCATGTTGTGCCTCTCTGACCCACTGAAGTAGTGGATGAGTGAATGTGAGGGACTGAAGAAAGGTTGACCCATCTCTATCCATGAAGGACATCTGTAAAGTGGCTAACTTCTCTATCGCCTCTCCAAGTAGTTGAATGCACGTCCTCCTACTGAGAGCATCGGATACAACATTCACCTTTCCAGGAGTATAAACTATCTCAAAGTCATAGTCTTGGAGGAACTCGAGCCATCGCCACTATCTCAGGTTCAGTTCCTTCTGTGAGAAGATGTATCTGAGACTCTAGTGGTCAGAGTAGACTGTAAAATGCTCACCCATCAGATAGTGCTGCCACATCTTCAAGGCGAAGACCACTACTGCTAACTCCAGGTCATGGGTAGCGTAGTTCTGCTTTTGCTGCCTCAACTGTCGTGATCCATAGGCAATCACTGCCCTCTCCTGCATCAGGACACACTCGAGTCTAGTCCCTGATGCATCGCAGTAGACTACATACCCTACTCCCTCCTCTGGTAGCCTCAAGATGGGTGCACTGGTCAATCTCTGTCTCAGCTCCTGGAAGCTCTTCTGACATCTATCTAACCACACGAAGGGTTTCCCCTTCATCGTCAAAGCTGAAAGTGGTGCTACAACTCTGGAGAAGTCTGGCACAAACCTCTGATAGTACCCATCCAGACCTAGGAAACTTCGTACCTCCGTCACGCTCCTGGGTGGCTCCCAAGCTAGCACTGCCTCGATCTTCGCAGGATCAACCGCAAATCCCACCTCAGAAATGATGTGCCCAAAGAAGTGGACCTCATGTATCCAGAACTGAAACTTCAAGAGCTTACCATAAATTTGATGCTCTCGAAATGTATCCAGTACATCCCGCAAGTGGCTCCTCCTCATTAGTCAAGTAAATCAATATGTAATCGATGAATATTATGACAAATTGATCAAGGTAAGGCTAGAAGATCCTATTCATGAGACTCATGAACACTGTTGGAGCATTGGTTATGCCGAAAGGCATAACCAAGAACTCATAGTGGCCATACCAACACCTAAAGGCCGTCTTCTGCACATCCTCGTCTCGAACTCTAAGCTGATGATAGCCTGAACTGAGGTCTATCTTCGAGAACCACTGTGCTCCCTTGAGCTGATCGAAGAGGTCGTCAATCATCAGAAGTGGATACTTGTTCTTCACAATCACCTGGTTCAGGTGATGGTAATCGACACACAGTCTCAAGCTCCCATCCGCCTTCTTGGCGAACAATATCAGGGAAGTCCAGGGTGAAACACTGGATCGGATGAATCCCTTGCCCTGCAAGTCCTCCAGCTGTACCCATAGCTCTCGAAGCTCAGTTTGAGCCATCCGATATGCTGGAGTAGATATCTGGGATGTCCTAGGGTACAGGTCAATGTCGAAGTCTACCTCTCTGCAGGGAGGTAGTCCTGGAACATTGTCAGGAAAAACGTCTGCATACTGATCCATCACAACAGGGAAACTCGGACTCCACACGTCAACTGCTCCTAGGATGAGGCTAGCCAACTGATGAGTGATCAGCTGTCCTCACCTCTGCGTGAGTCCATCCTACGCTGCAAAGGCTCCATTCTTACTGGTGAAGGTGAGCCTGCTCCCATCGGTGCGGACACACTGCACCTTGCGCCTAATATAGTCGATCTGAGCATGGACCTTAGATAAGCAATCCGTGCCCAAGATGACGTCGTAAGGCCTCGACGCCGCTAAAAGAAGATCACAACCGAAGCTCACACCTACTAGAGTAAGCTCACACTGCCAGCACCAGTGCGTAATCATCAAGTCTTCTCTCGTAGGAGTCTCTAGCCATAAATATCGAGCCAACGGCTCCATTTGAATCTTCAATCTCCGAACAAAGGCAGAGGCAATGAAATAATGACTTGATACTGTGTTTATAAGAACTGCAGAAAGGGTGGAGTAGACACAGATAGTACCTCGAATCATCTAAGGTGCGCCGTGGTCATAGGCCTCCGCTCTCTGAAGCTGAGCCTGCCTCTATCCGCCAGCTCCCTGTGGTTGGGGTGGACCTCCTGGTGGTGGTGGTGGTGTTGGTGGAGCCTCAAAGCATCGCCCACTATCTGCTGCTCGGCCAGCTCCTCTGCCTCGTCCACCTACTCCCTGCGGACCACCACGGTTGAACCTCTACCTCTTCCAGGGTGGTCCCTCAACCATCTGTTGCTCCTCTACATGGCGGGTCAGACAGTCCCGAGCCATGTGGCCCTGTCCACCGCATGCATAGCACTGTCTGCCTCTCATATGATTAGCTCTGCTGCATGTGCCCCGCACCTCTGAGCTAGTATCCTGAGGTCGCCCACCAGATGGTCTGGTCTGCTTGGACCCCTGTGACATCCGTCGACTGCCATCTGTAGAAGACTCCGCTACGTGACGCCCTACAGTAGGCCTCGCTGCTGGTGTAGGCTTAGCAAGGAAACTCTCCACAAGAAGGGCTCGCTCCAGTACTCCTTCCTGCGTCGGAATGCTGAGAGAGATCATCGATGCCCTGATCTCATGCCTCAGTCCCTTCTCGAGGGTCCAGGCCCGAAAGAATGGGTCCCGTACCATGTTAGTGGAGTAGCGCGAGAGATCGGTAAATCTCACAGAATACTGTGATACTATCATGTTGCCCTACCGCAGCTGTAGTAGCTCCTGAATGCGCACCGCACGGAGTGTGTATGGAATGAACTCTGAGTGGAAGAGGCTCTCAAAGTCCATCCAAAGAAGAGATGTCTCATCGTGCACCTGGAGAATCAGGATCCACCATCTACCTGCTATTGCGTGCAGGAGACTCGCCGCAAGGATCACCATGAGGTCAACTGGTGTCCCTACTAATCTGAAAACTCGAACAAAAGCCTCCAGCCAATCCTCGACTGCCTGAGGATCCATCTCCCCTCAGAACCTGGGTCTCTGACGCTGAAACTCGTGCAGTGCACTAAGGCGGCGTTCACTCTCAGCTACTGGGGATGGTGGCATCGGTGGCTCGGCGGGTAGACGTACCGCTGGTTCCTCCACTGTAATGGGGCCCTACACCGAGGCCTCGTCGCTCGGTGGGCTGCCATCTCGCACAAAGCTCGGAACCCTAGCTGGCTGCCATCGTGGGGCTATCCTTAAAAGAAACAGGTATGCCACGTTCAATATAGTATACCTGGTGAGCTGAAACAAAGTAATCACAAAGAAAACTTTTGAAACACACATGCAATCATTGTTTTCGTGCACTGAATCAGAAATCAGAATTCAGGGTCCTGTTGTATAGATACGTCGGTCGCCGCACTAACACTGGACTCCCTGGACTGATAACCACAATCAATACTCTTAACACTATTTTTTCACATAGAAGAGAGATCAGAGTCCATAGTTCTGCGGTAGAACCGAACTCCTTTGATACCAATTTGTCACGACCCGTCCTCGGGGCTCGTGCCTTGACTACCCAAAGCCCGCCTTCCATAGGCCAGGGGTTGGCGACTAGCACCAAAGGCGTAAATCCTGATAAAATGGAAGGCATTGCCTTTATAAAGTAAAAAAACACCACAGAGTATGAAAGTTGAAGTAACACTAAGTAAACTGAGTACAAAAGTGAGTGCTGAAAAGTAAATGGGCCAGAATACAAACCCAACTGAAAGTAAAGTTCAACTGAAAAAAAAATACAGCAGTGGAAAAGTAAAGTAGCAACACCGAGTCATCCACTAGAAATTCCACCTGAAGGGTGGGTACAGATAGTCTCCTCAGCTCCTTGGGTCCAGCCGTCCGCTCCGTGTATGTCCCGTCCAGTGATCCACCTCAGGGTACCGTCCAGCTCCATGAGCCTCCACCTCGATCAGTGTTGTTTGTCGTCTGCATCCAACACAACGTAGTGCGGGCGTAGCCCGTGCAGGGGTGAGTATACGATACTCAGTAGGGACCCCGAGACCCCCGTAGGTCTCCCAGAATCCACGAAGGATAAACCACAAAGGAGAGATACAAACACGAGATAACAATCAACCCTACTAAGTTATATGCCCATACATGTACCTAAGTCATCAAACCCAGTTCAGCTCCAACTTTCAAGCCCAAGTTCAACCCAGTCCACACATGAAAGCAGAACCCAATCCACACAGGAAATCACAGCCCAATCCACATAGGAAAGAAAGTCAATCATATCGAAGATAATGATTGAAAGTCAAGACTCATCTCACACAGGTATACTATTCATGTAGAGGGGTGGAGATGACTGATGTAGCCTATGAATCATCTCCTCTGCCGAACCCACGTAGGATCCAAGTACAGATGTCGTTACTGCCGGACCCACGTAGGATCCAAGTACAGTAACCAATGCTGCCAAACCCACGTAGGATCCATGTACAGTCTTCCTCATTGTCGAACCCACGTAGGATCCAAGTACATTCGTCATCGCTGTCGAACCCACAGAGGATCCAAGTACAGTCATCATCTTCGTCGCAGTCACAGCCAGCTCTAGGGTTCCCGCACATAGCATGCTCGAGTCCGGGAGGGTCCGCTCCATGAGCCAAAGGGTCGATACATAAACTCTCATGAAAACCAGAGTTGATGTATCACAAAGTCCCGTCTCGTCAATAGGAACTCAGCGCGACAGATAGCGCGTCAATCGGTCGCCCGGTCTGAGAGTTATTGGTTTTTTGGTCCCAGGGGCCCAGTTGGTTTTTAAGCTAAAACCAACCCGACCGTACTCCATCTGCAACCAAACCTCGATCAGAGTAATCCAAAAGAACCATCTCACTAAGAAAAATCCAACAAAGTTGATGGCACGTCAATCGGACGTCCGGAGCTCAAGTTATAAGTGTTTCCACTCTGAGGGCCCGGTTGGTTTCGTGTTCAAACCAACCCGGATGTAACCAAAGTTCTCAGAAACCTTGAGTGTAATATACCAAAACGACCATCTTGATCCAAGGATCCCAACTCAACTAACGGTGTGTCAATCGGAGTTCTGTAGCCCATGTTATGGGTGTTTGAATGAAACTGCCCGAAATTATGGGGGTTTCGGCCCGGTCCGACCTGGCCCAATACCCCCTAGGTCGGCCTGAACCGGGTAGACCCGACCCGGGTCCAGGTCCAGCCCAGTGGGGCACAGCCCAGCCCTGCTGGCGCGGCCTGGCCCAGAGTGGGGGCCAGCCCAGCGTGGGCGGCCCGGCCTAGCGCAGCTGGCCCGGCCCGCGTGGCCGGCAGCTCGGCTCTCGGCCGAGTAGGATGCGGGGGGAAGGCGCTACCCCCCTTGATTGAAGAAATGTCCGGCCATTAAGGCCAGCCTTTAATGTGTCCACGGGACACGAGGGGGTCCCGCCTCAAGCTAGTGACGGCGGCCTGCTCAGCCAGCCACTCCTCTGAACCGCCGCAGCCATGGGCCGCAGCTCCTGCCTGTCCGACGCGGCGCGACGGCACCGCACCCCTCCGCCATGGCCCGCTCCTGGCCACGGCCTCATATGGCCTCACCGGTGCAGCGCGACGGCGCCGCACTCCTCCCCCCGCGGCTCGCTCTGGCCACGGTCCTCTTCGTCCCCGCGCGGTGCAACGGCACCACGTCACCTCCATTACAAGCCACAACGATGATCAAAAACAAAAGGGGAGGAGGATCGTCTGTGTTTGTGCGGTCCGATCTCCTCCTGTGATATCGATAGCAAGTATTGAATTAAATTAACGAAGAACATTAAATAATACATGAACGATGAAACAACCCCTACCTCAAAAGAAGTTCGCGGAAGCTAGCGTCGCGGGGGTGGTTTCGACGACGGCGTTGGCGTACGTCCAAGGAGGGGATGGCGCCACACACCGACTGCGGAGAGGAGAAGGAATGACACATCGATCTCTCCTTGCGGTGGCGGCATTTTTCGTCAAAGTCTTGACGTTATTCAACGAAAGTGATGGATTTCTCCAAGACATAGAGTTTTCTCTCCAAATATCCTCACAAAACAAGACAACCTAATAAAAAAAGGCCTTCCCTTATATTATTAACACATGCCAAGCCTTTCAAAATTTCAAACATTCAAATTAATTTAAGTGAATGAAACATTAAATTAATTGGGTTGGAAAGTGTTTAAGAGGGAGAGAGAAGGAGGTGAGTGGTCTCACATTAAAGGGGAGTTAACATAACTTATGTGGGAGTTTAGAGGAGTTAGGGAATTTGAAGGGGTGGGGCTCATGTGGGCCCCACCTTATGTGGGGGTTAGAAAAGTTAGGTAATTTGAAGGGGTGGAGCTCGTGTGGGCCCCACCTCACAAATATCCTAACAAGAGAAGTTAGGATTTAGTGGGTCACACCCAACTCCCATAATTAGGTTAAACCACTTAGAAGTGAAATAAAATTGTAACACATATTTTATTTCACTCTTCAATTAAACCACAATTTTAATAACACCTCCCAAGAAAATGCAACTCCAGTAAAATTCTTTTTAAGCAATTATCGGCGCTGCGGTTTCATCGGTGCCCTCGTATTTCGATTCCGAGCACCGGTTCAAAAGTTAGAAAAACTCGCTCGTTCGTTCACTGAACGTACCCGAGCTAAACTTCAGAAATTGATTCCGGGCACACCAGGCCTCAGAATCAGGCTCCGTCAGAAACTACATACTCGTAAAATCCCAAAACAATTAAGAAAAAAAATTCCTTGAAATTTATAGGTCTTTACATCTCCTGCGAATTTAGATCCACAAAAGTAACATTTTGACTCACGATATTTAAACATTTGAATTTACAGAGTAGTCGTAACTTCCTTGAAGACTCGGCATAAAAAACTCCTTTTAATTAGATCCTTAAACCATTGATAAAATGGATTTGAATCAGTCAAAGTCTCACTTACAAAAATATGTTTAAATCCGGCTTGAAATCAGCCTAATAATCAGCTTGCTGATCGTTGTAAAATAATATCAACTTTAAACTCTCTGACGCCAAAGGTAAGGTTGAGTTTTACAGTATGCATCCTCTGAACGTAATGTAGATCATAAATGTAAGGTTAATGACGTAGCCTTCACACGTAAGGTTGTCAACTTATGGTTGATCATAAACGTAAGGTTCATGTCACTTTCTTCAAACGTAAGGTTGATAAAAGATCCATACTTTTATAAGCTTCCAAATGAAAGATACTTGATCCATAATTTTTTAAGAACGTATGGTTGTTTACAAAAGTAAGGTTGACGAACCATACTTTTGAGAAACAAACGTAACATTTTACACTTACATATTGTTCTTCTTCCATACTTTTCTAATATCCCAAACGTAGGGTTCCTTCCTAACGTAGGGTTATTTTTCATACTTTTCCGATAACGTATGGTTGATTAGCCATAATTTTCTCTTATCTCATAAAGTATACACCACATTTCATCCTTACACTACGTTTCTCTATGTAGGTATGAACAGTGTTTCCATAACGCGCTAAATGAGAATAACTTAGAAATTAATTCTCATTGTTCGAGAATCTAAATATTTCATATTGAAATAAAAATATAATGAATAATAAATTCCTACAATATTCTTAAAAAATAAAATCATTAAAAAATAATTAAGGATATTTTTTAGCATCAAAATTATCATAAATAGATAGAGTATTGTTCTCAACAATCTCCCCCTTTAAATAACAACATTATGTATTGTTGAAAACAACACTTTCTCAACAGATATATGGTAATTTAGTTTATTACCATGACACAAGAGAATATATGATGAATGTGTTCACATGTTTTCAATGTGACTAACAAAAATACCTTATGATATGTGGGAAATAAATGTTAAGAAGAGTTACTAAACCTCTTTCTAACCTTTTGTATTTTCATCTTTTATATTGATTTTAAGGTTATAAATTTATAGAATTTTTATGTTATACTTTGGATTGTGTTTTTTATAAAATTTCTCTATCTACCTATAGGTGGAATTATGCATATTTTATAACTTGTGTTAAACGTTTTATATGATAAAGTCAGATTGAATGACCTATCATTCTATTTATAGATTTAATGATCTACTAACAATTTAGGAATAAAAATTTCAACCTAATTTCTTTAAATAAGAGATTAAGTGAAAAAAATTCAAGGAATGACCAACATTTAGATTGAGATGAAATCATTATCATGAAAATTCTTTATCATTAGAAAAAGGGATCGTGATATAGAAGGGTGTTGTATTATCACCATTTTTATGATATCAATACTGATTTCATGCTTCATTATTTTATTGTTTTTCGATTGTTAACTTTCACTAGATTTCAAACTATCGTATTATTAGTGATCTTTATCAATCCATATGATTATTTATGCTTCTACTCTATGGAAAATCTTCGCCTATGATACCCTACGTAGAGACCTATTTATGATTTACTTTGGGTAACTGTTATTTTCCAACTTTAACTTTTTAAAAGAAGATTTATTCTTAATTTTTATGATGTGGGTTTCTAAAAAAGAAACATTAACGTATTAATCCTTTTATAACTCATACAAATTTCAAGGGAGAAATTCATTTTAAGGGGGGTAGAATGGAAGACCCCGAAATATTTATGAGATATGTTTTTTTATTTTCTTTTATGACTTATATTATACACTACACCAAGATAATATTATGCTACACATAACTTCATAATATCTTGAGGTATACATAACACCATTCTTTTCTTGTGTTACATACAAATTTGAGTTCTTTTGATAGATTTCATTTAACACAAGACCTAGTTTAGCCAAACTAAATATTATTATGTCACCTTATAACCTAGCCATTATAATGGAGGGTACAAGAAGTATTAACTAAATTATGAAAATATGTTTTCCACATGTACATATAATTAGTTATTTGGTGAGAAATTAATAATAAATGAAAATAAAACCCTTTTTAAATAAAAGGAATTGTTTTTTGAAAAACTACCCAAATGAAAATAAACAAGTTTATAAGATAATAAATTCATTATTGTTGGAATTTATTAATGAATTATGTATGAAATATATTAAATATAATGATTAAAACTCATCTAATATTTTTTCAAGATAATAAATATGAAAAAATTCAATTTTTCGGATAAAAGAAGTATTTTTTTTAAAATGCAGTTTTGTCGCCTTTTGACAACGCACACATTTTAAATATAGATTTCAACAAAATTTTATATTATATTTGAAAAAAATAAAATTATTCTTTGGAATAAGGATATAAAAATTAAATTTGGATTAATTTTTGATATTTTTATTATAGGTTTCAAGTTTTTATGAATAGTAAAAATATACTAACTTTTAATTGAAAAAAACATTTACATGGAAATAATTTATACAGTAAATTTATATTATTTAATGGTTTTAAAGTATAATTAGATCATATTTTTATAATTTAATATAATTTAGGGAATTGAAATTAATTTTACTCTGAATTTAGAT
This sequence comes from Viscum album, assembly GCA_963277665.1. NCBI lineage: Eukaryota > Viridiplantae > Streptophyta > Magnoliopsida > Santalales > Viscaceae > Viscum > Viscum album. Next base: position 1,669,287,989 of record OY728145.1, read on the forward strand.
GTAAAAACAGTTCAATCTTTTACAATGTTTTAACTTTTAAAACATGTTATCCAATTCCTACAATGAGATTAACTTTAAATTAATCACTAAAAATTATATGTTTTGAATTTAGAAAAATGGATTCCACATTTTGAATAATTAGGTCCAAATTATGTAAATATATTTATTTTATTTTTCAGAATTATGAATAGTATCATCAATAATTTTTATTAATTAGTTAAAAAGGTAAATCGGCTAATTAAGGGTAAAAATAATATTATAAAATTACCCTAACACTTTTCCTAATATCATTGGATGATTTTGTTTCTATCTAAAGTATACTTTGGTTGAAATTGAATCTTTTGGAAGCCACTTGTATGAGATTAATATAATTAATATATTTTATTTAATGAAATGTTAAATATGTCTCACTCGAATTGTAATAATTATTTCATTTTTAATATAAGGTTATAAAGAAGAAAAATTAGATTATAAATACACATTTTAAATATAAAATATATTTATTTATCAATGTAATTTATTTTTAATTTTGAAAATATAAATAATTACCTTAAAGGATTATACATTGTTGATGAAGAAATTATTTAATTGATGAAAAATCAATACAATGATTATTTTCAAAATGATAATAACCCTTAAAAGAGATAAAAACGTCACTAAATCTTATTGTTCAAGTATATATCGACCATAATCATCCTTGGGTTGTGTTATTTACCACTTGGATTCATATGCAAGTGATTGTGGAAGTTATAATATTTTATTAAAAGAGATGTTAATGTTATCTCATTCACGTTTTAATAAATATAATATTTTTATGTAGGTTTTTTCAAAAGATATATTTGAATATAATTATTATAATTAAATCTATATGAATTATATTAATCATAGAATATTTTTTAATTTTCATTCAAAAATTGAATATATTAATTAATTACACAAAACTAGTGTATTAATTATTTTATTAATGGGGATAACAAATAAATATTACTAAAAATATTAAAAAATAGTTTTATATAACTCATATATTCAACAAATTTTCTAGATTATCTTGACCTCTTAGTAATATAATACAATATTGTGTTCGATGTTAACTTTCTATCTTTATATTTTTAATAATCATGGAATTGAATGGTTTCAAAATTGACACTATTGATTGTTTATCAAAATAATGTATTATTAAATTATTTAAAAATATATATAAATTTTTTAAAAATATGGAATAATTATTTTAGGGACAAAAATGTTATAAAGTTTTTATTTATGTCTTTATTGACATCAAATAAGTAAATATTTCACAATTTTAATATAGAAATATTTGTTAGCTTACTTAAAATTGAATAGAATTATTAAGTGTAAATTAAATTGATAAGGTTTAAATTGACACTAAAACTTTTTTAAAATTTATTTTTTTATGATATTATAAACTTATCTCATCTCAAATACAAAACTAGGACAGTTTGGAGATTTTTGGATGTGGTTTGATTTTATTATAAATTAATATTTTTGGAGATTCCATAAGTTCCCCTCACCTCAATTATAAAAAGAAACCTCCTACCTCACTTATTCACTTCATTTTTAACCTTAAATATCCTACATACCTTACCAATTTCCCTTATAAACTTCTACAGTCACATTATATAGGTTCTAGTCTTCTCCGAAGACCAACCCAAGTGCTTTAAGCGGTGATCTAGAGTGACCTCATCGAAGAAGAGGTTATCCTATACCGAACAGTTCCAACTTAATTCTTCTTATACTTCCTCTTCATGAGTTCTTTCCATTATAACATAATAAATCCAGTATAACTTATATATTAATATATTATTATTATGTAACAAATATATTCCACCTTTTATCCATCTTATTAAAAACAAAATCACCACGTGTGTATATGTACGACTTACCGTCTCTACGTTGTGGTGTAATCTATTTTTCAACACCTCCTAACTTGTATAGGTATAATTATGGAAATAATAAGTATATTTTATTAATATTATAACATAAAATTTATTATATAAAAAAATATATCATCTACATAAATACAATTTCACAATTATGGGAATTATATCATCGGTCGTGTGTATGTATGGTCTACCGTATCCACAATGCGATGCGATTAATTCTACACGATTTCCATTAAAGGATGATTATATAAATGTATAAAATGAATAAATATTGTATATATTATGATAATATATTTTTATAATGATATAAATATGATCTAATATGGAGAACCATAACTTAATTGACAACACATACATAAGAAAACGAGGTCATTAACACCCTAATAATGAGTAATAATGAAATCTTATTGAAAAACGAATGAAAATATAGTAAAATATGATATCATAAAAATTAATATGATCTAGAATAAGTCAATGATATTATTTAAATCATTATATATGAGGTCTTTATTTGTACAAATGATATCGGACCAAAGGTATGGTATAATTTTTCAATCTTATTATTATTTGAGATTGTTTATATGTAAGCATATACTGGGGAATATTTAACATAAATATCCATGTTTCCTAAATATGTATTCCAAAATATTCTTTCTATCCTTATAAAAAAATTTAGAGTTAATTTTACCCATTGGTGAATTTTTATTAAATTTTCTGAAATGAATATTTTTTTCATTTTCAAAATGAGGTACTTTTTGACATTCTGAAAATAGTAGGAGAAGAATGTTTTCAATTAACTTATATGTCCTGAAAGGATTTATATATTTTCATAATTCCTTATTTACAATAATCATACTTTATAATATTTTATGTTTATTTTCAAATAAATTATTTTCTTTTAAAATATTTCACCATTTTGAGAAAAGAAAATGTTTTTAAAGAAGAAACGATATATTCCTCAGTAATTAATATCAATTGTTTTATCAAAATTATTTTCCATCTAAGATAGAATTATTTAATATGTCTATGTATCAAGTATACTATGCCTATTGTTCCAATTATTTGATTTTTTTATGTTGTAATGATGTTTATGAAATCCATTTGTTTTACATGGATTATGTTATGATGGAATGATGTTTAAGAAACTCATTTTATTCTTTGGGATATGATTAATGATTTATGTTTTTGTAGAACACATTAAAATAATTTCATTAGGATGTGGGTGGGACTTATATCTCCCTTCAATTCATTGGTTAAAGATTCAAATCTCCTGAGATAGATAGGGATGGAATGGGAAATGATCATGATTCAATTATATAAGTCTATAATGGTAAGTAAAAATAGTTCAGTAATATAGGGCTAGAACGAGTAGTGAACTCAGTTTCATAATGAATTCTGTCCATGATGATGGTCTTTGAAATGATCCTTGGATAGTAGAGATATTATTTTCTATGCTTATGTGTTTTTCGAAATTACTTTTTTTATGCCAATGTTATTTCTTCATAGGCCATGTTACTTTATGATTTATTACTCATGAACTACCAATATTTATAACATGACCAATGATTTTGATATACGTTATACATGGTATGATTTTCAAAAGTTATGTTCATGTTATTAAATTCTTATGTTCTTTTTTTGATTGATATTTTCCTTGTTTACCCTTACTAAGAATCTTAGCTTACCCTTTTCATATGTTTTCCTTTCCCTTAAATATAAAGAAAGGTTTTAGGTTGGACCACTAAAGGGGAAGATATTTATGAGAGATATTAATGATGTTTCACCAAATTATAAGAATTTGTTACAAGTTTTAAAAGGTACTAAACTAATATTGTCTTCATGCATCATTTTTTGAAATTTATTAAGTACTCTACAAAAGTAAAGTAAATTCTATTTCTATCAAGCTTGGTTCATTATACTATTATTTGATATCTATTGGTAACATATACACCTAGGGATATTAACACTGAAAAGGGTGCATTAAACATGACCTGATCATAACCAGGTGCATGAAAATGATCCTTACTATACACCTGGATTGAAACTATCAGGGGATATTCTTAGGATAATTCACATTTTATTTATAAACCATTATATTGGATTTTAATAGGTAATGAAAATGACTGACCAAGGTTATACCTAAGGTGTCCTGGATTGAATTATTTTGAAATATGGTATTTTGGTTAGGATAATCATAAAACATATAAAGATTATATTAAATTTTAGAAGAATATATTTATTAAATATGTTTGTAGTTATGGATAAAATAATGCGTTTATGATTTTAAGTTTGATCATAAGTTCAATTTCTTAAACACCCATTTTGAAAATTTTTCTGGTGTGAATATAACATGATTAAGAATATTCTTTGAAAACATTTATGAAAATAAAGACCATTGGTTTAGTATATAATTTAGTGAAAAAATTATGTAAGGAATAATGCACATAAATTTTTTGGGTATAAGTTTAAAGGTAAAGTGAACATTTAGGTATAATCTTATCATTATTTGGAGTAATTATGGGTCATCATAATTTAGTAATGTTATAGGAATTACTTAAATTTATTTTTTTGTAAATAGACATCTCCTTGCATTCAGTGGAGACTATAGGGTTTAAACCTAAAACTAAATGACTATATGTTTTTAAACCCTAACATTATCCTACGTTATGTGATCATTAATAAGTCTGTTTTTAGTGAAACAATTTGATTAATAAATATTTATGATGAACCAGTGGTGTTACATTTGAGGATTATAGATTAATTTATTTTATTCGATATATTTTTATAATCATATTGGTTTTGGAAAATAGTTAGTGATAGAAATAATTTATTTTCGCTTTTTATAGATATTAAAATCTATTAATTTTGAATTTATTTCTTCAGATATACAAAAGAACTTTTTTGGATATTCATTTCTTTGAGTAAGTGATGAATTGGAAACAGATCATGGAACAACCAAATGATAAAATTGTGCTCAAAAATTTTAAATATATTCGGTAAATATATTAAATTATATTCATAGATAAAACAATCATTCATAAAATTTAGGAAAAGGATATTAAAATAGAAATTTTATCTTATTACCTTTATATTTGATGAATCGATTGGAATTTTAAAACATCACATATTTGTGTTTTTTAGTTCCTTAAAATTTCACTAATCATTGAATTTCTTATGATCAATTCCCCTATCATTCTCTTTTACTATTTAAAATTTTCATCCATGTATATATATTATATTTATAGAAATGTTCTCCAATGTTGAAACCTATATATTTTTTATTTTATATAATCTTTTTTATGTACCTTTCTCTCTTATTAAGAATATGTTTCATTAACCCTCTTTATGATGGGTGTATTAAATAAAGGAATTTTAAAGCACAAAACCCTTAATTTATAACGAAAAGATCAAATTTTGAGGAAAAAACTAATTTTTGGGGGAGAATGTAATAGCCCTAATTTATATAAGAAGACATTTTATTCTATATTGTATGAAATAGACAACATTTAACATAAGCACACCATTACATATATTACTTTCAATTTAATCCCTTCGATGGCGTGTGGAAAACACAACCTAGAGTCTAGATAATATTTAATATCAAATATAATTATAATATTTCTATAAATTTGGTAGGTATTAATATTAATAACTAACTTATGAATTTTATGGTTATATATTTACTATAAATAAAATAATATTAATTTAAAATAGAAAATGATGTTTTCTAAAAAATATTATATTTTTCTAAAATATAGTTTAGTCTCACTTTGGAAACATAATATGAAATTAATTTTTACCAATATTATATAATTTATTTCATAAAGATAAATTCATTTTTTAAATCATAATACAATAACTATCATAGGGTGAAATTTTGTGGTTTTACTAAAAATTCATTTTTTGATGTATATTGACAAATACTACTTTCTATTGACAACTTCCTTTTCATTTAAATAGTTGAAAATGTAAAATTAAATTTGATGTTTATTTAAAAGTAAATTTATTTTAAATATAAATCTAATATTCTAATTTAGATCATGGGAATAATTTTCACATTTAATTTCGATATAAAAACTTTTTAAACATCTAAACATCTTCCCATTGAAAATACACTTTCTTGTCGCATTTGGGGATTAATATTAAATTAAAATTTTCCTCCTTTGTGAAATTAATTTGAAAAAAATAAGATTCCATATTTTGAATCATATAATTTATATTTTATAGTATTTTCAACAAAAGTTTTGACAATAATTAATAGTAAAAATAGTAAAAACATATTTACCGCAGTTAAGGTAAAAACAATGGTGTACTGGGAGTAAAATTAAGAATATAAGGGTCTTAATGACCTAACAACTTGTTAAAATATTATTGGATGGACATATTACACCATAAAAAATAATAATTTAGAAAATAATGTTATTTTTAAATTTTTTTCATGTGAATGAAATTATTATTTCGAGTTCTTTTTAGAAATTTCAATATAATTTCTAAGAGGGTTCCCTTTACCCAGTTATAAAAGGGCACTCACTCTATTCAATTATAAACACATATAAATAAATTTGTATAGAAATAAACCTACCAAAACCCATCACAAAAATAATTATACACATTTTAATGATATATTTCTTAACAAAATATAAACTATAGGGTCCATAATAGGAAATACAAAGGAGGTTTCTCTTTGAGAAGTTAATTCTATGAACAGAGCTCTTTTGTTTTCTTTCGTCTTTTTACACTTTAAATTAAATATTAATTATTCCAATATAATAACACTAGTATCAAAAAAATAATTATATGTTATTATTATTATTTTAATTGTATTTATCAATCTCCTCCATCAAATGAGAAACTAAATCATAGATCGTGTGTTCACCGTACTACCACCATGGGAAGCGACATAATTCATTTTAAACAACCAAATTTATTGGATGGATATTAAAATGGATATGAAAAATATAAATTATATTTATGATATTATCATATTTATTGATTTATAATATCATATATACCATCTTACTTTATATGTTTCTAGAATTATGATAACATCTCTTATGTGTACAACAAAAATCATCGTGAGGCAATGTGATTCATTTTCCAGTTATGGTTTATATGGAAGGTAATATGGACACAATTAGTTAATATATGAGTTATATATGAAATTATATTGTTTATTTAAATTATCTTGTCACACACTTCCTTTACCTTTCACTTGTTAATGTAATGACTTTAGCACTTGTGTGTGCGTACGACATACCGTCTCCATGAAGCGATGTGGTTCATTTTCCACATACAACGTTAATGAATGACTATAAAAAATTTTAAATGAGTAAATATAACTTATATAACATATATATATATATTAGGTAACTTATATATATCCAATATTAAAGAACTAGAGATTTCATGACAAAACCAACATGAAAAAACAAAGCAATAAACGCCCGAAACAAAGAAAATAATAACATGTGATTAACAAACATGAGGTAAAATGTTATAATTGGATAATATATGGTATTATATATATAAATATTGTTATTTTATAGATTAATAAGATTATTAAAAACATTATATAGGATATCAACATTTTTTTCACCAAATATAATCATGAGGTAAGGGACTTCATCTCAATTTATCTTCATTGAGGAATATTTTATTATTATACATATAATTTCTTGTATTTGGTTTGAATAATTTCCCATTAACATGTAATATCAATATTACATAATAATTCAAGGTATTTTAAGTTTTTTATTTTATTAATTTAATCCAAGGGTATTTTATGTAAAAGTTACCTAGTGGTAAATAATTTAATAATTTAATTTCATTTCATAAGGCCATATTACTTATTCATCATCTTTGATATTCTAAGATAATGTTTTTATTGACTTTTTAATATATAGGATATCAAATTTTGAAAATCTAAAGTGTTAAAATTCACTTTCTATGTGGTAATGGTTGATTTCACTATCTCATTCTAAATGAGATTTTTTATTATTGAATTTTATTTAATTAAAATATTTAATTATTATCTAATAAAGCCAGTTAATTTTATTATACATTGGTTATTCATTATATTTCCATGTAATTGTACCATTTTTTCACACTTTCTTTCTTCAAATAATTGTTAAAAAAATTACAAAAATTTAACATCATTTCTGTCATCATACAAAAATCCATTTTCTTAAAAATCCATGTTTTTTTAAAATGTTTTTAACTTTTTGAAATGATTTGATTAATTAAATTCATTCCCATTGTTAATTTTTACAAAAAACTGAAAGAAATATTTATGTTTTTTTCAAAACAAGGCTCTTTTTCCTTTTATCAAAAATGTGAAAGGAATAATTACTTTAACATACTCAGAATGTATGTGATTTTCTACCCTCATGAACACTCGGTATTTAAAAAAATAACTACAAGTTTAAAATCATATTTTCAAATAAATCTATCTTCAACATGTTTTTTGAACATTTTGTTTTAATTTTTTTTAATTTTAAATGGTTATTTTCCTCAAGAAAATTTTTAATGACATTTTTATAGTATTTTTATTCATCAATGACATAAACCAATTGTTATAATTATGATCCATTAGAGATATGTTGTATTGATATCATACATATTCTTTATTCAAATATTTTATGATAATTTTGACAATGTATAGTGTTGAAATTCACTTTATGGATTAATTTTTGTTGTAATATTAACATTCCCTTGAAATTTTAATATTCCATTGATAATTGGACCTTAAATTTCTCATTCATATATATATTTTTTCTCATGGATATGTTTATTTCTTAAACTGTATATAATCCAGTGTTTTATATTGAATGTTTTTTTATTTGGGAAAATATTAGATATTTGATGTGTCTTTTGATTGATGAATAGAATAATGGTTACTCTAATAAAATAATCCCACAACAAAAATTATAAGTATAGTCATTTCATGAAATAAAAATCAGTAAATTAGTGATTATTCTCACTTTATTTTCTTCACATATCAAAATTAAAACATGGAATAAATGTTATCATTATCCTATCCTAAGAGAGAAATTACATGTAACACTATAGTGTAAATAAAAACATAATGATTTTGAGTAAATGTTTTTATAAAACATTTCTTATAATGTTCATTCATGAAGGAAGGATATGAATAAGGATATTATTTTTAAAACACCATCTATGTATCTTCTCTACAAATCATGATTTTTACACTTCTTCCAATATAGATTTCCATGAAAAGTGAGAATGTATTAGAGAAAGGGATGTTGTGATTTATTCTGAGACTTTAAAAAGTTGTTCTATGTAGGTATATCATAAAATATGTATTTCAATAAATATGATGATATGATGGGGTTATGGATTAGAATTCATGGAAATCATGTTTTATTATCTGAAACATACCCATAATATAGATTTTAATACCAAAATTTTTATTGATTGACCCATATATATTCAAAAATTCAATATAGTAGAGTGATTTCATTATGAATACATCTATATTATTTCTCATTATGTACAGTTCTTCATGGCCAAAGTTTTCTTAATGCCCTAAAAAATAGTAAACATAAATATAAGTAGTTTAGGATGATATTAATTAAATTTTCATAAAATTATAAATAACTATCATTTTCACTATATTAATTAGTCAATAATTTCTAAAATTAAAAGAACATTCTAAAATACCTATGATGAATTATATAAAATAAGTATAAAAGAAAAAGTTTTGAGAGAAATTGATGGATTTTTAGGTACGTGTGGAAGACTTTCTTGAAGGTAATATATTTTTTAATAAATAATAAAATTATGTAACCCTCTAATGATGTATAAACATGGTGATTTATTGATGGAAGAGAGAATTCAGGTATGTAAATACGGTTAATAGAGTTATTTTTCAGAGGTATAAGATTAAAGTGGTGTTGAAATGGTATGGGTTAACTCATGGAGTGATAAAGAAATCATTTTTTATATGAACTAATTATAAATTTTGGGAAACATTTCATGAATTATAGATGTAGAAAATATTTAATGTTTAAACATGAGGGTTGTTTTGTTTAGGAAATTAAAGATATAGATGTTCCCCATACCCACAAATAGGAAGTTATACATCACTATAGAGATTCATTCTACCACATTTTTTATTCATGTTATTTTATTTTGAACATTATCATCTTGAAAATTAATGTTTTTTTAATAATTTTTATCTGATAATCAAATTATATTTCTTGAATAACTCAATACATGATATATATTTATTATCTTAATTCTTCACTGGTTTGATCACCTAGTGTTAAAATTATTATGATGGGTAAAGTAAAAAACTATTAAATATTACCATGGGCTATAGATAGAGATAATTGATACTCTGATGTATAATAGTAACCTAAGATCCAAGGTCATACAATGATTACAAACTCGGGAAATATGATATCCCTTAGTTATTCCTAAGTTTTAATCTTCATATGGATCATTGGTAATACATAGTGTGTAAAGAGTATATCAATGGATTACTCCTGAGTTTAAGTTATTTTTCTAATTATGGATTGATAAATAAAATGATATGATGTGTGACTTAACATGAATTACCTAAACTACCACCATGTTTTCTCATCATCTTTTCAAAACATTGCCTACATTTCTTTATCAGACATTGAACAAATAATATTTATTAATATATAATATATATTTTATATTGACATAATAAAAACCAAAAATACATTTATCATATATATTTTTGTTGATATGAGAAACTAGATTTTTTCATTAAAATATGATACCCTTATAGATAAGACATGGAAACTCTCAGTTAAATTTACAACCATAACCCTATATAATTATTGTGATGGTGTAACTAACTCAAAAAAATATATCAAGAACATCTAGGGCCATTAACATAGACAATGGATTTATAATTATTGTTTTATATTTTGTTTTAAATATAATATTCAAAAATAATATCATCATATTATATATAGGGATTACATAATACAACTATTTTATAATTTTCAATAAATTACTAATATATCCACGAAATTTGTAGTTTTATAGAAATAAGAAGAACGTTTATCATAAAACTAGTTCCTAAGATACCCGATATTAAGAGATTCATTCTGTATAGTTTAGATAGAACCACAAAAAACATATAAGATGATAATTATAGGAGTGTAGAACATAATATTGATGTAAAAGTGTTTCCAAAAGCATTAGAATAAAATGACCATGTTTTACTTAGTCCTAGATGTTACCAATTACTATGTTTTCTTTGAGATAAATCTTTTGTTACATTAATACATAATGTAAATTAAAATTTTGAGCATTATAAAATTAAATATATTAAAATTATTAAATTAATTTCATCAGTGGATTAATTGGATTTTATGAAATACTTCTTATAAATTTCCAAATATGTTCATTTTCATGGTCTATTAGAGGATAAGAATAGATTGAAATATTCTCCCAATTATATGATGGGATAATCAAGAAACTATATTTCAAAACAAGAATATAATTTATCTGGTTCATTCATGGGGTGGGGTAAATTTATAACTCTCTCATCAATAGATTATATTAAACTTAATGATAGATGGATTTGACAGGATCAATTTCTACATTTGTGAATAAGGAAGATGAGTGTTTTCATTAATCCTGGTTAATGGACATAGATTACTATAAATAATATACTCATTACTTATTTACTATGTCACTATTAGTGAAATATTTATATGAAGGGTTGATTGTTGTGGGATAAACATTATCTTATTCAAGTGTATTATGTAATTATAAATATATGATATTTGAGGAGTTAAGAATATTTTTAACATGTTAGCTATGAATTTATAATAAAAGGATATAAGGGGGAGGTAAAATAATCTAAAATAAGATAATATTTATATTAATTTTAACTTATAGATTTATTATATTTATAGTTTTGTTTATATTTTTCTTTAAAACAACATAAATGAAAGAGTAGGGTTGTTATTTTGGTAGATTTAGGTATAGTTATAACCAATTATTTAACATTGGTATTCCATAATAAAAATAGATATCTCAAATGGGTAAAATAATTACATTGGATATTCTGGAATGAATTTATTTAAAAATGATATATTTGGTAATATATATATATATATATGATGGATGAATGATCCTAATTTTTCATTGAATGAACAAGAAAAAATGAAATAAGTTGGGCTTTTGAATTCAATTAAAACACCAATTGTGATATAAAGGTTTTAACCAAAAAATAACTTGTGGGGCACTTGTTTCATCTTTTAGAAAATAAAATAAGGGAATATAGATAATTCTTTGGAATTATTGGTGACTTATAATAATTATATGACAATGGATAATTTTTTCAATATAAAAAAATCATACTTCTCTATAATTGATCAACTATTTCAATATACATAATCAGGTATCCATAATACTGAAATTAAATTTTGTAAATTCATTAATTAGAATAACATGGGTAATAAAATGAAACATCATTGTATCTTTGAAATTTAATCCTATAATAGTGTGATAAAAATTTCTATTATAAGTTGTAAAATTGTGAAAATAAAGGTTGATGAATTTTTTGAAAATAAATATTTTGATATTATAAAATATAATAATACTGTTTGAGAAGACAAAAAAGATAGAATCAATAAGTTACTGAGAAATAATCCTCTCAAAATTTTGATGAATATGAAAATAGAAAGAAAATATTTTTGGAAACATGATGATGATGTTTTTTAGTTAGGAGTGAATAGTTATGATCCGGCTAAATAATTTAAAAAATTAGATATTATGTAATCAAAAATATCAACACTTCAATTGTTTCATTTAAATATTTCAAAATATTAAATCAATATTTTTTAAAATAATTAAGTAATATTCCTTCATATATATTTTTTTTAAAGAATATAATTTCAAACAAGAATCTTAGTGAAAGTTTTTTAAAATCATTTATTGTCTAATGAGTATTATTCTATGATATAGTTAAAGATACCATAGAAGTTAAAGGATCTATAAAATTTCAAAATTTAATGTGAATTTGATGGATAGAAAACATTTAAATATTTGGTTGATTTGGATTCGAGTGCCATACAAATTTCTTATAGTGTATATGAAACAGTAAATAAGAGAGATTTAGAAAACAATATTGGGTTTAAATCATTCAAATATATCCTTCACTTATACCATGGGTTTTATTAAATATTTATATGTAAGAATTAATAAGATGATATCACTAAAAAAATTATTAGTTATTATCGTAAAAAGAGACAAAGAGGATCCAAATATATTCTGACTTATATTCCTAATAATATGAGGATCTCTCTTTAATGTTCCTCATGGGAATTATTTATTCCAAGTGTGAGAATCCAAATATATGCTATATTTTTTCGTGTTGTGTGACATCATCACCTTCATAATTATTCAATCACTTTTTATAATGTTGAAAAAAGGATAAATTACATATTCATGATTTATTGATCTTGTATTTATTTGAAAAAAAAAAGTATTTGAATAAATCGAATCTCAACATGTGTTGATTGAAGAAAAATGTATAAAAATTCAAGGATATTGTTATGGAAGTCATTTTGGGACACTATGACAAAAAATAGGTAATGGAAACGAAATTTATGTCATTTATTCAAGAAAAATCTCATTATGATTAAAGAATGTGCATCCTATACTGAAATAGTTTTACTATAAATATAAAAACATTTTATTAGTCCTTCTTTTAGTTAATTTGGATAAACAAATATTAAAAACAGTTATTGTATGTTATAAAATACACAATACATTAATTTTATGGAATAATTTTTTTATTCAAGACATACATCATTCCTTTTTATGCAAAATATTTTGATTGAAAATGAGATGAAGGCTACTTTTAAATACTCATAAAGGTTGAATCCAAATATAAAGGTGGTTTTCAATTATGAAATAATCAAAATTTTGGATGGGGGATAATATTTCAAATATGAAACTATTTATGGGTTATGATAATTCATGTGATATTAAAGAAAAATGGAATAATAATGGATCCAAATGAAATAGTGAGAAATTATTTTTAAAAGAACATTAACTAGATAACATATTTGTATTGATACTATAAAGCATACTACAGTAATAATAAAATACCAGTTTCTTTTTCCCTTTATTACTACATGAATGTAATATTAAACACATGTAATATTTCATTTTTTATAGCCATGTAAGATATAATTATGTTCAAATTTATCCAATACTAAAGAAAAATATAATATTTAACTATGTTTTTCAAATATCTTCTTAAATAAGAATACCAATTAGGTTTCATGGTATTCCATCCACATTCAGAAAAAATGTGATTAAACTATTTTTAGTGTGCTTGAAATAAAAAGTAATAAATGAAGTTTATATCCACATTTCATAATCCAAATTTAGTGAAGGAAGATAAGATATTCTTTAAGAATACAATATATTGTAAAATATTCATCAAGGATTTCTAAAAGACTATAAATTCCTTATATTTACTCTTGGTTAAGGATATAAAGGTTAAATTTGAATAATATTAAGTGAATATTTTGAGATATTAATGAAGGTTTTAATACAATATAAGTTTGTTAAAAAATAAGATTTTGATTTTCCTTTTATAATATTTTGTGATTATACATATTTTTCATTTGGTGTAGTAATTGGATAGTGTAAAAATAAAAATATAAATATAAATAGACTATTATATAAAATTTCTGGGTGGATATAAAAAATTGTTCAAAAACTAAAAATAATATTATAACTGATGTATAAAATTGATAAATTCATATGATACTTTATTTGAATGTATGAGAATCCATTGAAAAGTGGAATGGTCCCATGAAATTGATGCCCAAAAAATTGAATATCTCATAGAATATTAATGGCTTTTGGGGCATTTCATTTTGTTTGGAAATTGTGCCAAACTTTTGGCAAGTGGGACATGATTGATAGAACTCGTGTGAGTCCTTAAAGAGTGAAGGCCAAAATAATCTAGATTCTAGGACCTTTCGGGAGGTCCTTTGTGGTACAAAGTGTCCACCCCTAGGAAGTGAGTGATAGAATTCTAAGATGGATTAATTTTCATCTTCATCAACACATCTTCTAATTTCCATGCTAGCCCCAGTTTTTGAAAGTTTTTTATCTTCCCAAAAATAGAATTTTGAATCACTTTTCAGCTTCATTTTTTGTTCTTTTGAAATATTTTTAGGAAAATTACGATCAACCAAGTAGTTTACAATTGGGGAACACCATGGTAACTTTGGAGTGAGCGATGAAAGGTGCTCAGTGGGTATTTCAGGATCAATGATTTTTGAATGAGAATAATTATAAATTTTACTCAGGTGATCAGCCACAGGGTTTTATTTTCCTGTTTTATCTTTGATTTCAAGTTCAAAATCTTTGACCATAAGGATACATCTTATTAGACTCAGTTTTGAATCACTTTTCTTGAGTAATAACTTTATATAAGAATAGTCTGTGAAGATGATGATTTTGGAACCTAAGATATAGGGTTGGAATTTATCTAAAGCAAAAACCACTGCTAAAATTTCATTTTCAATCATAGTGTAGTGAGATTTAGTTTCATCTAATGTTTTTGAGGGATAATATATTACATGAGAAAATTTTTCTCTTCTTTGACCAAGAACAACCCCAAATTCTCTATTAGAAGCGTTACACATCAATTCAAAGGGTAAATACCAATATAGGGGTTGGATTATCGGGGAAGATGTAAGAGAAATTTTGAGTTCAACAAATTCTCTCTTTCAAACATCGTTGAAAGGGAAAGTGACATAATTTTGGAGCAACCAAGTGAGTGGGAGAGAAATCCTATAGAAATTAAGGATGAATCTCGGATAGAAACTAGCATAACCAAGAAATTAATGGATGTCTCAAACATAGGTGGGTTTAGGAAGTTATTCGATCACTTCAATTTTGGAAGGATCAACTTTAATACCCTCTTTTAAAACTATGTGCCCTAGAAAAATCCCATTTATAACCATGAAGTGATATTTTTTAAAATTTAACGCAAGGTTTCACTTGACACACTTTTGAAGGACTAGAGAGAGTGAATTTAAGAAATATTCAAATGAATCACCATAAATGGTAGTCATCCATGAATACTTCCATGCAGTGTTCAATGAATTTAGAAAAGATACTCATCAAACACCTTTGGAATGTTTCAGGAGAATTATAAAGGACAAAAGGCATTCTTCTATATGAATATGTTCCAAAGGGGTATGTTAAAGTAGTATTTTCTTGGTTCTTTAGTGCGATTGGGATTTATAAGTAGCCGGTGTATCCATCAAGAAAGAAATAGTGTGACTTTATAGCTAATTGTTCTAGCATTTGATCACGTAATGGAAGAGGGTGGTGATCTATTCTTGTTTCAACATTCAATTTCCTATAATCGATGCACACATGCCATTTTCTCTTCACTTGAGTTGTGAATACCTCTCCAGGTTCATTTTTTGACAATAGTTATCCCACCCTTCTTAGGCACAACTTGAATTGGTCTAACTCATTCACTATCATAAATTGGGTAGATAATACCATCTTGAAGAATCTTGGTGATATCTTCCCTAACTAACTCAAGTATGAGTGGATTGAGTCTTCTTTATGGTTGTCTAATTGGTTTGGATAATTCCACAAGATGGATTTGATGCATGAAAAGAGATGGCTTGATTCATGGTATGTCATCTAGGGTCTAAACTAAGGCCTTTTTGTTTTCCTCTAACACCTGAACAAATTTGGAATCCTCGTTTTCAGTAAGTGAAGCAGAGATAATGACAAGATAATATTGATCATGGAAAATTAATGCATATTTTATGTGTTCAGGAAGAGGTTTCAGATCAGTCTCATCTTTAATTTGTTGGCTAGACAACTCGAGAATAGAGAAAGGGATTTCAGTTGGTTTTGATTCATTTTCCTTAATACTGTCCAAGGTGGAGAAGTAAAGATCAGAGTTGATGTGGGATTCAAGAGAGTTTTCAATATCCTCTAGATTGATAGAGTTTATGAATGACATGTACACATCAACATCACCATTTATGACTTGGTTAATAATTGTGTAGATTTTACAAGATCCTCTCTCATTATAACATGATGAACATGATGTAATGGGGTTCAATTGATCCTCGCAAGTGTCCTCAAAAGAATGGATTGAGAATGCAGATTAATCCTCAGATGGGTATTGCATGGCTTGAAAAATGTTGAAGTTGACCAATTAGTCACCAAATTTCATGAATAACATGCCTGAATGGACATCAATATTGCTTCTCATTGTCATTAGTAATGGTCTTCCTAGAATTAAGGGATGTCTAGAAGAGGTCGTCTCACCTTCCATGTCAAGTATATAGAAATATGATGGTAAGATAATATCATTATCTCAGACAAGGGCATCCTTAATTATTCCCTTAGGACTGGCTATGATTCTATTGGCTAAATTAATGAAAACACCTGTTAGGTGCAAGGTACCTAGACCAAGTTTGGAGAAGGTGGATTTATGCATGACATTTATTGAGTCCCCTAAGTCTATTAGTGCATCATCGAATATTGAAATTCTTATTTGGAATGGATTTCTAAAGGTCTTAGGATCATTTCACTTAATGGGTATGGACTCTTTGGTCAAAACATTTTCAAAGGTACTATGTTTCCTCTTAAGGGTGCACAGATCCTAAAGAAATATGGCATACTTAGGGATTTATTTTATGGAATCTAAGGGGGGAATGTTGAATTCAACATGTCTAAACATGTCAATAATTTCAGGATTGGGCTCAAAGGACTTCCTTGGAATAGAAATATCTTGTGGAAAAGGAATTGGATTCCTAAGTTGAATGGAAGGATGTGAGGGAATGGATTCAGATTCATTTTCAAGTTTCTTTTTATTTTCATTTTCTAGGTCATCATTCAAAGGGGAGTTGGAGGACTCATCAGGAGGCATATAAATTTTCTTTCTCGATCTAAGTGAAATTGCACTTACATTACCCTTGGGTTTAGGTAATGGTTCAGCTGGAAGTTGGGAAGACTTTGAGTGTTGTTGCTAGCTCAGTTGGGATGCAAGTTGACCAATTTGGGTTTCAATATTTTTAAGGCTAGAATGGGTGAAGGAGGAAATATCTTCCACTGCACTTTCCCATGGTTTCATGGAAGAATATGCCTATCCCGAATTGGGATTTCCTTGAATTTGGTTATTGGGAAAGTGATTGTATTGGTTTGATAATTGGGAAGGCTTATTAGGATAGTGTAATTCAGGAGGAGAAGGAGGAGGATTGATCTTTTGAGGTTGAGGAACAAAAGGGTAAGGTTGTTGGAAGTTACCAACACCTTGACCATATTGGAATTGGTTTGGGTTTGAGGAGGTAATTGAGAAGGATGAGAAGTGGGATTACCATACCTCAAGCCCTGGTTGAAGGTAGAAGAGAAGGGCTTAGAGTGGGGTTGGTTGAAGTTTCTAATGAACTAACCTGATTGTTGAGGGTTGGGGTTCCACGGATCATATTCTGCATTGATCTCCATTGGTATGGATAATTAGATGGATCCTCTTGAATTTTTGGACATGTATAAGTTAGATGAACTGGTGATATAAATATTCCACAATTCTTGATAGGTCCAGGGAATAGAGACTGTGAGGAATATGAGGTTGGGGATTTGGAAGCCACTTCTAGTTGTCTCACAAGACCTATAAGTTCACTCATCCACTCAGTCATATTGTTGGGCTCTACCAATTTATTCTATTGGACTTTTTTTAATTGGGCATGTGCTTGAGTATGGAATTGTTGTGTGTTTGTATCCATGTTTTTTATGAGATATCTTGCAGCTGTGGGAGTTTTATCCACAAGATCACCACCACTTTCAGCATCAATGAGAGTTCTCTTCATAGCCAATGACACCTCATATAAGTATTGGATCAATAGTTGCTCAGGAATTTTGTGGTTTGGGTTGGTTTCCAAAATATTTTTGAACCTCTCCTAATACTCATGGAGTGATTCATTGTGGAATTGATGGATACCACTAATTTCCTTTCAGATGGAAGTAGTATGAGAAGTAGGAAAGAATTTCTCTATGAAATGTCTCTTCATGTAAATCCATAAGTTTATGGAACCAGGAGGGAGGTAGTAGAGCCTTGACGGGGCATAGTAAGGTAAGGAAAAAAGGGAATTCTCAAAGTTTGATCAGTTCCTTAGAAACCCCATGAGGCTTCATGGTAGAGCACACCACTTGGAACTCTTTAAGGTGGAGATGTGGATCCTCACCAGCTGTCCTGGGGAAATGAGGTAGAAGATGAATCGAACACGATTTTAATTCAAAGTCAGCCTCTCTATTTGGATATTGAATAACAAGGGGATCGAAATTCATATCAATGGAAACATGTTCTTTAAGGGTTTGTTCCCTAGGATTAACCATGTCTAATTCAATTGGTTGGGCACATATTGGTTCTTGAATGATTTGATTATCCCTATTGTTCCTCCTAAGATGGAGAAGAGTTATCTCAATTTTAGGATCAAAAAATCCGAGAGATTTTTTGGGAGGATTAGGTTCATTCAAAGCAATTTTGGAAGAAAGAGAAATATGGGGTTTTCTTTGTGTTCATTTTCTTTTTATTTTTTTTATTGGAATACAGGTTTTTCTTTGTGTTTTTTTCAATTTTTTTTAAATTTTGTTTCTTACAATAACCAGAATATAAAGACTACTTAATTGAACCATCCCCAATAATGGCGCCATTTGAAATCATGGTCAATTGTCTCTTATCGACCATTTAAGGTTCTGGTGCTCTTCTAATGTGTATAGCAGCACTCGGGTCAAATCATCGGTGATGATTGTTTTTAATAGTCGATTGTTTTTAGTTTATTGTATTTTTATTGGGGGGTTTGATTGTAGAGCATAATTGAAATGATTGATTGATTAAAATTTATTTAAAAATTTGATAAATATAGGGGTGATTTCATCATTAGGTAGTTAATCTTGTGATATCCTTGAGCCTTTCTTTATATTTCATTAAATTAACACCCTTGTCACAAGTTAACGTTGATTAGAATTCCCAAGTGTTAAGGCTTTAATCCAGGCCTTAACTTAATATGGGGTTCTAATATTAATAATATTTTTTTATCGTAGTGTATTTATGGTTCCATTAATCAATGGAAACTACTCGGTAAAAAACTCATTAATCTATGACATGTTACGTCCAACATACACAATGTTAATTTAAAGAATATTCATCGAGAAAAACTCTCAATCACATAACATACCAAAAATTATAGCTCACCCCAATGAGAGATTTACTCAACCATTAAAATGATTAGTAATAAGGTTTAATTTTTTATTATGATGAATTATAAATATAACAAAAATAATGGGATAAGAAAATATTTGTGCATTGAACACGCACACACGAATAGTGATGAGAATTAAAAACGAACTTTAGATTGAATGAGAAAGCAAAATAAGGGAAGTGGATTCAACTTGATTTAAAATATTTGAAGAGAATTAATAATTAATAATAAATTGTAGATAATTAAAATAGAATATGAATAATATACTTGCATTAAAATAGAATTACAAAAACAACACTTACGAGATTACAAATGAAGAAAAACACAAAAGTAAATGAAATCAAAGAGAGTGGGAAGGGTCTCTCAAGTAAAAAATTGATTTTGGAATGTCCTCCTAGGATTTTGAAAAGCCTTGTTCATGCCAATTTATCCTCCTCAATTCTGAATTTCCAACCTCTTGCAAGGAGAGGAGGAGGATGTATTTATAGTCCAATGTGGTGGGATATTTGCATTCAAAAACTACCCCTCCACTTGGATCGAATATTGGACCATATAGACAGTATAATCATGTAATATTGTCTTCTTAATCATTGAATATATACATGTGTAATGTCTACACAGAAACATTGGTGGCCATTGGACTTAATTATCCAAATTTATGGCGGTTTTATTAAACAATACTAATCTTTCCATTTCAATCTAGAGTTTTTCAATGCCAAAATGTGAATGAGTTTTTGAATAGGAAGATTCCCTCAATTACGAAATTTTTATTCAGAAAAGACGTCCAACTAAATCTCCTACTTTACACTAAAAAATATATGCTCCGTTTGATTTATCAATCGGGAGAAATATCAAATTTAGTGTTCTGATATCAATTCCTAGACAGAATTGTGTGTTGTAATTGAAAGCTTCATTTGGGCCCCATGTTTTTGGATTTGGGCCTTGAAATTTTTATAAATGACATAGTAAATTGTTCCCCGAAATTTGGAGGATAATAAATGAATTTGGACTTCTGGATTGAGCTCAGTAATTCAATCTTCCCAGATGGTCCAGTTTTTTCAAAAATTCTTTATGACTTCTTGTGAGGACCATATGGCCCTTGAAATGGAAGAATTGGACCAAGATGTCACAAACCAGCCCTACCCGGGCTCGAGCCACAACTACCCCAAGCCCACCTCCATAGGCCAGGGGCTGGTGACAAGCGCCGAAGGCTAAAAAACTCTGGGAGGGCTTTTCCTGAGTACCTGTACACACACACACAGCCCACTAAATGCAGAAGTACAGAGTAAAAGGAAAAGTAAAGTACCAACTTCTATAAATAAACCACAAAGTGCATCGACCTCTAAATAGTACAAAGCAAGTGTTGAAGGTAAACTAAAAATAAAAGGGGCAAAACACGCGCCCAACTAGAAAAGTGACAAAACCCAGCAACATGTAAACAAAAGTAAAACAGCTGGGAGAGTCCAACACCTGAAACACGACTACAACCACCGCATGCGGTCCAAGCTCCCAAACTCCTAAGATCCTCTGACCTCATGACCAACCTGTCAGTCGTCTTCAAGGGCACACCAAGTGCGGGAAAAGCCCAAGTAGGGTTGATTATAAAAATACTCAGTAGGATACCCCGAAGGATCGAGGGATCAACAAAGAAGGTAAAGCAGAGTGAGCAGTAGATCAAATAGGGAATAGTAAAGGAGTATAATCAAGAGTGCAGTAAAGAGTACATTTCAACCCAACAATAGGAAGGAAGTAGACTCATCCAAACATAAGAAGCTAGAAACGGTGATAAGATAAACTTCTCATTGAGTCTTCGCTACCTATAACAGGAGAGTAGACTCATCCAACCATGAGAAACTAGACAGGGAAAGCATGTGGCATACCCTGCAGGTCTTCGCCTCTCTTGGAAGGAGAGTAACTAAAACCCAAGGAGTGGGTACTAGAACAAGCTATACATATATTTATATATATATATGCACTGTTAAGAAACCCGAACAAGATCGTAGGGGGATCTCCATCCCGTTTCTCAGCCCAAGAAAGTGAGTATCCAACAGTCCCAGAAGTAACACCATCGATGCCCAGCATCCCGCACGTCTGCCCCGAACTGAAAGTCAAGGGGCTAAAATCATCGTACCTTGAAACTATCTTCTTTGGGTGGTGCTGACTCGCCTTCACGATTATAGGTCGCGTCTCAAGGACGCGCCTTGGTGGGGAAAGCGCCCCTCATACTTGAGAGTTCTGGGGAAATCCAAACCACACCTCGTCACCATCACATAGTCGATAGGTCTTCTCTAATTCAAATTTGTCACATCACTGACTCGTACAACCAAGGGTCCCGCTCTGGTAGTCACAGAGGAAAGCCACAGACTAGCCTAGTAGAAAGGACTGAGTCTGAAAGGAGTCGTCGGGTAACCCACTGCCCAGCCCCGCTGGAGGGTAAACCCTAAGAGGTCTTCGGGTAACCCACTGCCCAGTATCTGCTAGAGGGTAAACCCTAAGCGGTCATCGGGTAACCCATTGCCCAGTCTCTATTTGAGGGTAAACCATAAGAGGTCGTTGGGTAACCCACTGCCCAGTCTCTACTGGAGGGTAAACCCTAAGAGGTCATCAGGTAACCCATTGCCCAGTCTCTTCTAGAGAGTAAACCCTAAGAGGTCGTCAGGTAACTCACTGCCCAGTCTCTATTGGAGGGTAAACCCTAAGAGGTCGTCAGGTAACCCACTGCCCAGTCTCTGCTGGAAGGTAAACCCTAAGCAGTCATCGGGTAACCCACTGTCCAGTCTCTGCCGGAGGGTAAACCCTAATAAGTCAATGAGAAACCCACTGCCCAGCCCTACTGGAGGGTAAACCCAAAGAAGTCGATGAGCAACCCACTGCCCAGCCCTGGTGAAGGGTAAAACCGAAAATGCTCTGGCCATCCCTACTGGAAACAAACTCCTAGGTGGAGGATCGGTGCCCTCATGATGTATTGGTCACACCGGTTCTACAAGAACCCTACCAGGGTACACAACGGGGCGTGATATTGAAACCCCTCACAGCTGAGGAAATAGGAAAACCCAAACAACTGTGCCAATCAAACCATTGAGAAACAGGACCAGGGGAACCCACTCAACCCTGCTGGTCTAAACGTCGCTAATGGGAGGACCCTCTACATTGGGAGAGGTCAAAGGTACGTAAAGTAGAACACGGCACGCACATGGGTCCCACACAACCTGTGGCCCTAACTCATCTCCGAACCAAGCATACAAACGTTCATAGGTACAAACTACAACATGTACCTCCAATCATTCCCGTATACTCCTAGAGTATACCACATTTCCAGCCCAAAGGCTATCGTGCACATGGCACCAAACGCCAACGTGAAGGCGTGAACATAAATTCACCACCTACTTCCTCCATGGCCCTATCACGGCCAACCACATCTCTTTAAGCATCAACTTCACTCATACGGGATTGAACGTGATCACACTCCAAGGGTTCTCTTCCAAACACAGAAAGAAAAACAACCACCGGAGCACCTTTCATGCTTCCCCATTTAACAAGATCTCGAATGAGACTCCACACATCCAAACGGATCGTACCATTGAAATCCTCATAGTAAAAAACGAGAGATAGACTATTTACTCGCCTCAAACGAACATCCGATGGAAAATTCGTCCAACACCGCTTTATGCCCGAACGACGTCCCGTGGTCCCGAGCCTTGGCCCCGAAAATAGCCAGGCGCATCGCACTGTTGTGATCTCATCGAAAAGACACGTCAAATTGACTGCTCACTTGAGTGGAACGGATGTCCGGAGAAAAAGATGCATCTCGCCATGCCACACACGAGCGGTGCTATGTGGGACCCACATCCCGGTCTCAAAGTGCAACAAACGGATCACACCGTTTCAATCCGCTCGAAAAATTACATGAGATTAACTAATCACTTGTCCAAAATGGACACCTGGTGATAAAGATGGAAATCATCACCAACTCCCAAAACGGCCCTCGTGGGGCCCGCACCATCATGAAGAATTAAAGCGAGCGGATTATTCCATTGCAATTCCCTTGGAAAAACACTCGGAATTGACTGCTCGCATGCCCCGAACAGACGTCTGATGAATAAGTTACAAAATTCTGCTCACATCTTAAAAGACGGGTCGTGGGGCCCACGCCTCAACCCCAGCTTCATCGCCCGAAAACCCCTTGGAAATATTCATCTCGATGCCAGGGTCACAATTCCGTTGACGGTGCTCAAAATAGACTCCTAATGTGTCTGCGCCACCCAAAACAAGAACCTCAGAAAAACACTAAACCACTTATCGTACATGTCGCGCCACCGAGCACACGTCTCAGGATTTAAAAATCCACAAGAATATCTCAAAGAAAATTCCTTGTTTCAAGGAATTCATCAGCACTGACGGTACTCAAATCCGACACCTGGTCCACATTTTAGGATCATTTTAAAAAATTTGGGATGAAAATAAGTGGACCGGGCCGGTTCTGTCGGCCCACCCACACCCTGGACCGGCGGTCCGCGATTCACCACACGGACCGCCCTGAACCACCCGGACCGGCTCGGACGGTCCGTTCTCTGAGTTGACCTGCGTGGCGTGGGTCCTGTCAGCCGACCGGGGTCATGAGGACCCCGTATTTTCTGCGTCAATAGGCCAATCGGCCGGTTCTGTGTTGCGCACCCTAGTTGGCGCCCGCATCCTCGCCCCCAGCTCGCCCGGCCGCCACGCTCGCCCGCTGATGCCTGCAGCCGGAGCGCCCCCATCCCCCCCACCCCCACCCCCCCGTAGTCGTCTCTCCCTCACCGACTCCCGCTGCAGAGAAGCCCCTCCGAACCAGCTGAGTCACCGCCTGCCTGAGGCCGAGCCACCGCCGCCACGTGGGGATCCGCCGGACAAACACCAAAAACCCTCAAAACTTCGTTGGAGCACTGTGGTCGCCTCGGGAATTGGAAATTCGAATCGAAACAAGCATCAGAAAGCTCAAAACATGTACTACGCATTTATGGGCTTCTCTCACCGATCAAAGATCAATTCAATGCATATTTATGGATTCAAAGGAGGTGCGTAAATATAAAGAAAAACGCACAATCCTACCTCTTGAGCATAGCCCGACGCTTTGCAACGATCCGCCGAAGCCGCGCACCACCTTGGGGAGGAGAGGATGTAGGAGGGTTGGTGAGGGGATCTCCTTGGTTGATCCTTATTCCACCAGAGAACCAGGGGAAAGAGGAGAGGGTGGTGAGGTGTTTATGTAGGAAAACCCATTTAATTAATAAGTTTAATTAAGCTTAACCCCCAAATTGACCCGCATCTGAAACCCTCAACAGGGTCAAGGTTAATCCTCCTCTAGGGTAAACACCACCTCCTGAGCATAATGGAGGTCTTGGAAGTTTAATCTGAGACTCCATTATAAAGTTATAAAATTTAATGTACGAAACCACTAAATTAAGAAAATGCCTCTGGTGGCATTTTTCACAGGAGGCCCCGCGCCTATGAAAGTTACACCCCTCCTAGGGTAAACGACACGCTCCGGACTCAACGGTGCCCTCAGTTTTCCAATACGAGCTACTATTTAAGAGATACTTGAGTTTAACCATTAAACGAATAAATTAATTATTTTATTTATCTGTTTAATGTTCCGTTAATGGGCGATGGGTCCCAATGTCCCGCACCGACATGTTTTATGTCGTTCCTGGGGTAAACACCCCATTTCAGACCCATCCGTACTCTCAGTTTTATGATCTGAATTACCATTTAGGAGTTATTTCATTTATTTGGCACTCCCAGTGTGAACGCACTTAAAATATAATTCCAGCCACACCAGGGCTCGGAATCGCACGTCGTCTAAAGGCGCTGCTCTGGAATAACATAAAGAAAATTAAAAATTCTTTTATAGAAAAAAACGGGTTCTTACATCATTCTATCCTTAAAGATTTTCATCCAAGAAAAAAAACCAAGGAACAAACCAGGGTACTAAGCCAGCACCTGGCTCTTTCGTACCCAGAAGAACTCTTGCACAGTCCTGCATCACCGCACAAACTCAAACGGCCCGAAGGACCTCGGGGGTAGCTCACCTCCCTGGTCAAACCTCTACATCGCACGATGTGACTAGAGTCACTAATTTGACCTGGGACAAAGCTCGGTGGTTCCCTCCTTTAGAATATCCATATGTTGAAACACCCAAGGATATCTGGTCATGCAAGGTTTCACAGTCGATGTCCCACGAACAAAACTCTCTTACACACTCGGAAAGTGATGGAGTCGACACCATCGACTAACGGAAAAGGTCCCACGCCTTCTAACTTTCCGACACAGGGTTACACTGATGCCCTGCAGCACCCTGGTAACACCTCAAGCAAGGATCAGGGAGAAAATCATTTCACATACAGAGTCTAAAAATTCTACTAAAAATGTAAGAGCCATAAATCATACCTCTTGTCACTTCATGCTCTCCAGGATCATAAATATCCAAAGATTGCGGCTGTCTGTGGTCCCAACTGTCAGCTCCCGAAGCCTGACGTGGACCACCTGGTGGTGATGGGAAGACCTCGTATGGTCATCCCCCACTGCCTGCTCCTCCCGCCCTTCTTCTAGCACCACCTCTTTGGCCACTACTTCGATCATGATGTTTCCTCTGTCGTGGTGGTGCACCTGCTACCTGCCTGATATTCTCCGAAACCGTTGGTGGGAAGGCCACTTGCGTCAACGTTCTATCATCCGACGCCTGCTAGATACAGCAGACGTCTCAGCTCTGTCATGACTACTGCCACCACCAACTGTAAAACATGATTGGAAGCTCTCTATCACCAATGTCTTCTCTAGCACCTTGGCATAAGTGGGGATTCACAAGGGTACGATGATGGCATAAATCTCTCTGCAGAGACCCTGCTCAAACTTCCGCGCTTGGAAGCTACCGTCATAGACCAAGTCTGGGTAAAAACATACATGGTCCATGAACCTAGTCGCAAACTTAGTCACCATCATCCCTCCTTTCTGAAACTACAAGAGCTCCTGGATCCTAATGAAGCATAATAAGGAGGGGTAAAACTCCTTACGAAACAGCAGCTGAAAGTTCTCCCAAGAAACCGATGACTCATCGAGTAACTGAGTCACCATACTCCACTAACTCCCCACTCCTCCATGGAAAAGGCTATTGTCTAAAGCCACCATCAGATCTTCTGGTGTCTGTGCAAGACTAAAGAGGAGAACCACTATCTCTAGCCAAACCTCTGCTGCCTCAGGGTCTGGCTCACCACTGAACCTCAACAGTCTCTATCACTCGAACTCACGGTGCGCGCTCAACCTGCCCTCAAGATCTATCTGCTCTGCAGGATCTATCTACTGCTCACTAGGTGGGGGTGATACTACTGAACCACCCATAGAAAGGGGCTCGCATGATGGGTTCTGGACTGAGACCTCATCTCTCACAGGGTCGTTTTCACAAACCAAAGTTGGTATCCTGGTTGGATATCTTCGCGGAGGCATCCTGAATGTTATCAGGGAGTACCGCAATCAGATGAGCATATATGTATACAACCGTAACAACAATGGGGAGATGACTCAAGAAGGACATCCAAATACTCAATCCTAGGTGATGCAAAAACCAATTTTCCCTGCAACGAGTGTCTCAGCATTCCAAGTCGACAAGTGGGTTATCAGGGTCCTGGTGAATGGCTACGTCGGTTGCCGCACCATCACTGGACTCCCTGGCCTGAGAGCCTCTCTCGATACACGTTGACACTGTTGCCCTAGATCCCAACCAATTCCTTTTTAGGGACATCCGAACAATGTTCCAAGGAATGAACCACCTCTGATACCACTTTGTCACGACCCCACCCTACCCGAGCTCGAGCCGCAACTACCCCAAGCCCGCCTCCATAGGCTAGGGGCTGGCGACAAGCGCCGAAGGCTAAACAACTCAGGGAGGCCTTTGCCTAAGTACCTGTACACACACACGCAGCCCACTCAATGCAGAAGTGCAGAGTAAAAGGAAAATTAAAGTACCAACTACTATAAATAAACCACAAAGTGCATAGACCTCTAAACAGTACAAAGAAAGTGCTGAAGGTAAACTGAAAAGAAAAGAGAAAAAACATGCACCCAACTAGAAAAGTGCCACTACCCAGCAATAGGTAAACAAAATTAAAACAGTTGGGAGAGTCCCACACTTGGAACATGACTACAACCACCGCATGCGGTCCAAGCTCCTGAAATCCTAAGATCCTCTGACATCATGACCAACATGTCCATAGTCTACAAGGTCTCACCAAGTGCTGTCAAATCCCAAGTAGGGGTGAGTATAAAAATACTCATTAGGATACCCCAAAGGCTAGATAGAGAAACAAAGGAGGTACCGAAGAGTGAGCAGTAGATTGAACAAGGAATAGTAAAGGAGTACAATCAAGAGTGCAGTAAAGAGTACAGCTCAACCCAACAAGAGGAAGGAAGTAGACTCCTCCAAACACAAGGAGCTAGAAACGGTGAGAAGATGAACTTCTAGTCGAGTCTTCTCTACCTACAGCAGGATAGTAGACTCGTCCAACCATGAGAAGCTAGACACGGAAATCACGTGGCATACCTCGCGCGTCTTCACCTCTCTTGGAAGGAGAGTAACTAAAACCCAAGTAGTGGGTACTGGAACAAGGTATACATACATATATATATATATATATATATATATATATATATATATTCTTTGTCAAGAAACCCAAACAAGATAGTAAGGGGATCTCCATCTCGTAGCTCAGCCCAAGAAAGTGAGTATCCAACAGTACCAGAAGTAACACCATCGATGCCCAGCATCTCGCACGTATTCCCCGAACTGCAAGCCAAGGGGATCAAATCACTTCACCTTGACACTATCCTCTTTTGGCGGAACTGACTCGCTCACACGATTTTAGGTCGCATCTCAAGGGCGTGTCTTGGTGGGGAAAGAACCCCTCATACTTGAGAGTTTTGGGGAAAGTCAAACCACACCATGTCACCATCACATAGTCGAGAGGTCTTCTCTAAGTCAATGTTGTCACATCACTGACCTGTACAACCAAGGTTCCTGCTCCGATAGTCACAGGGAAAATCCACAGACTAGCCTAGTAGAAAGGACTGAGTCTAAAAAGACTCGTCGGGTAACCCACTACCCAGCCCCGCTGGAGGGTAAAACCTAAGAGGTAGTCGGGTAACCCACTACCCAGTCTCTACTAGAGGGTAAACCCTAAGAGGTCCTTGGGTAACCCACTGCCCAGTCTCTACTGGAGGGTAAACCCTAAGAGGTCGTAGGGTAACCCACTACCCAGTCTCTGCTGGAGGGTAAACCCAAAGAGTTCGTCGGGTAGCCCACTACCTAGTCTCTGCTGGAGGGTAAACCCTAAGAGTTCGTCAGGTAACCCACTGCCCAGACTCTGTTGGAGGGTAAACCCTAAGAGGTCTTCGGGTAACCCACTGCCCAGTCTTTGTTGTAGGGTAAACCTTAAGCGGTCATCGGGTAACCCACTGCTCAGTATCTACTAGAGGGTAAACCCTAAGAGGTCGTCGGGTAACCCACTACTCAGTCTCTGCTGGAGGGTAAACCCAAAGAGGTCGTCAGGTAACCCACTGCCTAGTCTCTACTGGAGGGTAAACCCTAAGAGGTCATCGGGTAACCCACTACCCAGTCTTTCTTGGAGGGTAAACCCTAAGAGGTCATCGGGTAACCCACTGCTCAGTCTCTGCTGGAGGGTAAACCCTAAGTGTTCCTCGGGTAACCCACTGCCCAGTCTCTACTGGAGGGAAAACCCTAAGAATTCAATGAGCAACCCACTGCCCAGCCCCGCTGGAGGGTAAACCCGGTGACGTCGATGTGCAGCCCACTACCTAGCCCCGCTAGAGGGTAAACCCAAAACTGCTCTGGCCATCCCTACTAGAAACAACCTCCTGGGTGGAGGATCGGTGCTCGCGTGATGTATTGGCCACACCGGTTCCACAAGAACCCTACCAGGGTACACAAGGGGACGTGATACTGAAATCCCTCACAGTTGAGGAAATAGGAAAACCCAAACAACTCTGCCAGTCAAGCCATCGAGAAACAGGACCAGGGGAACCCACTCAACCCTACTGGTCTAAACGTCGATAATGGGAGGACCCTCTACGTCACAAGAGGTCAAAGGTACTAAAAGTAGAACACAGCGCGCACATAGGGCCCACACGATGTGTGGCCCTAACTCATCTCTGAACCAAGCGTACAAACATTTATAGGTACAAACTAAAACATGTACCTCCAAGCATTCCCATATACTTCCATAGTATACCACATTTAAAGCCCAAAGGTTATTGTGCACATGGCACCCAACGCCAACGCGAAGGCGTAAACATAACATCACCAACCTGATTCCTCCACGGCCCTAGCACGACCAACCACATCTCTTTAAGCATCATCTTCACTCACATGGGAGTGAACGCGATCAAACACTAAGGGTTCGCTTCTAAACACAGCAAGAAGAACCGCCACCGGAGCACCTTTCATGCTTCCCCATTTAATGAGGTCTCAAATGAGACTCCGCACATCAAAACTGATCATACCATTGTAATCATCATGGAAAAACATGTGAGATAGACTTTTTACTCGCCTCAAATGGACCTACGATGGAAACGCCATCCAACACCGCTTTACGCCCAAACGGCGTCCCGTGGTCCCGAGCCTCATCCCGAAAATTTTTGGGTGCATCACACCATTGCGATCTCCTCAAAAAGACATGTCAAATTGACTGCTCACTTGAGTGGAATGGATGTCCATAGAAAAAGATGCATCTCGCCATGCCACACATGAGAGGTGCTACGTGGGACCCATATCCAAGTCCCAAAGTGCTACAAACGGATCGCACCATTGCGATCCTCTCGAAAAATACACGAGATTGAATAATCACTTGTCCAAAACGGACACCATGTGATAAAGATGGAAATAACCACCAACTCCCAAAACAGCCCTCATGGGTCCCTTAACATCATGAAAAATTAAAACGGTCAGATTGCATCATTGCAATGCCCTCGGAAAAACACTCAGAATCGACTGCTCACACGCCCCAAACGGACGTTCGATGAACAAGTTACAAAACGCTGCTCATAACTTAAATGATGGGTCATGGGGCCCACACCTCAAACCTGGATTCAATGCCTGAAAACCCCTTGGAAATATGCATCTCGACACCAGGGTCACAAAGCCACTGATGGCACTCAAAACGGACTCTGGATGTGCCTGCTCCACCCAAAACAAGAACCTCGGAAAAACGCTAAACCACTTATCGTACGTGTCGCGCCACCGAGCCCCCATCTCAGGATTTAAAAAACCCCAAGACCATCTCAAAAAGTTCGCCTTGTTTCAAGGAACGCATCTCCGCTGATGGTACGTGAATCTGACACCTAGTTCGTATTTTAGGAGCGTTTTAAAATTTTTAGGATGAAAATAGGTGGGTCGGGCCGGTTCGGCAGGCCCACCCACACCCTGGACCGGTGGTCCGCGGTTCACCGCGCGGACTGCACCGAACTGCCAGGACCTGCTCAGCCAGTCCGGTCTCCGAGTGGACCCACGTGGCGCCGGTCCTTTCTACCGGCCGGGTTCACGAGGACACCGGATTTTCTATGTCAACCGGCCAATTGGCCGGTTCTATGTCGGGCGCCCCAGCTGGCACCTGCGTCATCACCGCGAGCTCGCCCGACCGCCATGCTCGCCCGCCGATGCCCGCAGCTGGATCCCCCCCTGCAGCCACCTCACCCTTGCCGATTCACACTACCGAGAAGCCCCACCGAACCAGCTGAGCCGCTTCCTGCCTGAGGCCGAGCCTCCACCGCCGCGTGGGTATCTGCTGGAAAAACACCAAAAAACCCTCGAAACTTCATCAGAGCGTTGTGGTTGCCTCGGGACTCGGAAATTCGAACTGTAACAAGCATCAGAAAGCTCGGAACATGTAATACACATTTATGGTCTTCACTCTATGATCAAACATAAATTCGGTCCATATTTATGGATTCAAAGTAGGTGCGTAAATATAAAGAAAAATGCACAATCCTACCTCTTGGGCGTAGCCCGATGCTTCGCAACAATCCACCGAAGTCGCGCACCACCTTGGGGGGAGAGGATAGAGGAGGGTTTTTGATGGGATCTCCTTGGTTGAGCCTTATTCCGCCAGAGAACTAGGGGAAATAGGAGAGGTTGGTGAGGTGTTTATGTAGGAAAACTCATTTAATTAATAAGTTTAATTAAGCTTAACCCCCAAATTGACCCGCGTCCGAAACCCTCGACGGGGTCGAGGTTAAGCCTCCCATAGGGTAAACACCACCTCTAGAGCACAATGGAGGTCTTGTAATTTTAATCCGATAATCCGTTCGAAATTTATAAAATTTAACTTCTGAAGCCGCTAAATTACAAAAATGCCCTTGGTGGCATTTTTCACAGGAGGCTCGCGCCTGCGAAAGTTACACCCCTCCTAGGGTAAACAGAATTCTCCGGACTCAACAATGCCCTCAGTTTTCTAATACGAGCTACCTTTTAAGAGATACTTGAGTTTAACCATTAAACGGATAAATTAATTATTTTATTTATTTGTTTAATGTTCTGTTAACGGGCAAGGGGTCTCAATGTCCTGCATCGACATGTTTTATGTCGTTCCTGGGGTAAACACCCCATTTTGGACCCATATGTACTCTCAGTTTTATGATATGAATTACCAATTAGGATTTATTTTATTTATTTGTAATCCCCAGTGTGAATGCACTTAACATTTAATTCCGGCCACACCGGGGCTCGGAATCGCACGCTATTTGAAGGTGCTGCTCTGGAATAACATCAAGAAAATTCGAAAGTCTTTTTTAGAAAAAAATAGGTTATTAAAAATATCCCTTATAATGAATTGTTGGATATTTAATGATGAATCCTAAAAAATAATAACCATGAAATTTGGATAATTAGGGCGATGGGTATAATTAAAATTGTAAACTGACTCAATTGGACTACTTCAAATAGAGATAAAAAATTATATTTAATATTAGAACATGAGTATCTCTCACCAATTATGCACTTTTACATGAAGTTTACTAAATAAAGTATACAAAAAGGTTTAAAATATTAATAACATCAATAACCCATATAAAATAAATGAATTTCATAATGGTTTCATCATGACATAATTAACATGTGGGAATGAAATGGGTTTCATAGAATCATCCTTAAATCATCATCATCATAAACCATCCAAAGAATTAATGTGGATGGTATCATTGAATTATATCCCATATAAATAATAATTAATATAAAATTTTATTATCATAGATGTAAATGTCCTTAAAATATCATGGGAACTATTCTGGAGGAAGATAACCATTTAATTTTGAAATCACATGTTTAAAGTTTAATAATTTTTAAAATATTAATGAATACATTTTTCATTTAAAAAACCTTGAAAATTTAACATAATAATCAATTAATTGAGTGTCCATGATGGTAGTAAATTCACTTCTTTAAAGTTATGTTAAAAGAAATATTCATTTGAGATTAATAGTAAAAAGGAAAATTGACTTCTTCTATAAAATGAAGAAAATCATTTAAAACAAAATTTTAACATGTTAAATATGGGTAAAAAATTATATTAAATAATAATAGGACAATAATGAGAATATATTTGGGATAGTTTTCTAGAAAACATAGACATAGAAGAAATGGATTTCTAACTAAATAGGATACAACAATTGTTTTTTTAAACATTTTCTCAATCACTTTAATTCCCAAAGATTGGGAGATGATAATATTATATGAAAATTGCATTAATAAATGTTGTAAAATAAAAAACAAGAGATTATTTAGAGTTATTTCATAAAATTTAATTTTAAAAAAAATTATCATAAACAAAACTAATAAACAATAACATTTTAAAATAAATCATTTACCCCATTATTGAATTTATTCGAAACTTCTCTAACCTTGTGTATAATTAATTAAAATTTATTATAATTATATTATAGATTCAATTAAATACATATAATATCATATATGATCCACTAATAAAATTTCAATACCCATTCCTAAATAATTCATTTTTAGAATCTTTGTTGTTGAGAATTAACTATTTCGTTTTTCATGAGAATTTTGGTTCAGCGGTTCCAGTACTTGTACATTGATTGTGGTTCCATCATCTCTAAAATGTTAAAAACTATATTAATATTATAAATATTCATCACATAAATATTTTTTTTCATTAATAAGTGGTATATTTATAAAATTTAATAACACTTTTCTTAAAGATAGTAGATCATATGCATGCATGAACAATGTTTTCACATTCCACAGATGGAACAAAAAAAGGTAAATAATAATTAACCATTATAAGATTTTTGTTAAAAATTATATTTCATATATATCTAAAAAATATATACTAATTAAATTTAATTTAAAATAAAATTTAAAAATGAATAGAACCACTTCATGGTGTTGACATTCTATGCATACACATGAGTGATGTTATCATTTTCCAATAGTTTGGAAGTTAAACATGTAGGTATGATGTTATAATTATAGATTTCAATAACCATCCTAATGGGTCCCATGTAGAAACTCCCAAATCCATCATCCCATAGACCAGGAACTAGAGACTAGCATTGACTAGTCATATCAGTAATATAGCAGTCCTTTGTCAAAAGTACATGTACACACGGACACATCTCCAAGAACATACAATGCTAATATATAGAAAAACTGATTGAAAATGAAACCATACATCTATATACCCCAAATAGAGTAAAATAATAAGTAAATAGAAATAAAATAGATCCCAATACAATACCACCATAAGTAATTCTATAACATGTGCAATATGGAAGTAAATATGGGACTACTGCCAAGATAATCGTAGGAAAACACATCGGTCTTCCTAGATCAATAATAACTTCATGGTCCTTGTCTGACTAGAAATCCATATAAATATTGATCCTTTACACATAAAATAACACATGCAGTATAATCCCATTTTTAGGTGAGTATAACAATACCTAGTATGACACCACCAACCCACAAATCATATAACTACAAGAATAACATTTATCTCTATATTGGTATATGTCTATGGAATATATAACAATAATATCCAGATATACTATAAAAAGACACAACTTTTCAATGTAAAATCACAATTTTTATTAAATCCAAGGATTCCTTCTCAAAGGTTCCATATATATATCATCTAGGAAAACACACTCCACCAGTCAGATAGCACAGATGGAGTCCATCTAAGATGTAATTCTCATCGGTTCTCATCATTAGAAGTATACGCTAGATGTCTAATGATATATGACACATATATGAGGATCAGGTCAAAGGACATGGAATATACCAACAACTAAATATAAAATTACCATCTATATATAGGATTTAAACCCACGTCGTATTGATCATGATTATTCCAAGAACTCCACAAAAGGAAATAATATAATAGGGGATCTCAATATCGACCTCATGGAAGGATTCCAACAACTCCATCCAATATATCCTACTAAATGGATCACTATCCTATATATAGGATGAGATTCCCTACTATTACCTAGTTAATGGATATAGGTAATAGACCCTAACTGAACTTTTCTAATGTGAAGAGGAAAATGGATCCAAGCCAACTTAGAATGAGTACACGGCATATAGTAGTAGTACACCGCGTGTCCCTTTAGCTATGGGTCATACCCATGTAAATGGAAAATTATCATGTCCATGTATTTGTATATGAAATTCCCAGGCCAATTTACTTCTTCTTGTTTCAATGTACATAGCTCTACCCATGTGCACTTGGTCTATCCATGTTCATGTGGGAGTGCAAGTCATGTCCATGGTTATGTACTCCAATTCATGTCGATGTACCCTCGTAGGTACATGATGAGAAACCTGGGAAGGGTCACACACCATGTGATATGGTCCCATGTTGTGTGATACTTAAATTTATTTAGAAACACTTGCCACCAAATAGGGTTACCACATGGAATGTCCCACATGGAATGTCCTTCAGTAGTATCCCACACAAACTATGGGTCCATAAGGGCTAACTCTCATAGGTTATTCCAGAAATGTGGTGACCTGTAGGTTCATCCTTATAAGGCCTCGAATGGTGGAATATTTATGGTGAAATGGTGACTATTTTTTTAGGAAAACTCCACCAATGGTTTGTGATCCTTCCATCTACATCAAATATCCAACATGGAAGCTCACAACATGTCCTCTAGAACATGAATAGTCTGATAAGTCTATCTATCAGTTTGGTGGTGGAACATCATTCTCAAATGTAGATGAGTACCAAAAACCTCTTTAAATACCTTTCATAATATATATGAGAAGTAATAATCACTATAAAAATATCATTGTGGGAACACCATGGAGTCAGACAATCTATTTATGTAGAGTCATCTCAAACTCTCTATTGAACCCTACTATCAATAACCAACGAAGTTGGATAAATTACTGATTCAGTATATGGTCACATATAAGGAATAAATTTCCCTAGATGTACATGGTAATAACAACATGATTTATATGGATATACCATCCAAATTATACTCTGGAACCTTAAGGGGTTGACCTTATCTCGTTGGAACATTATGCCCGGCCTTAACTTGCTAACAAGTAATGTATCAAGAGACAAACTCTATAACTCCTTTGTTTATACATGGCCTATAAAACTGATGTCATAGGTCCTTGTATATATTTTCCACACTTTTATATACCACAAAATGAGATTTATAGAACTCTCTCATAAACTCCTCATGTAACGTCACTGGTACCATCATGCGTCCTCTAAAAATAACAGTATGATCTACATCATGAAGACTCCATCAGGAGAATTTCTAGTGCATATATGATTACATATGGTCCCATAGTTGGTATCCTCATGTTTTACTCCTTAACTTTATGAAAAAAAGAGGGGTAAAATGCTTATAATCAAGGTAATCTACACCATCTCCATCAACAATGGATAACTATAATGAGGCTAACTTCTTTGATGCCTCGCTCAATAATTATATAAAAGATCTCCTACCGAGAAAATATACTACCATGTTCCTCTTCCAAAGATTATATAAAATATCAATTTCATAATCTAGGAGGTACTATATTCATACTCTCTATATCAAGTTGAGATCATTCTAAGGGAAGAAAAATTTGAGACTCTTTTGATCAGAATAGATAATAAACTTCTCGCCCGTCAATTAGTGTCTCCACATATTTATTACAAAGACGGATACTAATAACTCAATACTGTGGGTCATGTAGTTTTTCTCATGTGGTCTTAACTGATTTGAACCATATGAAATCACCTCCTACCTATGCATCAAAATCCAAACATGAATGGTTTCTGATCCATCGCATAATACCCTATACTTGAAACCCTCCTCAGGTAACCTCAACATGAGAGAACTCATCAATCTATGCCTAAGATTATATAAATCCTAATGGAACCTATACTTTTATATAAATGGATTCCCATTTAGAGTCAAATATTTCATTGGAAAAGATGCTCCCCATTAATTCATGTATGAATATGTGATAGTATCCTCACAACCCTTGAATATTCACACCCCTATCACGCTCTTTGGTGGATCATAAGATAAAAATACCTCAACATTTTTCGGGACCACTATTACACCATCTGATAAGAAAAAATGTCCCATAAACTGGAATTGTTGAATCAAGAACATGCACTTGAAGAGCCTCCCATAATGCTGGTTTTCTCTGACATTGTCCAGAATCATCCTTAAGTGTCTCACGGCCTCCTCCTCAAACACCAAGTACCCTAGGATATCATCATTTAAGACCACAAATAACCAATCTAATAAAGGATGAATGATATGATTCATGAGTCCCTTGAACACTTATGGGTATTTTAGCACACCGAAGGAAATCAAAAAGTACTCATAGTGACCGTAGAGACATTTGAATGTCATCTTTGGTATATCCACATCATGTACTCACAACGGGTGATAGATGAATATGAGGCCTATGTTATAGAACCATCTTTCCCCTCTCAACATATCATAGTGTTAATAAATCCTTTGAAGTGTATACTTATTCTTCATGGTCACCTGGTTCAAGCACCGACAGTCTTGACATAACCTCAAGATCCCATCTTCCTTCTTAGTAAAAAAAACTGGATGAAACCTTGGGTATATCGAAGACATACTCTACAAGTCCTACTACTGCACCCTCATCTCCCGATGCTCTATGGATGACATATGATTTGATGAAATAGATATCGAGGTAATCACGGGGTTTAGGTAAATATTAAAGTTTATATATCGACAAGGAGGTAATAATGGAATTTCCTGAGGAATGTTTTCCTCACACTCCACCACAAATAGAGGGAACTAAAAACTCATAAAATTTAATATTATAATATTCATTCTATACAACTGATGAGTAACTGTCTTCACACTTGAATTCATGATTCTATTCTTCAATACATGGATTTTATTTTCATACACAATGGAAAACCTTGTCTCATTTCTATGGAAACACAGTATCATATTCATGAAAAAATCTATCTAGACATGAACTATAGATAACCATTATATATCAAAGATGAAATTATAATGCCTCATCAAATCTAAAAAGATATCTCAATAGAAACTATCACCTCTAAGAGTTAGGTCAGACTATAGACAAAACTGTTTGACCAATGAGACATCTTCAGTAGGGCTCTCCAAGCAATAAGGTTTGATCCATGGGCTCAACCAGGATCTCTATGTCTTCACCCAGATATGTGGAAATAAATAAATGAATCTCACTTATTTTTATTAGTACTAAAACCAAGGTATTAAAGACACATATTATACCTCATATCATTCCTGAAGCCTATGGGTCATAATCTTTGATAGCCTATAGTTTCCTCAACCCCTATCATCTAGCTCCCTAAGCTTGGCATGGACCACTAGGTGGTGATGGGATAATAAGTACAAATGTATACAACCAACAGCTTCTTTCCCAAATCCTCTTCCATGTTCTCTATCCTATAGAAATTTCTTCTCCTAACACTTCCTCTAGCTCGGTGGCCCATCCACTATCACTATGTCAATCATATGACGGGGTGGAAAATCTCATTCATGATGTACCCATCCATCACAAGAGTACCACCACCACTCCCTGGCCAGGATGGATCCATCCTATGATCCCTGAACTAGAAACCTTTTTTCATTTGATATCATCCTAAAACACCATGCACTTCCAGGTCCCTGTGATTGATGTTGGTTTCTTACTTCCATAGTCACTACCCCTATGTTCACATTACTGGAATCAACTTTTTGCATCTATACATCCATGAAACTATCATCTACTAATTCTCTCTCTATCACCCCATAATATGTAGGAATTCATAGAGGTATGATGCTAGCTCAGGTGTCTCTAATTTTTCCTCACTATAAGGTCATAGATCAGAATAACTTATCATGAACAATATTCATTAAGTACCTAGAATGGTTGGTGAACCTAAATGAATACTTTGATACAATATTTCTTCCCTACATAAGCTATAGAAGCTCTTAGATATGAACAGATTTAACATAGCTATAGAAATATCCTCTTTGAAAATAATCCAAAACTCAGACCACACTAGATATACCTCAGTGTAGCACTAGGTCACTAAGCCCCACCATCACCATATAGATACATGGAGGAGGCTCACTGCTAGAACCACCATATAATATACTAGTGTCTTGAAAAGATTAATAACTCATGTCACTACCACAAGATAGTCCTCAACTTCCTATATGTTTGGATGACCTTGGAATCTGAGAGGTCATTGTCACAAAAACTCATGAAGTTATCCCAGCTTCTGAACCTATTCTGTTAGTATTGCGGGTACTAATTTATTCTCAAAAAGAGGTGGCATTTTTGTTTCAATACCTTGTGGTTACACCTCTAG
This sequence comes from Viscum album, assembly GCA_963277665.1. Taxonomy (NCBI): domain Eukaryota; kingdom Viridiplantae; phylum Streptophyta; class Magnoliopsida; order Santalales; family Viscaceae; genus Viscum; species Viscum album. Next base: position 1,669,328,069 of record OY728145.1, read on the forward strand.
AATTGTTTCACATATCGATGCCTCATCACTGAGGAGATCATCCCCATGATTCGGATTTCGAATCCTAGATTTCATATATTACGGTGGCATCTTGAAAGTATAAAAGATGTACTAATATCAATGATTATATCTGGAGAGATAAATCAAGAAGAAAATGAATACAATAACACATTCCTATATGATGTGTGAACCATTATTTTACCTAAAAACAGAATTATGATGTATCGAGTCAAAAGGAAGGTGATCAAAGTCTTGGTGTATGGATATTTTGGTCGTTGCACCAATACCAGATTCAATAGCCTAAAATATCAATTTTAAACACTTAACATTGTTTCCCCAATCCAATATCACAGACACTAGTCAAATGTTAGAACTGATTACTCTCACACCACTCTGTCATGACTCATCCCAATGGGTCCTGTCACACCCATCATTTTTAAATTATTTATTTTATCAATTTTATTGGCATCTGGTAGATTGAGTTCAAGATCAGCTTAAAATTTTGAAGTTATTATTTAAAAACATATGTTTTTTTTCATGACAGCGTTCAATACATAGGAAGGCTGCAGTTCAAGCCGCATGACTCTACCCAGATCACCCGTGACCTCGCCTGGTTCGCTGCATGGCTTTCCTGATGTTCAAAATAAAGGAATAAAAAAATTAAAGTGAGAATAAATTAAAAAGAAAATGATTTAAAAATAATCATAATGATAAAATTATTATTATGAAGTATAATACTATCATTATTAAGTTTTTTATAAATATATTATTATTATCTTGATTATTAAGTTTATTACTAAGTCTATTAATTTGGTTAAGTTTATTATTATCATATTATTATTATTATTATTATTTTCGCTAATATTTTAATTTTTCCTTTGTTATTAAATTATTGTAATAATTTTAAAATTGTTAACATATTCTTAATAATATTATTACTACTTTTATTATTATTTTTAAGATGGTATAAATTTTTTACGGTTTAATTTCTTTAATTTATATTTTTTATTTTTCCTTCTCTTCTTCCCCTACTCATCCATGTGGGTTCCCTCCTCCCAAACCCTACCTGCGTGATCTACTCCCTCCTGGCCAGCCGGACTCATTCCATACCTCCCCATGCCCAGCCGTCGGACCTCCTCCTCTCTTCATCGTGCCACACCGCGTCACCCTCTACTCCCTCTCCTAGTCATGTTGTTGCCTCCCTCCCAACTGGCCATCTCGCGTTTCCCACACCCCCCTTAGTCAGGCCCCCCTCCCGGACCCCCCCCCCCCCCCCAAACCCTCTTTCTGGTCACACAATCCTCCTCCGTTCGATATGAACCGCACTGGCGTCATCTGTCCGCCTCACACCAGACCTGTCGCACCCTTGATCGACCGGTGCGACCTTCTTTCACATATGATTCCCCTCCTAGTAAGCTCGTATTTTCCTTTACTTAGTGTTTTTGTTCTTGTTTTTGTGGGTTTTAGGGTTAGGGTTTTAGGTTGTGTTCGGTTTTATTTTGATGAAAAGGGATTGATATTTTTTAGGATTTATCTGTGTTGTTTGAGTTGTGCTTGACGTGAATTTGTCTTTGAGCACCAATTTTGTAAATATGTTGCATGCCAGTAGGTGGTTCCATGCCTTTGAATTTTATAGATAATTTAATTTGTTTATTTAGTTAATTTTAACTTTTTGTATGCTTTAATTGCATATTGCAAACTTTGTTTTAGAATGTTTTGGCATGCTTGTTTGGTGAAATTGGATTTCTTGAATAATATAGTCTTTTTGTTTATATGTGTGTTGATGTATAGATTCTTGGAAATGTTTAATGAATTTTTTAGGGATGTAAAATATGTTTTCATGAGAATTTGAGGTACATGTGTGATGAAAAAAGATTTCAAATGGAATGTGGGTCATCTTAGCATGGTTGTTGTGAATTTTCTTTTTATTAAATAAGTTGTGATTTTTTTTAAAATAAATAATGAATAACTTATATTAGTCATGATGTTGGTTTGTGTAAATGGTTTTTTAAATGGTGTGATTGATGTAAAAATATATTTTTGGAGGATTTGATATGCTTATATGTTGGGTTTTGATTTTTTTTATCAAAAAATGGTGATGTTGTGTCTGTTTTTTAGTGGGGTGTTTCTTAGAAAGGGTATTATGAGTTGTTGGTAAGGTTCAAGTTTATGATGTAAGAGATTTAAAGTGTGTTAGAATTAAAAATGGATTCTTTAAGGAAATGCACTATATTTATTGTGTTTTACACACGCACCTTTGTGTTTTATGCCTTGATTGTATTTGATAAAATGTGTGGGTGGTGAAAAACCCTTTTTTATGGTTTTGTTATGTTTATGACTTAAAAATGATTTTTCTAAAAAGAATTTGGATATTTCCTAGTGTATAATTTTTTTGTGAATGTCGTATGTGTTTTATAAATTATGAATCATATTTATTATATTGTTCAAGTGGTGAAAATAATGTTTTGAAGTATCTTAGGTGTGCGTCTTGTTTCAAAACAGGTTTTGGTTTTACCATGTGGCAGTGTATGTTTAGTGTCACACTATGTGGCCTAATAAGTTTAATTTTTATGTGTTGTGTTAATATGGAACTTGATTGAGCACAAGGAAAAAATTTGGGTACCTAGAGGAAGGTTAGGACTAGTATTCTAGATGATACATAAGTGGTTCATCCAAATTTCATCTAGAAGGATTGACGCTACAACACTAACTACACTTTTTTATGATTGGAGACCACTAGGTTATGGATGTTTTTTCCTACTAGAGGATCATTCATGAGGAAGTAGATCATTGTGGCTCCTATGACACATTTACACTGAGGTATGATGTCTCTAGCATCCCACGTGTACTAGCTACCTTAGGAGATTTACCAACAGTGACATACTATTCATAATGTGGTGCCTTCTGTTAGCATGCGGAGGACCACTTGAGTATGTGTGTGTTCTTTAGGAATTTTCACTTCCATTTTAAAGTAGTATTTTTTATATAGTTTTTCTTCAAGTGTTATTTCCATTTTACTTTCATCTTTTAAATTTTTTCCTTAAAAGAATTTTAAAAGTATTGTTTTAAATAATCATGTTAAATTATATATTTGATGTTGTGCCATGGAACCCTTTTTTGGGTGCTATCCTACTGGGCTCTTGGCTCACACCCTACATACACCCTAGGGTGTATGTAGACCTTTTTCTTTGTGTATTCCAGGTTGAGGAATCATGCTTAGTGATGGTGGTTCAGGTTTTTAGTGGCCTTCTCTTACGGGTTTGGTGATGGTGTAATGAGGAGGTGGCTCTTCATGTTGCAAGAAGGTTCGGATAGATGTTTTAGTTTCCTTTTCGTTGTAGTCTTCTTTGAGTTTTGGGTTGAGTTGAAAACTTTAAATATGGTCAAATGTTAAGGTCTTGTTTGGTTCTCTTTTTCCATATTTTTTTAATATTTGTTGGTTGTCTTTATGTCTCTTATTTTGAGTAAATAGTTCCCACAAATTACTTTTGATATGGGGGAACTTATGCCAGCCCGTGGGGATCAAGAATTCCCCTTGTGTCTTGTCGCAGACTAGGTCAGGGTGCCGGGTCGGATGGCGACCCGGCTTGGTTTGTGACAAAATGGTATCAGAGGTAGTTATGCACTTTTGGGTCTTGTTTATTAGAAAATAGTTTTGTTAGACTGGACCTAGGATTATCGGGACTCGACATTCTGGTTATAGGTAGTGTTCCTGGCCATAACACCTCGTGAAAAAATCCAAGTTTCCATGGGAAATTGAGGTTTGTATGAGTCTTTGGTCTTTTTGGTTAATCTTGTTTAGGGGAAATGAAAAGATAGTAGGGTCGGTGGTCCCAATGAGATTGCAGGTCCTGGCAAGCCATGTGGTGCTGGGGACATTGTCCTAGAATACTCTTTGTGGCGGTGGTGTGATTGGCGAATGGATTCCAACCATATGTCCTAGCCACCCATTGACATTAGTTTCATCTTGCATCATTCCTACTATCATTGCTTTGGAATCATGGAAATATGGTTTTTAAGTAAAAATGATTTGGTCTTGGAATTTTCTTTAAATGAAGTTCTTTAAAACTAAAATAATGTGTGAGGTTTGAAAAGTGTGGGTTGAATGTTTTGGTTTTGAAAAATGGAAAGGTCTGATTTTGATCCTTGGTGTTCTCATGGGAAACCACATACATGGGTGTATATGCAAATAGAAATGGTCAATGGTATGAGCAGATGAGTTCCAGGATGTACATGAGGTGGGTTCCCTAGGTGACATGGGAACATGCATGTGTCAGGCCCATGGGACACCATTGGTGTTTGTGCAACCCACCATCTTCATTTATTTTCAAAAAGTTATGTGAAAAGAAAAATTGGTTTTTTGATAACTAGTGATTATGTGGAGTGTCCTTGTATTTTTGGAATTTTGTATGTGAGGAGTTTAGAGCTGAGAATCCTTTTTTGATGACTTATGTCTTGAGTTTAAATTCTTATTGGTAAGTCAGTGTGAAAGTGTGTGGTTAGTAAAATCATTTGAAAAGTGCTTAGGGAATCCCTTGTAGTGGTCCCCCCTACATTTTTAGTGTTTTATTGTAGTATGTCTTGGCCATTGGACCAGTTTGATCAGGTCCATGGTTTTATTTCCTAACTAATTTATGCCCCCAAAAAGTATTAACATGTGATTGAAGTGCGGTCACAGGCAATTCATCGTTGGCTGGACCTCTAGTCCATTAAAGGACTCTACCTTTTAATTGATAGTTCTAAGTCTATCCATTTTCCCTTTTCAGTTAAGAGGATCCTACCATATAGAGATGACATATGCGAGGTATTTTAAGGGAGTTTTGGTCTCTTTAAGTTGTCTAAATCATTGGGTATGAAGTTTGACACCCCTGTGTCTGAAGGTCCCCAAGAAATAGTGAAAGGAATTCTAGTGGGAAACGGTGAAGGAGGTTCAGATTTATCAGTGTTGACTGATGTCTTGAATGGCTTGTAGTTCTTTAATCATCCACAAGGGTCATTTTTGTTGATGTCTCATAGCATGAGTTCTCTTTAAAGATCAATGGTGGATTCCGTAGAATCCTCTGAGAATCACTATTTTCATAAGAGTGTTTCCTCTTCTTAAGAAGTTCTAATTTTTCTATTCAAAGGGGAGTGTTTTTTTGTATCCTTCCCTTATTATGTTTATTGGTTAAGTTGAAGAGGTAATGCATGTGCATCATCTAAACCCATATTTTGGTGGATGTGTCATGAGGGAGTAGTTGGGTGTCGTGGTCTGTTGTGTTTGTTGGTGTTGTCTTGGTTGCGGTGTGGTTGCCTGTGGCACCAAAAGAAGAATCTCCATTTAGGGGTCTTAAATGCCTAACTGCGAGGTGGGAGATGCTTCAAACATCATGGCTCCATCCATAGGCCTCAAAGTGAAGCTTGGGCATGGTCATGAACCCTAGGAGTGTATAAAACCCTGACCTTATTTCTGTCATAGATGTTGAAGGTAAAGGTAGTTTAAATCGTTTCCTATAGTTGTTCCATTCCGAATGACCCATTTGGGTGTGGGAGGTTTTCCGTGGCTATGTGCTGTCATGGTTGTCTCATACCATAAATTCTTCTTGGATGCATCCCACCGGGTGTAATCTATTTTATTACTCCTCATAGGGATTGGTTGTCTCATACCATAAATTCTTCTTGGATGCATCCCACCGGGTGTAATCTCTTTTATTACTCCTCATAGGGATTGTTTAGGGAAATTGGCCTCAATTTGGGTTATTTCTCATCCAGGTATATGAAGAAGTTGGTTTGTCTTCAACTAGGGTTTGGACGCCCCAGTGGATAGTCCCTTCCCTAACCGACCATTGTGGTGGGGTGTTTAGTCACTGATGGTAAATTTAGGAGTTTTTTTTATCTTCTAACAGTTCTAATGGTTGGGAGACCCACGGTGGGTCTCGCTCAGATGTTCCCTGAATGAATCAGTATTGGATTTTTTTCATATTGTTAGGGAGTCTATTTAGGCCTCCCCATGTCAAGAAATTGGTACTTGTCTAGGGAATTGATAGGTTTATAATGGTGGTGATCCCCTTTTGGATTCCCCATGTTGGGATTTTGGTTCTATTCCTAGAGACTTCCTTGTGGTTAGTGAAAAGAGTGTTCTTTGGATGTGGTTTGGTCTTGTTTTTTCCTTCCAGGAAAATAGTGTAGTTTCCATTTTCTGGTACTTGAGGTGTTCGGTTTTTGAAGTTGGATTATGTGGGTGTGAATAATCCTTTCCATGATTAATCAACTAGAGGTTTCCTAGCTCTTTGGGGTGGGTGAAACTTACTGGAAAGTCTTTTAACATGTTTCTTGAGGTGATCATTTAAGTCAATTTCTCTAAGAATGATGCATTTTCCTCTTTTTGCTTGCTTTTCATAGGGATCCTCTTTGAACCTCAATGGGGTATCGGTTTCTGCTCTAGGGTTCAGTCTGAGTTGGGGATTTTGGGGGATGGAAAGCGCTATGGTGGGGAGAATTTTCATAGCCGCAATTTTTAAATTATTTATTTTATCAATTTTATTAGAATCGGGTATATCAGGTTAAAGCCTAATTTAAAATTTTTAAGTTCTTACATAAAAACTCATGTTTTTCCTTTGAAAACGTTTAGTGCATAAGAAGGGAGCAGTCGAAGCCTCACAACTATGCCCGAGTCACAACGCGACCTCACCCGGTTCGCCGCACGGCCTGCCCGATTTTCAAAATAAATGAATAAAAAATGAAAGTGAGAATAAAATAAAAATAAAATGATTTAAAAATAATCATAATGATAAAATTATAATTATGAAGTATAGTACTATCATTATTAATTTTATTATAAAATGTTTATTATTATCTAGATTATTATGTTTATTACTATGTTTATTAAGTTGGTTAAGTTTATTATTATCATATTATTATTATTATTATTATTATTTCTAATATTTTAATTTTTTCCTTTATTATTAAATTATTGTAATAATTATTAAATTTTAACATATTTTTAATAATATTATTATTACTTTTATTATTATTTTTAGGATCGTTTATGTTTATTTTGGGTTTAATTTCTTTTTTTTTCTTTTTTTCCTCTTCCTTCTCTCTTTCCCCCACTAATCTGCATGGGTTCCCTCCTCCCAAACACTACCTACATGATCTCCTCCCTCCCAACCAGCCGGACTCACACTGAACCTCCCTATGCCTAGCCATCGGACCTCCTCCTCTCTTCATCATGCCACCCCACATCACCTCATGATCTCTCTCTAGGTCGCATTGTATCCTCCCTCCTAGCCGGCCAACTCGAATCTCCCGCACTACCCATGGCCAGCCCCTCCTCTCAGTGACCCCCTGGTCTAGTCGCGATGCCTCAACCCCCCCCCCCCCCCCTCTTGTTCCGACCGCCCGACCCTTCTCCAGCCTGCGCGAACAGCACTGGTGTCGTCCGTACACCTCGCACCGGAAACATCGACCCTTGCTCGACCGATGTGACCTTCTTTCATAGACGATTCCCCTCCTGGTAAGATCCTCTTCTCCTTTCCCTAGTGTTTTGGAAATTTTTTGAGGGGTTTTTGGTGTAGTTTTTTAGGTTGCGGTTGGATTTATTTTGATTCAAAGTGTTTGATCTTTTATTTTTAGGATTTACTCAAGTAGTTTGAGTTTTTCTTGACTTGTAGTGGACTTTGTGCACCAATTTTGTGAAGTTACTACACGCTGGTAGGTGTTTCCATGCCCTTTCATTTCATAGATAATTTAATTTATTTGTTTAGTTAATTTTAACATGTTCTATGCTTTAATTGTATGGTGTGAACTATGTTTTAGAATATTTTGGCATGCCTGTTTAATGAAATTGGATTTCCTTAATAATATAATCTTGTAGTTTATATGTTTTTTGTTGTATAAATTATTGGATGTGTTTAATGAATTGTTTTAGGGATGGAAAATATGTTTTCAGGGTCACTTGAGGTACATGTGTGATAAAAAAGGATTTCAAATGTAAATTGGGTCATCTTGGCATGGTTGTTGTGCATTTTTTTTTTCTTTTACAAGTTGTGAATTTCTTTTAATAAATAATGAACAACCTATATTAGGTATTAAGTTGGGTTGTGTAAATGGTTTTTTAAATGGTTTGAGTGATGCAAAAATATATTTTTGGAGGGCTTGATATGCTGATGTGTTGTCTTTGGAATTTTTTATTGAAAAATGGTTATGTTGTGTTTGTGTGTGTTTTAGTGGGGTGTTTCTTAAAAAGGTTCTTATGAGTCTTTGGTAAGGTGAAAGTTGAATTTGTAAGATATTTAAAGTGTGTTGCCACTGAAAAATGGATTCTTTGAGTAAATGGGGTATATTTATTATGTTTTACACATGCGCCTTTTTTATTCCTTGAGTGTATTTGATAAAATGTGTGGGTGGTGCGAAGCCCTTTTTTATGGGTTTTTTATGTTTATGGCTTAAAAATGATTTTTCTAAAAAGAATTGGGTGATTTACTATTGTAAGCCTTTGTTGTGAATGTCTTAAGTGTTTTTTAAATCATGAATCGTGTTTATTAAATTGTTCAAGTGGTGAAGATCATGTTTTGAAGTTTCTTTGGTGTGTGTCTTATTTCAAAAGAGGTTTTGGTTTGACCAAGTGGCAGTGTATGTCGAGCACCACAATATTTGGCCTGATAAGTGTAATTTTGATGTGTTTTGTGAATGTTGAACTTTAGTGAGCATAGCGGAAAACCCTGGATACCAAGGGGAGAATATTAGGACTAGTATTCTAGATGATACATAAGTGGTTCGTCCTGGTCTCGTCTAGCAGGATTGATGTTACAACACTAACTAAACATTTGTGATGATTAGAGACCACTAGTTTATGTATGTGCTTCCATACTAGTGTCTCATGCATGAGGACGTAGCTCATTATGGCTTCTATGCCACTTTTACAATGCGGTATGATGTCTCTATCATCCCACGCGTACTAGATACCATAGGGGATTTACACACAGTGCGCTACTATTCATGACGTGGTTCCTTCCATCAGCATATGGAGGACCACTTGAGTATGTGAGTGTTAATTATAAATTTTCACTTCAATTTTAAATTAGTATATGTGAAATGGTTTTTATTCAAGTGTTCTTCCCTTTTTTTACTTTCGGCTTTTAAATTTTTTCATTAAAATCATTTTGAAAGTATAGTTTTAAATAATCATGTTAAATTATCTCTTTGATTTTGGGGGATGGAACCTTTTTTGTTTGGATGTTATCCTACTGGGCTCTTGTCTCACACCCTACATACACCCTTGGGAGTATATAGACCTTGTTCTTTGTTTATTCCAGGATGAGGCATCGTGCTTAGTGATGGTGGTTTGGGTTTTTAGTGGCCTTCTCTTACAGGTTCGAGGATGGTGGCATGAGCTGGTGGCTTCTCATGTTTCATGAAGGTTTGGATAGATGTTTTTGTATCCTTTTTATTGCTTTCTTCATTGAGTTTTGGGTTGTGTTGTAAAATTTAAATCTGGCCAAATGTTAAGGTCTTGTTTGGTTTTGTTTTTCCAGATTTTGTTTATTTATTCATTGGTTTTTTATGTATCTTGTTTTAGGTAAATAATTCCCACATATTACTTTTGATACTCGATAACTTGTGCCATCCCATGGGGATCGGGAACGCCCCTCAGTAATTGTCACGGACTGGGTCAGGCGCTGAGTCAAATGGTGACCCAGCTTAGTTCGTGATAGGTCTCATTTCACAACTCCCAAAGATCACCACCAATAGGCCATGGGAAGGCAACTAGGGACAAGTATTCTTGTCACTAACATGGGAGGCCTAAATATACAAGATATGTATGCATGTACACATACTTTATCCCATGGAATGATGAAATATAAATCAACTGATAGATTATTCATGGAAACAAAAAAATCCCACAGCCAAAGTACTACAACAATTAAACAAAAATTAAATAGGTCCAAATAAAGGCCCACCACAAAGATTCTAAAAAAAAGTAAAACATTAATGTAAACATGGGAATTATTCAAAGATAATTTCAGGAACACACATCGGTCTATCTGTCTCACTAAGAACCACTTGGTTCTAGTCCCTATAGAAATCCATCAAATGGTTGATCATCTTCACAATACATGACACATGTAGGAAAATATTGTGTAAGGTTCAATATAAAAATAACCACTAGGACACCCCGAAACCACAAAGAATATACCCACAAGAATAATAATCATCTCTACATAGGTATATGTCTACAATACATATTACCAGAATATACAGATATGCTCAGTAAACATTCATAGTCTCAAGGTAAAATCCAAACCATAATACCATCATAGGATTCCCCCTTGATGGTTCCACATATCACTAATCTAGGAGAACACACTCTATAAGTCAGATATAACGAATAGAATCCCTACTAGATATACTTCTCATCGGGTCTCTTCTTTTGAAGTATACACTGGATGTATGAAGAGTTGAAATGCATATATTTGGATCACACACAATGACATGGGGTATACCAAAAACTCAATCTAAGATAACCCACTAAGTAGAGGATCAGTTCCCATGTAGTTTTGGGAGAAATGAAACCATTAACTCTATTTAGGGTAAGAAGATGATAGTGGGTCTCACTACAGGCCTCATGGAAGGATTATAACAACTCTATCCAAGAATTCCTGCTGAAGGGATAACTATCCTATGTATAGTATTTGATTATATACTAACCCTCAGGGAATGGATATAGGGAATTATCCCTAAAAAACATGTTCATGCTAAAGAGTACAAGGGCTCCAAGAAAACTCTAAAGGGGTACACTATGTAAACTAGTGGTACATGGTGTGTCCCTCTAGTACTGGGTATTTCCCATGTAAATGACCCATGATGATGTCCTAGTATAAGTAAATATGGATCCCATGCATGTGTACATCTTCCTGTGTCCATGTACATAGATCTTCCCATGTGCAACTAGCATGGCCATGTATTTGTAGGAGTACACAGTGTGTCCATGACTGTGTACTCCTAGCTGGGTATGTGTATTGTCTGAGGTAGACATCGAGCTTCAAGGGAAGGGTCAAATTTCATGTGATAGGGTAACATGACATGTGATACATAACTTCTTCCTAAAATCCTATCCATTGAAAAGGGGTCCTATAGGGAAATTTCATTCAGAACATATTTCGTATTCCATATGATTTCATAGATCCTATGGGTTTCTACTCCATGTTTCCATCAACTACTCTGATTACCAAATCTAATACTTCCATTGTCAATATCACCCATGGAACTCTAATATGGGGTTTTTTAGCCTTTCCATTGATGATGATATGATTCTATCCCTTGGATAATTGTAAAATTACACCAGAATCCATGCCTCAGCCATTCGTCCATAAATCCATGCTCAAACGCCTCTGATCTGGTTTGATTCGCTCACATTTACCACCTTCACATGATCCCATCTCCATAATGAGTCCAGATCTAAGATATCAAACTATTCAACCATGAAACAAGTGTGTATCATTTTATTCCTTTATTTTTAGGTCAAACCATCGAGAAAATGAATCCCTAGAAATGAACACACATAAAATATTGTGAGAAATCCAAGAAACATTAAAAATATGAACAGAACCCATCTATGCTCAATTGGACTCATTTTCTTCTATTAAAATGAGAAACTAAGAACCAATAAAAATAAATAAATCTCCCAAAATATCCACATAAATAATCGTATCCGTCATTACAACCGATCCAAGAATCAATATGTTGGAAAATTTATCCTCATTCGTTAAAGGTATTAATAATAGGGAAAGAAACCAAATAAAATAAACACCCTAACCTGATTTTGGATGGATCACTAATGAAGAAAGAAACTACAAAATTTTCATTTCCAAGATCCCAAAATTCTATTGCATGATGCTTGATGATCCTCAATCAGGCTTTTTTCCTCTAACAGAACTTCATCCACACTCTCCAATGGCTCTCTTTAATTTGTAGGGTTATGTGGAAAGCCTGAAAAATCATCCATAACATTTTTTTAAAATAAAAATAATTAGATATATGTGTCATTTCAAAATACTTTAATTTAAATTTATCAATTTTATGTCCATTATGACTTTTTCAAAAATTCCATACACTGACAAAGGTTATGTCACACCTAGGGTAAAACCAACATTCAGATCTCAACAATTCCCTTGGACCTTTGTTCTATACATCTATTTATAAGTTATTAAAATTTTTAGGAAACCAATGTTTAAATGATATTTTATATATTTAATATATTTCAAAAATTTATTCCGGGCACACCATGCCTCAGAATCACATGCCATCTCAGCACCTTTTCTCAGAAATAATCTATACAATATACATAAATAATAGATAGAAAATCCAAGAAAATACAATAGAAGAATAATTATTTCATAAATATAATTTATAAAAATGAAACACATCATAATACGCATCCTTGAATGATAGTTATGGAAAATTAATTTATAAATATGTGGAGGTTGTAGTTTACACATATGCACACTAAATAATTTAACGTACCATTTGATTCAAAAAGAGTGAATAATGCTCTTTCACTAATGATAATAACATTTAAATATATTAATAATACTTAATTTTTTATTTTTTTATTAATAAATCACATTTGGAAAAGGTATATGAATAAATAAATTGAAAGAGGTTGGGTATAATGATTTCCCCTCATTTGGTGGGATTCATTTGGATCCCTTCATAAGGGCCCTTGGAATTTTATTTTACTAATCGTAGATCCTATAAAATGTGAATAAAAAAATTTATAAGATAATTTTTTAGCGATCAGTGGATTTAGATGTATCAATTTTGTGAAATGAATAGAAATGATGGGGTTCCTATTATAAGTTTGGGAGAAGTTATATATAGAATTTCTTAGACGATTAAAATTGAATAAATTCATAATCAATAGAAGTGATTCTAAATTGAAAAAGTCTATAATTTAGTATAATATGAGGTCTAAATATGGCAATAAAAAAGTATAAAATTTTTGTTATAAAAAAAGTACCTATATTTTTATCCATATGATAAACTTGTTTTTACCTTAACAATGGTGGGAATTTTTTATTATTTTTACAATTCATTATGAAATAAAATTAGGGTGATTTTAAAAAATAATATTAATTATTATGATTATATTTATAGAATACATTATATTAAATTCAATTGAATGATGTATTAGAATTTAATTTGAAATTAAACCAACAAAACATGATGAAAAGCAGTTTTACTAAAAGGTTTTTTCTTAAGTATAAAATCATTTTTCCAAAATTCAATATAAAACTAATTAAAATAACCATATTTTAAAAATTCATAATATAAATGAAACATTTTACCTTTAAATAAATTAAAAAATGGAAAAATTTATTTTAATTAAATGAAGATACAATTTTCAATAAAAATATATATTTTTTACTATTCATTGAAAACTCTGTTTATTCAAATTATTTTAAAATAAACACTCTAATGTAATTTTGAAATTATGAATTAACAAATGAAGAAAATTTTATAATATATATTTTATATAATTGATAGAAATTAATTATACTATTTTTTCACAAAAAGTAATGAAACCCATTTTTGAAGAAAATTTTTATTTTTAATGAATATTTCAACTTTACTAAAAATTTATAACTTATTCATTAATATATTTTTTAAATATAAAATAATTATAAAAACGGTTTTAAAAATAATTTTTTTTATTTCAGTTCACAAAATAATTTAATGGCTAATTGTTAATGATATACTTTATTATTGTTCATTTAGACCCATAGTTGTGTGTATCAAAAGATATTGAAATTTTAAATTTATTTTAAGAGAAATATATAAAAAATTATCTATGTGTTGCCTTATACCCTTCTAAAAATTAATTTAACCCAATAAATTTCATCATTAAGATATAAAAAATAAGGTTATATCGGTCTAATCACATCTTCATGTTCCCATGTAGCTTCATCAAATTTTTGATTCCCCCAATGAACATCAACATGGCGAGTAGGATTTTTCAATTTCACTCAATCCTTAAGATCAATTATTTATAGTAGTTTTTATTCTTATGAAAACTAAAAAATATTTGAATTTTTTCAACAGAAATTTATAGACATAAAATATATATATTGGTAAAAATGAGTAATTCCAACATATATTAAGTTTTATCGATATTAATTCTAACTACCAACACTTATTTTTACTAACAGATATATATGTTGATATTGACGGTTCAATACCAACGAATCTTTTACCAATAGTTATATATTTTTCTTTATCATACTAATACCAATATTTTTTTTACTAACACATAAATCTATTATTAATAATAAATATTACCAAAAAATATTTTACCGTTAATAAAAAATGTCACAACAACCAAATAAATAACAAAAAATATTTTATCATTAACCAATTAAGAGAAACCAAAAAAATTATACAATTTTTTATTTTTATGAAAAAAGTCAATATCCATTTACTTGGTTTATATGAAAAATATCTCATTAATTGATTTCAATTTTAAATTTTATCCAAATATTAATAGTGTTTATATTTTTCAATATCGTTCAACTAATAAGAATTTAAATATAATTTATAAAAAAAATCAAATCATTGAGATATTTGATATATTTACATATATCCTCAATAACCTCTATACACATGATAATTTAATTTTTATATTTAAATTTAGTAAGAATAATTAAATATCATAGAAATAAATTCAAAAAAACAATTATTTAAATTTAATAAATAAAAATTTATCAGTCAATTAAGTAATATCATTCTGTTAATAATTTAATTTTACATATTGTAATTATTCATACACATAATTGGTATTTTTCTAATTTAAAATATTAAATGATGCTTGTTATTTGATATTTTAATCATTTAATTTTAATTTTAAACAATTTATCCCCTATTGCTCAACCAAAGACCCCAATGCTTCACCGATCAGTCCACCCCACGCCTTCTGGGATTCACATCTCCACCTCCAATCCATTCTTGTGCCTGCTAAATCTTCACACGATCCAAAATATTTACCAAGGACATTCCTGCGACAAAAAATCATATCCATTTTGGTGCCCTACAAGGTACTGTGGAATCCCTAAATACTATACTTGTGGTTACTCGGTTGTTACTTCCCATTACGTTGTTTGTTATCGGCTCAAAGATTTTTTCCTTTGGTTCACATTATATCATCTTCATTATTTCAATAAATCTTCCTTTACTTCTTCCCTCTCTCAGTCAATCTTCTACTACACCATAGGTAATTTTTATCTGAGCTATGAATTTATTCTGTAGCCTAAAAAATTATTAAACAAATGAAAAATTAATATTCAATTTTAGTTTGTTTTATTTTATTATATAAATTTTTTAGTTTTAGTTTCCATGTTAATTAATTTTATAATAAATATTAAATTGTAATAATATTTAGTAATACCATTGGTTAATCTATTTAAGATAAATACAAACTTTAATTTTAGAGAAATCCCATGGTAATGAGTTCTTTTTTATTTCCCCCTATTTGAAGATTGAATTATTGTTTTTACATTTTTAAAAAGACCTCTCAACATTTTTGTAGTTATTTTATGTTTTTTAGGTTGGTTACTAATTTTATCTTTGTTTTCATTGAAGATTCAAGTTTTTAATGATGTTTTCTTTGAATTGGATCCAAATGTTTAAAATGTTTGGAATCTGTTTTCTTTTGTTAGAGGTAGTTCTGCTCTAATTCCACTACTAATGTTTTTGAAAGCTTTATGGAGTGTAATGGAACAACCTGTGTTTCTTTTAGAGGTTTTTTCACAATATACATATGGAAGTCTAAAAAAGAACCATGACTCTTCTTCTCGTAAGCACCCAATTTAGTTTTTTAATACTCCACTTGAAAGTATCAAAGATAAAAGTTTTTACTTCTATTGATGATAACTGCCTTATAATAATGTTGTATTTACTAGAAATCTTGGCTCTCATATGATTAATTGAGGACCATCTGGGCCGCATTGACATTTTTATGAAGCTGGAAAGGAATCATCATTTGGAGATTTGGAGTTCACCTAATACATTATCAGATTCAGGTGTCACTACCATGGGAGGTCTGAGCTATACTTGGGGATGGTCTAAGTAGAGACTTGAATTAACAGCTTGTCCTGGTATCTCCTCTAATGTGTGTTTCATGTCTGTTTGTTTTTTATCTCATTTATTTCCTTGATGGTGTAAGGTCATTAAACCTTGTGTTTTCACTATATACTTTACTTTCTTTAATAAATTTTTGAGGGGAATGGGTTGGGAAACAAACTCATGTCTCATTTAATTGTAAAATAAACATTGGCATGCTTATAATAAGATTTTTTCAAGCTCGGATGATTGTGTATTTTTCTCACAAGGAAAAACTTTTCCTTGATAATTTCCCAAATTCCAGTGGTTTTAGGTGGAAAAATACTAATTATGGTAGCTTTATGAAATTTACATATGGTAAAAAAGAATAGTTAAATTTTTTTTATCACTTCCCCTTAAAACCTAGGCTCGGCCCTAGAGTTTGACTAGTTCATCCTACCATACCTATTACAGATCATGGAGGTGGTTAAACAGACTCATCCTCGCCTTCTGGGCACCAATGTAAGGTGTCTGATCCCTTGGGTTAAAAAAAGTTTTTCCCATGTTTCATCATTTTTTAGGTTTTGTTATGATTTCTCGGGATTGTTTATAGTGGTTTTTTGTGGTGGAGCACTGGTAATAATGACATATTATTCTTTGTAGAGGGTTTTTATTTGGTTGTTCTGAAACAGATAGGTGGAATAGGGCCACATGATGTTGATTTTGTTGGATAATTTATGCAGCTGAAGATTGGATGGTTTTTCCTAAACATAATTGAAAATGTTGCAAGTATTTCCAGAAGTAACTTATATTTCACTTAGTAGGATTTTGATATTACGCATTAGATTCACTTCAAAGGTATGACCATGACTTCTAGCATCTTGTGACTTAAATAGTCCTTTTGTTTCTAGATTAATTTTTTAAGTTCTGTATTTCCCTCATAGCATATTATACTATTTAATAATTGTATTTTTAATATCATAGTATTTTGATCTGATTTAATGGTCATGTTGAATGAGAAAAGTCCAGATTATCAAAGTAGACTATTCTGCATTAATATCATAGTAGAATATTCTACATTTTTAATATCATAGCATACTTATCTAAAGAGTCTTTTGGGGGGGAGTAATTAAATCCCAATGTGACTCATGTACCCTTAACAAGTTGTGATTAATTAGTCTTTTTATTCATTACTTATTTATCCCTTAAGTAATTCATTTAATGTGATCTGGAATTTCATCAACATCATCATCCATCAAATCAATAGAATCCAATGATGCTCTCAAACAACAATTCCTGGACATGGTCCTCTCCAACATAACAAGTGATTGGTGGACCATCATTTTGGATTGATTAAATATTTAAAGATGACAGTCAATTCTCTTTTCATGGTTGAACTAATTCTCATCTTCTACACAGATGTTCAATTTCTCCTTATATAACTACCTAAACGTTAGATCAATGAGTTTGGGATTTTCATGAAATGGATGGTTGCTACATCAAAATTAGGAAGCACATATTTCATTGGTTCTTATCATATGATAGTTGTGTTGACCTTTTTCAAGCTATTTAAAAAAGTCCAATGAAGGGTGTCTTTTGAAATTGAATGGTCTCAAACCTGAATTCCATAATTTTCATGGTGATTTTGAAACAATTATCCTATTTGATAGAATGATTGTCTAAAATGAAAATCACGAAGGTGTGATCCACTAGATGTTGAACATAATTTGATTTTTATATATTCTTTTTGGGGAATGACACATGAATTACTTAGACTCCACACAAACAGAAACACCTTTCAATCAACTATTTATTTGTTTTAGATTCTCTTACTATAAAACATCCTTTGATGGTCCAAATATCTATCCTTTTTTAGATGTTTACATGCAACAATTATTCAAGTACTTTATGAATGGTATATTGTTCTGTATTTTTAATATCATAGTATATTGTTATGCATTAAAAGTATATAAATATTGGTTGACATTAATAGTCATGTATTTTTGTTTTAGATTCTCAATATATTTTAATTGTATATATGTGTGTTTTATGTGGTGTAGGAATCAAAGTGGAATTCTTTATTAGTATAACTTAGACTCTACCTCTCAATATATTCTGATATTTTTAGGGTTTCACCGCAAAGAACATTGGCAGTAATGTTCAACTTATATACTGGTTAAGATTTTCATTTTTTTTCAGTTTCCTTGGCCATAATTTATTTTCAAAGGTTAAGTTCATTTCGAACTCCTTGTTACTAGACCTTAAAATCATGTGTTGTATGTGCTTTTTAATTACTACTATTGAAATAGATTTCAAATATGTGGCCTGTGAAACATGAATTGTGACATGTAGAAGGTTCTGCACTATCATATCACTGTTAAGAAACTCATGATGAAGGTTAATAGGTTTCAAGATCATCAGGATAGGTTTGGTATTTTGGGTATTCATTCACATTACCATCCCAACTTTATTTTACAAAAATTATACACCAAATTCAATCAACAGCAACAAGAATTTTATGGCCAACAATATAATTTTAGAATCCAGGGATCCCTTATATGCTGCCTCTCAAGCTGGGTCCGATTCTAGGTCATAATCCCCAAGTTTTGGTAGGGACTATTGGGTTACTAGATGCCCAACATCTATTTGTAATAGTATGATCAAATTCACATCAACATAGTGTGTAAAATGGGTCCTAATCCTCAAGTTTTTAATTATCTTTTTACATGCAGATTCCTATACCTCTTGCGGATGAAAAGAATAATGTTATCGGAGTTGTTGACATGGACATGTAGTATTCTATTGATGCCTTGATAATTTGTATCATAAAGAGTCGGAAGGTGTTACTTTATCCATACTTGGTCATGGAGTGTGTGGAGTGGTCAAGACCACATGTTTAAGGTAATATGTTGATGCCTCGTACTATTTTAGTGTTCTCACTAACATCTTAATTCCCCTCAACTCTTTATAATTCCATGGTTTGAAATATGGAATCTATTTTAGTGTTCTCAATAATAATATATTAATGCCCTGTTCACTTATGCAATCTATGCCTCATCCATGTGTGTAATCTAAGTAGAATCCAGGTGTGGTTCTTAATGTGTGAAAATCTAGAATCTATGTACTATTTGTGAAATCTAAAATTTTCATTGTTGGGTGAGTGTGAGTATTGAAGGTTGAACCATGTGTCGAATCTATGTACTATTTGTAAAAACTGGAATTTTCATTTCAGGGAGAGCATGAGCATTGAAGGCTAGGACCACATGGTCTGACATGTGGCGCAACATTACCACCTTTGGAAGGGGAGGTATAAGGCCACAGAGAAGAGGCTGGATGTCTTTCCCAAATAAAGATACATGATGAACATGTACCTGTACATTTTATTAGATGGATGAATCAATATTGACTGAAATTTTTCAACTAGAAGCTAAAGGAAAAATACACCCATGAAAAAAAGGTACATTCCCCTCTCTTTCTCCAAATTAATCAATTACCCTACTATGGAGAACCATTGGAAAGATGAAATGTGCACTAGTTAAATTTTATGAGAGTGGTTAGAATGTATACTTCAATTATTGGTCATAGGGAATATTTTTAGACCTATGCATATTTTTCTTTAGTAAAAATACAATGTGAATTGAAGTCCATGTAATCTATCCCCTCACATATTTTACTTTTCTGTTTCTTAGTGTTCCACTTTTCAAACACAGTATGACTTTTACCTAGATTGCACCCATGGAATATGTGTGAAATATGGAATCTGAAATCTATTTTAGAGTTATAATTTCATTCTATTTAGAATATGGTATATGTTTTAGTGTTCTCACCATCATTGTTGATCGGGAATGTGAATAAGATAGTGATGTGTAGTAGAATGGTCATTCATGATCAAGTTCCAGTTGATGGGATCATATAGGTTCGGGTACTAATGATTTTTGTGACCCCTCATTATAAGTATTATTATCTTTTCCTTGATTCTTAGGTTCTTTTTTTGTATTCCAGTGGCAAGGTGTATGGGTACTTATCATTTTATTTGAGGGTGGGTAGCCCATGTAGCGTGTAGAATCTAATCGGTAAGGTGACTTCTCCTCAACCAATGAAATTTTAGTTTTTTTAATGTATTTAATTGTTTTATGGAGTTGGATTTGTATCATGGTTTGATATTCTGATGTGTTTTTTCTACTGTTAATTTATTCACAGTTTTGATGTAGTCACGTTTTTGTGTACATTCCATTAAAAATCATTAACTAGTTTCTTTTAATTATTAATCAATTTGGTTGATGTAATTATCATGGAAAATATAAGAAGATAAATTAGTAGGATAGAATGAAATTGAGCAAGTAAAACAACCTTGAGAATAATAGGATTCTGGTGAACAAAGTAGCAGTAGAGGAAAGTTCCCCCTAAGGGGGTTATAAAAGAGGATGTTCATTATAAATAGAATAGAGTGGAATTAAATTTATTTCCCTATAATCTAGGTGGAAATCTCCAATATCTTCACATGAATAATCGTTAATAATTTTATTGATGGGGACCTATGTATGTTGTGCTTATGAGTATGCATGGGCTGGCCAGTTGACTACCAAATCCGATGTATACATATTTGGTCTCATATTCTTGGATATGACTACTAGAAGGCGGGTTATTGACATTGTTAGGTCTACTAACTATAAAAATATCATATTAGGGTTACTTTTCAAGTTATTATTTCAAACCTAATTCCAAGTATATATTTTTTATAAATAAAAGGATATATTTGAATGTTTATTTCCTTATTGTGCAGGTACTGCCATTGTTGAAAGTTAAAATAAAGTTAAACACAAATGCTAGAAGTTCAAAACAAATGTTTATTCCTTGTTGTGAAGGTACTACCTTTATCCTTATCATGTAAGAGTATTTTTATCACCTTTTTATGTAACTTACTCAATTACATATGACATATTTGCTTATATATTAGTGAATAGACTAGAGATGGCATAGATGGGGTATAGACTAAAGCTGGTAGGGATGGGGAATAGACTGGAGCTGGTATGGATGAGCTGGAGCTGGAGCTGGCATGGACTAGAGCTGGCATGGATGGGGCTAAAGCTGGATGAGCTAGCATAGACTGGAGTTGTCATGGATGGGGATGGATTTGGAATGGATGGGTTGGGGCTGGAGTTGACATGGATAGGCCCGGTCTACCTATGTTAGAGTCACTAAATGTGATGGGTTAGAGCTGTTGCGATGGTTGATCCTATTTAGGGGGGATCCATTAGGGGCTAAGGTTTTCTAGAATTGTGGAACGAAATTGTGGAATAATCTTAGTGGGGATCCAAGAGGTTATGTTAGTAATAAATTTCATTATTAAAATAATTAATTCTTATCTAATTTTAAACATGTGTTAAAATTTTCTTTAGTTTAATAATTAAAACATATGTATTATATATGATAAATTAATAAATTTAATATGAAATTTTACTAGCAATAAAAATTTAAATTTTTTATTTAAATGTAATTTATAAACAAATATTATATATTGGTAATAATATTACCAACAGATAAATTTTTCACCTGAACATGTTACTAAACACTTTAACCAACATATATATTATTTATTGGTATTATTATAATTGCAACATAACTATTTTATAAGTCACAAAAACATTTAGTGATAGAGTTTTTACCAATAGTTTAGTAATAGGGATATATATGTTGGTAAAATGTTTTACCAACAGAAAATGCACTTTTACCAATAGATATGTCCCTATTGTAAAAATTG
Organism: Viscum album; assembly: GCA_963277665.1. NCBI lineage: Eukaryota > Viridiplantae > Streptophyta > Magnoliopsida > Santalales > Viscaceae > Viscum > Viscum album. Next base: position 1,669,349,904 of record OY728145.1, read on the forward strand.
AAATATTTTGTAGTGGAATGATCATTACTTATAATTATAACTTCTTAGTTCAATACATTTGTTTTATTATGTATTTACTTACATAGGAGTGAGACATGGATAATAACATTAACTTTATATTGGTTTGGTGGAAGCATCAAATGATAAGATATTATCCCTACTCGATCAGGAATCTTAAATATACCAATATATCTATGGATCATATTTACTTTTAATATGAACCTCGTAACATTATTCCGTCATGAAATTAAACGGAATAAATTCACACCAAATTAAAATTTCATATTTAATTGATGATTTTCATCCCAACTTTTTAATCTAATTTGATATGGATTAATGTGAAATTGAATGGATTTGACTTTCTCATCCATTTATAAAGATAGATCTGGTATGAATATCTTTATCTCTCTAAATTCATCCCATTATGTTATATTGTTACAATTATTTCTATATTGTTATTCATAAGGATCCATTTTAATGAATATGTGAACTTTAATGTTGTAAAAAAATGACTAGAGGAAGGTGTTGATCCTGACCATCTTTGATATCCTTTTAACAAGGCCCAAACATATGTTACAAGGATATAATTATTCTCTTATAATGAAAATCTAATTGAGTATGATAATAAGTAATAAAATTTAACCATGAATCTAAATCATGCTAAAGAAAATGGAAGAACATTTAGATAAACCTTGGATATTAGTAAGATACAATTGAATGTAGTACTCCATGAATCCTTACTACTTCCATATGTATATTTTGGAAAGCTGATAAAGAGAGAAATAATATTTAATATTAATTAATTATGATGAATTAATATGGAGATATACTATAACCCAAATAGTATTATGACCTCTAAATATTTTTGGGAGTCCAATGAATAAATCAAAGTTAGAGTTTCCCCATTTATGTTATATTAGTCATAACAGTTGTAACATCCCATTAGAAATATGTATCTCAGCCATAAATTAATAATAAATCAAGAAAAAATATAGATACTCTACAATATCTCTCATCATTTTATCCTGATAGAAATTAACTTTAAGATCATTATATGTCTTTTTAATTCCATGATAAATAGAGAATGATGAATAATAATCTTCATCTGTCTGCTTCTTCTACAAATATAGTTTTTATGATATATATACACAATTCCAAAACCTTAACCTTCCAACATAATCAAGGTTAATATTAGGAACATTTCATACCCTCTTTTTTACTCTACATTTTCCTTCAATGGAAATTTAATCTTCACTTGAATAAAAGGTTGAATAATCATTTTAGAAATATGTGATTTCTCCCCTTATATAAATATTACATCAACCATCCTTTGAAAATAAATATATATTGGGAATTTTTTATCCACCTCATATATAATCATGCATGATCTTTCCAACTCATATTATCTTCATCCTTGTTATATTTCTTAGTGTTTTAATGAATTGAGAAGTTTTGATCATTTATAAACTCTGAGCATTTTCTCTAGCGCATATTCAAATATTTTATCCTGAATATATACTTTATTCCTTTATAATTAGTACATATGTCACACATTTATCCTTAAAAATAATTCATCAAATTAATTAATGAAAAAATTTACCCACATAACCCCACATCATGAGTTGGGTAATTTTCCTGATGAAGATTCAATTGTTGTTAGGAGTGGGATATCACCATATCATTTTGTATGAGGATTTATTCAACTTATTATTTGATAAGTCAATAAATATAACAAACCCTTCTCCAATATATTATATTTTAAGCATATGGTTGTTGAATAAACTTCTCTTTTACTCTATGATAGTTTTCTCACATATATCATTCCAATGGAACATGGATCCCTTATGAGTTAACATGGGAAGTGGACTATATAGGTTGAGAAATATCACACAAAGAAATGATAATAGGAAACATTTCTAGGAAACTATATATCTAATTCATATTGGTTGGTTTAAGACAATTTTATTTAACTTATATCATTGATTGATCCTCTAGAATACCCTCACGTGAGATTATATGTCCTAAAAATTAAACTTTATATATATAAAATTCACACATAATGAAATATTAAAACAACACATCCTTTAGTATAGTATCTAGTATAATCCTAAATTGATCTTAATTATCTTCATTTCTCTTGTAATATATATGAATATCATCAATAAATACTACCAAAAACATATCAGGGCAATCCTTAAAGACACTATTAATTAATTCAATTAAGATAGTGGTAGAAATAGTAACACCAAATGGAATTACTATAAATAATATTGTATATACCTTGAATGTAAGTTTTTATTTGATATGTATTCACTATTTACCCTCAATTGATAGTATCTAGATCCAAGATAAATGTTAGGGAAATATTTTTCTTATATTAATTGTTAGAATAAAAATCAACAATATGATGTAGATGATACTTATTCTTCAATATGATTTTTTTATGTTCCCCTTAATCAATATAGAGTCACATTGATCCATTATTCTTCTTTGGATAAAATAAGGTTGTGGTGGATGATCAGTTAGGACCATCCATAGTGCGATTTACAGTTCTTTTAAATTCAACGTTGATGTAAGCCTTGTTTGATACGGGTTCTTCCCATTCTTTTTTGGCTTCTTTAATTGTTGATTTTTTGGGATTAATGGTGGAAATGGTGACTTCTGTTTTGAAACTACAAACTCCTCTAGGTCAAAGAGATTTTTGAGCCTTCTAAGGTTGAGTGTGTTGTTTAGTTGTGGATGGCATTGAATTGATGTGAGATTTCTCAGTGCTTAGGATGGATGCTTATGATATAATCCTGGGAATGGATTGGTTGGTGATGTTTATGTCCTATATCAATTTCTATGCATGAATGGTTAGTTTTACGATAGTGGATGGGGTTGAACATCTCTTTAGAGGTGAGAAGAATGAAAAGATTGGTTCAATAGATTTGGTGGAACAAGTTTTTGGCACAATATCATATTAGTTAGAGGTTTTTTTATTGGAATCAGTGGAAGGTGTTAAGTAGAGTGTTCTTTTGGCAGTTTGGGATTAGTTTATATATGTATTTCCTGAATAATTCTCAAGGTTTCCACCCATTAGATAAGTGGAGTTTATGATTGATCTTATTCGAAGGACCAGTCCTATCTAACTTATGTCTTACCAAATATAACCAAAATAATTTTGGGAATTAAATTTTTAGTTAGAAGAGTTATAAAACAAAGGGTTCATTCGACCTAGCACATCTCTGTGGGCACTTTCGGTTTTGTTTATTATAAAGGTGGATGGAACCTTGTGGCTCTATATCGATTATCGTAGACATAATCAGTTTATGATAAAGATATGATATTGACTTCCACGTATTGATGATTTGTTTGACTAGTTGAGGGGAGTTCAGTGGTTCTATAAGACTAACTTGAGGTTAGAGTATCACAAATTGTGGGTAAGGATGGAGGATATCCCGAAAACAGCTTTCAGAAGTAGATATGTCCATTACGAGTACGTGGTTATTCCCTTTGGTCTAACAAATGCACCAGTGGTGTTCATGGCATTGATGAATCAGATATTTAAGAAATATCTGGATTCTTTTGTGGGAGTATTTGTGGATAATATACAAATATATTCGAGGAAAAGGGTAGAGAACAAGCAGCACTTGGAGATCATGTTGGGGATCTTGAGGGACCATTGGTTGTATGCCTAATTGTCAAAGTGTGACTTTTGGATATAGTAGATTCATTTCCTTTACCATGTTATTTCTTAGAGGGGTGTTTCAGTTTATCTGGAAAAGGTAGAGGTTGTTATTTCATGGCAACCTCCAAAGAACGTTTTCGATATATGGAGCTTCCTTGGTCTAGCTAGGTATTATTGATTTTTTTTCAAGATTTCTTACGATTGGCTTTGCCGATGACAGCTTTGACAATGAATAATGTCCCATTCAATGGGATGAGAAGTTTCAAAAATTATTTGAAGAGCTAAATAGTCTCATTACATCAGCACCAATCATGGATTTTCCTAAACCAAGGAAAGGGTATGTGGTGTATTGTGACACATTGGGACCAGGGTTGGGGTGTGTTTTCATGTAGGGGGAATCTTTTGGTTCCATATGGCTCATGGAAGTTGAGAATGCATGAGAAGAACTACCCAAAACAAGATTTGGAGTTTTCATTAGTGGTTCATGCTTTTAAAAATGTGGCTTCATTATCTCTTCGGTGAGAAATTTATAGTTTTTACTAACCATAAGATCTTAAAACATATTTTCTCATAGAGAGAATTCAAATTGAGGAAAAAGAGATGTATGTAATATGCCCAGATGTTTGATTTTGACTTAATGTACACACCGGGTAATGTAAATTCAATGGTGGATGCATTAAGTAGAAAATCATATGCTCAGGTGGTGAAAAAGGCATCAGATCAGTGGTAGTTGATGTCGGTCATAGCCGACATGAATTTGGAATGTGAGGACTGGGGTGACAATGTAGTCTTCTTTCATGTTTTGTTGTTTCCTGATTTGGCTAGTTTGGTTAAAGAGGCACATGCATCTGATTCTGAGTTTATGATGATGAGGTCAAAACTCAACAGTGGGGAGACCTTAAGGGCTGGGAACTGAATGGGACATCGGTCGTGTGTTTTTGGAATCGGATGGTGTTACTAGTGGATTGTTGGGAGGAACTTCTCAGGGATTATCATCATTCCATGTGGGTTTTGCATCCTAGAATTCATAAAATGTATAAGGCATTGAAAGTGCAATTTTGGTGGGCTGGTATGAAAAGGAATGTGGTCAGGTTTGTCTCGAGATGCTTGAATTGTCAGAAATTCAAGGCATAGTATCAGTGTCTAGCAGGCATGTTGCAGTCTTTACTTATCCCAGTGTAGAAATGGGATAAAATAGAAATGGATTTTGTGATGAATCTCCCAATAATGGTCTGGAAGCATAATGTTATATGGGTTATTGTGGATTGGCTCACAAAGTCAGCCCATTTTCATCCTAATTTGTGAATCTCATACAGTGGAGGATCTGTCCAAAATCTATATCTAGGAAGTTTTAAAGAGTCATGGTGTTCCAATTATTATTTTATCAGATAGAGATCCAAGGTTTACATCTCATTTCTGGAAATCCTTACAAAAAGCCCTTGGAACATAGTTGATGATGATCATGGAGTATCATCCTTAGATGGATAGACAATTTGAGAGGACAATACAAACCATGAAGGATATGTTAAGGGAATCTGTGATGGATTTTGGCGGTTCATGGGAGGATCACATACCTTTGGTGGAGTTCTCCTATAATAACAGTTATCTTTATTCAATAAATGTGTCTCTGTTTAAGGCATTATATGGGCATATGCGTCGTTCTAAACTACATTGGGTTGAAATGGGTGAGACTTAGATGATTGGACCAAGCCTTGTCCAAGACACTATGGAAAAATGCAAGTTGATCAAGAAGATAATGAATACGGCTCAAAGTCATTAAAAATTTAATGCGGACCATTTTCAACAACTGTTTTCATTTGAGATGGGTGATCATGTGTTTTTGAGAATCTCTCCTATGATGGGACATCATCGGTTTGAAAAGTAGGGTAAGTTATCTCTAAGTTATACTAGGCCTTTTGAGATACTTGATCGGATTTGAGAGGCTTCTTATCATTGGAATTTGTGACTATGGTTTAGTAGGTTGAATAATGTGTTTCATGTGTCACAGTTGAAAAAGTATCATCTAGATCGTGACCTTGTGATTCGTTTTGATCATATTGATCTGGAATCGGATGATTCTTTAGTACATGTGCTAGTGTGGATTATGGATAGGAAATATAATGTCTTATGTTGTCAAATAATCTATTTAGTTAGGGATTTTTGGAATCATGGTCAAATTTAGAAGGAAACTTGGGAGTGGGAGAAAGAAATGGCCGAGAAATGGCCTGAGCTCTTTCAACAATGAGATGGTTCTCTGCTTTTCGAGGACAGAAAGTCCAATAGTGTGGAGAATGTATCACCCATGGTTTGAGGTATGTAGAATTTTTTATTCCTTTTTATGTTTTTAAAGTTATTAGGATGTGTTTGGAAGAGGTTTGGAGAGTTTGGAATTGTTTCTATTAAGTTTGGAAGATTTTATAAGGGCGCGTGGTTTGAGCACGGTTAGGGAAAACCATGCGGGTTATCTAGGTAACTGTGCAGGGGGAGATAATGGGCTTCACATGGTCTATGAAAGGTTTTCCAAACAATTTGTGACAACCATGTGGGAACCCTCCTCAAGATATGGTGGCATGGACACGGTTAGCGCATAGTTTTCCAAACTGTTTAGGCTACCCATGTGGCCACTTAAAGAAGAGATTTTTAAATTCAACTTCACTCAGTCTTGACCTATTTCACTTCAAAATCTCTCCCACTAGAGCCTCACTCAGTATTTTCGGTTCTCAAGGGTTTTAGTGGCTCTCCCACTCTTTTTGGAAGTGTTTCGAAGGGGCTTCAAGGTGGTTTGAAGATGCTTTATCTCGGGTAAGTCCCTCCTCTTGGTTTATTCTTTGGTTTTCTCTAGATCTACTCTTCTCCCTTTCTTGGTTTTCTAGATCTACATCCATTTCATGTAGATCTAGGGTTTTTGTATCCCAAATTTATAATTTTAATGATTTTTTATAATATTTAAGGAGATCTAGTGTGGTTTTAGTGGAGCATTTTCCCGGATTGGGGTGTGGTTTCTTTTGGGTTGAATTCGCTAGAACCCTAAAGGAAGATGGCTTCTCTCTTGACTCTACTTGGTTATCGTTAGTGTCCTTGGTTGAAATAAATTTTTTCCCTTGAAATTAATTGTGATAATGATGTGTGAATATTGTTAGAACCCATTTGGTGATGATTTTGGGATTTTGGGAAAAAAGTGTTGTTGTTGCAAAAAGGGGATTTGTTGTGTGATTTCAAAATGTTGATCTTAAAATTTTTAATGGATGATTATTAAAAATGTTTTGTCAAATATGGTTTTCAATAAAGATGTTGTTTATTTAAATGTGGTTGGGAATGGAAAATTGGTTAAATGTTGTTTTCAATAAATGGGTGATTTATTGAAGTGAATTGTCATGTGATGGGAATGATGGTGTGATTTTGTGTGGCCTTGGTGCTTTGTGCTTATTGGGTGATTAATTGATATGGATTGTGTTGATTTTGTGGAAGTGGGTGGCAAGTCTCACTATAAAACGTGATGGGTAGTGTTCAGAAGAACCACCATTATGGATAGTGTTTGGGAAGCACCGCTAATTGGGAATGGGGTGAATGGGATGGGAGGAAGTCCCACCATAATGGTGGCCATATTGTGTGTTGTTTTGCAAGATGTAATTTTTTGTGCTAATGTGAAATGGTGAAATTTATTATGGCATGGTTGATTGGATTTCCCTTGGGTTGCATGGTTTTGTAAAAGATGGCTTTGTAAGGGTGTGTTTGGCTAGTTGTAAGTTGTTGTTCTATTAAATGTTTTATATAAACTATTTTATATAAATGTGTGAACGGTTTTATCCTAGTGGCGTGTATAGGGAATTCATTTGGGGAAAACCTACAAAGTATTTGTACTCATCCCCCTACTTTAGAACTTGGGTGATTTTGCATATGTTGTTTTCTGGGACACAGGTAAGAGTAAGGCATGTCATTTTTCTAGTAGTTCGACATGATGCTTTGGTGATGTTGTGGTGCTTGGAGCATTAAGCTTGGTGTAGAGCTATGGATGGTGTCCTAGTTCTTTGGGGTCTTGTTGTGTAGTCTTTTGCATGGTACTTTGGTATTTTTCTTGGTTGTATTTGGCATGTTGGATTGTTATGAAATAGTTTGGTTTCCTTTTTGGTAATATATGAGTTTGGTTGTTTTTTTGACATGCATCATGTAGTTTTTTGATAGTGGATTATTTGGTTGGTTTGTTTTGTCTAAAAGTAAAAATGTTCCACAATTTATTCTATTATCCCGCGGCATTTATTTCCAGCCTTTGGAACCTTGGGAATGTTTTTTAAGGCCATATAGAATTCCTCCTCCTTCTCAAGCCACTGAGATGGGGCGAGATGTTACATATTGTGATACCCTTAGTAAAATAATCAAATTTAGAAGATCGGGTTGATCCAGAATCAGATTATCTATTATAAGATCTATAGTGTATGGTAAGTACACCTTTCAGCACATCGTTATCATTTCCCACATTAGAAATAGTGATCACAAGATATTTCTCTATGTCTTTGTGCTTATGTGGTTTTTAACATCGATCATCATCATTGATGTTTTTATTTGAAAAGTAGTTAGTATAATTACTATACTACTTGAATTTTAAACCCCCGAATATAGGTGGTCACCTTTATGGTTCTTTTTTCATCATTTAATAACTTATTATTTACATCAAATCATCATTCCATTACTCTATAAACTTCCATTACACACTTAAAACATTTATGGGCCTCATTAAAAAAATTAAAGTATGTTTCTTTCCACACTACATGTATAAATGAAAGATAATATTTTTTATGTCGATGTATTTTATTATTAGAAATTCATTTGATTTACATATTTATTTTCATTTCAAAACTATGTGAATTATTGGAAACAGTAATCTCCTTTTCCACCTTGATAAATTAATTGACGATTAATTCAGAGCTACTGAATTCTCATATGAATAATTCTCATCAGATACTTTTTCCCATGCCATTGAATAATCAATCATCCTTACATTGAGGTTTCATAATAATACAACAATTGCACCAAACAAGACTTTTAAACTCTTCCACACACTACAGAAAAACCGCCGCTAAAAAAAATCCGGGTGGTGTTTCGCGGCGGTTTAAAAACCGCCGCTAAAAAACCGCCGCGAAACGGATTTTTTTTTTTTTTTTTAAATTTAATTTTTTCGGCGATTAGCGGCGGTTTTTTAAAAAACTGCCGCGAAATGAAATGAAAAAAAAAATAAAAAAAAAACTAATATATTGTTATATAAATACATTTATATTGATATAAATATAATATATATATTATAAATATGTTTTAGATAAATATAAATAGACTACTTCATTTAATATATAAGAAATTTAGTGAAAATGGCTTCAAAATATTTTTAAAAAATATTATTAATTAATAATTTTCTATTTATTATCGATTAAAAAACATTTAATAACAATTTGAAGGGTAAAAAAAATTAAAAAAAGATCCAAAACATGTTGAAAACGGAACTCAAACTTCAAACGGCCATAACTTTTGATCCGGGTGTCCGTTTGAGCTCTACCACATATCAAATCGAAGCCTGCGACGAGCTCTACGTCGCTGTGACCCGGGCTAGCCCAGTCAGGGGTTTTTAGACCCCAAAAAAGGCCTAGAAGGCCTCCAAAACTGAGTTTTTAGCCGGGGCACCCCGATTTTTCAAAATTCAAACATGTATAACTTCCGATCCAGATGTCCGTTAGGCCTGTACCACATATCATATCGTAGATTGTTTCATTTTCTTCGATTTTACTGGTTGTGGCGTTGAAACAGGATTCTAGATTATATGTTATGGTTGTTTTAACATTATATGGCTTTTCAAATACACACATATATATGTATTTATTCGTAAATATATATGTGTCTGTGTGTGTGTGTGTGTATTGTGTATATGTATAGATGTATTTATGTATTTATTCATAAACACACATAAAAAAATTTTATAAATGTATTTAAAACTAATCTTATAAATATATATTAATAGTTGCTCTATTTATTACTATTTATTTGGGTTTCTATGACTTCTTATCTTTATCAATGGTTTTTTGGGGTTATTATGATGATTATGTTAAATTCTTAAGAGGTTTTCCAGAGTTTTCAGGAGTTGTCATGAGTTTTCATGCGTTCTCATGCTTTCTAATACTTCTTCATGCTTCTCTATCTATTTTCATGTGATTTCATGATTTTTTATCCCTTATCACGTCTTTTCATACTTTTTCATGTGTTTCAGATACTATATATCATATATTACTTATTATTTATTATATATTATATATTATATATTATTTATTATTTATTATTTATTATTTATTATTTATTATTTATTGTTTATTATTTATTATTTATTATTATTTTTTCTTTATTATTTATGATTTATTATTATTTATTATTTATTATTTATTATTTATGATTTATGATTTATGATTTATTATTTATCATTTATCATTTATTATTTATTATTTATAATTTATAATTTATTATTTATTATTTATTGTTTAAAATTAATTATTTATCATTAATTATTTAAAATTAAATATTTATTATTTATTATTATTATTTATTTATAATTTATAATTTATTATTTATTATTTATTATTTATTATTTATTATTATTTATTATTTATTATTATATATTATATATTATATATTATATATTATTTATTATTTATTATTTATTATTTATTATTTATTATTTATTATTTATTATTTATTATTTATTATTTATTTATTATTTATTATTTATTATTTATTATTTATTATTTATTATTTATTATTTATTATTTATTATTTATTATTTATTATTTATTATTTATCATTTATCATTTATTATTTATAATTTATAATTTATTATTTATAATTTATTATTTAAAATTAATTATTTATCATTAATTATTTAAAATTAAAAATTAAAAATTTATTATTTATTATTATTTATTATTATTTATTATTATTTATTATTTATTATTATTTATTTATTATTTATTATTTATTATTTATTATTTATTATTTATTTATTATTTACGATTTATTATTTATTATTATTTATTATTTATTTATTATTTATTATTTATTTATTATTTATTATTTATTATTTATTATTTATTATTTATTATTTATTATTTATTATTTATTATTTATTATTTATTATTTATTATTTATTATTTATTATTTATTATTTATTATTTATTATTTATTATTTATTATTTATTATTTATTATCTATTATTATTTATTATTTATTTATATTTTACGATTTATTATTTATTATTATTTATTTATTATTTATTTATTATTTATTATTTATTATTTATTATTTATTATTTATTATTTATTATTTATTATTTATTATTTATTATTATTTATTATTTATTTATATTTTACGATTTATTATTTATTATTTATTATTTATTATTTATTATTTATTATTTATTATTTATTATTTATTATTTATTATTAATTATTAATTATTTATTATTTATTATTTATTATTTATTATTTATTATTTACCATTTATTATTTATTATTATTTATTATTTATTATTTATTATTTATTATTTATTATTTATTATTTACGATTTATTATTTATTATTATTTATTTATTATTTATTATTTATTATGTATTATTTATTATTTATTATTTATTATTTCTTATTTATTATTTATTATTTATTATTATTTATTATCTATTATTTATTATCTATTATCTATTAGTTATGTATTATTTGTTTTTTCAATTAATATATATAAGTATATTAAATTCTGTTTATTAACCACATGGCGGGCTTGCTGGAGTGGTAAAGTCTTTGAATAATAAGCAAGAGGTCAGAGGTTCAAATCTCACCAGACGCAGATTTTATTTATATTGCATGGGCATGTGCATGGGCAGCTGCCATGCAGGCAGCTGCATGGGCATGTGCATGCATGCATGGATAAAGTAATACGAAATTAAATAAAATAAAAGTGAATTAGATAAAATAAAAAGGAAATAAATAAAAAACGCAATAAATAAATAAAAAATGAAATAAATAAATAAAAAACGCAATAAATAAATAAAAAATGAAATAAATAAATAGAAAACGAAATAAATAAATGATAAACGGAATAAATAAATGATAAACGGATTAAATAAATAAATAAATAAATAAATAAATAAATAAATAAATAAATAAATAAATAAATAAATAAATAAATAAATAAATAAATAAACGAAATAAACGAAATAATAAACGAAATAAAGAAATAATAAACGAAATAAATAAACGAAATAAATAAATAATAAACGAAATAAATAAATAATAAACGAAATAAATAAATAATAAACGAAATAGATAAATAATAAACGAAATAAATAAATAATAAACGAAATAAATAAATAATAAACGAAATAAATAAATAATAATACGAAAATAAACAAATAATAATAATAAAATAAACAAATAATAAAAAAATCAAAAAAATTCAAAAAAAAAATCAAAAAAAATTAAAATAGCGGCGGTTTAAACCGCCGCTAAAAAACCGCCGCGAAACGTTCCGACGGTTTTGAAAACCGCCGCGAATAGTTTCCCGACGCCACATTTAGCGGCGGTTTTTGAAAACCGCCGCCAATCCATTTAGCGGCGGTTTAAACCGCCGCGAAACGCAAAAAAACCGCCTCTAAATGCTTATTTTGACGTAGTGACATAGGTATATATGGATTCATCATCATTATACTTTAGCTTGAGGAATCCCTACACCATTTTTATATAGATAATTTGATGAATGTGCTTATTGAAAAATATGTTCTTAAACCCATCCCACTCCATGGACTCAATTTATTCCTTTTTCCTCATGTTATTGGTAATATTCTTCCATTGATCTGATTTACCTTCAAAATTATAAACACCCAAAATAACTTTTTTATTTTATAAATACTAGAGAATGGAAAATAATTTTTTAGTTTTACATATCCTTTTAACAACAACTATTAGATCAATAGACCCACTAAATGATGGTGTATTCTTCTTCATAAAGGACTCAATAGAACATTTTTCACTTCTTTTCTCATTTGGATTTTTTGCATGACTCATAGAATGTGAATATTTCATAATATTTGAAACAAAATTTGGTATTCTATCTCCCATGAATTTTGCCTTATTAAGAGGGAAATAAATTCATTTTCCCTTGCAGTCACCTTTAACATGGTTCCTATGATTTCCATCCATTAACTAAAAATAGAAGTCACAACGTGTGAAACAATAGTAATAGTAGGAAACAAAATAATAAAAACTAATTTATAGGATGTCTAAATCATGACATCATCTTTTCTACCTATGGAACCAAATTTTTAACCTTAGTGATTCATTTTCATCATTTATCATTCATAATGGTTCATATTGAAAATGGGAATTAACCCAATCATATATCATGGAAAGGTAAACCCCTTTGTTCAATAATGAATCATTCATTATGAACCATAATTATAATGACCCAATTATTTTACACATATCATTACATGCTTTTAAACATAATTAACTATCAAATTATGGGACAAATATCATAAAGCCTAGTGTCTTGGAAGACTAGGTATGTAAAACTAAAAACATTGGACTAAATAAAACATGTCTTTATTTATCATTCATTATAAGACCCTAACATGCTTAAATCCCTTATAACTACGTGGTATAACCTAGGGATAACATGAATAAAGGGATGAGCTAAAAAAACCAGTATAGGAATAAATATTAAAATAAAGCTTATCCCATGGGCCAAAAGGAATAACATAATGATATAAAAATGCATGGAACATGATTAAATATAAGTAATCGTAACATGGGATCATATAATCATGGAATCATAGTAATATGGAAGCAACAAAAAAATTGACTTTAGCATGATTCAAGGCTTGTTGCACATATACAAGCATGATTCGTTACACATGGAGGAGAACGAGTCAAGGCTAACCACCAGGACCATTGCACATAACGTCTCATGAGGCTAAACATTTCCCAATGAATTAGTGAACTATCTGGGAGCAAACATGATAACAAATTCATGAATATTTTTACTACATAAAGAATAATACATATGTAATCAAACGCACATGAGCCTCAGCCCAATTGGTGAGGACTTCTTAAGTGCATTCAGGCGACCTGGGATCAAATCCAGGCATAGGCTAATTTTCCAGGGGCACTGTAGTAGTACTGTAGTAGTACTGTAGCAGGCACTGTAGTAGGTACTATGAAGTACTATAGCTGGTACTGTAGCAGGCATTGTTTCGCACTGTAGTAGCCGGGAATATTTCTCTGTTTGGGCCTTCGGGTCACCAATTTGGTTCCTGAGTCCTTTAAGGCCTTCGGGCCACCCAAGCCTTCAGGTCAATAAAGAATTTGGGCCATCTCAAGGCCTTTGGTCCATCTCAAAGCCTTCAGAACACCTTAAGTTCAAATGAAAACCAGACAACCTACAATGAACAAGCTTCAGAAGAAGGATGAGAAAGGATCTTTCACCATAGCAGAAGCTAAAGGGATTGCAAGAATGAGAGGGCATGGAACATGCCATCAGGAAAATATTGTGCATGCATGAGAAAGCCTAGACGAATAGCCATGCGAAGGTGGAGATCTGATTTCAGGATGAAGATGCTGGGGAGGAGCAATTCCAAGTAGTTAGTCTGGGTTGTATGTAATGTTTGAAGCCTACAGGAAATGAATTCCTCTAAGGCCTACGAGCCATGTAATACTTATGCCTAAAGGCCTTTTAAGGGTTCCACCTCACCCCTTTAAAGGTGGATTATCAAAAAATCAATAAAAATGAATGCCTAAGGCCTTTACAATATGTAATAAGCAATCAATCATAAACATAAGGGTTACCCATGGAATGAATTGGGTATCATAATCATGTTATAAAGCATAATAAATGGGTGTATCAGAAATGTGTCCATGAAAGAAATGAATTAAATCATACATAGACATCCATAAATGATAATAGTAATATATAATGATTAGTGATGTCAAACAGAACTAATGACATGTAAAAAGAGTATTTAAGAATCTTTATAATTAAAACATTTTAGTGTAGTTCAAGAAAAATACTAAAAAGAATATAAAGTATAAAAGGTAATAATATTTTATATAAAACCATATCTTAAACAATAATGTTTTCGTAGTAAAATTATTGATATTTTAAGATTAATGGAGGATTAAAACAGACTATAGAGTGCACTTGAAATTCGGTAAGAATTTGGGAAGTTCCCTTAAATCGGTGGTTTGCTTATCAGGATGAATTGAGAAGGGAACCTTTTAAAAACATGTATATACCCAAAAAATAAGAATTATTTGAACATAATATAAGATTTTGAAACATATAAACATCATTTAGAATATGTTCATAGAAATATAATTTAATTTTGGTAAAAGAAAGGTAGAGTAACCCGAAGGAAAAATGGAGGTTTAGGTAGAATCCCTTACCTTAAGTCTGAAGGTGTTCTTCACTTGATCTTAATGTCATGGATAATAAAATTAGAATCATAAATTAATGTTTAAATAAAATTTTTAAATTTATTTTATTTATTATAACATTATTAAGTTTAGTTATGGATTTTTATGGGTTAATAGACTCAATTTCATCTTTTAGGAGCGTTGGTTTCCTTGGTTTTCATGAACGGGTTACTTGTATAAATGTACAAAAGGTCATATAAAGTGGGGGTAATTATCTAGAATTAAAATTATATGTTATTAATTATATTAAAAAGGTTAAATTGGTCTTATATATCACTTGTTTTTATGGAATGTGGATGTATTATTTGATGAATAGGTTATGGTAATCATTTGTTTTTATTTTGCCAGTTTTCTATCACAATGAACTCATTTGGATTAATAAGATAATTTCATGATTAAAAAATGATTCCAAAACAATAAATAAGATATAATACATATATTATAATCTATTTCAACCATAAATTTTTTTTTCACTAACCTTGAAGGTGGAATTGAAATATGAAAGCACATTATCAATGAAGGTGGTAGATTGGTACCTCATAGGTGATGTTTTTATTCTTAAAATAAAAAAGAGAAAATAAGAGATTTAATGTATAATTATTCCATAAAAAAGATAAAATTACAGTATATGTAAGATACTATAGTTTTCATGCCACTTGGACAAGGGTAAGGTGAGGAGAGAAAAATAAAATAAAGGCACTTGAAAAGAAATTAAAAGAAATGGAAGAGGGGTTTACCTCTTGATTCCTTCTTCTTGAGAACCTCCGTAGGAAATTGGTTTTGGTATTTTGTTAACAAAAAAATCTCTAGGACATGGGGTTGGGTCTTGTGAGGATATTTTAGAAGAATTTATAAAATTATCAAGTCTTTATAGGTGTGAAGAGAAGTGGTGGTGAGGGGTAGTATTTATAGTGGAGAAGAGGGTTATTTTCTCATTACTTAACTCATTAGTTTTTTATTTTTCTCATGATAAGAAATATTGTTTATTGTTGAGTCTTAATAAAGTAATAAGATCATGTGAGATCAAACCAATTGTGTTTATATCAGACATGACTCAAATAAAAGTGTATTTAACTTATAATGTATGTATACCGTAAATTGCCATATTTTAATATTCACAAAAAATCAAGTATTTTAGAAAAATAGATAAAATTAAATATAACAATTTTTTGATGTGTATACTTCCAAAATGAACACCATTTTATGAAAATAGTTTTCTAAATATGAGAAACATAATTTTTATTTAAAAACACAATTTACTCAAAAAAATATAAATTTTGAAAATATAATTGATTTCATACCACTTTGACAAATTATATAAGGTCTCATAAAATTGTCTTATAATTATAATATGTCAAAATACTTATTTATGAATACATTTTATGAAAATATATTCTATTTTATATTATTAAATTAGTCATAAAAATTTAATTAAATATTTATGATTTAAAAAAATACTAACACTTAATTAATATTTTTCAAAATATTTATTTTTATATACTATGATATAATTATATCATATTGTCAATTATAAGATGGATAAATTTTTTGTACTTAAATTGGTGAGGTTACTATTCAATTATCTGGTTTACTATTCATAAGGGTCATATTACTATTCCAATGTTCAAGTTATTATTCCTTTAGTATATGTTCCTTAACTTTAAGATATGTCATTTATTTCCTTAAATCATCATTCATAATGTTTTTATTTGGTTTTTAATGTGATTTTATGTGATTATACTATATGAAATAATTATAAGAAGGTAATTTCCATTGATAGAATTTAGGGTCATTACATTCTACCCCCTTATAAAACTTCACCTTTGAAAAAAATCATTCTATGCTGAAAATAGGTGTGGGTAATTTTACTTCATCGCTTCATTGGGTTCCAATGTTTCGTCTTCATACTAATGGTTCCACCATATTACTTTGACTAGGTGACTAGTCTTGTTTCCTAGAACACTAACTCTATAACCAAAGATCTTCACTGGATTCTCCACTTAAGAAAGATCATTCTCCAACTGTACCACCTCTAAAGTTAGTATGTGTGAAGGATCAGATATGTATATACTTAAGAGGGATATGTGGAATATATCATGTACTTAAGACATGGCCGGTGTATGTTCTTGTTGATAGTCCTTGACACTAACATGATCATGGATCTCGAAAGGGCCTATGTACCTAGGAAATAACTTACTTTTCTTCTCAAATATCATGATCCTCTTCCATGGAGATATGCAGAGGAATACCATTTCTCCAACCATAAACTCTAGGTCCCATCGAAAATTGTCTTCATTGGTATTTTGTCAAATTTTGGATTCCTTGATGTGATTTTAAATGGTTTTCACCTTATCCACCTTGTCTTTGACCATTTTCGGTCCTACAATATTCTTTTCACTAACTTCCTCATAACATGCATGTGTTCAGTACCTTTTTTTATAAAGGTCTTCATATGGAGCCATTTGGATGCTCGAGAGGAAACTATTGTTGTAATAGAACTTGACCAGAGGAATATGTAGGTACCATCATCCTATAAAGTCCATAGAACACATTCTTAAAAAGTCTTCCAGTTCATATTTTCCATCATTTTGAAGATGATAGGCCATACTAAAGTTTACCTAAGTGCTTAGAGCCTATTGGATAATTTTCCAAAACATCAAGCTGAATCTTAGATCCTAATATGATACAATCGATTATGGTACACCAAGAATTCATACCACATATTTAATATATATATATATGTGTGTGTGTGTGTGTGTGTGTTTGTGTGTGTGTGTGAAATTTGATCTTGTGAGAACCCTCTCTAATTTTGATAAAGTGATATGTCTTTGTATGATGATCCACAATAACCCATATATAATTGATTCATATGGATGTCTTCGGATGATCGGTGAAAAAGTCCGTAGGGATGTTTTCCCACTTCCATGTTAGTATAGATAATGGTTGCATCATCCCATTAGCCTTTTTCCTTTCATCCATCGCATTCTAACATATACGGAACTTTTTTGTATATTCAATGATTTGATTCTTCATATTTTCCCACCAAAAGTTCTCTTAGAGACCTCCACACATCTTTATTCTCCTTGGGTGAATAGGTATGGTTGAGCTATGTGTGTCATTTAGAAGCTCTTTATTTATCTCTAGATTTTATGGTACACATAGTCATGACCCAAATATTTTGACTCCATCCTCAATGATCTTGAACTCAGAGGATTTCCCATTCTTGATAGCTTCCACATTTTTATGAATTTCTACATCATTTCTTAGAGAATCCTTTATTTTCTCTATAAGGAATGGTTGTGGAATCATTTGAGAAATTAATGATGAAGTTCAACCAATAATAATTCCCATGAAAATATTTTTAAAATATAATAATATTGGATCCTTCTCAATTCTCATCATTGAGGAAGATGTAGGATCCTTTTTACTTAGAGCATCTAAAACCTTATTTTTCTTTCAGGGATGGCAGTGGATTGAGAAGTTGAAATACTTAATTCACTCAAACCATATTCGGTGGTGCATATTAATCTCATTCTATGTGAATATATATTTTATACTTTTTTGATTAGTATATCTCTCACACTTATCCCTATAAATATAATGCCTCCATATTTTCAACGTGAAGATCACAACCAGCAAATCCAGATCATGTGTGGGATAATTTTTCTCATGGATTTTCAACTACCTTGAGGTTTAGTTTTTCACATTATCTTTTTTCATCATTACGTATCACAATAATTTCTTTTAATCATTGATGGATAACAAAAATAGTTCCCCACATCTATAGAGTGTGAGTACTAGCATAGTGATAAGCCAATTTTGAGCTCTTTAAAGCTTTCCTCACATGCTTGAGTCCAGAAAAAAAAATCTCCCTTCCAAGATATCTTGGTTATTGGGTTTGATAATAGTTATATGTTATTCCCAAATAACTGTTAATACCCAACTAGACCAAGGAATCTATGGAGTTATGTTATAGATTTTGGCTTGTTCCACTCTTCAATTTCCTTTGTCTTGGAAGGGTCCACATGTATCTGCTTTCTGGTGATAACATGACCCAAGAATGATAATTCCTCCCTCAAGAACTCGCATAAACTGTAATTTTCATAGAGTGAATCCCTTATCAAAGTATTAAACACAGTATTCAAATCCCCCCCATGTTCCTCCTTTCTCTTGGAGTATATCAGAATATCATCTATAAAGATTACCACAATTTTTTGTGGTAATCTATAAATACTCTATTGATTAAATCGATGAAAGTTTATATAGAATTAGTGAGTATAAAGGGAATTTCTATGAACTCATAGTGTATATATCTCATTTGATAGGTGGTGTTGGGAATATATTCTTTCATCGCCATTAATTGATGATATTCCTATCGAAGGTACACCTTAGAGAAATAACTAGCCCAACGTAGCTGAAAAACAAATCATCTATTCACAGAAAGGGATACTTTTTCTTTATCATGTTTTTATTTATCTCACGATACTCAATACATGGGTGCATTGATACATCCTTCTTCTTGAAAAAGGGGACTGGTTCACCCCATGGTTAAGCACTCAGGCATATAAAATCTTTATCCACATTCTCCTGTAACTGATTTTTCAGTGCTTCCTACCCAAATATAGCCATTCTATAAGGTGTATTTGATATATGAATATATCCATGAATAAGTTCAATTGATAAATCAACCACTTGATCATTAATAAGAATATGAAATTTTTTGGGAATACATCAGTGTATTCCCTCATGATGTTCATGTCTTTGATCATGAGAATCTCCTTCGTCTCAGTCATTTGAGTGAGATATGCTTGCTCATATGGAAGTAATATACACCCTTGAGATAATGATTCTGAATGAGATTCATATTCCTCCTTACACTTTTAAGGAATTGAAGGATTCTTCAGGGTGTGAATATTTATCTTTCTTTACTAATAGTTCATGTTGTATTTGTATAAAGGTATCAAATCCATGCCCAAGATATAATAAAAATCCACTAAAGGAAGTAAGACAATAATTTTTGGGAGGTTCATTCCAAAAATATTAACTAGAGAGGTGTTGTATATTATGGATTCTATAATTTCCCATTTAACTATTCTCATAGATAACTCAACCTATAAATATTGAGGTGGTGTTTTAATAGTTTTACTAAACTCGAAACATATTAAATAATGTGTATAACTCGAATAAAATAGTATGTTCTTTATTCATGAATGAATAACTAGAATACTAGACACTACATCATTTTCTGTCGCCATATCAGCAGTAGTGATAGCATAATCCCTTCCTTGTTTCCATCGAGGATTTTATTTATTACCTCCAATAACCCTCAGTTTAGGGCATTGGTTTGCAAAATGTCCATGTTCCTTGTAGTTGAAACAATAAACTACTAGATGAGCATTGATATGAACCTTCCTTTATACATCCGCATTATTGGGATTATTCATATCCCTTTGGAAGTTCTTAGACACATTTCACATTCTTCCGCATTTGAATCATTTCATAGTTCCCTTTATCTAGTTCTAAGGATTCTTCATCTGATAATTTTTACATGTGGGATATTCTGTCTTTTTTCCATTATGGGGTTTATTTGCTGATCCACCCATATTAGACTTAATTTTTCACTTTTTGTCACTGGGACCATTTGATCATTGAGACCATTTGATCTCTATTTGATCCTTGAGGTCACAACAGACAATCTCATCATAACTATCAAAATATAGAATTGCCAATTGTTTTTGTAGACTTATATTTAGTCTTCTAATGAATTTATCCACCATGATTTTGGTATTATTGAAAAATCTAGATGCATACCATGAAATCCTGGTAAATTTTTCTTCATATGACATGATAGACTCATCTTCCTTCTGCTAAATTCTAAGGAACTCTATTTACATTTTGAGACATTTGATTTGGGGAAAATATTTAATGAAAAACATTTTCTTGAATTCCTCCCAATCCATTGAATTTATTTCCTCATTTGACTTAATATTTTTTATCAATTTCCACCACTAATCATCTTCCCTGTCAAAATGATAGATCATCAGCACAACTTTCTCTTTTTCTGAGCACTGGATGATAGAGAATATATTTTCAATGGAGTTAATACATTATTCTTCGAGGACGGTATCAAAAGATCCACTAAACATGGTAGGAATTTTCCACATGAAGGATTCAATGAAAACATTCTCTTTACTAATAGAATGAGGGCCTTCCTCACGATTCAAGTTATTATTCATAACTTGATCCATCTAAGAAGGTACTTTCATAATGTTTTTAGAACATGTTCCCATAATATTTGGCATATCATTAGAGAAATCGTCACATTTCTCGTCACATTTATCATTGGAACATTTTCTTCTATTTCTCTCCATTAACTATGAAACATAATGTTCAATTAGGGGGCTTTAATACTAATCTAATAAGCCTTAAAATGAAACTTTAAACATAAATGGATAAAATATTCAAGGAAAAGTATAACGACCCATAATTTACATACATTGTTAATACTTCAGAGTTGAAGTATACTTATTACAACATATAAAAAAACCATGGTAGGACCGTATAGGTATAGTGTCTTTAGAAACTGGGAAACATAAACAACTGGTTCATAAAGCATCTACATTGTCTCCCATTTATTTCACAATATCTAGAGTCTTTTTTGGCATATCCTACTTAGTACCCTTCTTCCTAACCTGGGGAAAAGAAAACATACAAAAGGGTGAGCTCAAATGCTCAATAAGGGTAAACAAAAGAAATATCATTCATATCATATTCCTAAGAACATAACATTTTGAAAATCTTAACTTGAAAAAGAGATAATAACATCATAACATGGGATAAATCATAGTAGTAAAATGTAATCCCAATAATCATAACTTAAAACATGAAACTTTTTGGCATAAACACATAATCATAGAGAATCATTTCTTAGTAGTCAAGACTCATTTCCAAGACTATCTTAGCAGACAAAGTCCATTTCTGAACCGAGTTCACTCCTCGTTTCAGTCCTATTTCATTGAACCGGATTAACCTGTCATTCCATCCATGTCTATCCCATGAGATATAAATCTTTACCCAAATCATTGGAGGGAGATATAGGTCCCACCCATCTCATAATGAAATCATTCTTATGTGTGCCACAAAATCATAAATCATACATCATAGAAAAACCCATGTAATAAAAATGGGATTCTTAATCATCATGCCATTATAACATAATCCATATAAGATAAAAGGACATCATAAAAATAATTTCATCATAACATAATCAAATCAATGTAAAAATAGGGATAGAAATATAACCCTATATTATCTTAGATGGAAAATAATTTTGATAAAACACTTGAACTCCATTCTTGAGGAAAATATCCTTTCTACTTCAAAAACATTTTCCTTTATTAAAATTTCATATAATTTTAAACTAAAAGAATTTGATTAAAAATAAACTTGAAAACTTTTAAAGGAATCATCATGGAAATAATGTTCAAAAAATCCATTCATGCCATGTATGTTAAAAAAACATTCTTCTTGTACTTTGGTCGGAAAAGTCAAAAAGTACCTCGTACAAAAAATGACAAAAGATTCCTTTCATATATTTTAACAAAAACTCACCGAAGGGTAAAATTGGATTTAAACAATTTTAGGTGGATGGAAACAATATTACATATTTAGGAAACATGAATGTGGATGAAAAATATTCCCCCAGAAAATTCTGAAGTATAAACAATCTCGGATAAAAATGAGATTGTGAGATTTTTCCTTACCTTTGGTCTGATTTGATTTGTACGTGTCTGAACCTCCTGTATAATGATTTAAATAATGTTATTGACTTATTCCATAATCTTACTCGTTGTTATTATATCATATGTGGTCATATTCTTAGCTTCTTATTAGTAATATTTCATTGTTACCTGTTATTCGGGTGTTTATTGCTTTTTGTTCTTATGCGTGTTTTGTCGAATAAATTATTATTCTTATCTTTAGGTTATAGATACCACATTTACATAATGTTATTAGTGTAATATATATCATATTTATTCATTAAATTTATTTATATAATTATTATGTAATGAATATCATGTAGAACGAGTTGCATCGCATCGTGGAGACGGTAGGCCATACGTACGCACGAGTGATAATATCATTCCCATGATCGTGGAATTGTATTTAAGTGTATGTATACTATTTCAGAATGGATATCACTTTACAATAATCATATATAGTTATTCTATACACCATTATACCCATCCAAGTAAGGTGGTGGTGGAAAATAGATTACACCACGGCGTGGAGACGGTATTCCGTACGTACACACGCGCGGTGATTTTGTTTTTTGTAGGATGGATAGATGGTGAAATAGGGTTGTTTCATACTTAAAATAACATATAAATATATTAGTGATAGTGATGTTATTACTTCATAATGAAATAACTAAAGAAGAAGAAGTAGAAGAAGAAATAAAGTTGAAAGAATCGGTAACGGACATTACCTCTTCTTTGAAATGCCTCTTCTTAACCTCCTCTTAGGGCACTAAAGATGGTCTTTGAATAATAATAGAACCTCTAGGATGTTTATAGGGAAGTTTATAATAGAAATTGTAAGGGTTTGGCCGAGCTTGATGGCTCAAAGTGGTGTGAGGAAGAGAGGGAGGAGGTTCCCTTTTATAAGGGAGGAGAGGGGCACCTTTGGAAAAACAAAAAATATTATTTTATTATAAAGTCATATTCTGTTTTTAATAGCTCCAAATTGATTTATTTTGAATCTAATTTGGGTATGGGTCTAAATATTCTCATACAATAGAATTTAGACAAGTTTAGGTTTCTATTTTAACCTTATCCTTTAGATTTAACTTTAAGTTAAATAATTTTTCTTTTACCGTGTCTTCTTGTTTTCTTACATCATAAGGTTAATAAATTTACTATAACAAGAAAAAAGAACCCCAAGTTGTTTATTATTAATATATATAACCTTATATAAGTCATTTGGCCGAACCTTAGATTTTTAAGAATAAAATAACAATTAATAATATAATATTTGTTTTAAAAACTATTTTAGGTCAATTTTGAAACTATTTGGTAATTGATTTTTTTAAAAATCATAACAGAATGATTAGTTTAAAAAATGTTAATTAAATCAATAATAACATGTCATATTAACCTATAAAATTATTTTAATTCATAAAAAGTCTCAAATTACATTTATTTGGGTATTTATAACATCAATTATGTCAATATTTCATTAATAAGATAATTACTGCATTATCATTGTGTCATAAATAAATTAAATAATTTAATGTCTAAAAATTATAAATAAAATACCATTATGTATGAAATATTTTTATCGTTATAATGAATATTTATAGTCTAATTTATCTTATGTATAACCCTATATTAAAAATGATTTAGTTATTAAACTTTGATTTTAACTATTTTAACCCTTCTTTAAATAAATTAATAATAAATGTCCTAATCTAATCCAAGTGGGCCTAAATGGTCATATTTTATTTCTAAGGTTGTTTTTGGTTGAATTAAACTTATCAAATATAATTAGGACATGTGTTAGGGTAATAATAATATCATTTTTACCCTTAATTACCCTATTTACTTTTAACTGTGGTAAAAAAAAGTAAAAAGTTACTATTCACCAAAAATTGTTTTCATCTCATTGAACCACATTTTAGTCCTTCATATTAACCACGTCTCTCAGATTTTTAAAATTTCACTCACAGAAGCGGTAAAATTAAGTTTTATGTGAATTTGCAAATTCTCCTAGGAGGTGGGTAAAAGACGGTGAAAAGTTCAATAAAATTTTTATATATCTAAAATTATTATAAAATGACTCCAATGAATTAAATTGTACTTATATAGGTATTATGTATCAATTTTCACATAAAATAAATTTAAATAAAATAAATAATTATTTAAATAAAAATTCGGTTTTTAAATAGTAACCCAGTGTTTTCACTTTTCATCAAAAATTGAAAGTTTTAAGAAAAATACCAAAATTTCACCCTAGGCTAATTTTGATATTTTGAATCCAAAAATGAAGTCCATTTTTAAAGATAAAATTTACAAAATTTCAAAAAGTGGGTATTCCTATTCATAACGGCTAGTTTTAATAATATTTTAATAGCATATCGTTGTTTAGTGAAACTCGGTATTGCGTATGACGCAAGCTATCGAGGAAGGTCGTGATTGCATGTAAAGAAAGTCAAGATAGAGTTGTGTGTAGTCAAAGATTCCTTTTATGATTAATATAACATAAAAACAAAACATTTCTAATAAAAATCTCGGGTGTTACATTCTACCCCCCTTAAAATGAATTTCGCCTTCAAAATTCGTTACTTTGTAACAAACAGATGAGGATAACTCTCCCTCATCATATCCTCAAGCTCCCATGTATCTTCTTATAATTGGTGGTTCCTCCATAAAACTTCAACCAAGCGAGTGGTCTTGTTCCTTAGGACTTTTTTTCTACGATTCAGAATCTATATCGGTTGTTCTTTATAAGAAAGATCTTTCTCCAATGGTACAACTTCTGAGCTGAGTACATGTGAAGGATCGGGTATGTACTTTCTCAGGAGATATACATGGAACACATCATGAACTTAGGAGAGATTTGGTGGAAGCTCCAATCGGTAATCTATCTTCCCAACATGATCCATTATTTCGAAAGGACCGATATACCTAGGGCTCAGCTTTCCCTTCTTTCCAAATCTCATTACTCTCTTCCAAGGAGATATTCGTAAGAACACTTTATCACCCACTTCAAACTCTAGGTCTTTTATTCGGTTATCAGCATAACTTTTTTGTCAACTCTGAGCTTCTCTAATGTGTTGTTGAATAGATCTAACCTTTTCTGTCATCTCATCAACAAGATCAGGTCCTAATAGCTTTCTTTCCCCAACTTCATCCCAGCAAGTTGGAGTCATGCATTTCTTTCCATAGAGAGCTTCATGAGGAGCCATCTGAATATTGGATTGAAATATATTATTATAAGAAAATTCCACCAAATGTAGGTGTTGATCCCAACCACCTTTTAAATCCATAGAGAAAGCTCTCAACATATCTTTTGGAGTTTGAATTGTCCTCTCAGACTGATCATCTTTATGAGGATGATAAGCAGTGCTGAAACTAAACTCAGTATCCAGAGTATGCTGAAGACTTCGCCAAAAATTTGAGGTAAACCTCGGATCCCGATCAGATATAATGGAAAGTGGTACTCCATACAATCTTACCACTTCCTTTACATATATCCTGGTAAGCTGATCCAGAGATAAATCCTCTCTAATAGCAATGAAGTGTGTAGACTTTGTAAGACGATCAACTATGACCCAGATAACATTATTTCCTTTGGATGTTTTAGGAAGTCCGGTGACAAAGTCCATAGTGATGTTTTCCCATTTCCATTCAGGCATGGATAATGGTTGTAACATCCCCTTAGACTTCTATCTCTCATTTTTAACAAGCTGACAAACCAAGCATCTAGAGACATATTCAGCAAAATATCTTTTCATGCCATCCCACCAGAAGTACTCTTTAAGGTCCCTATACATCTTTTTGCTTCCAGGATGAATAGAGAATGAATAAGTATGAGCCTCATCCAATAGCTCCTTCTTTAATTCTAGGATGGGTGGAACACAAACCCGATTCATGAACTTTATTATCCCATCACAATCAAGGTTGAATTCAGGAACATTTCTCACCTTCTTTTGTAACTCCACATCTTCTTTTTGTGCCTCTTTAATCTTCACATGTATAGATGGTTGAACATTCATTTGAGAAAGATACTATTTTTCCCTTTCCATTATAATTCCAAGATCTATCCTTTGTAAATCCATAAATATTGGAACTTTTGTGATCCTCATCATGGATAATCTAGCATGGTCTTGTCGACTTAATGCATCTACCACCTTGTTTTCTTTCCCTGGGTGGTAATGAATTGAGCAGTCATAATCCTTAATCAGCTCTAACCATCTTCTTTGGCGCATATTCAACTCCTTTTGTGTGAAAATATACTTTAAACTTCTATGATCAGCATAAATATCACACCTTTCTCCATAAAGATAATACCTCCAAATCCTTAATGAAAAGATTATTGCAGCGAACTCCAAATCATGAGTTGGGTAGTTTTGCTCATAGATTTTCAATTGTCGTGAGGCATAAGCTATCACCATATCATTTTTCATAAGAACACACCCCCACTCCTTCTTGGATGCAGCACTGTAGATCACAAACCTTTCTCCACTACAAGGCAGTGTGAGCACAGGTGCACTGGATAACTCCTTGAAATTCTCTTCACACTCCTCCGTCCAAACGAACTTAACTATTTTCGAGTTAACCTGGGGAGTGGATTAGATAATCATGAAAAATCTTTCATAAAACGTCAATAATATCCATCCAAACCCAGAAAAATTCGGATCTCAGTTACTATTGTTGGTCTTGACCATCTTTCGATAACATTTACTTTTGCTGGATCCATAGATATCCCCTCTTTTGAGATTATGTGACCCAAAAATGAAACTTTTTGAAGCCAAAATTCACACTTGGTAAATTTGGCATAAAGTTTCTCCTTTCTCAGGGTCTTCAATATAATTCTAAAGTGATCTTCATGTTCTTTTTTTCTATTTGAATAGATAATAATAACGTCTATAAAGACTACCACAAACTGATCAAGATAGTCTCTAAAGACTCTATTCATTAGATCCATGAAGATAGCAGGGGAATTAGTAAGACCAAATGGAATCACTCTAAATTCATAGTGTCCATACCTTGTACGGAAAGCCGTCTTTGGTATATCCTCCCTTTTAACCCTTAATTGATGATACCCTGAATGAAGATCAATCTTGGAAAAGTATTGAGCTTCGCGTA
This sequence comes from Viscum album, assembly GCA_963277665.1. Taxonomy (NCBI): domain Eukaryota; kingdom Viridiplantae; phylum Streptophyta; class Magnoliopsida; order Santalales; family Viscaceae; genus Viscum; species Viscum album. Next base: position 1,669,377,935 of record OY728145.1, read on the forward strand.
GTTGGTCAAATAAGTCATCAATGCATGGGAGAGGATATGTGTTCTTGATAGTGATCTTGTTAAGTTCTCGATAATCAATGCAGAGTCTCATTTATCCATCTTTCTTCTTAAAAAATAGAACAGGTGCTCCCCAAGGTGACGCACTAGGGCATATGAATCCTTTATCAAGATGCTCTTGGAGTTGCTTCTTCAATTTCTACAACTCAATTGGGGACATTCTATAAGGTGTATTTGAAATGGGCATATCACCCAGTATGAGTTCTATTGAAAACTCAACTTCACGATTTGGTGGAAGACCCGGCAATTCCTCCAGAAAGACATCATCAAACTCTCATACAATGGGAATATTCTTAATCGTGAGTTTCTCGCCAACCATTTGAGACAAATAACCTTTATTTAGTGGAATCAAGACCCATAAGATGGAAGATATTTCCACTGGAAGGTTATGTTCATCCTTGCATCGATAGATGATCATAGATTGATCTAGAATATGAAATGTGACTTCCCTTCTTTGGAAATTGATATAAGCTCCATATAAAGAAATCCAATACATGCCAAGAATCACATAAAATTCCACTATTGGAAGGATCACAAGATTTACAGGAAGAACTTTACCACAAACTTCAATCGGAGAAGAATTGTAAACTTTTTATGCGATTATTGTGCCATTAGGGGTTGTCACAGCTAAATCAAAATCTAATTTTTGAGGTAATACCGTGATACCATTAGAAAATTCTTCATAAATAAAAGAGTGGGTGGATCCAGAATCAAATAAAACATTTTCTACTTTAGAGTGGATGGTAAGTGTACCTTTCACCACTTCGTTATCGTACTCCACATCACTGATAGAAATTGCATGTGAATTTCCTTTGTCTTTAGCCTTAAGAGTTTTTTTACGTCAATCAGCATCAACAACCCTTGGATTAGGGCATTTATTAGTATAATTTCCCTTTTCCTTACACTTGTAACATTGAAGTGTAGGAGGTGCACTCTGTGTGGCCTTTTCTTTGTTCGCATCACTAGACATATTTTTCCCATCATTACGGCATTCAAATGCCTGATGACCTTCTTTTCCACATTTGGGACATTTACTTGTCCCTTTAAGACAACTCCCTCCAAGTTTCTTTCCACACTCTCAGTATAAGGGAAAACTCATCTTCTTTTCAGTGAGCTCTTTATATTTCCCTTTGAATTCCATTTTCCTCTTCTTATCAAACGCATATGACTGATGGGTTACTCCAATCTCCATCTCAACTTTGAGAGCAAATCAAATGATTTCCTCATAGATATTGAAGTCCCTTATAGCTAACGCCCTTAGAAGACTTGGTTTTAAGCCACTAAAGAATCGATCGATCTTACTCTCAGGTTAGATAATAATCCCAGAAGCGTACCTTGCATGTCTTGTAGAATTTGATTCGTAGGTACCAACAGATTCATCATCCTTTTGCTTCAGTTCAAGAAACTCCTTCTCCATCTTTGTTCAAAGAATACAAGGGAAGTACTTATTGAAAAATAAGTTCTTGAAATCGTCCCATTCCATGGACTCAATTTCATTTCTTGGTCTCGTATTCTGGATAAGATTCCACCATTGATCAGCTTCACCTTCCAAACGATATACTGCTAAGATGACTTTATCATGTTCAGAACATTGAAGAACTGAAAATATCTTTTCAGTGGTACTGATCCATTGTTCATCCACTAATGGATCAGTAGACCCGTTGAATGAGGGTGGGCGTTGCCTCATGAAGGATTCAACAGAATGTTGCTCCTTACTTTGCCCGTTTGGAAGTCCTATATGATTCATATCTTGAGAAATTTGTGTGAGCATGGCTACAAGATTTTTCATTCCAGATCCCATAACGTTTGGTTGCTCAGGGGGACAATCATTGCATTGCCCGTCGCATTCCGCGTTAACACGGTTCCTTCGGGTTCCAGCCATTGACTAAAACCAAGAAGAATAATGTGAGCAACACTAATTATAATAGGAAAACCACATAATCAAGAATAAAATTTCACACTTGAGGTCTTATCATAGGTTGTTCATGGCCATTTTTAAAACACTAATATTGTGTTCTATGCTTAGACTTATCCTTAGGGTTATTACTAAGGCTTTCACATCCTAGTTTCCAAAGGTTGACTATACCTTTCCTCTGATATGAACTATAACGACCCATACTATACATACATTGTTAATACTTAAAAATTGAAGTATACTTATTACAACATATAACAAAACCATGGTAGAACTCTATAGGTATAGTGTCTTTAGAAACTAGGAAACATAAACCATTGGTTCATAAAGCATCTACATTGTCTACCATTTATTTCATCATATCTGGAGTCCCTTTTGGCATATCCTACTTAGTACCCTTATTCCTGACCTGGGGAAAATAAAACATAAAAAAGGGTGAGCTCAAATGATCGGTAAGGGTAAAAAAAATAAATATTAATCATATCATATTCCTAAGAACATAAATTTTTGAAAATATTAACCTGCAAAAGAGATCATAATATCATAACATGGGATAAATCATAGTATTGAAATGTAATCCCAATAATCATTACTTAAAAAATGAAACTTTGTGGCATACACACATAATCATAGATAATCATTTCTTAGTAGTTAAGACTTCTTTCCAAGACTATCTTAGCAGACAAAGTCCATTTCTGAACCGAGTTCACTCCTCGTTTCAGTCCTGTTTCACTGAACCGGATTAACCTGTCATTCCAGCCATGTTTATCTCATGAGATATAAATCTTTTCCCAATGCATTGGAGTGAGATATAGGTCCCACCCATCTCATAATGAAACCATTCTTATGTGTTCCACAAAATCATAAATCATACATCATAGCATAACCCATGTAATAAAAATGGGATTCTTAATCACCATGCCATCATAACATAATCCATATAAGATAAAAGGACATCATAAAAATAATTACATCATAAAATAATCAAAACAATGTAAAAATAGGGATAGAAACAGAACCCTATATTATCTTAGATGGAAAATAATTTTGATAAAACGCTTGAACTCCATTCTTGAGGAAAATATCCTTTCTACTTTAAAAACATTTTCCTTTCTTAAAATGTCATATAATTTTAATATAAAAGAATTTGATTAAAAATAAACTTGAAAACTTGTAAAATAAGCTTCATGGAAATAATGTTCTAAAAATACATTCATGTCGTATATGTTAAAAAACATTCTTCTCGTACTTTGGTTAGAAAAGTCAAAAAGTACCTCGTACAAAAAATGAAAAAAGATTCCTTTCATATCTTTTACTAAAAACTCACCAAAGGGTAAAATTGGATTTAAACAATTGTAGGTGGATGGAAACAATATTAAATATTGAGTAAACATGGATGTGGATGATAAATATTCCCCAGTAAATTCTGAAGTATAAACAATCTCGGATAAAAATGAGATTGTGAGATTTTCCCTTAAATTAGGTCTGATTTGCTTCGTACATGTCCGAACATCCTGTATAATAATTTAAATAATGTTATTGACTTATTCCAGAATCTTACTTGTTTTTATGATATCATATGTTGTCATATTCTTAGCTTCTTATTATTAATATTTCATTGTTACTTGTTATTTGGGTGTTTATTGCTTTTTGTTCTTATGCGTGTTTTGTCAAATAAATTCTTATTCTTCTCTTTAGGTTATAGATACCTCATTTACAGAATGGTATTAGTGTAATATATATCATATTTATTCATTCAATTCATTTGTATAATCATTATGTAATTAAGATCATGTAGAACGAGTCGCATCACATCGTGGAGACGGTAGGTCGTACGTATGCACGAGCGATGATATCATTCCCATGATAGTGGAATTATATTGAATTGTATGTATACTATTTCAAAATTAATATCACTTTACAATAATCATATATAGTTATTCTCTACACCATTATACCCATCCAAGTAAGGTGGTGGTGGAAAATAGATTACACCACAGTGTGGAGAGGGTATTTCGTACGTACGTACGCGTGGTGATTTCATTTTCCGTAGGATGGATAGATGATGAAATAGGGTTGTTTAATACTTATAATAATATATCAGTATATTAGTGATACTGATGTTATTACTTCATAATTAAACAACTAAAGAAAAAAGAAGTATAAGAAGAAATAAAGTTGAAAGAATCGGTAATGGGCATTACCTCTTCTTTGAAACGCCTCTTCTTAACCTCCTATTAGGGCACTAAAGATGGTCTTTGAAGAAGACCAGGACCTCTAGGATGTTTCTAGGGAAGTTTAGAAGAGAAATTTTTAGGGTTTGGCCGATCTTGAAGTCTCAAAGTGGTGTGAGGAAGAGAGGGAGGAGGTGCCCTTTTATAAGGGAGGAGAGGGGCACCTTTGGAAAAACTAAAAATATTATTTTATTATAAAGTCATATTCGGTTTTTAATAGCTCCAAATTTATTTATTTTTAATATAAGGTGGGTATGGGTTGAAATATTCTCATAAAATAGAATTTATACAAGTTTAGGTTTCTATTTTAACATTATAATTGAGATTTAACTTTAAGTTAAATAATTTTACTTTTACCGTGTCTTCTTGTTTTCTTACACTATAAGGTTAATAAATTTACTATAACAAGACAAAAGAACCCCAAATTGTTTATTATTAATATATATAACCTTATCTAAGTCTTTTGGACAAATCTTAGATTTTTTAGAATAAAATAACAATTAATAATATAATATTTGTTTTAAAAACTATTTTATGTCAATTTTGACACTATTTGGAAATTGATTTTTGTCAAAATCATAACAGTGTGATTAGTTATAAAAATGTTAATTAAATCAATAATAACATGTCATATTAACCTATAAAATTATTGTAATTCATAAAAAGTCTCAAATTACATTTATTTGGGTATTTATAACATCAATTATGTCAATATTTCATTAATAAGATAATTACTGAATCATCATTGTGTAATAAATAAATTAAATTATTTAATGTCTGAAAATTATAAATAAAATACCATTATGTAGGAAATCTTTTTGGATTTCTAATTAATATTTATAGTCGAATTTATCTTATGTATAACCCTATATTAAAAATTATTTAGTTATTAAATGTTGATTTTAATTATTTTAACCCTTCTTTAAATAAATTAATAATAAATGTTCTAATCTAATCCAAGTGGGCCTAAATTTTCATATTTTATTCCTAAGGATGTTTTTGGTCTAATTACACTTATCAAATAGAATTAGGACATGTTTTAGGGTAATAATAATATAATTTTACCCTTAATTACCCTATTTACTTTTAACTGTGGTAAAAAAAATTAAAAAGTTACTATTCACCAAAAATTATTTTCATCTCATTGAACCACATTTTAGTCTTTGATATTAACCGTGTTTCTCGAATTTTTGAAATTCCACTCACATAAGAGGTAAAATTAAGTTTTATGTGAATTTTCAAATTCTCCTAGGAGGTGGGTAAAAGACGGTGAAAAGTTCAATAAAATTTTTATATATCTAAAATTATTATAAAATGACTCCAATAAATTACATTGAACTTATATAGGAATTATGTATAAATTTTCACATAAAATAAATTTAAATAAAATAAATAATTATTTAAATAAAAATTCGGTTTTTAAATAGTAACCTAGTGTTTTCACTATTCATCAAAAATTGAAAGTTTTAAGAAAAATACCAAAATTTTACCCTAGGCTAATTTCGATATTCCGAATCCAAAAATGAATTCCATTTTGAAAGATAAAATTTAAAAAATTTCAAAAAGTGGGTATTATATTCATAACGGCTAGTTTTAATAATATTTTAATATCATATCGTTGTTTAGTGAAACTCGGTATTGCGTACAACGCAAGATATCAAGGAAGGTCGCAATTACGTGTAAAGCAAGTCAAGCTATTGTTGTGTGTAGTCAAAGATTCCTTTGATGATTTATATAAGATAAAAAAAACATTTATCATAAAAATCTCGGGTGTTACATTCTACCCCCCTTAAAATGAATTTCGCCCTCGAAATTTGTCACTTTGTAACAAACAGATGAGGATACCTCTCCCTCATCATATCCTAAAGCTCCCATGTATATTATTCTAATTTGTGGTTCCTCCATAAAACTTTCACCAAGTGAGTGGTCTTGTTCCTTAGGATTTTTTCACTACGATCCAGAATCTCTATCGGCTGTTCTTTATAAGAAAGATCTTGCTCCAATAGTACAAATTCTGAGCTGAGTACATGTGAAGGATCGGGTATGTACTTTCTCAGGAGAGATACATGGAACACATCATGAACTTGAGAGAGATTTGGTGGAATCTCCAATCGGTAAGCTACCTTCTCAACATGATCCAGTAATTCGAAAGGACCGATATACCTAGGGCTCAGCTTTCCCTTCTTTCCAAATCTCATTACTCTCTTCCAAAGAGATATTCGTAAGAACACTTTATCACCCACTTCAAACTCTAGGTCTTTTATTCGGTTATCAGCATAACTTTTCTGTCGACTCTGAGCTGCTCTAATGCGTTGTTGAATAGATTTGACCTTTTCTGCCATCTCATCTACAAGATCAGGTCCTAATAGATTTCTTTCCCCAACTTTATCCCAGCAAGTTGGAGTCCTGCATTTCTTTCCATAGAGAGCTTCATAAGGATCCATCTGAATATTGGAGTGAAAGCTATTATTATAAGAAAATTCTACCAAAGGTAGGTGTTGATCCCAACCACATTTGAAATCCATAGATCAAGCTCTCAACATATCTTCTAGAGTTTGAATTGTCCTCTCAGACTGATCATCTGTCTGAGGATGATAAGCAGTGCTGAAACTCAACTCTATATCAAGAGTATGCTGAAGACTTCGCCAAAACTTTGAGGTAAACCTCGGATCCCGATCAGATATAATGGAAAGTGGTACTCCATGCAATATTACCACTTCCTTTACATATATCCTGGAAATTTGATCTAGAGATAAATCCTCTCTAATAGCAATGAAGTGTACAGACTTTGTAAGACGATCAACTATAACCCAGATAGCATTATTGACTTTGAATGTTTTAGGAATTCTGGTGACAAAGTCCATAGTGATGTTTTCCCATTTCCATTCAGGTATGGATAATAGTTGTAACAACCCCTTAGACTTCTGTCTCTCATATTTAACTTGCTGACAAACCAAGAATCAAGAGACATATTCAGCAACATCTCTTTTCATTCCATCCCACTAGAAGTACTATTTCAGGTCCCTATACAACTTTGTGCTTCCCGGATGAATAGATAATGAAGAACTATGAGCCTCATCCAACAGCTCCTTCATTAATTCTGGGATGGGAGGAACACAAACCTGATTCCTGAACTTTATTATCCCATCACAATCAAGGTTGAATTCAGGAACATTTCTCACCTTCTTTTGTAACTCTACATCTTCTTTTTGTGCCTCTTTAATCTTCACATGTATAGATGGTTGAACATTCATTTGAGAAAGATACGATTTTTCCCTTTCCATTATAATTCCAAGATCCATCCTTTGTAAATCCATAAATATTGGATCTTTTGTGATCCTCATCATGGATAAGCTAGCATGGTCTTGTCGACTTAATGCATCTGCCACCTTGTTTGCTTTCCCTGGGTGGTAATGAATTGAGAAGTCGTAATCCCTAATCAACTCCAACCATCTTCTTTGGTGCATATTCAACTCCTTTTGTGTGAAAATATACTTTAAACTTTTATGATCAGTATAAATATCACACCTTTCTCCATAAAGATAATGCCTCCAAATATTTAATGCAAAGATTACCGCAGCTAACTCCAAATCATGAGTTGGGTAATTTTGCTCATGGATTTTCAATTGTCGTGAGGCATAATCTATCACCATATCATTTTGCATAAGAACACACCCCAACCCCTTTTGGATGTATCACTATAGATCACAAACCTTTCTCCACTACAAGTTGGTGTGAGCACAGGTGCACTGGATAACCTTTTTTTTTACTCCTTGAAATTCTCTTCACACTCCTCCGTCCAAACGAACTTAAATCCTTTTCGAGTCAACCTGGTGAGTGGATTAGATAATCATGAAAAATATTTCATAAAACGTCGATAATATTCATCCAAACCAAGAAAACTTCAGATCTTAGTTACTATTGTTGGTCTCGACCATATTTCGATAACCTCTATTTTTGCTGGATCCACAGATATCCCCTCTTTTGAGATTATGTGACCCAAAAATGAAACTTTTTGAAGTCAAAATTCACACTTGGTAAATTTGGCATAAAGATTCTCCTTTATCAGGGTATTCAATATAATTCTCAAATGATATTCATGTTCTTCCTTGATCTTTGAATAGACAAGAATATCATCTATAAAGACTACCACAAACTGATCAAGATAGTCTCTAAAGACTCTATTCATTAGATCCATGAAGATAACAGGGGCATTAGTAAGACCAAATGGCATCACTATAAATTCATAGTGTCCATACCTTGTATGGAAAGCCGTATTTGGTATATCCTACCTTTTGAACCTTAATTGATGATACCCTGAACGAAGATCAATCTTGGAAAATTATTGAGCTCCATTTAGTTGGTAAAATAAGTCATAAATGCATGGGAGAGGATATTTGTTCTTGATAGTGATCTTGTTAAGTTCTTGATAATCAATGCAGAGTCTTATTGATCCATCTTTCTTCTTAACAAACAGAATAAGTGCTCCCCAAGGTGATGCACTAGGGCATATGAATCCTTTATAAAGATTCTCTTAGAGTTTCTTCTTCAATTCCTGCAACTCAATTGGGTCCATTCTATAAGGTGTCTTTGAAATGGGTATAGCACCCGGTATGAGTTCTATTGAAAACTCAACTTCACGATTTGGTGGAAGACCTGGAAATTCCTTCAGAAAGACATCATCAAACTCCCATAAAATGGTCATATTCTTAATCGTGAGTTTCTCACCAACCATTTGAGACAAATAACCTTAATTTAGTAGAATCAAGACCCATAAGATGGAAGAAATATCCACTGGAAGGTTATGTTCATCCTTGCATCGATAGACGATCATAGATTGATCCGGAATATGAAATGTGACTTCCCTTCTTTGGAAATTGATATGAGATCCATATAAAGAAATCAAATCCATGCCAAGAATCACATAAAATTCCACTATAGGAAGGATCAATAGATTTTCAGGAAGCACTTTCCCACAAACTTCAATCGGAGAAGAATTGTAAACTTTTGATGCGACTGTTGTTCCATTAAGGGTTGTCACAGCTAACTCAACATCAAATTGTTGAGATAATACGACGATACCCTTAGAAAATTCTTCAGAAATAAAAGAATGGGTGGATACAGAATCAAATAAAATATTTTCTACTTTAGAGTGGATGGTAAGTGTATCTTTCACCACTTCGTTATTGTACTTCACATCACCGATAGAAATTGAATGTGACTTTCCTTTGTCTTTAGTCTTAAGAGTTTTTTGACATCGATCATCATCAACAAACGTTAGATTAGGGCATTGATTAGAATAATTCCCCATTTTCTTACACTTGTAACATTTAAGTGTAGGAGGTGCACTCTATGTGGTCTTTTCTTTGTTCGCATCACTAGACATCTTATTCCCATCATTGCGGCATTCAAATGTCTGATGACCTTCTTTTCCAAATTTGAAACATTTACTTGTACCTTTAAGACAACTCCCTCCACGTTTCTTTCCACACTTTGAGCATAAGGGAAAACTCATCTTCTTTTCAGTGTGCTCTTTATATTTCCCTTTGAATTCTATTTTCCTCTTCTTATCAAACGCATATGACTGATGGGTTACCCCGATCTCCATCTCAACTTTGAGAGCACATCGAATGATTTCCTCGTAGCTATTGAAGTCCCTTATAGCTAACTCCCTTTTAAGACTTGGTTTTAAGCCACTAAAGAATCTATCTATCTTACTCTCAGGTTGGATAATAATCTCATAAGCATACCTTGAAAGTCTTGTAAAGTTTTCTTCGTAGGTACCAATAGATTCATCATCCTTTTTCTTCAGTTCAAGAAACTCCTTCTCCATCTTTGTTCGAAGAATACAAGGGAAGTACTTATTGAAAAATAAGTTCTTGAACTCATCCCATTCTATGGACTCAATTTCATCTCTTGGTCTCGTATTCTTGATAAGATTCTACCATTGATCTGCTTCACCTTCCAAACGATATACTGCTAGGATGACTTTATCATGTTTAGAACATTGAAGAACTGAAAATATCATTTCAGTGGTACTGATCCATTTTTCAGCCACTAATGGATCAGTAGACCCACTGAATGAGGGTGGACGTTGCCTCATGAAGGATTCAACAGAATGTTGCTCCTTACTTTGCTCGTTTGGAAGTCCTATATGATTCATAACTTGAGAAAGTTGTGTGATCATGGCTACAAGATTTTGCATTCCAGATCCCATAACGTTTGGTTACTCAGGGGGACAATCATTGCATTGCCCGTCGCATTCCGTGTTAACACTGTTCCTTCGGGTTCCATCCATTGACTAAAACCAAGGAGAATAGTGTGAGAAACACTAATTATAATAGAAAAACCACATAATCAAGAATAAAATATCACACTTAAGGTATTATCATAGTTTGTTCATGGCCATTTTTAAAACACTAAGACTGTGTTTTATGCTTAGAATTATCCTTAGGGTTCTTACTAAGGCTTTCACATCCTAGTTTCCAAAGGTTGACTATACCTTTCCTCTGATACCAACTATAAAGACCCATACTTTATATACATTTTTAATACTTCAGAATTGAATTATACTTATTACAACATATAACAAAACCAAGGTAGGACCATATAGGTATAGTGTCTTTAGAAACTGGGAAACATAAACAACTGGTTCATAAATCATCTACATTGTCTCCCATTTATTTCATCATATCTGGAGTCCTTTTTGGAATATCCTACTTAGTACCCTTCTTCCTGACCTGGGGAAAAGAAAAAATACAAAAGGGTGAGCTCAAATGCTCAGTAAGGGTAAACAAAAGAAATATCATTCATATCATATTCCTAATAACATAACATTTTGAAAATCTTAACCTGCAAAAGAGATCATAATATCATAACATGGGATAAATCACAGTAGTGAAATGTAATCCCAATAATCATAACTTAAAACATGATACTTTGTGGAATACACACATAATCATAGAGAATCATTTCTTAGTAGTCAAGACTCCTTTCCAACACTATCTTAGCGGACAAAGTCCATTTCTGAACCGAGTCCACTCCTCGTTTCAGTCCTGTTTCACTGAACCGGATTATCCTGCCATTCCATCCATGTCTATCTCATGAGATATAAATCTTTACCCAATGCATTGGATGGAGATATAGGTCCCACCCATCTCATAATGAAACCATTCTTATGTGTGCCACAAAATCATAAATCATACATCATAGCATAACCCATGTAATAAAAATGGGATTCTTAATCATCATGTCATCATAACATAATCCATATAAGATAAAAGGACATCATAAAAATAATTCCATCATTACATAATCAAAACAATGTAAAAATAGGGATAGAAACAGAACCCTATATTATCTTATATGGAAAATAATTTTGATAAAACGCTTGAACTCCATTCTTGAGGAAAATATCCTTTCTACTTCAAAAAAATTTTTCCTTTCTTAAAATGTCATATAATTATAATATAAAAGAATTTGATTAAAAGTAAACTTGAAAACTTTTAAAATAAGGTTCATGGAAATAATGTTCTAAAAATCCATTCATGTCGTATATGTTAAAAAACATTCTTCTCGAACTTTGGCTGGAAAAGTAAAAAAGTACCTCGTACGAAAAACGACAAAATATTCCTTTCATATCTTTTACTAAAAACTCACAGAAGGGTAAAAATGGATTTAAAAAATTGTAGGTGGATGGAAACAATATTACATATTGATGAAACATGGATGTGGATGATAAATATTCCCTAGTAAATTCTGAAGTATAAACAGTCTCAGATAAAAATGAGATTGTGAGATTTTCCCTTACCTTAGGTCTGATTTGCTTCGTACATGTCCGAACATCCTTTATAATAATTTAAATAATGTTATTGACTTATTCCAGAATCTTACTTGTTGTTATAATATCATATGTTGTCATATTCTTAGCTTCTTATTAGTAATATTTCATTGTTACTTGTTATTCGGTTGTTTATTGCTTTTTGTTCTTATGCGTGTTTTATCGAATAAATTCTTATTCTTCTCTTTAGGTTATAGATACCTCATTTTCAGAATGGTATTATTGTAATATATATCATATTTATTCATTCAATTCATTTATATAATCATTATGTAATGAAGATCATGTAGAACGAGTCACATCACATCGTGGAGACGGTAGGCCGTACGTACGCACGAGCGATGATATCGTTCCCATGATCGTGGAATTATATTGAAGTGTATGTATACTATTTCCGAATCAATGTCAATTTACAATAATCATATATAGTAATTATCTACACCATTATACCCATCCAAGTAAGGTGGTGGTGGAAAATAGATTACACCACAGCGTGGTGACGGTATTTCGTACGTACGCACACACGGTGATTTCATTTTTCATAGGATAGATAGATGGTAAATAGGGTTTTTTAATACTTATAATAATATATCAGTATATGAGTGATACTGATTTTATTACTTCATAATGAAACAACTAAATAAGAAGAAGTATAAGAAGAAATAAAGTTGAAAGAATCGGTAATGGACATTACCTCTTCTTTGAAACGCCTCTTCTTAACCTCCTCTTAGGGCACTAAATATGGTCTTTGAAGAAGACCAGTACCTCTAGGATGTTTCTAGGAAAGTTTAGAAGAGAAATATTCAGGTGTTGGACGAGCTTGAAGGCTCAAAGTGGTTTGAGGAAGAGAGGGGGGAGGTGCACTTTTATAAGGGAGGAGAGGGGCACCTTTGAAAAAACTAAAAATAGTATTTTATTATAAAGTCATATTCGGTGTTTAATAGCTTCAAATTTATTTATTTAGAATATAAGGTGGGGATGGATTGAAATATTCTCATCCAATAGAATTTATACACGTTTAGTTTTCTATTTTAACCTTATAATTTAGATTTAACTTTAAGTTAAATAATTTTACTTTTACCGTGTCTTCTTGTTTTCTTACACTATAAGGTTAATAAATTTACTATAACAAGACAAACGAACCCCAAGTTGTTTATGATTAATATATATAACCTTATATAAGTCATTTGGCCAAAACTTATATTTTTAATAATAAAATAACAATTAATAATATAATATTTGTTTTAAACACTATTTTATGTCAATTTTGACACTATTTGGTAATTGATTTTTGTGAAAATCATAACAGCATGATTAGTTCGAAAACTGTAAATTAAATCAATAATAACATGTCATATTAACATATAAAATTTGTGGAATTCATAAAAAGTCTCAAATTACATTTATTTGGGTATTTATAACATCAATTATGTCAATATTTCATTAATAAAATAATTACTGCATCATCATTGTGTCATAAATAAATTAAATTATTTTATGTCTAAAAATTATAAGTAAAATATAATTATGTAGGAAATAGTTTTATATTTCTAATGAATATTTATAGTTTAATTTATCTTATGTATAACCCTATATTAAAAATGATTTAGTTATTAAACTTTGATTTTAACTATTTTTACCCTTCTTTAAATAAATTAATAATAAAAGTCCTAATCTAATCCAAGTGGGCCTAAATGGTCATATTTTATTCCTAAGGTTTTTTTTGGTCGAATTACACTTATCCAATAGAATTAGTACATGTGTTAGGGTAATAATAATATCATTGTTACCCTTAATTTCCCTATTTACTTTTAATCGTGGTAAAAAAAAGAAAAAAGTTACTATTCACCAAAAATTATTTTCATCTCATTGAACCACATTTTAGTCCTTGATATTAACTGTGTCTCTCGGATTTTTGAAATTCCACTCACAGAAGCAGTAAAATTAAGTTTTATATGAATTTGCAAATTCTTCTAGGAGGTGGGTAAAAGAAGGTGAAAAGTTCAATAAAATTTTTATATATCTAAAATTATTATAAAATGACTCCAATGAATTAAATTGAACTTATATAGGTATTATGTATCAATTTTCACATAAAATAAATTTAGATAAAATAAATAATTATTTAAATAAAAAGTCGGTTTTTAAATAGTAACCCAGTGTTTTCACTATTCATCAATAATTGAAAGTTTTCAGAAAAATACCAAAATTTCACCCTAGGTTAATTTCGATATTCCAAATCCAAAAATGAATTCCATTTTGAAAGGTAAAATTTACAAAATTTTAAAAAGTGGGTATTACTATTCATAACGGTTAGTTTTAATAATATTTTAATAGCATATCGTTGTTTAGTGAAACACGGTATTGCATACGACGCAAGCTATCGAGAAAGGTCACGATTGAGTGTAAATCAAGTCAAGATAGTGTTGTGTGTAGTGAAATATTCCTTTTATGATTTATATAACATAAAAACAACACATTTCACATAAAAATTTCGGGTTTTACAAAAAGTGTTTCCTAACTTTTGATTCCCTTGGTTTCAATTTAGGATATACATGATCTGTTTCCCAACATATATTTTTATGGGAATTTTATTTATTCCTTTAATAATGGTTTTTAATGAGCTTATTAATTTAATAAATCATATCCCATGGGAGTTTGAAATCAAGTGTGCAGTAAGTATCGTTGTTGTTTACCAGGTTACCTCATGCCAGGCCCAGAACACCTTGCTATAGTTTTTAATTCAAGGTACATCAGTGCTTCAACCAAGACCATGTGTAGTATCCAGACATGGATATATATTATTGATAAACCACTTAATATTTGTTAACCAAAATTTAGGGAATTTTTCATAGACTTACTCTTATCACTAAGGTTATTACTAAAGTTATCTATTCCTAGTCTCAAAAAATAAGTAAACCATGCTCTGATACCAACTATAGAGACCCTATACATTAACACATATCATTACATGATTTTAAACATAATTAACTATCAAATTAAATACCAATGAGTGTAAAATCTAGTGTCTTTAAATACTAGGTATATAAAACATAAAAAATGGGAATAAATAAAAAATTATTTATTTATCATCCATTATGGTCTCCTAAGTTTAATTTGAGACCCTACATTTTCATAGGATAACCTAGGGATTACATGAACAAAGGGATGCACTAAAAATCTTACTAGGGGTATAAACATTAAAATAAAACTTAGCCAATGTGTTATAAGGCATAACATAAAGATATAAAAAGGAATGGAACATGATTAACTATAAGGAATAATAACATGGGATCATATAATAATAGAATCACAATAATTTGGAATCAACATAAAACATGACTATAGCATGATTCAAGGCTCTTTTCATAAATAGGATCATGAGTCATGACTTGTTTCACATAGACGAACATGAGTCAAGGCTAACCACCAAGACCGTTGCACATAACGTGTCATGAGACTAAACATTACCCAATGAATTGGACCTATATCTAGGTGAACCTATCATAACATGTTCATGAATATGTTTTCCACATAAATAATCATACTTAAACAATCAAACATTATCATAAGGGTTATCCATTGAAATAATTGGGTATCATAACCATGTCATAAAGCATAATAAATAGGAATTTCATAAAAGTGCCCATGAAAGAATGTAATTAAATTATAAATTGAAATTCATAAGGGAAAGTAGTCATATATCATGTTTATTGATTTAAATTAATAACATGTAAAAATAATATTTAAGAAACTTTAGAATTAATAAATTTTTCTTTTATTTAAGGAAAATATTAAAGAGAATTTAAAGAAGAAAAGGGAATAATATTTTATATAAAACCAAAATTGAACCAATAATGTTTTCATAATAAAATGAGTTATTTTAGAAAAAATAATGTTGGTTTAAACCACGTTATAGATTGCACTTCAAATTGGGTAAGAATTTAGGAAGTTCCTTTAAATCAAGTTTGCTTATCAGGATGGATTGTGTAGGGAACCTTTTAAAAACATGTATCTCCCCAAAAAAGAATAATGAATGGATCTTGATTCATGAGTTTTGAAAATATAAACATCATTTATATTATTTACATAATATTAAATAAAATTTTATATGGGTAAAAATAGAGGAAGAGTAACCTGGAGGAATAATAGAGGTTCGGGTAGAATCCCTTACCTTAAGTCCAAAGGTTTTCTTCATTTGATCTTAATTTCCTAGATAATAAAATTTGATTCATTAATTAATATGTAACAAACCATTTATATATGTATTTGATTAATTTTAACTTTATTAAGTTCATTTAAGGCCTTTTTATGGGTTAAGATATTCAATTTCATCATTTAGGAGTGTTGGTTTCCTTGGTTTTCATAAAAGAATTACTTGTATAAATGTAAAAAAGGTCATATAAATTGAGGTTAATTATCCATAACTGAACTTATATGATATTAATTATATTTAATAGTTTATATTGGTATTATATATCTTTGATTTTATGTAATGAGTATGAATTATTTGATAAATAGTTAATGAAAATCATTTGGATTTATTTTTGTGGTTTTCGATCACAATGAACTCATTTTGTTTAATAAATTAATATCATGTGTAAAAAATGATTCTATAATATTACATAAGATACAATAAATATATTATAATCTGGTTTAACCATAAAAATGGTTTCATGACTGGCCTTGATGTTGCAAATGAAAGATAAAATCAGGTCATCCATGAAGTTGGTAGATCGGCACATCATAGACGATGTTTTAATTCATAAAATAAAAGAGATATGAGGAGGGATATGAGAAATAATTATTCTATAATAATGATAAAATTATAGTTTATATATGATACTGGAGTTTTAATGCCACTTTTATATGAGGAAGGTGAGGAGATAAAAATAAAACAATGGTACTTGAAAACAAATTAAAAGAAAATGAAGGTGGATTTACCTCTTGATTGCTTCTTCTTGAGGATCTCCATAGGAAATTGGTTTTGGTATTTCGTTAATACCAAAATAACATATAATTTGGGAGGGTTTGGTAATATATTTGAGAATAATTTAGATAATTCTCAATACTTGATAGGTGTGAGGAGAAAAGTTGGTGATGGTGGTATTTATAGTGGAGGAGAGGGGTGTTTTCTCATTATTTAATTAATTAGTTTATTAATTTTCTCAAGAAAATAAATAGTGTCGATTCTTGATACTAAATAAAGTAATAAGATCATGTTAGTTCTAATAAACTATGCTTATATCTTCCATGACTCAATGAACAGTGTATTTAAGTTATAATGTATATATACCAAAAATTAATGTATTTTACTATTCACTAAAAATTCATGTATTTTAGAAAAATCCAAAAAGTTCACCCTAACCATTTTTTGACATGTATAATTAAAAAATGAACTCCATTTTATGAAAATAATTTTATAAATATGATAAAATTAATATTTATTTAAATACATAATTCACTCTAAAAATACAGATTTTAAAATTATAACCAATTTTATATCACTTTGAAAAATTAACTAAGGTTTAATAAAATTATTTTATAATTATAAGACATCAAAACAATTATTTATGAATAAATTTTATGAAAATAAATTTTCTATTAAATTAATAAAGTATTCATAAATTTTTAATTAAATATTTATGATTTACAAAAAAGCCAAAACTTAATTAATAATTTAGAAAATATTTATTTACTTATAATATGATATAATTATATAATATTGTCACTTATAATATGTATATATTTTATTTATACTTTCATTTTTGAGGATAATATTCAATTATCTCTTATAAAATTCATAAGGGTCAAATTACTATTCCAAAGGTTGAGTTAATATTTCTTTGGTATATGTTAATTAACTTCTAGAAATGAATTTTATTTCATTAATTATTCATTGATAAAGTTTGTATTGTGTTGTTAATGTGATTTTATTTGATTATACTATATGAAATAATTATAACAAGGGAATTTCCATTGATATAGTTTAAGTTCGTTACAATAATGGTGTCTAAGATATAATAAACCAACCATTTTCATGGTTATTCAACCTAGATGAATAAGTGCTAAAACAATTTCTACATTTAGTATCAAGATAAGGATGTACTGTTAGGATAACCACACAATATCAACCTTTCAAAAACATTAGGATATTATCCTATACAAAGAATTATCCTCATGGTTTTACCTAATGTTCTTTAATATTAATCCTCAAAAATTGAATAAACCTTCCTTCAATACAAAAAATCACATCCCATACATTTCATTCATTAATATTACATCTTATTAGATTAATATTCCATACATAACATTATGATCCATTCTAGAATAATATTTTTTTAGTGCCTTTGTAATTTTGGATACATTAATTACTTATTCATTAGTGATCTATATCATCTCCCACTAGGTTATTACTAACTATAACCATTTATAGATATATCATACTAGAAACCTTTTCTTCATAACCTAGGGAATGGAAACATAATAAATCATGAGCTCGAATTCTCGATAATGTTAAAAAAGGGAGACATCAATGATCAGGAATGCATAACACGAGCATTAGGGAATTAGAACATAACATTTACATTTGGAAACCATACCCACCATATCCTAGATCAGAATCTGGAGTCATGGTATAAAGTTTTTCAGTTCATATGACATGAATAATAAAGGCATCAAAGAACACGATCCATGAGAATAGAAAATTATCATAATAAATAGGTATGTGGCACACACATAAGAATAGAAAGTCATTTTTGTTATCAAGGATCATTTCCAAGACAATTAAAGTGGATTGGGATCACCCCCATTCCATTATATCAATAGTCAAGGTTAACTCCCAAGACAATCATAGTGGAAAAACTCCCTTAATTAATTGGGTTAACCCCTTAATCCATTCATTATTATCTCATGAGATATCCATATTTATCCATTGTATTGTAGAGCTATATAATTCTGGGCCCACCAATCAGATAATCCTGATGCATTCATATATATACCACAAGATCATAATTTGTATATCTTATATTGTAACCCATGGAAAGGAAATGTTTTCATAAGCATTGAATCATTTTGGTATATCATAAATAGTGTAAAATAAAAGGGTTTCATAAATATTTCATTATTACTTAATTAACACGTGGTAAAGAAACAAGTTTTATAGAATCATTAATAAATCGACACCATCATAATCCCTCAAATTAATGAAATCTAATGGTATTGTTAGACCATATCCCTATTAAACCATACGTAATATCAAAATGATGTTATCAAGGATGAAAATTCTTTTCAAATTTCACAATAACATTTCTTGATGAAAATACACTCTCCATATTTAATGAACTTCTTAAAAATATAGTAATTTATAAAATATTAAGAACAAATTATTTTTTTTAAACCTTGAAAACATTTAAAGGAAGCATGAAATCATTGATATGTCATGATTGCAGAAAATTATTCTCATGTCTTGTACATTAAACCAAATATTCCTTTCAATTTTTTTTAAACAATCAAAAGTACATCATTTGGAAAGTGGTGACAAGAATACTTTTTAAAAAAATTAAAAACTCAATCATGGGTAAAACTGAATTTTAAAAATTATATTATAATACTACACAAATTATTAAAATTAATTTAATGAAAACAAATACATACAAGAAAATTATTCCTGAACAAAGTGAAAATAGTGTCTGCTTTTCTTGGAAATGTTATCCCAATCATTTTAAGTGAAAAAGAGAGAAAATTGGTACTAGTTCATTAAAATTAATGAATAATCATAAGAGAAGAAAAGAAATGATATTTTTGATAGATAGTATATAAAATTTCATCTTTGGAAACATAATTTTAAACAATCTTGATAAATTATGAGATATTAAAAAATCACTACTACTAAATAGGCCTTTAAAAGCACAAAAAATTGTGTTTATTAGTTCTAGATAAGTGTTAAATACTAGAGTGAGATTGAAATTCCAAGTCTTTTGTAGGTGCTAAAAAAGAGCTGGTAATATAAAAATATGCCAATGCTTTTATTTACTGATGATTAAGGAGACCTTTATCGGCTCTTATAGTAACACTAATAAAGGATAATTTTATCAGTATTTGTAAAAGAATTGAATAAGGTTCCTTTATTAGTGATTGTAGAGGCTATTATAAATGACCCCTTTATCAAAACTTTTAAAATAACTGATAAAGTGGCATACTATAGTGTGTTGTAACACCACACTACAACACGAGTGTAGTGTGTTGTAATAAAAAACCACAACACCAGAAACACGAACAGATACCAATAAAATCACATACCAAAACAATAATTAAATGAATAAAATTTTATAAAAATAATATAAGAAAAAAATATATTATAAGAATTTAAAACATTGGTTTATATAATTACATAATTAAAAACTATTACATACATTCAAAAAATCAATGTTCATTTGTCTTCTGATCCTGAACCCAACTCTGGCCATTATTGAAAAAACCACTCCTGATCAAGAAAAATAACTAACATGTATAAGAAAACTATAATTATATTAGTAATTATATGAATAAAAAAATTAGCATAATGTGTTGATTTTAATCTAAAAGTTGATTCATACCAGGAATACTATGTATCGGATTGAGCTGTTGTTGATTCTGGCACGCCACACCATTTCTTGTTCATTATAAAGAATTATCTATATGAAAATTATATAAATAAATATAATATTAAAATGATAAATAAATTAATTAATTAATAGAATATAGAATGACGAGAAGCCAATCTAGGATCATTTTCTGTTTTTTTTTTCTATGTGATGCAAGTTTTAATCTAAAATGAAACTTATATATTGAAAAGTCATAGTTAGAGTCACATTTGTCACACCATGCATTTAATTGAGGTGAATATTATTTGTACTCATCCCAAAGCACATATGGATGATTTTCCTCAAGTATCAAAACAATCTGAATGTGTTTTCTCAGTTTTGATCATGCCACATGTCTTTTTTTACTAAAATATCCTTTTAAACTAGAAACATTCATATCGATTCATATCGTTCACATCGCGTGATAGATTAATATTAGAATAATCCCCAAATGTCTCAAATATCTTATTAATATTTTTACTAAATTATCTACACAATATGATCATGTTTTATTGATTATCACATAGTGACACTTTTTAAACTAAAATTTCAATTTTAAACTCATAACTGAAACATTGTGTCATATCGAGCACATCGTGTATCAGATTGAGTTTTCAATGATTCCTACATGTGAAATTACTTATAGATATTGTTTCAAAAGTAGGTTTATAATTTTAATGTGTTTTATTATTTTTAAGTAGGTTAGTTTTCCTTTTTACTAAAATTAATGTCAATTTTAAATGAAAAAGAAACATTTGGATTCATACTGGTCACATTGTTAATCAGATTGAGATGAGGATGATTCATACATATCTAAAATAACATATGTATCATTTTCCTAATGTATCAAAACAATTTGGATGCATTTTTTCAGTTTTGTGTATGTCACTTTTCTCTTTTAATAAAATTCAATTTTTAACTGGAAACATACACTTTGACTCGTACCATTCACATCATGTATATTTATTTTGCGAGGCCAATTCCTACACATCATAAATAATTTATTAATAATTTTCCTAAATTATCTAGACGATATGATTGTGTTTTTTTTGTTTTGAGTGAGTGGATCTTTTTGAACTAAAATAGAGATTGTAAAATGATAATAGAAGTTTGAGTCATATCAGGCACATCATGTATTGAATTGAGTTCGGATGATTCCTACACATCACAAATAAAATATGTATCATTATCTGAATGTATCAAAACTATATGAATTTGTTTTCTGTGTTTTGATTTGGTCAATTGTAATTTTTATTAAAAAAATCAATTTTAAATAAAAATATTCACTTGGATTCATACCAGTGACACAATACATCAGATGTTGTTTTGGATGATTCCAACATGTTTCAAATTACATATGGATAATTTTCCTAAACTATGAACATTATATGAATGTGTTTGATCGGTGTTGAGTACGTCACATCTCTTTTTTACAAAATAATGACATTATAAATAAGAAACATACACATTGATTCATACCAGTCACATCGTGTATCAGTTTTATGTGAGACTAATTATTACATGTCAAAAAAAGTTTATTAATAGTTTTTTAGAATTATCAAGTTAATTAGAATTTGTTTTCAAGTTCTCAATGAGTGATGAATTTTTAACTTATAGGTTGATTTTAAACTGAAAACAGACACTTTTAGACATACCTGACACATCATGTATCATATTGAGGTGAATATAATTCTTACATGCCACAAATTACATATTTATAGTTTTAATAAAGTATAAAAACAATATGAATGTATTTTCCTGATTTTGAGTAGGTTAGTTTTCTTTTTTACTAAAATTGATCTAACTTTAAAATAAAAAGATGCACTTTGAGTCATACTGGTCACCCTATGAAATATATTGAGTTGAGGATGATTAATATATGTCTAAAATTATATATGGATAATTTTAGAAAATTATCAAAAGCATTTGAATTTTTTTATTGGTTTTGATTATGTTGCTTTTTAATTTTACTAAAATTTTATTTTAAACTAGAAACACATACTTTGTCTTATACTAGTCACATCATGTACCAGTCTGACATTAGACCAATTCCTATATTTCAAAAATTAATTATGATTTTTCCCCATAAATTATCAATACAATTTAAGTGTTTTTTCTCATTTTTTTAGTGAGTGACACTTTTTGAACTATGATGTTGATTTTAAATTGAGAACAGACACATTGAGTCATACCAGCCGCATTGTGTATTAGATAGTGGTAAGGTTCATTAAAAAACTAAAAATGACTTATGGAACATTTTATTAATTCACCAATAAAATATGAATGTGTTCATATAGTCTTGAGTATGTCAGTTGAATTTTTACTAAAATTAATGTCTATTTTAAATAAAAAGATATAATTTGTGTCATACTAGTCACATTGTGAATCAAATTGAGGTATGGTTGATTCCTTAAAATCTCAAATGAAATATGGATTCTTTTATAAATGTATCAAAACAATATGAATTTGTTTTATTGGCTTTGAGTATGCCACTTTTCTTTTTTACTAAAATGTCATTTTCAACTGGAAACCCACACTTTGAGTCACAATGGTCACATAGTGTGTTGGTTTGATGTGAGACTGATTCCTACACATCAAAAATGAATTATGAAAAAATATAATAAATTATTAAGACAATATAATCATGTTTTATTGGTTATTATAGAGTGTCTCTTTTTAAATTAAATTTCAATTTTAAATTGATAACAAACACTTTGAGTCATACTGGGCACATCGTGTATCAAATTGAGGTGAGACTGATTAATATATATTATAAATGAATTATAAATTATTTTCCCAAAAGTATCAAATTAATATGAATGTGTTACTCATATTTGGGTTTTTTAGTTGTCTTTTTTACTAAAATTAATGACAATTTTAAATAAAAAAGATGTACTTGGAGTCATATCAGTCACATTATGCATCAGATTGAGGTGTGGACAATTCCTACACGTCTTAAATGACTTATGAATAATTTTACTTCATTATCATAACAATACTAATGTTTTTCTATAGTTTTATTATGTCACTTTTCTGCTTTACAAACATGAAATTTTAAACAGGAAACACACACTTTGTGTTATACCAGTCACATAGTTTGTCGGTTTAATGTGATACTGAATCCTACATTTCATAAATGACATATGAATCATTTTTATAAATAATAAAGAAAATCTAATCTGATTTCCTTATTTTTAAATGAGTGAAATTTTTGAATTAAAATATAAATTTTAAATACACAACATCCATTTTGTTTTATACTTGACACATCATATATCATATTGAGGTGTGGTTGATTCCTACACATTAAAAAAACATAAATATCATTTTTGTAGAGTATAAAAAATTGAATATATTTTCACTATTTTAATTATTCTAGATTCTTTTTTCACTAAAATTAAGGTCAATTTTAAATAAAAAGAATCAATTTGAGTCACATCGGTCACACGATGTGTATAATTGAGGTGCATATGATTCTTACATGTCCCAATGTATCAAAAAAATACCAACTTACATTGTATCCATGATTTTATTTAGATTTATATGTTGAACTTCCAACACTGCATATTGAGTCAATTTTATTATCCGAAAATCCTTTTTTGGTGAAGAACATCGACTCAATATGTACTATTTAGTTTGAAAAGGAAAGGAAATAGAATGCGTAAAAACATTGGGAGAAAGTAACATTTTCTTTTTTTGTGTCTTATTACATCTAGTTGAAAAAAACATGACTTCCCAAAACATATTTGAAAAAAAACTAAATATGCATTAGATTAAAATGATAAGTAAATTAACTCAAAAATATTAGATAAAATATTTAAAAAATTAATTAATTAAATAGAATGAATACACCTTTTCATGATGGTTTTATACATTCATGACACATTTACTTATTGTCATTGTCTTTGTTGTATCCCATATGATAATTCTCCCAGGATTATGAGCAGCATCAAATAAACCACCCCAACTCAAAGAAAACAATCCACATTTATAATAAAAAAATTCTTATGTGAGTAATAATAAAAATAAATAAGTAAAACATAAACATGAAGAAATAAATTAATTCTAGGGATAATGATTTTACTATGAAAACATCAGGATTACTTCTATAATTGATCAAAGGTAGTTTCATTGCTCTTCCTACAAAGGTAGTAGATGGAACTTGATATAAATTGATAAATACAAACACTATATGAGTGAAATTTTTTTAGTGGATAACAAGTTTGTGAAATAATTACTTTAAAATGGAATAAAATATGGTAGTAAATCATCTAAAATAAACAAAATATATAAGTAATAATGTAAATTAAATCAATTTTTAGTCATATAATTTTTTGGTAAAATAAAGAATGAAAATCGTAACTTTACCTTTACATCTTCCCAAAGAATTTTCATCATTATAGGTTGTTCATACATGGGATTGGTAACATAATAATGTGTAAAATCCATTGTCTACATGAGTAGTCAAACATTTAATTTTGGTTATGTTGAGGTAGTATAGAACAAATAATATTATGAGGAAAAATATATTATATTTAAAAATAATTACTTTCCATTGAACTCTATTTATTTATTAAATGGTTTTAGAGATTTGGTTCATATATTTGTATTACAAGTCCACTCTTTGTGGTCCCCTATAATATAAAAGACATTTTCCATATTGAGACCCACATGAATTGATTGTGATATCCAAATGAAAGGGTAATCCTCAATGGACTTTTCATCTGAGCTGGAATTTGTTTTAGTCGCCAGTAGAAAAATTGACCAATTATTATTTTCTTGATCTGAGACATAAAATAATTTTATTTCATGTGATTCCATTACGAAAGGCTCATCGTTTTCCCCTTCCACCCTGAAATTCACTTTCACAAATCCCATTTCATGAAATTTGACGGAACTCATATACTTAACTCATTTGAATGAAAAATAGAAACATGAACTGTTGTATAATAGAAATTTTATATCCATTCGGTAATAAAAAATATAACATATTTTCATAAATTAGATTTCAATCCATGGAACCAGATATGTTTATTTCTGCTTCCATAAGAGTAACACCACTTTTTTGTATCATTCTATAATAATTGTGTTCTTTTATATAGAATGTATAACCATTTGTTACAAAACTAGTATAATATATAACATTTTCATTTGGTCATGTTTCTATCCATAAAAGTCATTCAGTAATTGAATTTTTATTTTCAGATATCTCCATATAAATTTGATCTCAAAACCATATTATAAATTATTGGTTATGTGTATTTGATATCCACTCTTTAGCCATTGATAGATTAAAATATTTAAGAATATCATTATTTGATTCAAATGTATGTATCAACATATTCACTATTATGAAAAATGTAAATTTTTTATTGATCATGTTATATCAAGGTACTTTTTACAAAAACTTTTCTGCAAATCCCTTTGCCCATAAGGATTCCACTGTGATGAGACTTTAGAAGATTAATCTTATCAACATATAATAGGTAATTAGTACAAGATTCAATAGTATCTTCAACAATATATCATTTTTCAATAAAATATTCTGGACAACTTTAGTTCTTGACATACCTACAAAAAATATTCATACACCATTGAATGGGGTATATTAATTTTTAATGGAAAAGACCATATAGTTAAACCTATCTAACAAAGGGAACCATACAATGGACCATTATATAAGTTAATTATGGTGGAAATAATATTTCTAATTCATATAATATGATTTTAGCCTTCTTATTCATGATTGAAAAATTCTATGGCTCTATAACATTACTACATACGGATTTGAAAAAGAAGAAAAGTAAGGTTAATGTATACAGTTCATTTTGAGGAAGATTTAAACTAAATGAAACGTGTATCAAATAATTCATCAAAACATGGAAGCCATGTAGTTTTATTCCTTATAACATCAAATTAGTCATTGTAACAACATTCTTTATATTTGAAGAAGGCACCTATAAAACATTTACAATATCAAGGAAAAGAAAAATTGTAACCATTCTTATCTAGATAGAGTGTAAGCTACTGGAAGAAGAAAAATACTCTTTTTACCCATCACTAGTGTCAACTCTTCCCTTATCCCCATGTCAATCATTTTTAACCAAAACATCATTCGGTCTTATTCTTTTTAGTAACATTTAGTAACATTTCAATAACACTATCAAATATATTTTTTCCCACATGCATGACATTAAGAAACTATCTAAGATACAAACAATTACAATATTATAATTTAATGAAAATTGATCTCTTCTTATGACCTGATTTCGAATGGTTTTTCAGAAATGGTTTTCCAAAAATAGTTTCAATGTCTTTTACTTTATCAAATAGTTGATCAACTGTTATGGGAGATAGTGTTGTACCTTGTTCGATATTACCATAGAATGTTTTCATCCAGGATCCGTATTTATTTCATCAAGGTAAAAATTTCTAATGTCCAAAAACACAGTCTTTGAGGAATGTTTCAACTGAATTGAGTGTGTGAATTCCTCAAAAATGGGACACCCCGAAATTCCTTTAATGCTATAGCCTGATAAATTTCCATAAGTGGGGAAGTCACTTATCATTCTGTACAACATGGCCCTTAATGTGAATTATTCAATTCTATGAGAATCATACATTGTAACACATGTATCCCACATCAATTTCATCTCTTCAATTAATGGAGAAAATAGAAATCAATATCATTACTGGGTTGTTTTGGTCCTAATATAACTAGAGACAACATAATGTATTTGTGGTTCATGCATAACCATGGTAGAATATTATAATTTTCTTACATGTCGGGCTATGTATTGTGATTACTACTCTTCAAAAAAATTATTTATTCAATCTGTAGATAATGCAATGTGAATGTTTCTTGGATCATTTCCAAATTCAGGATACTCATAATCAATTTTCTTCCATTATGGAGAATCTATTGGAAGATGTGGAATCACATATTTAATTCATCTATTTGCATGCCATTTCAATTTTATTAAGGATTCCTAATATTCATAGAGTCATTGAAACCATGGAATGATAGGTAAGTACGAAACATATTTCAAAGTAGTTGATTCATTTTTTTTGTATCAATATGTTCCACACTTAGGGAATTTTATAAGTGATTCATGGTCCTTGAGAAAAAAATTTAAATTATTTGGAAAATTATTTATTTATTTAAAGATCATTCCCACTAAACCTATTATTTTTTTATCATCATATGTTGTACATGGTAGTTCATTTTCCCCTGGATTCATATCTTTCTAGAGACCAAGCAGTTTTGAAAAGCTGGTGTCACTGCATCTTCTACCATATTTTAAATTACATAATTGTAATACAGTTGATAATGTTTTTTATTTTGTAAATATGGTATACATTTGTCTCTTATAAAATCTATTAAACATCTCAAACTACTTTGGAAAATCACAAATTTCATTTTCAATTTCCATTATTATTTCTTCCATGTGATCCCCATTATCATTTAAACTAGTATTCATGTAAAATGATCCATAAACAACAGTATCATCCCAATTAGTGTGCACATTTAGTTTTTCCCCTTGTTTTGTCTAAAATATATAGCTATGATCTATTCTGTAACAAATCAAATGTTCTTTCAAATCTTCCAAACTAATTTGTATTGAATAACAATAATGCAAACATGATCAAATGACTTTATAAGGGTTTTATGTTTTATTTATTGAAAACATAATGAACTCTTTAATTCCATTTTCATACACTTTTATAAAATGATTAATGTATATTAATTTTTTATTCATATCCATCCTATTGGGTTCATAAAATATTCAATTTATACAATTAATAAATACATACAATTAAGATATTTATTAATAAAGGTGAATGTTATAGATAATTCAAATAAGGGGAATCCATCATTTGATTTTTTTTCAAATAATTTCAGTATGATTTAAATGAAATGGGTAATTACAATTTATAAAATAATTACTCCATTATGGTATGTTTTATCCCCTAAATTCTTCCAATTCTGAATGTTATTGACCACATCCATTCTCATCAACTTCATATCCCGAATAGTTATTATTGAATTGTTTTTCTTAAGACTCATCCCCCATCTCTTTTAGATATCCACCTATGTTTCTTGAACTACTAGAACAAAAATTCATCCCATAACATGTAATGGGGATCATTTTGGATAATTACTATTTAGAATATTTCAAGAAACATAGAATAGATGGGGGATGAGTCCCAATCAACAAATTTCTATAATGAATATTCTTGAGATGAATTTTATGTGGATGAAACCAAACCATTCTTATCTCAATCAATGGGGGTGCTTACTATTTTTCATATATTATATTCCCAAAGTAATTAAAATTGAAACTAAATAAATTAAATTAGTTTTTTTACTATGGAAAATAATATTAAATCATATAGAATAATGCACATAAAATCAAATTTCAGTTTTGAATATGGAGTTCTATAATTTTTTAAAAATAAATTTTATAAAGATAATTAAAATAAAAATGTTCCTCATAGGTATATATCTAGTATTTTATCTATTTAAGACATAATGGAAGATAATAAATATGATTCTTGAGTTAAACATAAATGTAATAAATGACCTAGAATGGAAAAACATCCATATAATGAATTAATATATTTGAAATCATTCATTTTTCTTATTAATAGAGATCATCATAATAGTATTATGAAAGAATATATTATGGGTATAACCATTGCTGACTATATAAAATAATATAAAAAAACATTATATTTAAAATATGAAACGTTATAGAATAAATCATTTAATAATTACATATATTCTTTAATGAGAAATAATAATTTAATATTTAAAATTTTTCTAACATATTCAAATAGTATTAGTTGTAAATGTTTATTTAGAATCATGTTAGAATCCAACGATAAAAAATATGTTTTTAAATATATGCGAGTAATCAAAGGTTTAAAAAATTGATTGTATTGGTTATATTGATACTTATGCGCATTTATTTAAAATTACAACAATAAGGATATTATTTTCCTTTACATTAGATAATTAATTTTTGTATTCATTAAATAGATTTTAAAACTATATTTTTAAATGGGAATTTATATAAATAAATTTATGTGGAATAATTTGAATACTGTTAAACCTATTTGATGAACAATATAACCAAAATTTCTAATGAAACAATCCGTAATATTTTTGGAATTTGTAGAAATATTTATGAGGATATGACTAACTATGATGATAAAAATAATTTAATGAATAAGGTTTTAAAAGAATGGTTATAAATCATATTTAATATCTCCAAACAATTAGGGCATAAAAATAAAATAATTTTGGGATTCAAATAATAATGCACCAATTTTAAAAAGTTGTGTCTCGCTACAATTCAAGAAAGGGAAGATGAAACTAAATGGAATGATGAGTTAACCTACAAATTAAAATTAATAATTGTTATCAAATCTTCTCAAATAGATATTGATGGAAAAAAGAATAAAGAGATTGAATATATACTAAAATGAAATAAATAAATGCATGAAGATAAAATTATAGAATTAATAATATTTTATGATGTCAAAATAAACATATAATATAATTAGAAAATCATTATAAATAATAAATTATTTCATATTTCTTCTAAATTAGAGAATATGGAATCATTAAAATCAGTGTCTTCTCAAAAAGTTAAAAAGAATGATCATACCACCACAATATTCCATAGAGGATTTTTGTAGTGAAAGAACTCTATTTGGGTGATTGAAAATCCTCATATCTTCTAATAATCCAAATATATATACATCAAAATGTAAATATTCCATCTATTTTTTTATGTAATCTTTATGGAAAAACCGTTTACGTCTACATTACATGTTTGAAAGGTAAAGTATTGAATAACTAGTTGATCAAAACTTATAATGGAATTTTTACTATATCAATGGTGTCTATTAGAAAGTGTATAACTAGTGTTTCCCCAAATAAAGGCTAACCAAATGATGCAATCAGTAGAAAACTACAAGTTTCTAGATCTATAAAAAATAGAAATCATGTGGTTTAAAATGATAAACCATGGTTCATGATTCATTGTATTTTCTATTAAACATTTTAAAATAGTGAATTTTATTTTTTTAAAATTTATTAATTATAATGATATAATGGAGCACTATGTTTAGTTGGAAAGTTTCTCAGATGAATCAACATCCATGGACATTGAACATGCATAATTTACACTCAATTAGAGTAGAAAGTTTTATAAATATATGGTGTATTTATAATAGTAGTAGTCACAGTGAAGCGTCATGTAGGTAAAAATCATTCAATCATAAAATAAGTGATGGATGATGAATATAAATAGATAATGACATAAAAACTAAAAAACATATATCACTAAACAAGATAAATGAGTAATGAAACGTATAAAAATTAACATACCTTAGATTGATACATTAATTCGTTCAAGAGAAATGGAGATATTGTGTATGAAATCTTTGATTCATTTGAACATTTTATTCCTCAATCCATGATTCATTTTAGAATTATATTCAACCCTTATATTTAATAGAGTATTTATTTGATTTTGGACTTGTTATAGAGGAGTGACAGTGGGAGATGGCTTCCTCGGATTGGTTGAGAAATCGCAACAATTGTAGTTTTAGATATTGTAATTAAGTAGATTAGGGACACTTTTATCAGTTCTTGTAAAAAGGGACAATAAATATCCCTTTTATCTACAACAAATTAATATGTTCTGATAAAAGGGATCTTTATCAGTTCTATTTTGGCACTGATAAATGTCAAGATTTATCATGGTTCAAAAAGTACTTCTAATATAAGGACTCGACCTTATTACATTACATAATATTGACTTTTAGTCAAGAACTCAATTTCTTTCATATTTATAATATTTTCAAGTTAAAAGTTTTGGATAATTATGATATAATACATAAATAACATTACACATTCATATAGAGCAGATATCACAAAAATATTATCCACTTTTTCCAAAATACAAAACTTTTGAAATAAAACATGTTTTCTTTGAAAAATATTCATAAAATTTAAATTGGAATCCTTCATTGGCTTACACATCATTATAACCTATTAAAATAATTTAAAAACTTGGGATGATCACAAAAATCATAGTAAGGGATATAGGAAGATGGAAAGAAAACATTATTCTATGAATACTAGTAACATATGAAATCATTTTCCAAAAAGGCATACTTGTTACCCATATAAACTTACTTTGTGAAACATAATATTTCAATGAAATATCCAAAAAAACATATAGAACATAAATATAACCATAAATTTGTCTTGGGTCATTAGTTACATAATTTTTTAACCCTCTCAGATACCTTATAATTTGTAACCCTCCTGGCTACCATACAATGTGACCCTCACAACTACCTTATTTTGTAGTCATCGCAGTTACACTTGGAGTAACCATACGGGAGACCTCCAACATACATATATCCAATGAATTTGAGTGAAATATAGGTACCACCCTTCATCATAAAAAATTCCTAATAACCATAAAATAATCATACAATATGAATAAATTTATTAAAACATTTCTTTTGAATTTTGTAGAACAGAATTTTAAGAGGATTTTAAAATAAAAGCCCCTTAAAAATATCATATAATTGAAGTGAGACTTAATATATTGAATAGAATATGTATATAAATGGTTAATTTACCTAATTAAACATAATATAAAAAAAATTCATTGCACAAACAATTTTAATACTACATAAATAATGAAGTAGAATGTTAACCCAAAGAATGTAAATCGGGATAATAATTCCCTTACCTCTAGTTTGTCTTACTTCAAACATGTTTAATACTCTGTTATAATGGTTAAAAGAGAGTTATTAATATCTTAAAGAAACATATTCATCTTTATAATATATTATATGATCATTTCATTACATAATTTCACCCTTTAGTTGTTAGTATTTTGTTCCTTCCACTGTTTTGTGTGTGTTCTTTACATGATTTCCATGGTCGGTTTGTATTTTATTTTCTTATCGTATGAAAATTTAATTCCATAAGTGTAATGAAATAGTATATATGAGTTTCCAGAATATATAAGGATTCCATAAATAATTTTCTAATCATATATTATGATGAATATTTAGATAAAACATTAATGATATTTGTTTAGATCATTTTTTGTGGTTCTTCGATAATCATGAAATTTTTTCATTATATAATTTAAAGTCATGCATAAAAGTTAATTAAAAAACATAATATATGTTACATAATAAAATTTACATTGTTTTTCAACCTTTAAAATGTTTTTATTATTAGATTTTAAGGAAGTAATGGAAATTAGAAACACATCCTCCGTGATTTTGGAAAATTGGCACATCACGGACGTTGTTTTTATTTTTAGAATAGGGGGGATAGGAGAGGAAGAAAGATTATGAATATTTTATAAGAACGTGATAAAAAAGATAATATATATGATTATGGAAATTTCATACCTCCTGAATAAGTTAATGGGTAGAGATTATAAGAAAATAAAGGAATTGGAAAGAAAACACATGAAAAAGGAAGAGAATTATTACCTCTTGATCTCTTCTCCATGAGATCCTTCATAATGACATTGGTTTTGTCCTCTTGGTGAGACCATTAGGTATTAGATGTGGGGAACAACCTTGGGGAGGTAATTTGGAAGAACTTAGAAAATGATCAAGTTTTGAGAGGTGCGGGTGGGAGAGGGGAATGAGGGTGGTATTTGTAATGGAGGAGAGGAGGGATTTTACAATATTTTAATCCTTATTATAATATTTTTTTTCTCAATACTTTGAATAGTCATGATTCATGTGACCCCAAATAGTAATAATTATATGTGAGTTCTAACAAAGTGGTCTTACATCATCCTTGCATCACCTATGATTCAGTAAAACCAATATTTATCATTTATCATAATTTATCTTATTTTACTATTCATAAAAAATTCAAGAATTTCTGAAAAATCCAAAAAATTAAGCCTAATTATTTTTGGATGTGTAGAATTTGAAAATAAACTCCATTTTTTTAAAATAATTTTCTAAATATTATTAATTTATTTTTAAATAAAATCATAATTTATTCAAAAATAACAATTTTAAATCTATAACTCATTTTTTAACACCTTGAAAAATTAATCAACATCTCATTATCTTATAACCTTAAGAAAATAAAATAATATTATTATTTACTATTCGTAAGGGTCATATTAATATTCATAAGGGTATGTTACTATTCACCAAAAAAACCAGTTGGTTCTATCAGACTCCAAATAACTTACTAATCAAAACCATAGAAGAACATTTTTTTAATTCAAATCATAGAAGGGACAAAATTATGTTTAATGGATAGTTATAACTATCTATATAAAATATAGTTTTATTAATTAAATTTTTTTTAAAACCTTAGGGTGATACATTGTCCCCACCTTTTAGAAATTACACCCTCGCAAGTTTATTTACTTATTAAACAAGTGAGGGTACCTTTCCCTCATAGCATTTTTAGATTACCATGTTTCTTCTTCAACCATGTGGTTTCTCCAAAAAAATCATTACCCAATTTATTACCTTATTCCCCAATACTTATTCCCTTTGATAAAGAATCTAATCTGATTTCTCTTCATAAGAAAGGTTCTCCTCCAACAGAACTACTTTTAGAATCAAGACATGATATGAATCCGGAACATACTTTATCAACATCAAAACAAGAAAAACATTATGTACCTAAGATAAAATTGGAGAAAAATATTCTCATTATGTGACTGGTCAAACATTATCTAGAATTTCATAAGGTCTAATGAACAGTGGACTAAGCTTTCCTTTCTTAACAAAATGCATAACACTTTTCCATGGTGAGATTCTAAGAAAAACACGATCACCTACCTCAATAGAAAAGTCTTTACTCCTGTAGTATTCATAACTTTTCTGCCTACTCTAAGTTGTCCTTATGTGTTGCTAGATCATCTTCACTTTCTCAGCAACTTCCTCCACTAATTCTAGTCCAATAAACTTACTTTCCCCAACTTCATCTCAAAATTCTGGAGTTCTACACCGCTTCCCATACAATGCCATGAAAGGCACCATCTATATACTAGAATGAAAACTGTTATTATAAGAAAACTAATCTATTGAAATATGTTGATCCAAAATTCCCTAGTAGTCCATTGAAAATTCTCAAATCATATACTCCAACTTATAAATCATTCATTATGACTGCCCATCTGATTGAGGATGAAAAGCTATACTGAAATTTAATTCTATGCCCAATGACTTCTGAAGGCCCTTCCAAAAGTTAGAAATGAACCTGGGATCTCGACCAGATATAATGGAAAGTGGAGCTCCATGTAACCATACAATCTCTTTGAGGTACAATCAAGAAAGATAATCCAAAGAAATTGTATCTCAAATATGGAGAAAATGTGCAGATTTAGTTATTCAGTCTACAATAACCCACATTTCATTGTTACCTCAAGAATTATTTGGTAGTTCCACAATGAATTCCATGGATATATTCTACCATTACCACTTTGGAACTAGTAAAGGTTGAAGCATCCCCTTTGGTAACTTCCACTCTACTTTAACCTATTGACATGTCAAACATTCCATAGTAAATTCTGTAATATCCCTTTTCATTCCATCTCACTAGTAATACATCTGAAGGTCTCTGTACACCTTGTTACTTCCATGATAAACTAAAAATGGAGAACTATGAGATTCACACAATAATTCTTTCTTCAACTAGGAATCACAAGGTACACAAAACCTTTTTCCAAATAATAAAACTCAATCTTATCAAGGTTAAATTCTGTAAACCTACCCATTTCAACCAATTCTACCTTTTTCTGTAGCACATGGTCATCCATTCTGTGCTTCATTAATTCTATTTAATAATTATGACTATGCAGAAATCTGAAACAAAATAGTGATATTTACTACACCAATAAATTCTAAACCAAACCTCATCAAATCATTAATCAAGGTATCATGTTCCAAACATAACATGGTTAATGATTCATGATGTTTTTGACTGATGGAATCCACCACTTTGTTTTCTTTTCCTAGATGGTAATTGATCGTGCAATCATAATCCTTTAATAGTTCAAGACATCTTCTTTGACTCATGTTTAATTCTTTCTAAGTGAATATATACTTCATAATTTTATGTTTAGTATATATTTGACATTTGGTTATGTATAAATGATGCCTCCAAATTTTCAAAGAAAAACCCATAACTACCAATTCCAAATCATGTGTGGGATAATTTAACTCCCAAGGTTTTAGTTTTCTTGAATCATAAGCGATTAACTGATCATTCTGCATCAGAACACAACCAATTCCCTTCAATGAAGCATCACTATTGATGAAAAACTCACCATTTTGGGAAGGGAAGGCCAAAACTGGATCATTCACCAATCTATTCTTCAGTTCATGAATTCAAACATCACATTATTCAGTACAAATAAATTTAACTGTTGTTCATGTTAACATAGTTAACAGGATAGATTACAGTGAAAAGTTTTTAATAAACCATCAGTAATAACATCCCAATCCAATAAAACTATAAATCATAGTAACATTTTTTGTCTGGGACATTCATCAACAACTTCTTTTTTTTTTGGTAGGATCAATTATTATTCCATCCTTATTTAAAATGTTCCCAAGAAAAGAAATATGTTTCAACCAAAAATCACACTTGCATAATTTTCCATACAGTTTCTTTTTCTTTAAAGTTTTCAAAAAAACCCTTAGATTTTTTTCATGCTACCATTTAATATTATAAAATACCATAATGTCATCAATAAACACAACCAAAAATTTATCCAAGAACTTATGAAATATTCTATTCATAAGATCCATGAATACAACAGGTGCATTAGTTATCCAAAATTGAATAACAACAAATTCATAATGACCATTTCTAGTACAAAAATATATTTTTGGGATATCATCCTCCTTCAACTTCAGCTAATGGTATCTGAATCCTAGGTCAATCTTGGAAAAGTATTGAGCTCCCTAGATCTAATCAAACAATTCAATGATATAAAGAAAAGGATACTTGTTTTTAAATTTTATGTTATTCAAGACTCTATAATCAATGAAAAGTAGCATGGAACAATATTTATTTTTAACAAATAAAACATGATCACCCCATGGTAAAGTGCTAGGACGAATGAAGCGTTTATCAAGAAACTCCTATATCTGAATTTTCAGTTCAACAAAGTTCCATTAGAGCCATTTGATATGGGGTTTTTAAATTGGTTTATCATCAGGAAGTTAGTCAAATGTGAATTTGAATTCTCGATCTAGTATGACACCGAGTAACTCATTAGAAAAAACATCAAGGTATTCATTTACCATTGGAACATCATTGATCAGAAAAGTTCCCATGTTTTCAACAATATGATAATGATAAATTTCATTTCCATATTTGAACAGTTTCTCATCTTTCTAATATGTTCTCAATTTTATGGGTTCGTTTTTGTATACAAACTGAAACTCTTTCTGAAAAACAACTTCTTTTTCTCTACAACCAATCTTAGTGTCACAAACAGAAAGCTAATCCATTCCCATAATGACATCAAACTATAATAAGGGAAAAACAAAAAGGTTTTCAGGTAAAAATTTTCCACATCCCATAATAGAAAGATTCTTATAATTCCTATTTGCTATAATATTTTCCATGGTGTTTTAACAAAATTTTCTGGTCTCATTTGTTGAGGTGATATTTCCAATTTACCAGAAAATTACTCAGAAATAAAGGAATGTGTAGACCCCGTATCGAACAAAACATTATAAAAATATGAGTAAACAAACAAGATACATAATACAACTTCATTGGATGGCCTGAAGTTTACTCACGTAGTCGTAAAGGATCTGACTACACCTTTCTTCTTATAGTCTAGATTTTTTGTATCATTCGGATCTCTCTTCGTGCAGGAATTTTCATAATGACCCATCTATCCATATTTAAAACACATAACAGTTTTCTTATCAGTATTAGTCTTAGGATCATTTTCTTTACAATATCAGGCCATATGTACAATCTTACCACATTGAAAACACTTCCTAGTTTTGGTAAGTCATTCCCTAGGATGCTTTTTCCCACACTTTTCACAAACTGGAAACTATAATTTCTTTCCATAATATTTTTTTGGTTGATTATTACTCATCACTTTCCATATAGAAAACATTTTCTCCTTGTTTTAAAAGTGAACATGATCATTATCAAACTCCATCTCTACCCTCTCAGTACATCAGACATGTTTCTCATAACTTTTGAATTCACAGGAGGCTAATTCTATTTGATACCTTGACTTCAATCCTAAGTAAAAGTGTTTGATTTTTCCATAAATATCCAGAATAAGATTTGGATCATACCTCGTCAGCCAGGTAAATTTTTCTTCATACATAGCCACTGAATATTCCTCTTTTTTCTTCAATTAAAGTAATTGATTCTCCATCCTAAGTCTCACCACCATAGGAAAATATTTTTCAAGGAAAATACATTTAAATTCATCCCACTCTGAGTCATCAATCTCCTCTCAATCCCTGATATTTTTGACCATAGACCACCACTGATCAGCTTCACCTTCAAAATGATAAATATAAAGACTTACCTTTTGATTATATAAACATCCCATAACATAGAATATTTTTCAAGGGATTTAATCCATCCTTCAGCCACTACCGAGTCCGAAGATCCACTAAATGCAGGAGGGTGTTGTCTCATAAATGTTCAACTATCATCATGTTCCACTATGATACCTATAGTTATTCTATTTCTTGGATGCCACCACAATTTATTTCAAGATTTAGCTGAGAAATTACTATCACAAACTTCTCTATTCCAATCCCTACCATTCTTGGTTGTAGATTCAGATGGATACCATTCTGTCAGTGCCTCTTCTCTTCAATTTCTCTATTTCTTCTGCGGAAAAACATTCTAAAAAAACATATCTTAGTCAAAGAAACATAGTAATATTTAAATTCTATATCATTTAAAATTAACCATATGTTAAAAAAATTATGGAATTCTATTATCATCTTCCTAACCCCTAAAGTTATCTAAACAATCCTTTGATACCAACTATAAGGAACCGACCTTATTACATTAAATAATTGTGAATCTTAGTCAATAACTCACTTACATTCATATTGAAGATATTTTCAAGTTTAGAGTTTTAGAAAATTGGAATATAATACATACATAACATTACATATTCATATAGATCAAATACCACAAAAACATTATCCATTTCTTCCAAAATATAAAACTTTTCCAATAAAACTTGTTTTCTTTGAATAACTTTCATAACTTTTAACATGGCTTCCTTATTTGTCTTAAATATCATTATAACCTATGGAAATCATTTAAAAACTTTTTTTGAGCAAAAAAATCTCAGTAAGGGATATAAAATAAGAAAATATAACATTAGACCATAAATACTTGTAACGTATGAAATCATTTTAAAACACTAGTGCAGAAAACATTTTTTACGTCGGTTATTTTTCATTTTTTACGTCGGTTTCTAGCCAACGTTAATACATGCGACGTTATAAATAAGGTTTTTGACGTCAGTTATTTAAAAACCGACGTCAAAAACATAAAATTGCGATGTTTATCACGTCGGTTATTTTAGAACCGACGTGATAAAGAAAATAGGAAGGGTTTATCACATCGGTTATTTAACAACCGACATGATAAAAGGCCTGGAAAATGGTTTATCACGTTGGTTATTAAACAACCGACGTGATAAACAGGGGTGAGGGGGGGTTTATCACGTCGGTTCATATAGAACCAACATGATAAACCGAGGTGAGGGGGGTTTATCATGTCGGTTCTATAAGAACCGACGTGATAAACCGGGGGTGAGCGTGGTTTATCACGTCGGTTATTATATAACTGTCACGACCCGACCTCGGGGCCCGTGCCGTGACTACCCCAAGCCCGCCTTCCATAGGCCAGGGGCTGGCGACTAGCACCAAGGCGTAAGATCCCAGTAAACAGGGAAGGCATTGCCTTTATAAGTAACAACCACACAGAGTCAGAAAGCGGAAAGTAAAGTGCAGAAAGGTAAAGGGGCCGGAAATACAAGCCCAACTGTAAAGTACAACTGAAAAAGTAAAGTACAGCAACTGAAGAAAAGACGGCGGCCTCGTGTCGTCCACTGGCAATCCCACCTGAAGGGTGGGTACAGGTAGCCTCCAGGCTCCTCGGGTCCCACGTCCGCTCCGAGCACGTCCCGCCCAGTGGTCCACCTCCAGGTACCGTCCTGCTCCACGCCCCAACCGTGATCAGCGCTGTCCGTCGTCTGCAACCAACACAACAAGGTGTGGGCATAGCCCGTGCAGGGGTGAGTACAAGCTACTCAGTAAGGACCCCGAGACCCCCGAAGGTCTCCCGAAATCCACAAAGGATATAGCACAAAAGAAAGATGCAATCACGAAGTAACATCTGACTCGACTTAGGTATATGCCCATACATATACCTAAGTCCCCACTTCTAGCTCTGCTCACGAGCTCAAGAACAACTCAATCCACATAGGAAAGCAAGACTCAAATCCACAAAGGAGAGTAAACAGTAAATCCACAAAGGATAGTTCAACACAATCCACAAAGGAGAGTAAACAGTAAATCCACAAAGGATAGTTCAACACGATCCACAAGGGAGAGTAAACAGTAAATCCACATAGGATAGTTCAACACAATCCACAAAGGAGAGTAAACAGTAAATCCACATAGGATAGTTCAACACAATCCACAAAGGAGAGTAAACAGTAAATCCACAAAGGATAGTTCAACACAATCCACAAAGGAGAGTAAACAGTAAATCCACATAGGATAGTTCAACACAATCCACAAAGGAGAGTAACATAAGATTCAGCTCAACCAGGATTTTCATTATCGAAACCGTAAAAGTTGAAGAGCCCCATCTCTGAAGTGTACAGTGGTCCTGTCACGACTCCGAGGTACTGCTCACTAACCTAAGACTGCTGAAGTACTCCTCCTGTCGAGTACCGCGGGTCTGCTGCCAACTACCGGGCGCTCCGTCCGCTGAGGGTCTGCTGCCAAATACCGGGCGCTCACCCAGATAGCCTACTGAGGTACTCCTCCTGTCGAGTACCGCGGGTTTGCCGCCAACTACCAGGCGCTCCGTCCGCCGTGGGTCTGCTGCCAACTACTGGGCGCTCCGTCCACTGGGCTAGTCGACTCACTCCAAGTCGAGTCGGTCAAGCAGTCGTCAGGTCTCAGTCATCTACACGGTCTCCGTACTCCGCACGCACGTCTCCACCGTCGCGGGTCTGTCGCTACAACCAAGCGCACACACTCCGTAGAGTATCGCGGGTCTGCCGCTACAACCAAGCGCTCCACCGCCAAGGGTCTGTTGCTGCATCCAAGCGCACCACCACTGTCAAGTACCACGGGTCCGCCGCTACACCCAAGCGCTCCACCGCTCAAGGTAAAAAGAAGATTCAGCTCACACAGGTTCGGTAGCACTGTTCCACGTAGGATCGCTGAGTGCAGTAGTCGACGCAGTCCACGGAGGATCTCTGCACAGTCGTCGCCGCAGTCCACGAAGGATCTCTGCTCTGCCGTCGTCGCAGTCCACGGAGGATCTCTGCTCTGCCGTGGTCGCAGTCCACGGAGGATCTCTGCTCTGCCGTCGAAGTCACAGCCAGCACTAGGGTTCCCGGACATAGCGAGCTCGTTAGGAGGGTCCGCTCCACGAGCCGAGAGGCTGATACATCAACTGACACGTAGTCCGAAGTTGATGTATCCAAAAGTTCCGTATCGACAACAGGATCTCAACGCAACAGACGGCGCGTCAATCGGACGCCCGGTCTGAGAGTTATTGGCATTTTCGTCCCAGGGGCCCGGTTGGTTTTTAGGGCAAAACCAACCCGACCGTACTCCGCCTGTGTCCGAACCTCGGGCGGGGTATGCCAAAAGTTCCGTCTCACTTAGAGGAAACTACCACAGCTGACGGTACGTCGATCGGACGTCCGTAGCTCAAGTTATGAGCGTTTCCGCTCCGAGGGCCCGGTTGGTTTCGTGTACGAACCAACCCGGCCAAACCCAAAGTCTTCCGAAACCTTGAGTGTAATATACCGAAACGACCGTCTCGATCCAAGGATCGCGTAGCCGCTGACGGTTCGTCAATCGGAGGTCACTGGCCCAAGATATGGGCGAAAGACCGAAGAAGGCCCGAAACGGGGGTCCTGGGCCCGGGGCGACCCGGCCCGAACCCCCCCCCCCCCCTTGGGTCGGCCGAACCGGGTCGGCCCGACCCGGGTCGGCCCGAACCGGCCCGAACCGGCTCGGCCGGGTCCGGTCCGGCCTGGGCGCGGCCCGGCCGAGCGGCCGAGCAGGCCACCGCCGCGGGTTTGACCCGCGGCATTTGGAGAAACGCGGCCCCCGCGGGGGGCCGCCTGTCACGCGGACGCGGCCGGGCCGCCGCGTCCGTTCCCGGTTCCGCGCGGCCGCGGAACCGGCCGCCGCCGCCGCGGCTTCAGCCGCGGCGGGAGATCTCCACGGCGGCGCGCCGGGCGCCGCCGCCTCCGGTCGCCGGCGCCGCCGCGCCGGCGACCCGCGCCGCCGCCTCCTTCCGCGGGCCCGCCGGAGTTGCTCTGGTGGCCCGTTTTGCCTCCCGTCTGCGCCATTGTTCCTCCCGGGACGCGTCCTCCACTGCGGAATCAACAAATGGCCCTTGCGTCGTGCTTTTGCCGTCGCCCGCCAAATCCGCACAAAAAGGAAGATCGGTGGAGGGTTGCCGGGTCTTGTTCGTTAGACCCGCTCCCTCCGCGTTAATCATAAACAACGGGAGAAAAGAATAAGATGATCAACACATGATCCAACAATTTTATTTAAAGATAAAATTGTTCGCTTGAAACCGGCTTTTTAAATTTTCAAGAACGTTCACGAGAAAATTTAAAAGGGGTAACTTTTCCAAAATAAATCCCTACCTCGAAGTCGTCGTCGGACGAGAGGTCGTCGCGGAATCGCTCGTCGCGGAAGAAGGAGATCGTCGCGTCGTCGCGGTATCCGGCGTCGCGTCGCCAATCTCCGGATCAAGAACAAATGGATTTAATTAATTAAATCCGTTGTTATTGAAATTAAGAAGGGAGAATTTAGAAGTTTCGATTCTCACCTTTAACCGCCGATCGCAGGTTCGCCGCGGAAGAAGAGGCACCGAAGAAGAAGAAGGTCGCGGAAAAGCTGTTGACGTCGCGGATCGTGCGTCGTCGAATTCCGGTTCCGGAGTTCTTCGCGTTCTTCGCGTTCTTCGCGTTCTTCGCGTTCTTCGCGTTCTTCGCGTTCTTCGCGGAGAGGGTGGAGGAACGAAGATTCTCTCAAATCCTTTCCAAGGATTTTTAGGTTGGTCTTATTTTATAAACATGCCAACACGAAACCGGTTAAGAAACGATCCATCAATTCGAAAGAAACGACCCATTTAATTCACGAAGAAAGAGTCCATTTAATTTACGAAATAAACCGCCCAATTAAATGGTCTGTTAAGAATTAAAGAAAACGCGTCGGTTGACTTTTCAGTTACTTTGACGGGTTTTCGCGGGTGCGTTACTTAGCGAAAGAAACGGCGGGGCTCGTGCGGGTCCCACCGCACAAATATCCTACCAAGGGGTAGGATATTTCTGGATAGCATCCTATCCAGTTCAACTCAGTTCAAGCCGCCTTTAATTGACTTTAAGTGGCTTCCAAGCAGTTTAAGTGAAATAAAATAAAGTTGTCGCACGAACTTTATTTTATTTCTGACTTAAAGCCGCAAAATTTAAAAACCACGTCTTGAGCAAACGCAACTCCGGAAGAGGCGTTTCTAAGCAAATACCGGCGCTGCGATTTCATCGGTGCCCTCAGAATTCGATTCCAGGCACCGGTTCAAAAGATAGAAAAACCCGCTCGTCCGTTCACTGAACGTACCCGAGCCAAACTTCGGAAATTGATTCCGGGCACACCGGGCCTCGGAATCAGGTGCCGTCTGAAGCTGCGCTCTTGTAAAATTCCAAAGAAAATTAAGAAAAAAAATTTCCTTGAAATTTGCGGGTCTTTACATTACTCCCACCTCAGGTCTTTACGTCCCCGTAAAGATACATCAAAAACTAGGGGAACAAATGGGGGTACTGAGCACGCATCTGAGCCTCCCGCTCCCAAGTGCTCTCCTGGAGGTTCCCGTGCTGCCATCTGACGCGCACAAGAGGAATCGACCGCCCACGTAGGACCCGCTCCTGTCGATCCTCGATCTCCACTGGGACCTCCGCAAAAGTCGCCCCATCGTCCACGTCCAGCTCCCCAAAGTCGATGATGTGCGTCGGGTCGTGCACGTATCTCCTCAGCTGAGACACGTGAAAGACATCGTGCACCCGGTGCAACTGAGGTGGTAGAGCCAGGCGATAAGCCACCTCTCCTATCCTGCTGAGGACCTGGAAAGGCCCATCGAACTTCGGAGATAACCTGCCGCCTCGGCCACATCTCCGAAACCTCATCGGGTTGAGACCGTATAAGAACGTGTTCGTCCCCCTCGAATTCAAGAGGTTTCCCTTTTTAGGTTAGAACTGAAACTCAAAACTCCTGCTGCCACAAGGGTAGGGTTGACCAACTCAAGAGTGATCGGCCACACCCTCTTATGCCTGAGTTTAACATGTGCTGCCCAGGGTTTCCTTTTCGCCGACCAAGGAAAACCCATTCCGACGTTTGCCTAAAACATTCAACCGGGGTATGATTTGTGAATCATACCCAGATCAACGTCGTAAGGCCTCTACGCTGCCACCAAGAGATTCCAACCGAAACTCTCGCCTCGAGGTCAAATCACACCGTCGGCGTAAGTGTGATTATCGAGTCTCCTCCCAAAGGTATCTCCAGACGTGAGGGTCAAGTCTACGGCTTACCCGGAACCTCTAGGTCTGGGACATGATTCGTGGAAGGGTTGAATGATCGGTTCCTATGTCTATAGATATGGCAGCTCGTAGTAGACATAATTCGTACCCCGAATCATTCTTAGAGTTCCTGGGTCACACTC
This sequence comes from Viscum album, assembly GCA_963277665.1. Classification (NCBI taxonomy): domain Eukaryota; kingdom Viridiplantae; phylum Streptophyta; class Magnoliopsida; order Santalales; family Viscaceae; genus Viscum; species Viscum album. The sequence continues at coordinate 1,669,422,621 of OY728145.1, forward strand.
CTTGACCGCAATGCAGCTACTCTCCTCCCCAGCCCTCCTGCTCCCTGAGCCTGGCGGGGACTACTAAGTCGGGTGGTCGTAACATGTCGAAATGTACACCACCACATGCTGATCTCTAAGCTCCGCTTCCACGTCTGCTACCCTGCAGATTCATCTGTCCTTAGCACTTCCTCCTCCTGAAACATTTTACACGCCCGAGTCTCTGAGACTGGCGCTAGTTTCCTGCCTTTCACTGCTAACGTTCACAACCAAAAAGGTTCTCTCTAGCATCCTAGCATAGGTAGAAATGCATAGAGGAAAAGTAATGGTTCGGATTTCCCTTAGACACACTTCGCTCAGAAGTTCGAGTCTAAGGAACTGATCACAACGTAACCAATGAGTACTACGATTGATTGGTAAGCCACGATGAGTGCTCTGCTTCCGACATGTCGTACTGTCGAAGCTGTATTAGCTCCAGAAAACTCACAACCACCTCCTCAAGCCAGTCCTCAGCCGCCTACGAGTCAGGCTCACCTCGAAACTTGAGGGATATCTGGTGCTAAAACATATGTAAGGCACTAAGCCTGTGATTCTCTGCTACCGGTACCGCCGGTAGTGTCTACTGACCAACAGGTAGTGACATAGCTGGCGCACTACCCGTAGGTACTATCCCAGGTATCGGTTCGCGTACCGAAGCCTCATTACTATAAGAACCAACCTCATAGTCACTCACTGGAAACAACAGAAGCTAAGATCATCATCCGCTCTACTAGTATCCAAGCTAGGCGTAGAACTCTAGCAACCGCCTCCATCCAGTCCACTGCTGCCTGGGAAATCTGTCTCGCCTCGTATCCTCAGAGGCCTCTACTGCCGGAACTCGTGCATCGCGCTCTGCTAGCGTGCACTGTTAGCTAGTGGCATCCTCTGCCTAACGGGTGGTGGTGCTGCTGGTACACCACCCGAAGGTGCCAACACTGAAAAAGGGCCCTGCACCGGAGTCTCGCTGCTCGGTGGGCCATCATCGAGAACTCTCTCGGAACTCCAGCTAACTATCTGCATGGTGACATCCTGAACAGTTGTGTCACGGTCAACGATTTATACCTGGTGAGCTGACCTGGTTTGAGCTGACTTTAAACCTTTTGGGAAACACACACGCAATCAGTGTTTTCGTGCATTAAGTTGGAAATCAGAAGTCAGGGTCCTGGTGTACGGATACGTCGGCCGCCGCACCAACACTAGGCTCCCTGAACTGATAACCACACTCAATACACTAAACACTATTGCTTCACATAGAAAGAAAGGACGATCAGAGTCTGCGGTAGAACCGACCACCTCTGATACCAATTTGTCACGACCCGACCTCGGGGCCCGTGCCGTGACTACCCCAAGCCCGCCTTCCATAGGCCAGGGGCTGGCGACTAGCACCAAGGCGTAAGATCCCAGTAAACAGGGAAGGCATTGCCTTTATAAGTAACAACCACACAGAGTCAGCAAGCGGAAAGTAAAGTGCAGAAAGGTAAAGGGGCCGGAAATACAAGCCCAACTGTAAAGTACAACTGAAAAAGTAAAGTACAGCAACTGAAGAAAAGACGGCGGCCTCGTGTCGTCCACTGGCAATCCCACCTGAAGGGTGGGTACAGGTAGCCTCCAGGATCCTCGGGTCCCACGTCCGCTCCGAGCACGTCCCGCCCAGTGGTCCACCTCCAGGTACCGTCCTGCTCCACGCCCCAACCGTGATCAGCGCTGTCCGTCGTCTGCAACCAACACAACAAGGTGCGGGCATAGCCCGTGCAGGGGTGAGTACAAGCTACTCAGTAAGGACCCCGAGACCCCCGAAGGTCTCCCGAAATCCACAAAGGATATAGCACAAAAGAAAGATGCAATCACGAAGTAACATCTGACTCGACTTAGGTATATGCCCATACATATACCTAAGTCCCCACTTCTAGCTCTGCTCACGAGCTCAAGAACAACTCAATCCACATAGGAAAGCAAGACTCAAATCCACAAAGGAGAGTAAACAGTAAATCCACAAAGGATAGTTCAACACAATCCACAAAGGAGATTAAACAGTAAATCCACAAAGGATAGTTCAACACGATCCACAAGGGAGAGTAAACAGTAAATCCACATAGGATAGTTCAACACAATCCACAAAGGTGAGTAAACAGTAAATCCACATAGGATAGTTCAACACAATCCACAAAGGAGAGTAAACAGTAAATCCACAAAGGATAGTTCAACACAATCCACAAAGGAGAGTAAACAGTAAATCCACATAGGATAGTTCAACACAATCCACAAAGGAGAGTAACATAAGATTCAGCTCAACCAGGATTTTCATTATCGAAACCGTAAAAGTTGAAGAGCCCCATCTCTGAAGTGTACAGTGGTCCTGTCACGACTCCGAGGTACTGCTCACTAACCTAAGACTGCTGAAGTACTCCTCCTGTCGAGTACCGCGGGTCTGCTGCCAACTACCGGGCGCTCCGTCCGCTGAGGGTCTGCTGCCAAAAACCGGGCGCTCACCCAGATAGCCTACTGAGGTACTCCTCCTGTCAAGTACCGCGGGTTTGCCGCCAACTACCAGGCGCTCCGTCCGCCGTGGGTCTGCTGCCAACTACTGGGCGCTCCGTCCACTGGGCTAGTCGACTCACTCCAAGTCGAGTCGGTCAAGCAGTCGTCAGGTCTCAGTCATCTACACGGTCTCCGTACTCCGCACGCACGTCTCCACCGTCGCGGGTCTGTCGCTACAACCAAGCGCACACACTCCGTAGAGTATCGCGGGTCTGCCGCTACAACCAAGCGCTCCACCGCCAAGGGTCTGTTGCTGCATCCAAGCACACCACCACTGTCAAGTACCACGGGTCCGCCGCTACACCCAAGCGCTCCACCGCTCAAGGTAAAAAGAAGATTCAGCTCACACAGGTTCGGTAGCACTGTTCCACGTAGGATCGCTGAGTGCAGTAGTCGACGCAGTCCACGGAGGATCTCTGCACAGTCGTCGCCGCAGTCCACGAAGGATCTCTGCTCTGCCGTCGTCGCAGTCCACGGAGGATCTCTGCTCTGCCGTGGTCGCAGTCCACGGAGGATCTCTGCTCTGCCGTCGAAGTCACAGCCAGCACTAGGGTTCCCGCACTTAGCGAGCTCGTTAGGAGGGTCCGCTCCACGAGCCGAGAGGCTGATACATCAACTGACACGTAGTCCGAAGTTGATGTATCCAAAAGTTCCGTATCGACAACAGGATCTCAACGCAACAGACGGCGCGTCAATCGGACGCCCGGTCTGAGAGTTATTGGCATTTTCGTCCCAGGGGCCCGGTTGGTTTTTAGGGCAAAACCAACCCGACCGTACTCCGCCTGTGTCCGAACCTCGGGCGGGGTATGCCAAAAGTTCCGTCTCACTTAGAGGAAACTACCACAGCTGACGGTACGTCGATCGGACGTCCGTAGCTCAAGTTATGAGCGTTTCCGCTCCGAGGGCCCGGTTGGTTTCGTGTACGAACCAACCCGGCCAAACCCAAAGTCTTCCGAAACCTTGAGTGTAATATACCGAAACGACTGTCTCGATCCAAGGATCGCGTAGCCGCTGACGGTTCGTCAATCGGAGGTCCCTGGCCCAAGATATGGGCGAAAGACCAAAGAAGGCCCGAAACGGGGGTCCTGGGCCCGGGGCGACCCGGCCCGAACCCCCCCCCCCCCCCCCCCCCTTGGGTCGGCCGAACCGGGTCGGCCCGACCCGGGTCGGCCCGAACCGGCCCGAACCGGCTCGGCTTCGGCCGAGCGGCCGAGCAGGCCGCCGCCGCGGGTTTGACCCGCGGCATTTGGAGAAACGCGGCCCCCGCGGGGGGGCCGCCTGTCACGCGGACGCGGCCGGGCCGCCGCGTCCGTTCCCAGTTCCGCGCGGCCGCGGAACCGGCCGCCGCCGCCGCGGCTTCAGCCGCGGCGGGAGATCTCCACGGCGGCGCGCCGGGCGCCGCCGCCTCCGGTCGCCGGCGCCGCCGCGCCGGCGACCCGCGCCGCCGCCTCCTTCCGCGGGCCGCCGGAGTTGCTCCGGTGGCCCGTTTTGCCTCCCGTCTGCGCCATTGTTCCTCCCGGGACGCGTCCTCCACTGCGGAATCAACAAATGGCCCTTGGGTCGTGCTTTTGCTGTCGCCCGCCAAATCCGCACAAAAAGGAAGATCGGCGGAGGGTTGCCGGGTCTTGTTCGTTAGACCCGCTCCCTCCGCGTTAATCATAAACAACGGGAGAAAAGAATAAGATGATCAACACATGATCCAACAATTTTATTTAAAGATAAAATTGTTCGCTTGAAACCGGCTTTTTAAATTTTCAAGAACGTTCACGAGAAAATTTAAAAGGGGTAACTTTTCCAAAATAAATCCCTACCTCGAAGTCGTCGTCGGACGAGAGGTCGTCGCGGAATCGCTCGTCGCGGAAGAAGGAGATCGTCGCGTCGTCGCGGTATCCGGCGTCGCGTCGCCAATCTCCGGATCAAGAACAAACGGATTTAATTAATTAAATCCGTTGTTATTGAAATTAAGAAGGGAGAATTTAGAAGTTTCGATTCTCACCTTTAACCGCCGATCGCAGGTTCGCCGCGGAAGAAGAGGCACCGAAGAAGAAGAAGGTCGCGGAAAAGCTGTTGACGTCGCGGATCGTGCGTCGTCGAATTCCGGTTCCGGCGTTCTTCGCGTTCTTCGCGTTCTTCGCGTTCTTCGCGTTCTTCGCGGAGAGGGTGGAGGAACGAAGATTCTCTCAAATCCTTTCCAAGGATTTTTAGGTTGGTCTTATTTTATAAACATGCCAACACGAAACCGGTTAAGAAACGATCCATCAATTCGAAAGAAACGACCCATTTAATTCACGAAGAAAGAGTCCATTTAATTTACGAAATAAACCGCCCAATTAAATGGTCTGTTAAGAATTAAAGAAAACGCGTCGGTTGACTTTTCAGTTACTTTGACGGGTTTTCGCGGGTGCGTTACTTAGCGAAAGAAACGGCGGGGCTCGTGCGGGTCCCACCGCACAAATATCCTACCAAGGGGTAGGATATTTCTGGATAGCATCCTATCCAGTTCAACTCAGTTCAAGCCGCCTTTAAGTGACTTTAAGTGGCTTCCAAGCAGTTTAAGTGAAATAAAATAAAGTTGTCGCACGAACTTTATTTTATTTCTGACTTAAAGCCGCAAAATTTAAAAACCACGTCTTGAGCAAACGCAACTCCGGAAGAGGCGTTTCTAAGCAAATACCGGCGCTGCGATTTCATCGGTGCCCTCAGAATTCGATTCCGGGCACCGGTTCAAAAGATAGAAAAACCCGCTCGTCCGTTCACTGAACGTACCCGAGCCAAACTTCGGAAATTGATTCCGGGCACACCGGGCCTCGGAATCAGGTGCCGTCTGAAGCTGCGCTCTTGTAAAATTCCAAAGAAAATTAAGAAAAAAAATTTCCTTGAAATTTGCGGGTCTTTACAATAACCGACGTGATAAACCATTGTCCTGGCCTTTTATCACGTCGGTTATTGAATAACTGACCTGATAAACCATTCTCCAGGCCTTTTATCACGTCGGTTATTCAATAACCGATGTGATAAACCATTCTCCAGGCCTTTTATCACGTTGGTTATTAAATAACCGACGTGATAAACTATTTTCCAGGCATTTTATAACGTCAGTTATTTAATAACTGACGTGATAAACCCATTTTTTTTAACAGAATGCAGTCATCTTCTCTCCACAAGAATCAACCAGAAAACAAATCAAGAAATCATACCAAAAAAACAGAAGTAGATCAAAATTAAGCATGTACATTGATAACATATAAAACTTACCCCTAGACAGCCCCCACCTCATTTATACCCCATGGACAGCCCTCCCCCACCCCGTTGGAGCCCGCACCCTCATGTATACCCCCTAGACAGCCCTCCCCCACCCCATTGGAGCTCCCACCCTCATGTATACCCCTTGGACAACCCTCCCCCACCCCATTGGAGCCCCCACCACACTCCTAGACTGCCCCCCGACCCCCGAACACCCCCAAACACCCCTAGACAACCCCCTGCCCACCTGAACAGCACCCCCTCACCCCCTCACCCCACTTGACAGCCCCCACCACACCCCTGGACATCCCCAAACACCCCTGGACAACCCCCCCACCCCTGGACAGCACTCCCACACCCCTGGACCTCCTTCCCACACCCCTGGACATCCCTGCCACCCCCCAGGAATGTCCCCCCACCCCACCGAATAGCCCTCCCAGACCGCTGGACACCCCCCAACCCCACTGAACACACCCCCACACCCTTGGAACCCCGCCCCCACAGACCCAAATCCTTACCAGAAAAACCATCAAAAGTAGACCAAAACAAGGAGTAGAGCAAAATTAAACATTCACTTATATAACATTCAAAACTTACACTATCAACTTCAAAAAAAAAATCCAACCTTAACAACTACCAAATACACAATTAAAACGACAATATTCAAAATTAAATTTTACATTACAAACAACTAAAATTCAATCAAACCTGTAAAATAATTTGACCACTCCACTTGTACGTGTTTGATGTCTTCAGCAGTATAGGGTTGAGGGTCATCAAAAAGCTACAAATGAAAAAGGAGATAGTTAACGGGTATAATGAATAAATCAAATTGAAATATTATGGAAAAGTTTAAGAGGAAATCGTACAAGGTCAAAATTCACAACTGTCCCAGTTGTTATTATTTCATACATAAATCTTAACATATAATATCCGCATTCGATGACGCCTTGTTTTTCATGACAATTATGTTTGAATGAGTGTAAATTCAATATATTATTTTTATGTAATAAATGAAAATGTAAAAATTATAAATTGAAATTTACCTTCGCATTTACATATTTTATCTTTGCATTTCTTTTCTTTGTGTTTTTTCGAAAGTAGGCCCATGCACTGTTAAAAAATAATACGAATGGGGTAAATTTAAAATTCATTATAATATATAAAACTATTGAGAAATTGAAACTTACTTTTCCAATATATTCTTAAAACTTTCCCACACATCACCATGAACAGAGCATATCCAATAAAGAGCTTTCTCCCTTGGGAAAAAAATCCATAACATCCAATGATCACTGATAAAAGGAAATTTAATGTTAGTGGTTTTTTATGTTAAAAGATAATTAACTCTTTGAGAGAAATGTGTTTCATACCTCTCACAAAAAGGCATCATCCAACATTGTTTTATTATATTATTTTCAAATCTTTCTGCAATATAAACCATTCTTTGTTCCTCATTCAATGCACATGCTTCAGGGGAAATCAATTATGGGTCCATGAATCCATATACTTCTGTCAGCTCATTCCTCTCACAAATTTTATAAAGATACCTAATACAAAACATACATAAGTATACATTTTTAATAAATATAATGCAGGGAAAAGGTGTTAAGACTTACATGGAAAAAATTTGCACCACGTTGATGCCCAACTTATCTCCAGTAACAAGCTCCATGATATCAGTTTTTGTAATCCCCACACTTATTTCACATCCACAAACATGAGATTCCATTGGAAACACATAAAAACCCAAAAACAAATGTGAATATCTTGACAATCTGTCAAGACCACTGGAATCTATATCTGATGTCATAGCCTGTTGTCTTTGTTGTTGTCTATACAGTATTTCTTTACCTTTGAAGTATTCCTGTGAAAAAAAAATTGAAAAATATAGTAGTTTTCAAATGATAAAACAACTTTAATAAAAAAATAAAATAAAAGATATAACATTCATACCTCTATGGTAATGAGTCGAAGAAGTCTGGATGGTCAAGTTAAAAAATGGCCGATAATCTGTCCAACTATCGCCACCTCATCTGTAGGTATTGGTACCCTAGCTGATCTATCTATAATATCCTGTACAGTGACCCTCTGATTCTCTACCTCTAATTGTTGATGATGAACTGTATCTTCTATACAATATACCAACCCGTATGCTACTATATGATGTTGAGAATCATCAACATACAACTCGTAATATGTAGGAAGTTGTGGCAGAGGCGTAGGATAAAAAATGGGGTCTGCAGGCTGAGGTGGGGGAGTGGGAGCTACTGGCGGAGGTGGAGGATAAATAATGGGGTCTTCAGGGGGAGGTGGAGGAGTGGGAGCTGCAGTCTGAAATTGTCTTTGCATTTCTGCAAACATAGACTGCACCGACTCTCTAATCTTGTCCTTCATCGTCGCATTAATATTTTGAACCTCAACCTCCAAGGATTCTATTTTTTTTATAGACCCCCTCAATGTTAGAAGTTGAAGAACGTGGAAACACTTTTCTTACTGATACACCTGCCAGATATCCTCTTACACGACCAGGATATTCAGGCCTTCCCAATGCTGCAAATAAAATATCTTCCCTCCCAGTAGCTGTAAATGTCCCCTCTGAACTCTGCTCCTCAAGAGAGTCTTATATTAATTAATTGAACATTTCTGTAATGATTGAAACTTATATGAAGAAAAAAGTTAACTTAAATAAATTAAATAGATATCTTACAATCCTCTCAGCTACGATTCTCGATTCTTCCAAAAGATATTGCCCTTTTTCCCCTTCTGAGCTCTCTTCCATTTTTCATGTCTAGATAGAGGGGATGGAGGGGCCACCTCTCCAGATCTTGAAGACTCAGCTCTTAGTTGTTGAAATTTTTCCACCATCATTTTTTCTTCCAATAATGCATACCCTCCCCGAGATAAACTATGAGGGTATATATTTTTAGATTGGATCTCCTGATGAGCTTTCCTTGTTTGCTGTAATTTAAGAATAAGAAATCATTAACAAAACATTAATAAAATCATTTATATAAGAAAGTTTATAAAAGTTTACATTGCCCTTACCAGAAATGACTCTTTTTTCTACTTTCAAAAAATTGTCTCCATGTGTCTTCATCTATAAAAGGATATATACGACATGGATTGTCATGACTCCTATGACCATAAATGAAATCAGATGAGAGGGTTGATTTGAAATACCTCCATCTCCTGGCATCCAACGATAAGCATTTCTTCCTGACTCCTCCAGTGTCAAGAATATCAAATGCCATCTAATAAAGAAGAGGTTAAACATATTATATATACTAGAAACATTAAAAGAATGGTCAAACAATGACAAAAGATCTTACCAAAATCGTCTCCCACAACTGAAAGATAATCTCTTTATCCACACCTCTTCAATCATTATACATAATGCTTACTTTGGTCTTAGCCTGAGTTGCAAAAAAACTCTTAAAATCTTTGGCATTCGGACCTCTAGGAATATCATCATCATCAAACTCAACGACTATCCTCTGATCCTATGTACGTGAAAGTGATAATTTTGGTAAACGTGTGCACCCACGTTTACCAACATTTGAACTCTTTGTCATAATAGGAGAATGTGAATGTTCATCCCCAGAGGTATGACCAGCAATATACTCCTCTCCAGAATCATGTGGTTGATCATCTGAATGATCTATCATTATCCTTAAAATCAAAAAAACAAACGTCAGTTCACAAATATACAAATTCAAATATTTTAATACTACGGTAATCAGAAAATAGAAAAGTGTACTAAGTTACATAATAGTAAACATTGGTAATATGGTAAGCATGTTAAATAATGGTAAAGATGGAAAAGATGGTCAAGATGGTCAAGATGGTAAAAATGGTAAAAATGGGAAACCTGGTAAACATTGTAAACATGGTAAAGTAATTGTCAGTGAACAAAAATAAGCATTTTAAAATTCATGTAATGGTTATAAACATGATAAATTAAACTAAAAAAACTTAAAACAAACAAAAACATATACTTATTTTATTTTAAAACATGTTTTAATAAATAAATAACTTACAATATCTAATATTTATGGAAAAAATAAATGTAAACAAGAAATAAACATATGTTACCTGTAATTTTTGGAATGTAAAAATGGATTTTTTTTCCCAAATTCCTTCATCGTGATCATTCCTTATGGCACAAATTATGTCTTCAATATGATCATCATTATGTTCTGTTAATATTTCCATGGAAGTAGGGATCTCACATAAATCAGCATATTCATCAAGTTCATCCTCACCAACATATTGTTTTTTCCCTTGTAAAACAACATCTCACTGCATATCTGATTGATCTAATACATAGAAAATTTGTTTTGCATGTGTTGCCATTATAAAAGAATCAGTTATGTCTTCCAATCTATTCAGATTAACAAGCGTCATTCCAAATTCATCATGTCTGACACTGTTGTTACCGTTAAACCATTTACAGTTAAAAACGGGAACTTTAATTTTAAATTAATCAACCTCCCATATGTCTTCAATCACTCCATAATACGCACTTGATGCAGAAATTGAGTTTTTGTTATTAGCACTCGAAAAATGCATTGCTTCTGCAAACACCAATACACCACTATTCTGAACTTCACTTCTGTTGTCCTGAGCTTTTGTATGAAATGTATAACCATTAATTTCATAACCGGACCATGTTATCACATTTAAACATGGACCACCCACTATCCATTTTAATGTCTCTGATACATCTGATCTACCAAGCAAAGTCTTTTTAATCCATGACAAAAAAGTTTTGTTGTGCTCATTCAAAATCCACATTTCTTTCTTCTTTGGATGACATTGTTTAAATTCATTAATATGCAATGTGATATACGGTTGAGCATCAGCTATGTTATTCAAGATGTATGATTCTAACTTCTTCATCTGTTCAGCTTACAATGATTTGACTTTCAAGCCGCGAATCCCATTTCTCTCATTATTAACTCGTTCATGGCGAGATGGAGGCAAACCTATGTGTTGCGCCGCAGCCAAGTAGCTCGTACAAAACTCTGCTACCTCCTCAGAAATATACTTTTCAATAATGGAGGCTTCAGGTCGATATAGATTTTTAACATACCCCTTTAATATTTTCATATACCTTTCAAAAGGATACATCCAACTAAGATATACAGGTCCACAAAGCTTTATTTCTCGAACCAGATGAATCATTAAATGCACCATTATATCAAAAAAAGTTGGAGGAAAATACATTTCCAATTGACAAAGTATAAAAATTGCATCCTTTTCCAAAATGTTCAAAACATTCACATCAATCGCCTTGTTACAAATTGAATTGAAAAAATAACACAACTTCATTATAGTCTTTCTGACATGAATGGGCAATATTCCATGCAATGCAACTGGTAGAATTTGTTGCATCATGACGTGACAATCATGTGATTTCATACCTATCAACTTCAAGTCCTTCAATGATACAAAAATTTTTACATTAGAAGAATAACCTTGATGCACTTTGGTATCATGAAGACACTGACAGAAGCTAATTTTCTCCCTCTTCGATAATGTATGACAAGCCGGGGGAAGAAATGTTCGTCTTCCTTTAGGAGTGGGAGCTAACTCCAAACGTATTCCCATTGATAGTAAGTCTAATCTTGCATTCAACCCATCTTTAGTCTTTCCTTTAATATCTAACAATGTTCCAATCAAAGAATCACAGATATTCTTCTCCACGTGCATGACATCAACATTATGTTTAACTTCATGATACCTCCAATATGGTAGCTCAAAAAAATTTGACCTTTTCTTCCAAATATGTTTATCATTACCAGATTTATGTGTCTTTCCCAATGTCACGTCAAGGTTTTTCACCCTCTCAAAATACAGATCAGGGGATAAAGGTTTTGGAGCAGTATAAAATTCTTGTGAGCCATTGAATGCCTTTTTTAGTCTTCTATAAGGGTTTTCCATAGGCAAAAACTTTCGATGAACCATGTACAACGTTTTCCTCCCATGATGCAATTGACAATATGACGTCTGTTGTTCGCAAATTGGACATGCTTTATGCCCTTTAACACTGTATCCAGACAAATTTCCATACACAGGGAAGTCATTTATACTGAACAGAATCACTGCATGCAGTTAAAAATATTCCATTTTATAAGAATCATACACCCTAATACCATCAGCCCATAACAGTTTCAAATCATCAAACAATGGTGACAAGTAAACATCAATATCATTACCGGGTTGCTTTGGACCAGAGATCATTGTACTCAACATGACATATTTGCGCTTCATACAAACTTCAGGAGAGAGGTTGTAAATTACCAATAAAACAGGCCATGAACTATGTGTGCTACTGAGTGTTCGGTATGGATTCATTCCATCTGTGCACAACCCTAGTCTAATATTTCTAATTTCATTTCCAAATGTAGAATATTGTGCATCAATTTTCTTCCATTGTGGATAATCAGCTGGATGATGTATTTTTCCATCACATACCCTCTCTTCAGCATGCCATCTTAACCTTTTTGCATCATGTGAATTAGCAAACTTTTGAAACGATTAATTATAGGAAGATACCAAAATACCTTTGGAGGGAGCTTTGTAATCTCTACATCAGCCTGTGATTTTTCTTTCACCTTATACCGTGATGTCCCACATTCAGGACACTCTAATAGAAATTCATATTCCTTCCTATATATAATACAGTCATTCGGACAGGCATGTATTTTCTTGTATCCCAATCCCATCGGGCATAATATTTTCTTGGCTTTGTAATGTGAATCAGGAAGATCATTATCTTTTGGAAGAATGTCTTTCATCAATTGTAGCAGCTCTGTAAAACTTCTGTCACTCCATCCATGCTTCGCCTTCAGGTTAATCAATCTTAACACCGTCGACAGAACCGTAAAATCTGTACAACCAGGATATAATGGTTTTTCAGTATCACCATATAGACGCGCAACTGTCGGTTCTATCTCAATTTGTTCTGCTACAATATCGCGAATCATTTCTTCAATTCCATCAGGGTTACCATCTTGCGAATCATCATCAGTTACATTCTGTCCAGTTTCACCATACCAAATCCAAGGGCTATAACTCGGATTAAAACCATGACAAATCAGATTATCTTTTATCTCTCTACTTTTCAACTTCTTCATATTCAAACATTTCAGGCATGGACCGAAAAAAATGTCACTACTTGGAACATTTCATTTTGCAAATTCCAAAAAGGCATCAACACCTTCCTCAAATTCATTGCTCATTCGATGTGCCATAATCCAACTTCGACTCATTATTACCTATAACAAATATCAACAAAAAATATATATTTTTAAGATAAGACAAATATATGTTTATATGAAAAAAATCATAATTTGAATGTAAAACAATTTAAAATATAAAACAAATCTATAGGTATTTAAAAAAATATGCTTGAATATTATTTTTAAAACAAAATATAGTTAGATATAACAGTTTTAAATTTCATTGAATCAAATAAAACCATGATGCCTATATAGTTTAATATTGATTACGGTTTTGATGTTTTAATATATTAGATAAACTACCTATTTAACATGTTATTAATGGTTTCTATAGACCCTAAATCCATTTGGTAAATATTTTCACACAATTATAAAAATCATTGGAAGTGTTTTTGGGAGGAATATGTTCAATCATTTGATTTTGATATCCCATATTCTATAACAAAAGGCAATGTGGATACCAAAGCCCTTATTTTGGTTTTTTATTCTCAAAGGGTTTGTGATGAAAAATAAGAGTATAAGTTGATGTATATGATAAATAAAATACAACTATATTTTATTTATGGTTATGATAGAATGAATTCATACCATATCATTTAGGATATGCTCCCACCAAAAGTAACCCTCCTCAGTTCGAAATGAATAAATTTAGATAATTATGCATGAATTCATACATGTATTGTTGTACATAAACCAAAAAGAAGATTATTAGTACTAAAAGTAAAAATAGGAAGAAACAATAAACTCTATATACTCATGAAAGCTACTCCACAACACTTCCATGATACTAACATCTATAAAAAACTACAAATTGCTTTTAAAAACCAAAAAAAATTGTTTATATTTATGTATGGTGGGCATAACATGTATACATAATAAGATCCTCCCTAAAACATCTCATGAAAATGTTGAGGAAGCACACTAAAGCCCTATGAAAAAAGTAATCTAAATCATCACCTAAACAAGGAAAAATAGTTTCATATACTCACTATGGATCACTCACAAAATAATTCATATAAATAAACCTTTTCGTATAAAAAATTATATATATATATATATATATTAAAATTAAGTTTCTCGGATACCACTTCTCCACTAGTTTTCCTCTCACACCCCAATGCGCTACTCCACAACACGTCCATGCTACTAACATCTATAAAAAACTACAAATTGCTTTTAAAAACCAAAAAAATTGTTTATATTTATGTATGGTGGGCATAACATGTATACATAGTAAGATCCTCCCTAAAACATCTCATGAAAATGTTGAGGAAGCACACTAAAGCCCTATGAAAGAAGGAATCTAAATCATCACCTAAACATGGAAAAATAGTTTCATATACTCACTATGGATCACTCACAAAATAATTCAAATAAATAAACCTTTTCGTATAAAAAATTATATTTATATATATATATATATTAAAATTAAGGTTCTCGGATACCACTTCTCCACTAGTTTTCCTCTCACACCCCAATGCGCTACTCCACAACACGTCCATGCTACTAACATCTATAAAAAACTACAAATTGCTTTTAAAAACCAAAAAAATTGTTTATATTTATGTATGGTGGGCATAACATGTATACATAGTAAGATCCTCCCTAAAACATCTCATGAAAATGTTGAGGAAGCACACTAAAGCCCTATGAAAGAAGGAATCTAAATCATCACCTAAACATGGAAAAATAGTTTCATATACTCACTATGGATCACTCACAAAATAATTCATATAAATAAACCTTTTAGTATAAAAAATTATATTTATATATATATATATATTAAAATTAAGGTTCTCGGATACCACTTTTCCACTAGTTTTCCTCTCACACCCCAATGAAAATGTCATGGTCTCACCCCGCCCATAAATCATCCTATACCATGTGAAATTGTATCACTTCCATCAATGAATCATATGTATCTTAGACTATCTCATCACCATCTTATCAAAATACTAATGAGGTGCATACTTGGAAACCACTACATCTTGTTTACATTAAATGTACAAAAATCGCAAATCATAATTATAGAATATCCGTGAAAAAAAACGAACGAAATAAATTCGTGGAGGGCTTACTTGAATGTTGCGAGTTGAGATGATAGATCCGAGAGGAGTGAAGAAGATAAACAATAAATCCAAAATGAGTTTAACGCAGGTCGATCGACGAGCCGATTAGGGTTTACCGCGCGAGAGAGACGAGCCGGCGGACTGTCAATCGAAAAATCATAAATGACAGTCCACGGGGCTTTAATTTCTTTAAAAGTTTTATAATGTCGGTTATATAATAACCGACGTTATAAACTATTTTTTAAATTTATAACAACGGTTATTTTAAAACCGACGTAAAAAATCCTCCGCGCTTTGGTTTTTTACGTCGGTTATTTAATAACCGACGTAAAAAATGAGATATCTATGGGTTTTTTATGTCGGTTATAAAATAACCGATGTAAAAAACCCCAGTTCTTCGGTTTTTTATGTCGGTTATTTTATAACCGACGTAAAAAACGTGTAGATATCTCGTTTTTTACATCGGTTATAAGATAACTGACGTAAAAAACCAATGCGCGGGGGGTTTTTTACGTCGGTTATTTGGAAACCGACGTAAAAAACCCGATATCTACGCATTTTTTACGTCGGTTATTAAATAACCGATGTAAAAAACCAAAGCATGGGGGGGTTTTTTACGTCAGTTATAAAATAACTGACGTAAAAAACCCATAGACATCTTGTTTTTTACGTCGGTTATGAAATAACCGATGTAAAAAACCCTGCGCTTTGGTTTTTTACGTCGGTTATTTGATAACCGACGTAAAAAACGCGTAGATATCGGGTTTTTTACGTCGGTTTCCAAATAACCGACGTGAAAAACCCCCCGCACATTGGTTTTTTACATTGGTTATAGGATAACCGACGTAAAAACCGAACAGGCGCGATTTGTAATGTCGGTTATTAAATTAACCGACGTTAAAAATCTACTCGCCGCATTTTTTACGTTGGTTATATATAACCGACGTAAAAAATGGTGACGTAAAAAATGTTTTCTGCACTAGTGAAAAAAGACATACTCATTACCCATATAAACTAACTTTTTGAAACATGAGATTTCCATGAGATTTCCACAAAACATATAGAACATAAATAGAACCATAAAGTTATATTGATTCATTACTTACATAATATTGAAATTCTATCGACTACCTTATAATTTGTAACCCTCACGACTACCTTACAATGTAACCCTCATGGCTACCTTATTGTGTAACCATCATAGTTACACTTATAGTAACCGTACAGATGAACTCCAACTTACATATACCCAATTAATTTGAGGTAAATATAGGTCACAAACTTAATTATAAACAATTCCCAAGAACCAAAACATAATCATACAACATGAATAATTTCATAGAAACATTGATTTTGAATTTTGTAGAATAGAATTTAAAAGAGGATTTTTAAAAGAAAAGCCCCTTAAAATATCATATAATTGAAGTGAGACTTAATAGAGTGGATGGAATATTTATATACACTATAAATACAAATTATTCATCATATTATAAACAAAATTAATCACATAATAAATTTTAATACCACATAAAGAATGAGGTATAATGTTAACCCTGAGAATAGAAATCGGGTTAATAATTCCCTTACCTTGGGTTTTTCTTACTTAAAACTTATTTAAACCTCATGTATAATGGTTAAAAGAGTGTTATTAATATATTAAAAAAAGATTCATCATTATAATATCTTATATTATCATTTCATTACATCATTTCACACTTTAATTGTTAGTATTTTGTTCTTTCTATTGTTTTGGGTGCGTTCTTTACATGATTTTCCTGGCCGGTTTGTATATGATTTTCTTGTCGTAAGGAAATTTAATTATAGAATTGGAATGAAATTGTAGTCATGAGTTTCTAGAACATATAATTATACAATAAATCATTTTTTATTATATATTATTATGAATATTTATATAAAACATTAATAATATTTGTTTAGATCATTTTTGGCGGTTCCTCGATAATCATGAACCTGTTTCTTTATATAATTTATCATCATGAAAAAAAGTTCATTACAAAAAATAAAATAGGTTAAATAATAAAATTTAAATTTCTTTTCAACCATTAAAAGGGTTTTATGGTCATCTTTGAAATAAGTAATGGAAATTGGAAACACGTCGTCCACGATTTTGGTAAATCATAACATCACGGACGATGTTTTTATTTTTAGAATAAGAGGGAGACGAGAGGAAGAAAGTTGGTGAATATTTAACATGAACTTGATAACATGCAGAATATATATGATTTTGGACATTTATATATCATGGATAAGTGGAGGGGAATAGAGTATAAGAAAATAAAGGAATTGAAAAGAAAACAAATGAAAAAGGAAGAGAATTCTAACCTCTTGATCTCTTCTCATTCAGATCCTCCTTGAGGTCTTTGGTTTTGGCCTTTTGGTGAGACGAGTAGGTTATTGATGTGGTGGAGAGCCTTGGGGAGGGAATTTGGCTGAACTTAGAAAATTATCAAGGCTTGAGAGGTGTGAGAGGAAGAGATAATGAGGTTGGTATTTATAGTGGTGGAGAGGAGGGATTTTACATTATTTTAATCATTATTATAATATTTTTTTTCTCAAGACTATGAATAGACTTTATTAATGTGACCCCAAATAGTAATAATTTCATGTGAGTTCAAATTATGTTAGGTTACATCATCCTTCCATCACCTATGATGCTGTAAAACATGTATTTAGAATTTATGGTAATTTATCGTATTTTACTATTCATCAAAAATTAATGAATTTCAAAAAAACCCAAAAAATAACCCTAACCATTTTTTTACATGTATAATTAAAAAATTAAATCCATTTTTTGAAAAAAAAAATCGAAATATTATTAATTTAGTTTTTAAATAAAATCATAATTTGTTCAAAAATAAAAAATTTAAATCTATTACTCATTTTTAACACCTTGAAAATATAATCAACATCATATTATCTTAATACCTTAAGAAAATAATATAATATAATTATTTAATATTAATAAGGGTCATATTTTAATTCATATTACTATTCATAAGGGTATGTTACTATTCACTGAAAAACAAGTTGGTTCTATCAGACTCCAAATAACTTACTGATTACAACCAAAGATCACCATTTTTTTTATTCAAATAATAGAAGAGGTAAAATTTTGTTTAAAAGGATAGTTATAACTATCTACATAAAACAATGTTTCATGAATATAAATTTATTTTTTAAAACCATGGGGTGTTACAAATAAAATCCATCTTTATCCGTGCTAATGATTTTACACTGAAAAATATTCCTTTTATCAGTACTATTTTAGCACTGATTAAATCCAACTTTATCAGTGCTAAAGATACACTGATAAAATGAATATTTATCAGTGATAAAACTTTATCACTCATAAAGAATTTATAATTATATCTATAAATAATAAATTGTAAAAAAATTATATATTTATATATTTATTTATTATAATTTTATAATTATTAGAAAATATATATTTATGTATTTAAAATTTTATAGATACTTTTAAGAAAATAATGTTTATTTATTTATAATTATAAATATATTTATATAAGTATATATTTTTATATAAATATATGGTGTCGCTGCAATTGGAGAATCAACAGCGGGTGCTAATTTGCAATCTTCATTTAGCAGCATTTCACAAACATGTGTATAATGAAGTGTATGCTTCTTTCCTAAATTTCAAGATGGTGTATGCTCATTTCACCTCATATATACATTATTATTCACTTTTTCTATAATAAAATTTTGGGGATATGCGTTGGGTGACCCACTCATGTCTTGAATCATTTTGGTATATGTATATACATATTTAATAAATATATATAAATATAAGTACAGTAAGTATATTCATTAGATAAATATATTTTATTTACTTCTCTAATTATAAATATATTTACATCATTATATATATACATATAATTATGTGTGTGTGTGTGTGTGTATTTTACAAAAAAATATATAAATATAAATATAAATATATCAAATATATTCCTTAGTTACATATATTTATTATAATATTGTAATTATTTAAATATATTTATTGTAATGTTATAATTATTTAAATTTATAATTATAGAAATAAGTTTTTTTAAAATAATATTTATAAATTTATATATTTATATCATAATATATATACATAATTATATATTATATTATATATATAGTAATCATATTCATTATTTAAATTCATTTATTATAATTTAATAATTATAAATATTTATACTAATTTATTTATAATTATATAAATAATTTATATATATATATATAAATTTATAAATTCAGTAAATATAAATTTATAAATATATTAAATTATACATATTTACTAATAAATTTATAACATTATTAATGAATATATAATCTTAAATGCATGCATGTTAGAAAGGTGTGAAATTGAATTATTAAAAATGAGTACATTTTAAAAATATTGAAAAATTGTAAAAGTTTTATTAATAAAATATAAATTATTTAAAAAATATGGATATATATTGAAATAAGGATGAATACATATTGAAAATAATAAAACATACTATATATATAATAGAAAATCATTAAATCTGAAAAAAAAATTAAAAATGAATTTTTAACTCACTGTAATAAAATTAATAATAAATAAGTTAAATTTAAATAGTAAAGAAATGATATGTTAAATGTATCATGTTATAATGAAATTATAAAATTAATATTAAAATTTAAATAAATTGTATAAATATTGGGTGTGTGTTTCTATATAAGATTTCATTAATTACATAAATATTTGTGTGTGTACGTTGTATATAAAAATTCATTAATATCGTATATGTATGTGAAATAATTATAACACATGATTGATATATATATGTTCAATTTAAAATCACATGACATTCAATTATGTCACATACTCAATAAAATTAGTCAATATTTTTTTATTAATATTAAAATTTAATTACAAAACATTATTAACTAAATATATGACTATTTAATGTAATGTATAAATATTTTTTATTATATAAATAATATTTATATATATATATATATATACATTCACATATATTTATATATTATAATAATATTAAAAATATTTTTTTAATTAGTAAAAAGTTTAATATTTTTCTTAATTTTATTATTTGTTAATTTTTATTTTTTTTTCATTTTACATATATCTATATATTTAATATATACTATTTATTATTATTTATAATATACTTATAGTGTAATAAAGTTAATAATTTTTATCAATAATTAATTAATAAATAAATATGAAATATGTTTTTTTAATAAACTCATTTTAATTTTTTATTTATTTAATTATTTAATTTTATTCAGAACCTTTTTCAGCGCTAAAAAAGTTATGATAAAGGATCCATTTATGAGTGCTAAAAAATAAAGCACTGATAAATAGTAACCTTTATCAACACTAAAATTAAGTCTCTCATAAGGGGTACATTTTATCATGGCTTTTATCAGTGCTAAAAAAATCACTGATAAAGGGAACCACTAACCTTTTGCAAGCGCAAATGAATACTAGTGTTGTTAAAGAACTATTTTGTAGTAGTGAATCCCTTACATCAATATGTGCTTACAACGAATTATATTTAAAATCCAGTGTCATAAATTTAAATTTACTATAATTCTATAAAAGAATCATTTAAAAACTCAAAATATCATTATGATCCACTTATAACATTTCAACACTCATTTATTAATAATTTATTATTAGAATCTTCATTTCCATGTGTCAACTATTTTGTTTTTCATAAGAAATTTTCTTTGGTATTTCTGGTCCTTGTACAATGATCATTATTCCATTATCTTTATAATAGAAATAATGATATAATATCATATAATATATATATAGATATATATAATCATCAACAAAATGTATAGATTGAAAAATGAATTACACTATTCATGTAGAAGGTAGGCCACATGTCTTCCTAAATGCTGTTTTCAATTTTTGGTGGATGGAAAAATTGAAAGTTAAATAATAATCGTCCATTATATAATAATTATTATTCATATATAACATTTTTATTTATTAAATACATCCTTATTATCATCTATGTGAGGTATAAATGAAAAAAAATCACATTTATTTGTGGAGGGGGTACTCTATTTGTACACATGAGAAACATTATCGTTTTATAATGGAGTAGAAGTTAAGAAGGTAGAAATTATATTATAATTATATAAGAATAATTATTTCATAATTATCAACTATAAAAATTAATATAATCATAATAAACATCCATTAAAGTTTGTGATTTAATATTGTTTGTATCGATACATGGAGAAATTTGTCCACATATACACACGAATGAAACTTTCACTTGAAATTTGATGTAAAATAGGTTGAATAATTGTGGTTCCATAATAATAACATTTATTTATATTTATGATGCGAAATTTATTATTTTATTATTAATTGAATATATTTAAAGGTTCTATAAGATTAAATAAATATAAAGTGGTCGTGTAGGATTATCATCTTCGATAATCATCTTTTCAATACCTTTTGAATGAACCTTTGAACAATTATTTGAGAAAAAAATCAGTTATAATTAAGGCATGGGTAAGTTTGAAATTGAATTATAGGGTGTTGGATTAGTTATATTTCTCAATTTAGTGTGTAGAATAGAAATTTAGGTTCCCTTTTATAATTGAGGGAAATGAAACACTTGTAATTTCATAAAATATTAAAATATAATATGTCATACACATGAAAAAATCTTAAAATGGCCACAAATTAAAAGATGGGATGGTATGAGTTCAAAATATGTCTATAAAATAGTATTTTGACATGTTTTTAAAATATACAGTTATCTCAAGGTTTAACCCAATGGTAAACCCGCTTTAACCATAATAATAGTGCACTACTACAAAATAGGCATTTAATAGCAATAAAAATGGCCTTTATCAGTGATAGAGAAGCATTGACTACCAGAGTGAGATTAAAATCCCTATTATTTTATTAGCACTAATAAAGGGTTACTGTATTAGTGCTTCTAGAAGTACTGATAAATGACACCATTATCATCTCTTTTTTTAAGCATAGATAAAGTATCCCTTTTTCAGTTCTTCTAAAAACACTGATAAATATTATCTTTATTCGCACTGAAAAAATGTCTAGTTAAAGGGACTATTTATCACACATATAAAATCAATGATAAAGTAATCCTTTATGAGAACTTGTAGAAGCACTCATAAAGGGGAATGTAGTAGTGTGCGAAAACAACACACTACAGCACCAGTGCGATGTGTTATAACACACACCAAAACACATAAATCACAAAACAAATCAAGTACCAATATAGAATTTAAATGAATTACATTTTCATCACAAAGACAAGAAAATTACACTATATTATAGATATTTAAAACATTGATTTATATAATTTCATAAGTAAAAATTATTACATACATTAAAAAATAATAGTGTTCCTTTGTATTTTGATCCTAACCCCTAGTCGAGCAAAAAATGAACCAGTATAAGGGAAAAAACTTATGTTATATATAATATAAATAAATAAATTTACTCAAATTTTTAATTTTAAACTAAACTTAGAGACATACCATAAACATTGTGTATCAAATTTAGTTGTGGTTGATTCTTGTAAGTTACACCATTTAATGTTCTTCTTCAAGCATTATCTCAGTGAAAATTATAGAAATAAGTATAAGATAAAAATGATAAGTAAATTAATGATATGATAGCATATAGAATGGTGATAAAACAATCTAGGCTCATTTTCTCGGTTTTGGTGATGCGATGAAAATTTTAAACTACAATGACACATATATATATTGAAATGTTGAACTTGGAGTCATACCAGTCCCACCATGTATCATATTAAAGTGATAATAATTTCTACATATCTCAAATGAAATATTGATCATTTTACAAATGTATCAAAACAAGATGAATGTTTTTTCTCATTTTTGAGTAATCCAATTTTCCTTTTTAGTAAAATTGATGTCAATTTAAAATAAAAATATTCACTTAGATCCATACCAATAATATTGTGTGTTGAATTTATTTTCTAATTATTCCTACACAACAAAAATTACTTGTTGATCATTTTCCTAAAGTATCAAAAAAAATCCAAGGGCTTTTAAACAGTTTTGAGCAGGTTAATTTTCCTTTTAACTAAAATTGATGTCAATTTTAAATTAAATAATGAAATTAGAGTTCATGTCGGTCACACCACACATTATATTGAGGTGATTATGATTCATACATGTCACAAATGACATATGGATCGTTTTCCTAATGTATCAAAATAATATGAATGTGTTTTCTTGGTTTTTAGTAGGTCAGTTGGCCTTTTTACTAAAATTGATATCAATTTTAAATAAAAAGATGCACTTGGGGTCATATTGGTCACACCATGAATCGGATTGGAACCTAAATTATTCCTACACATCTTAAATAACATATGTATACTTTTCATAAAGTATTAAAATAATCTAAATGCATTTTCTCAGTTTTGAGTAGGTCAGTTGTCTTTTTTAATAAAATTGATTTAAATTTTAAATATAAAAACACACTTTGAATCATACCTATCACACCATGAATCATATTATGGTGATTTTGATTCCTATATGTCCCAAATTTCTTATTTATTATTTTACAATAGTATCAAAATAAACTAAAAATGTGTTCTTGGTTTTGAATATGTCACTTGTCATTTTAACTAAAATTTCATTTTAAACTGAAAACACATAGTTTGACTCATAACATTCACATATTGTATTAATTTTATATAATAACAATACATACACATCACAAATAACATATGAATTGATTCCATGAATTATCAAGAAAATACAAGAGTGTTTTATTTTTTTCAATGATGACACTTTTTGAACTAAATTATCAATTTTAAACTTATAATGGACACATTGATTCATACTAGGCACATCATGTATCATATTATGGTGAGGTTAGTTAATAAACATCCAAAATTACAGATAGATCATTTCTATAAAATATAAAAAATAATCTCACTTTTTCTTCCCATATTTGAGGACGTTACTTGTCTTTTTTACTAAAATGTCATTTTAAACTGAAACATGCACTTTGACTCAAACTGATCACATCATGTATCAGTTTAATGTGAGGCCAATTACAATATGTCAGAAATTAACTATTAATCAATTTCCTAAATTATCAAGAAAATGAGAGTGTATTTTCCAATTATTAAGTGAGTGACACTTTTTGAACTAACCATTCGATTTTAAACTGATAACTGGCACATTGAGTCATATCGGGAACATCATATATTAGATTGAGGTGTGTATCATTCTTACATGTCAAAAATTACATATGGATTATTTCAATAAATTTTCAAAATAATATGAATATGTTTTCTCAATTTTGAGTACATCACTTATCTTTTTCTACTAAAACATCATTTTAAACTGAAAACTCACACTTTTAATCATACTAATCACATTGTGTATCTTTTTTAAGTAATCTTGATTCCTAAACATCAAAAATTAATTATTAATTGATTTAAAAAATTATCAATAAAATATAAGAGTGTTTTTTAGTTTTCAATAAGTGACACTTTTTGAACTAAACTGTCAATTTTAAACTGGTAACAGACACATTGAGTCATATAGGGAACATATTGTATCATATTGATATGCGTCCAATTCCTACACATCAGTAATGAATTATGGATCATCTAATAAAGTATCAAAATAATCAAAATTTTTTTCTTGGTTTTTAGTAGGTTAGATTTCCTTTTTACTAAAATTGATGTCATTTTTAAATAAAAAGATGCACATGGAATCATAATTTTTATGATGGTAATACGAATTCATGATTCATTTCCTTATTTTCATTATATCATAGGTAGTACCAATTTCAAATACCTCAGGAGCATGAGAATTATTGAACAAACCACTCCAACTTGAAAAATGTAATCCAACTATATAATAAAATAAAAAATAATTATGAAAGCAAACATTAATTTTATGGATAATTATTTTACTATTAAAGCATCATTATTACCAATGTGATTAATCAGTTGAAGTAACTTGAAGGAAAGTGATAAAGGAAACACTATAGGGGTGAAAAGGTTTTGAGGGATTGGATGTTTTGGTTAAGAAAGGAATAAAATATGGACAGACCACTCAAAAAAATAAAAAATAATTCACCTATATAATAAAACAATTATTAAGTAAGTAATAATAAAAATAAATTAATATGAAAAAAAAATATTAATATTTTTATTGAGAAGAGGTAGCGTTATTTATCATCCTACAATGGAAGCGGAGGGAATATGACGTAATGTGAAAAGTGAAATAGTTCATGGGTGAAAAGGTTTTGAGGGAGAAGAAGTATATGGATGTTTTGGTGTAAAAGCCATGAAATATTAACATAATTATTCTAAAATAAATGAACACTGTAAGGAATAATGAAAATTAAATCTACATATCATTATATAATTTCTTGGTAAAATAGAGAAAGTATATTATTACATTACATTTATATCTTCCCAAATGGTTTCCTTCATTATAGTTAACTATTTAGAGGTATTTTTAGCATCATCATGTGAATAAGACATTATCTATGTGAGTCATCAAACATTTAATTTAGATTCTGTTAATGCAAAAGTGAACATATAATATTATGAGGAAAAACATAGTATATTAAAAACAATTACCTTCACATTGAACTCTCTTTCCTTTTTTATTGTTTTAGGAATTTTATTCATCTATCAATAATTCAAAACCCATCTTTTTAGTCCCCTAAAATGTACCAAACATTTTCAACATTAGGACCAATATGAACTGATTGTGATCTCCCAATTAAATATATAGAAACTTTCATTCTAATCTACACATCTCCCAAACATTTATCACTGAATTATTTTGTTTGACACACATCCTATATCTCTTAAGGACATGAACCTGTGTTTCTTGGAATAATCTAGTCAGTAGTCATCCAAAGGGTTAATAATGCTCATATTAGTACAAGAAACATAAATGAGATGGAGGAAAAGTATCAAGGAAACAAAATTCAATAATAACTTTTTTGGGAAATAAAGTTTATGAGGATAAAAATTGTACTGAAGTTTGTTCTATAAAATTGGTACTGCCTCCCATCTATTATAATTACAATGTTGTAACTATTTACTAACTCGTGGCTTATTGACGGTGTTATTTGGGGGGTATAAAGAGTTATTTCATATACATTGATGGAAATAAAAGATTTCAAGGGGTGGAACCAATAATTGTAGACCTAAAATGTTAAATAGGTAAAACTAATTTATAATATTCATTCCCAGCATAAGTATAATTTCATAGACCCTATTCTATTATTTGGAACAAGTGATGTACCAACCTAAGGAATTATTATGTTTAATATTAACGGTATATCATATATTTTAAAACATCTCACAATTATAATTTCAATTAAAAAATATTAAGGGATAGAAAAATAATTTTAGAAAAAGAATATACCTAATAAGGAAAAAAAATTTCATCCATATAAAATTATTGGTTGATAAACTTGTTCAATAATTATGTATAGATAGGTTGAAAAGGGGAATTATTTTCAAGAATATGAAGAGTATGCTTCATAAGAAATTTTCATTTTCATGGCCATTAATGGTTCGATAGTGATTTGGGAAAATAGTATAACATTTTAGTCATTATGAAATAAATAATAGTAATTATTGATGATATAGAGGTTTTATGTTAAATTGGAGATGAACCACTCTTAAAAAAAGATTTTTGAATTGAGATGAATCTTCGTAAGTAAAATTAGATGATGAATTTCAACCATTGCATGGACTCCATTGAAATTTGTTTGTATAATATATTTATATATTATAATTTTATAATATATTAGTATAATATATTTGTATAATGTATTGGTATAATATTATTGTGTAATGTATATTTGTGTAACCCCTCGTAGTCGGAAGGGATAGTGGGGGTGGGATGGGGTTTGGGGCGTGGTTACGGGTCCAAGTCCCCAGGCCCAGAAGGATTCTTTGCAGTTTCTTGTAGTGTGTGTGAGATGCAGTTGGTAATTGTAATTAATATAAATATTTATATTTTGAATATATATATTTTTGTATTGTATAATATATATATATTCAATTTTTATTTTTTGTAACATATATATTTATTTTATAATATATATTTTTATTTTATATATTTTTCTAATATAATATATATTTGTGTAAGTAATATATATATATATGTATATATTATTTGAATAATATATCAATACATCATATTTAATATGTATTTATTTCCCTATAAATATAATATATATAAATATATAACAAATTTGAATTTTTTAATTGTATACATATAAATTAGTGTAATATATTTGTATGACATATTTGTATAATATATATTTTTATAATATAATTGTATAACATATTTATATTCTATATTTTCATAATATATTGATATAATATATTAGTAAGATATATTTGTATAATACATATTTTTATAGTTTAATATATATATATATATATATATATTCATAACGTTTTTTTATAATATATGTGTGTGTGTGTGTGTGTTTTTAAAAATATACATGTGTGTGTGTGTCTATATATCAAAAATCCTATATTTTACACCTCTATCCAAAACCATGGAACCCATAGTAATTTTTCACTTTTGATTCATGATACCTGATCCAAATCCTACTTCGTCCAACTGACCAACAGAAAATACGTTCATCCCTAAACATGGAATATCTCTTAACTGATTATAATTTCAAGTAAAATTCATATGAAATATCATATTTACCAGTACCCTTTCCCATAATCTAAAGATCATTATCATCAACCAAATAGAAATTCTTGAAAAAAATGGGATACATAATAATCCATAAATTCATTCTTGGTTATAGAGTATAGTGAAGTAACATAGTTAATGATCCATTACTCCAATGTAATTTTTAGAGTAAAAAATAAAAATTTACTTCCTATGGTGGTGTTGGGGTGGGTGGGTTTCACAGAATCAACAAGGGAAGAGGGAGGGGAGTTCAAGGAATGATGGCCCTATCTCCTTTCAACCAAACATCCCCAATAAGAATTGTTGACCACAAGGATATGATTAATGTAAATAAAAAAATGATGATAAAAAACCAAATTATATCTTGAAATATAATCAAACAATGAGTGGGGAGGATGATTTGAGAATAAGATACCTTGGATTAACGCTTTGAATCATCCAAGGGAATGTATAGATATCAAAAACCTAGAATAATTTGATCCTTTGATTTGTTCAACACTTGAATCATTCAATCATTGGATTTGAGCAATGGAATTGTTTGAGCCTTGATTCAATCCTTGATTCGAGCTTCGATTCACTGAGGAGGAGCATTGGAAGAGGGTGGCTTCCGTGGAAAGCTTCGGATATCACAATGAGTAAGCCACTAGTTATGGTTAATTTAAATAGATCGTGCCACTCTTATTAGTGCTTCTAAAAAATCACTGATAAAGAAAGAGCTTTATCAGCACTAAAAGAGCGCTGGTAAAGGTGTCTTCTATCAAAGCTAAAAATTACAGGTAAATATTCATTTTATCTATGTGATTTAAACTAGCAATGGTTAAGGTTTTAAAATTATAGTTATAAACAAATTTTTTGTAAATATAATTTTATAATTATAGATATTAAAAAATGTACAAAAAATATAACTATAGTAAATATATTATTTATTTAAATATATTTATTATAATTTATTATTAATTTAAATATATAGTTTGTTATTTATAATTATATAAATATTTTTTAAAAAAATAATATTTATATCATTATGTATAATTATATATATATATATATAATAAATATATATAAATATATACATAGTAAATATATTCAACATTTAAATAAATTTATTATAATACTGTTATTATCCAAATATATATAATTATTAATTTATAATTATATAAATAATTTTTAAAAAAATATTTATTTATTTATAATTATAAATATATAAATGTATTAAAATAGTAAATATGTATATTTATAGGTATAGTTATTTATAAATATTTTTTACTGATATATTTTTAACATTATTAGTGAATATTTGAATTTAAATGCATGCATGATAAAAATGAGTGAAATTGAATAATTAAAAATGAGTACACTTTATAAATATTCAAAAATTGGAAACATTTGATTAATTAAATATAAATTATTAAAAAATAGATATATATTGAAATAAATATGAATACATATTGAAAATATAAAAACATGAAAATTATATATATTTATATATAATAAATGATAGTAATTGATTAAATTTCCAAAAAAAATATTTGAGCTTCTGCATTGTATATAAAAATGC
Organism: Viscum album; assembly: GCA_963277665.1. NCBI lineage: Eukaryota > Viridiplantae > Streptophyta > Magnoliopsida > Santalales > Viscaceae > Viscum > Viscum album. Next base: position 1,669,452,038 of record OY728145.1, read on the forward strand.
ATTAATTACATATATGTGAAATCAATATGATATATTTTATCTATGTTAAATTAAAAAATCAAATTAAATTAAAATATGTTCATTACTTAATACAATTAGTCAGTATTTTTAATTCATATTAAATTTTAATTATATACCATTATTTTCTATGTATGTTACTATTTACTGAAAATAAAAAAAAATTATATAAATCATATTTATATATATTGATATATATCTATATAATTAATATATACTATTTATTACCATTATAAATATTTATTTAATTAATAAATTTTTTAATATTTTTCTCAAATTACTTATTTTTAATTTTAATTTGTTTACTTCTCATTTTAAATATACTATTTAATAAATATTATTTATTAGTATTTTTAATTTATATATATCATAATCAATTTTTTCATTTTTGTGAATAATCATTTAATTAATAAAATTTTTAATACGTTTTTTAATAAACTAATTATTATTTTTTGTTTATTTAATTATTTCATTTTATTCTGACTTTTAGTACCACTAAAGAAACAATGATAAAGGGTCCCTTTATAGGAGCTAAAAATAAAGCGCTGATAAAGGGTACCTTTTAATAGTTCTAAGAATAAATTGTCAATAAATGACACACTTTTTCAGCACTAAAAATAAAGTGTTGATTAAAGGAACTCTTTATCAGCACCAAAACAATGCAATGATAATGGGTGACTTTACCAGTTCTAAATAAATGCATTGATAAAAGGTATCCATTAATAGTGCTTGTTTTAGTTCCAAAAAAGGAATCTTTTATCACCTATTTTTTCTAGTGATAATAAAGGCCAGTGCTGTTAAATGCCTATTTTGTAATAGTGGTGATAAATTTTTATTGTTGTAACCATACATTATAAAAAAAATATGTTGAACATATTAAAAAAATACTATTTAGTATGATTCAAATTTTATAATCCATTTTATCGATTTCAAATCTGAAATTTATGAGAATATAATTTAAAATTAAACTCACCAAACCTGATGAAAAACAAATTTCCATAAAAAAAAATTTCTTAAGTATAACATGTTTTTATACCAAATTATAAATAATGTTAAATCAAATTAACTTAATTGGATTATTAATAACATAAATTAACTAATTTTACATTTATAAACATTTTTAAAAAAAATTATTTTCCTAAATACTTTAAATGAAAATGTAGTTTTTAATAAATATTAGTATTTTTAGTATTCATCGAGAAAACAATTTTATCGAAAAACTTCTCAAAAAATTTCTCTAATATAACATTGACACGATGATTATAATGTTTAAGATCATTTTTTAAAATAAATTTTCTAGTTTTGTTATAAATTAATTATCTGATTTTCTCATTACATGAGAAAATTCATTTTGAGGAAAATTTTATTTTTTTAATTCATATATTGTCTTTACAAAAAAATGACTTCTTATATATCAATATATGTTCTTTATCTAAAAATTTTATAAATATTTTGTAAAGAAATTGTTGTTGTTCCTTTTCAATCCTCTACTTTTATGGATATGTTATTAGGATATATTGTATTATGGATCATTTAGTATAGGTGTTGTGTGTATTAAAAGTTATTGAGGAATTAGATTTATTTGAGGGAAAATATATCATCCAAAATCATTGTGTTACCATGAAATATGACAGGTAATAAGTTTTATGTAAAAGAATCCATATCAATAATAGTTCTCAATATCCTACAAACAAATCATATCAACAAATATCAAGAATGTGAATCAAGATCCACTAACTAATCCTCATGAACCATATAACAAGCATGGGTTTCAAGGATAGATAAAAAAATCATTACAACATCTTATACAATTACCTATATGGTATGTAAATTCCTACATCAATCATGTTTAAATCAACTTTAGGGTTCAAAAAGGTTGTATTCACCCATGACATGTCTGTATATTAACTGGTTCAATCCCCTCACCAAGGATTCCTATTACTGACCCCAATTATATGATTAATAATAAAACCCCTCATGAAATAATAATATCCATATCCTAGATAATTTTCAAACTAACAATTTAAGTTATAACATGTTAATTTATTTATCAAATATTAACTTTAAATTTTTGTAACATTCTAATATTTTGTAAAAGAATACTATGTTCGATATCGTAAAAATACGCAACACTGAGTGTAGATGAATTGTGAAATATAGTTATTTATGAGTGACTATTATAACCTAACCATTAATTTGGTATATATATAAAGATTATGAAAAATCAATATATATAATGTTTCTAATCAATAAAACTTTATTTATTAATGCTTAGGAAATAAATACTAGATTTTTAATAAAGTCATTTTGTTCTTCAAAGATACATTTTCTTCAAAATTTATTTTTTATTTCATAGAATTTCAAATATTTATATAATATAACTGATAAAATGAAATTTATTTTCAAAATTATCATATCAAAATTATCATACGGTGAAATTGTATTAAATTCAAAAAAGACTGAGTTTTTAATGAATACTGAAAAATGCTCTTTTTATTTAAAATTTTATCTTATTTGTGATTATTTATGAAGTATAAATACATTTTAGATTAGATTAAAATTTTAATAAGATCCTTTCTATTTTAAATAACTTAATTATATTTTTTAAAATTAAATGTATTCATGAGTTTATTATGAAAACATTTTATACATAAAATATGAATTTTTTTCATAAATCATTTTCATCATGTATTTCCAGTTTATTTTTAAATTAAATTATACCACGCCAGTATTTTCAATCATAAAAAATTAATTCCTTATACAGAATTAGTGGGTTCTAATTTTTTAAATAGGACACTTTTATTTTTTGTCCTTATGAATAGTAAACTTAGTGATTTCTCTTTCTATGGTAAAGGGTTAATTGAATAATTAAGGGTTTAAAATAATATTATATGGAATATAAAATGACTGAAACACTGAACATAATTTTATTTTATGATTACATACCACCCATAATCATTACAAAATCGTTTATATGGCCTTTTAATTCCATTTTAGTTTCACTATGAGCTTTATAATAATTTATGTAAAGAAAAGTAAAAAATGTCACAGTCATGTTTTTAATAAATATATTATTTTAAAAGTATGGATAAACAAAAGATATGTTACATTATAAATTTTCATTGATAATGGAAATGATTTATCTTCATAATGTTGATTTATTTTTAGTTTTTAGTGAAGAAATATTTACAATAAATGCTTACACAATGTAGTAATTATTCAATTAATGGAGAAATCAAGTAAATGATATAAAAAAATTAAAAGTGAAATAATTTGATATAATTAATTTGATCCATAAATTTAATTGATTAATATAATATGTTTGGGGTGTAATAAAATATTTTTTTCTAGTTTCATTTATTTTTTGGATTGTATTAATGTAAAATAAATGAATTGTTGTAAAAATTGACATTAATGATATTTTATAATTATTATAATCTTTTAAAATTATTAAAAATTTTAAAGATACTATATTCATAAAAAACAAATTTAATATGGTTAATTACATAATCCATTTTCAATTTATGTGCTTCTTTTCATTTTATAGATACATTATTAAACCAAAAAGGGTAGAGAACATTAATATTATAGAAATTTTCAAAATGTTTAACAAAGGGTTAAAACAAAATATTTGGGTAAAAATGTGATCCAAAAATGTCAAAATATTATTGAATGTAATTATTTCTACTAATAATCATTTAATTTTCAAATATTATCAATTTTTGTGCCATTTTGAAATCAAAATTAAATTATATTAATTTAGTATTTTAAGAAATTCCAAGAGTTCCCCTCTCATCCATTATAAAAGGGCATCTCTTCAGCTCATTAAATCACACATAATAACCAATTTCGTTAATAAAAAATTATACTAACTGATTTACATATATCAATTCTCATATATTATGAGATTTTTTATCAAAAAACCAACCTACCAATTATTTTCATGTAAACCATAAGAGGGTGTCTGAAGAAGAGGTTTCATTCTTATCAATGAATTTTTGTTGTATTTATTCTTCCACAACCTTAAAATATTTTTCAAACATGAAGATATAATAACACCAGTATCTGAAATATACTAATATGTTATTTTTCTAATGGCATAACCAATATCCTTCTCAAATCTCCATCTAATGGGAAATAATATTTTTTTTGTGTGGATGAAAGACTACTGCCTCGTGGACTAGTGAAATTCATTTTCCATAACCACCTCTCATGACTGTTTAAAAATGTGGGTTATATATATATATGATATTCATATAATATTTATAATTATTTAAATATAATATAGCACCTATTTTATTAGAATTTCATTCACTAAATAACTGTAATGGTGTTCGTGCATGCACGTGGACTATCACCTCCACAAAGGTAGGTGATTTATTTTCAACACTACATTACATGGATAATATATATAATTATTTTTAAATAATTAATATTTTATTTATAATATACTAATCATTATGGAAATTTAAAATAATACATTCCATCTTTCCAAATGATTTTTGATAATGGGAATGTTCCTCATGCATATGTATGACTCACACCCTCCATGATTGTAACATAATTTGTTTTTCAAAACCATATTTCAAGATTGGTTTTTAAAATTGAAATTGATGTATATAAATGATAATTATTTCAGGATTTTTTTCTATAAATTACATAATAATGACTTCTTTAACTATAGTAAACCTTCATATTTCTTTTTGGACATATGACTTGAATATCTCCAAATTACACTATATGATTAAGTGATTATATATAAAAAGGTAATAAGTTAAATGAAATGAATAATTAACATGAAAAAGGATCTCAATAATTTAAATAATTAATAAAATTTTATTATTCATGAAGATAATAGGCATACATGATGAGAAAACATGAGGAAAGTGACACTTTACTTTAAAAACATAATTTTAAATGATTTGTAGTTTTATTTTATAAATATTTCTATTCCATTTCTATGTAATCCTAAATTATTCATGAAAAAATTATGAATTATACATAAAGGGTTTCTGTATTTCATTTTGGATCATATTTTACTTCATTTGAATTTTTTTAAATGAAGTAATCTTTTTTTATATTTTATGTAAGGGGCTTTTTTTTTAAAACCACTTTCACTGTTTTCTTCAAAAATCACTTTTTCTTCTATATACATATTTTCACAATAATTTTGTCACTGTTTTTATATTGATATAAAATATTTATGAAAGAAACTTTTATATCCCTTTTGAATTTCTTTCAATGGTTTTTAAAAGTATTCTTTATATGGAATGTTTTGAACTTCCTTGTAGAAGACAAAATGAATAATCTATTTTAATGTGTATGGTGAAAAAAATTCTTTCCACCACAACCGTTATGTTATTTTTCATCCTAAATAATCATCCATGTTTTATTCGATGAGAAATATTATTTTCCTTTTTGGGGGGAATATTAGTTTTGAATATGGGTCTTAAAGGAAACGTTTGTATCAATATTCAAAAAAAAATATTATGTGCTCAGAGAAAGTATTATAGTGAAAGCTTTTATGTATTTTGTTAGGGTTCATGGTTATTTCTTATGTGGATGTGTGGTTCCATTATAAACCAATGGTGGGTGATCCCATTATAGCTCTTCAATGCATTGAGTAAAGGTATGGAGTTGACTAGTTAGGTTTCTCCTATGAGAATATAGAAATATATTATGAAATTTATTCCAAATATGGGATGGTGTTATCTGATTAGGTTTCTCTAAATAGATTATAGGAATATACAAAGATGGTAATTACAATTATAACTGTGATGGTTATTTTATGTGTAACCATGATTGTTATTCTCTGTGTGATTGTGATGGTTATCCCATTTTTAAGAGTGATAATAAAATGGTGTCCCAAGTAACCTATATGTTTTGTATTTGATTTATTTGTGTATTTACAGGAATCATATTATTTCATAGTGTAATATAATGATCTTATGTTGAAATGAAATTATATCAAACATCTAATTGGTGAAAATTATAACATTGGAAATTAATAGCTTTTATGTGTTTATCATGATTCCAAAGAAACCATAAAAGTTTCATTGTTTCAATTAAAATTAATTGAGAATTTATTTTATAAATTCTTTTTGGGAAGAGATGGTGACTTCTTGGGTAAGAAAATGTTTATTTTTAACTCAATTTTTATTTTGAAATAGGAAAATGTTCAAAATTATTCACTGACTAATAGTTTAATTTTTTTTCTTTTTCCGTCCCATACAAATTTTTTTGTGCTCATCCCATTATTTCAAATTTTTTTCATAGGATTTAATGATTGATAGTGATAAAAAAAGTCATGTTGAAATTTTTTATGCTCTTTCATGAATAGAAAACATTTTTTATTTTAATATTTTTTTACTATTAGGAGGATTGATACTGAGTAGATGTGTAAACCATATAATTAATGGGTTATGAGATAATTATCTAAAACTATAAACCAAAATCATATTTTGGAATGGATTAAATTTAAATCTAGTCTAAATTCACTATAAAATATAATGTTTATGTGTATGTCCTTACAGTTGTTTTTAGAGAAGGGTTTTATAACTTTTGAGCTTATGATATTATTTGAACATAAAATAAAAGTCATATATAACCACAATGGATAATTTTTTATCTAGAATTATGGATCACTGGAAAAATAGAAGGAGTTTAAGATAACATGTTGTTTATCCACCATGTAATTTGGTTTATCATGATTTTATTGATATTCTTACACTCAATTGTTTTTGGTTTTAGTAAATTCCTAGATCCAGCAGGAAATAAAGTAACATTGGATGTGAAGGAAAATATAGATGATTTATGAATGGTACAGTGAATGAAATGAGAAATGTAGTATAAAATCATATATTTATTTTTATCCATCTATCACAACATATGATTAACAACATAAACCTCATCTAGTGTTCCAATTCATAAAATATGATAGAAATGATTCTCCCTGCAAGTTCAAGGGATAATGATCATAAAGTTAAACTATTCAATGACCAACGTTCCAAGAATGTGGTAAGAAGCACCCAATAAAAATTCTTAAAATAATGGGAAGATTTATTATATGTAGTAAAGGAGGTAATGAATAATTAATATGTCAAGGAAAAAGGAATTGTTCAGTTTACAACATGTAGAATAATAAAGTTACTCTCATTGAATCCATTGACTGTTTAAAATGTGGGTAGTATGGGTATTCTGTAAGTTAATTTTATTGGGGGGAAATCTTAATAATGGGATCATAAATACCATACAGATGAATTTTTTGAAATTTCTAACGTCATTATTTTTTAAGATGAAGGAATATAAATTATATATGAACGGAGTTGTTTATATGTTGGGTTATGTTTTCATATAGTCAAATCAATGGACACGATAATTTTTTTTTGAAGGAAGTATTAATGAACAAGACAAAAAATCAAGGTTAATAAATAATGTTGAATGATTAAAGATTCTACATTTAGGTATTAATGAGTTATGATGTATTTAAGGTTGATCATGAGTTCAAAGTATTAGACACCCCTTTTGAGGTTTTGAGTGATGGGAATACTTATGGGGACATTTATTGAGTTTTTTTATATTTTTTAGGTATACAAAAAAAGTGAAAAAGTTGTTTAAGGAAGAATACTATTTTCATTTTTTGATCATAAGTTTAAAGGTATTGATGATAATTTGGGTCTATATGATCTTTGATGATTAAAGTTATTAATGAAGATATTCATCATATTTTTGGAAATTCTATAAGAATTATATTGATTGTAAAGACCCAAATTTTTTCATGTAAATTTGTTTTAATTAAATGGGAATATTATGAGTCTTTGAAAATTGACGGCGTGTGATTTTGAGGCCTGGTGTGCCCGGAATTAATTTCTGAACTTTTTTTCGGGTACGTTCAGTAAACACGCGAGCAGATTTTTGTAACATTTTAACTATTTCTCGGAATTGAAATCTGAGGACACTGTTGAACTCGCAGCACCGATTTTCGCTTAAGGATACCTTTACCTCGACCGTAGTAGGTCGAGGGTGGAAATTAGTTTTCGGACTTCTCGTAGGAGAAAATAAAATAAACATGCTTTATTTAATTTTTGAAATTGAAACCTCCCATTTTGAATTTGGTGGTGGGGACCACCTGAACCTCTCTTAATATGAAGTTAACCCTTGGAATTCCCCCTCGTTAATGTACAAACTTCTATTTAATTAATGTATCGATATTAATTAAATTAGTAAACTTATTTTATTAAGTTGGCTCCTCACCTTGCTTGAGGTTGGAAAATCCGTTAGCAAAAGAGGAGGGTTTTGGGAGAGCTTGGGGAGAAATTTTGGGAGGATCATCTTCCAAAGAAGAACCACCCCCAATGAAGAACGAGGATGACACACCATCCCGGATCAAAGATGTGTTGTGGGAGCGAAAAACATCGACGTCCCCTTCACCGACTTCAACTCCTTCCTCGCAAAATCTCCAATGAACTTCAAGTTAGGGGTTTTAATTTTGAAATATGATTGAATTTATTTGTTGATTCTTTATATTATGGATTCACAACGACAATGGCCAAAATAACATGGCCATCATCCAACACATATACATTGCCCCTTTATCTTTTGTTCTTCACGCGTTCTTTTTGCGTTCATCAACACCAAATTTAACAGCGCTGAAAACACAATGTTTTGTTGAGCGCGACATATGTATGCAGATCCCTTGACCCGAGGATCGCGAATATGCAGTCGTATATATTTTTTAGGCTTATAATGGAGATGTGGTGAATCGTGGAAGAGGGGGACAACCGGCACACCAGCTGGCCGCGTGGAGGTAGGGCGGTGCGCGTCCGCGCCACCGGATGAGCAAGAGGTCGCGGCCCATCGGACGCGGCAGAGCAGGTTCACGAACGGCATGCCGGCGGACCGTGGAGGACAGTGGCACCGTCGTTCCGCTGAGAGGAGGAGGACCGGCCAGCCGTGGCGCACCGAGTAGGACCTTCTCTGGTGGGTCCCGCTTCCAAAAACTGAACTTCCCTTTTGGTCGTTCAGGTGACCTGGGAGGCGCCTCCCTCCCGGGCATTGGCTAGGGCGGACCCCACCACGGTGGTCTACCCGACTGCGGGTCACACTGCGGGTCGGGCCCATCGAGGTCCAAGAAAACTGGTCTGGACCCGGGTCGGGTCGGTTCAACCCGTATCGGGTTGGGTCGGCCCACACCTGGTCGGGCCGGGTCGGACCAAACCCGGGCCCATCCGGACCCAATTTTGCCTTTTTGGTCGTATCTTGAGAACTGGGTGTCTATTTGAAAAACCATATGTGGCACAAGAATCCTTGGATAGAGATAGTCCTTTTGGTATACTCCACTTGAGTTTCAAATAAATTTTGAGTACGAGCGGGTTGGATCGAACCCGAATCCAACTAGGCCCTCAGAATGGAAATGCTAATAACTTACAGACCAGGCGTCTGATTGACGAGTTGTCTATCACGTTGGGTCCCTTTTTACATGATGGGCATTTGGGATACTTATTTGTGGAACTTAGTACTATTTTAAATATGACCTATGGCTTGAGGAGTGGTTCTCCCAGAATCAAGCGTGCTATGAGCGGGTATCCAGTGGCTGGCAGTGAGGCTGAGGTTGGAGACAGATTATACGGAGCTTAGTGTCGATCCATCCTGTGTGGGTCAACACCAATATTGTGTGGGTAAGATCTTGTGTAGGACAGAACTCATCGATCCTATGTGGGTCATTGCATATCGATCATGTGTGGTTCAGATCCTATGTGGGTCAGCGATCAGCGATCCTGTGTGGGTCAGCGCATACTGATCATGTGTGGTTCAGATCCTGTGTGGGTCATTGCGGGGGTTAGTACCTATTGATCCTATGTGGGTTAGACTCTGTATGGTCAGAAGTAGTGCCTATTGACATAATGAGATGATCTAGCTTCGCGACTAATCATCTGTACTTTTATACTTCACTAAAAACATGGTTTCAGATGAGACTCTGTTTGAACTAAGTCTTTTACCTGTGTGTTAATTTCATCATCATGGTGTTACCTTTGTGATATTCTCCCCTCATTTATGAGATGAGTATATTTTTATAACTTAGGTATATGTATGGGTATATACCTAATTAGAGTTGATTTCTTGCTTTGTGGTTTATCCTTTTTGGATTTTAAGAGACCTTCAGGGGTCTCGGGGTCCCTACTGAGTATTGTTATACTCACCCCTGCATGGGCTTCGTCTGCACCTTGTTGTGTCTTGTGCAGATGATGGACAATGTTGACCGAGGACAAGGGTACCAAGACTGGAGGCCGCTCGGAGGTGGACATTAGACGAGGTGTACCATAGAGACGACCATTCAAGACATGTACCTACCCTTCAGGTAGGATCCTTGGCGGGTGTTCATAGGAGCTATTTCCAGTTTTACTTATACTTTCCATTTTTACTTGTACTTTTCGGTTGGGCTTGTATTTTAGCCCATTTACTTTCTGTATACACCCTGTTTACTATATAGTTTAATTTGTGCTTGTATCTTTTTGTGTGCTTGGTTTGTGTGAGTTTATAGGTTATAAAGGCAATGCCTTCCCATTTTAGGAAATATGCCTTTCGATGCTAGTCGCCAGCCCCTGGCCTATAGAAGGCGGTCTTTAGGGCAGTCACGGTACAGGCCCCTGGGGATGGGTCGTGACAAATTGGTATCATAGGAGTTCGGTTCTACCAAATAAATAGAACTCTGATCTTTTAACTCGGCAATAGTGTTAAGTGTAGTGAGTGTGGTTTTCAGTTCGGGGAGTCTAATGTTAGTGTGGTGGCTGATGTATCCATACACCAAGACCCTAAATTCTGATTTCTAACTTAGTGCATGAAAACACCGGTTGCCTGTGTTTTTTAAAAAAAAATCATATGATTTCCTTAGAGTCATCTCACTAGGTAAAACTTAATGAATGTGGAACACCTGTTCCTTATCAGGATGCTGCCACGTAGATAGCCATATAGGATTCCTGAGAGATTACATGATGACATTCCACTGAGCGAAGAGCCTTCAGTGCAGGTCCCCCTTACGGTATTTTTCCCATCAAGTGGTGTACTAGCAGCACCACTACCCAATGGGAAGCTGATGCCACCAACCCCAGCAGAAGAGGGTGCACGCCACTTGAGTACGTTGCACAAATTCCAGCGCCAGAGGCCACCAAAGTTCTAGGGCGAGACATATCCACAGGTGGCTGAGGATTGGATGGAGGTTGTGGTTAGAGTTTTTTTACTGGTAGGGACACCATCTAATCTCATGGTGATCCTTATCGGAAGTCTACTTTAGGCAGTAGTGGAAAGATGGTGGAGCCTGATGCTCCAGGTTCATAACAAGGTCACTCTCATCTGGGTGGACTTCACGATCCATTTCAGGGAAGAGTGTTTCCCAGAGACCCTATGCTTAGTGCATATACCTGAGCTTCTCCACTTGAAGTAGGGTAGCATGACTGTAGCTCATTACTCGGCAAGGTTCACCGATCTCTCACGCTACTCCACTAACATGGTGCGGGACCCATTCTTCAGGGCCTGGACCTTTGATCAGGGGCTCAGACGGGAGATTAGAGCCTTGATGATTTCTCCCAGCATCCCGACACAGGCAGGGGTGTTAGAGTGAGAACTCTTACTGGAGAGTTTCCTTGTTGAGTAGTCACTGACAATGAGACCCATCACCAGACGACACGTAGCAGAGTCATCTGCAGCTAGAAGCAGACAAAAGACACAGAGGTCCAAGAGGACCATACCTTACAGGTAGACGACTGCATGATACAGGGTCGGTGGTGTGGGGATCTTGAGACAGAGTAGGACAGGCAAGGAGCATGTAGTGTTACTCGTGCGACGGGAAGGGTCACATGGCTTGCAATTTCCCAACCCACTGTATGGACAACCAGCAGACGGTCGAAGGACCGCCTAGGCAGAGGGGAAGATTCGATCGAGGAGGTATGCATGCATGAGGTGGATTTGGCATAGGATCTGGTCGTGCACTAGGTGGTGGGTTTTGATACGAGTTTCTACCGCCACCACCACCAGGTGGTCCGCCCCGACCACAGGGAGCAGGAGGACAGGGGCGAGCTCAGCTCCAGGCAGCTGAGGCTTATGACCACGACACTTCAGAGATGATTTGAGGTATGATCTATGTTTACTCCACTCTAGCTATATTACTTATAGACACAGGTTCTAGTCACTCATTTATTTCCACAACCCTTGTTCAGAGCTCAAAGATTCTAGTGGAGTCGGTGGCTCAATCCTTACAGCTAGAGACTCCTACGGGAGCGGATTCGATGATTACACCCCAGTGATGGCAATGTGATCTTACTCTAGGAGGTGAGAGATTCGGTTGGGATATTCAAGTAGTGGCGTCGAGGCCTTAAGACATCATCTTGGGTATGGATTAGTTATCCACAATCCATGATCAGATCAATTGTATTAGGTGCAAAGTGAGGTGTGTCCGCACAGATGGGACCAGGTTTTCCTTCACCGGTGAGAAGCGAACCTTTCCAGCACAGGATAGACTTACCCGGAGGAGGGTACATCCGATCACACATTAGTTGTCTAGCCTTACCCTCAGATCATTTGACTTTGAGAGTTTGATCTATCCTGTAGTGGTGGACCAGTACACTGATGTTTTCCCTAATGATGTTCTGGGTCTACCTCCTCACAAAGAGGTGGACTTTTACATCTAATTGTACCCCGGGACGACACTGATATCTACACCAGCATATCGGATGGATCCTGTGGAGCTATTAGAGTTGCGAGTATAGCTAGAGGACTTACAGGTCAAGGGGTTCATTAGGTCCAATGTTTCTCCTTGGGCAGCCCCGATTTTGTTCGCCAAGAAGATAGATGGGAGTTTGAGACTCTGTGTGGACTATCGGTGCCTGAACTAGGTGACCGTGAAGAACAAGTACCTACTCCTGAGGATTGATGATCTCTTTGATCAGTTTAAGGGAGCACGGTGGTTTTTTAAGATATACTTTAGATCAAGCTATCACCAACTCCGGGTACAAGATGAGGATGTGCAGAAGACGGCTTTCAGATGTCGGTATGAACATTATGAGTTCTTGGTTAATCCATTCAGTGTGACCAATGCCCCAACAGTGTTCAGGGGATTCATGAATGTGATCTTCTATCCATACCTCGATCACTTTGTTGTAGTCTTCATCGACGACATCTTGATATACTCAGCGACAGAAGAGGAGCACACCTATCATCTATAGATAGTTCTGGACACACTCTGAGAGCACCAGCTTTATGGTAAGCTCTTGAAGTGCCAATTATGGATCCAAGAGGTTCACTTATTGGGACAAATCATCTCAGAGGTTGGATTTTTGTTGGATCTAGTGAATATTGGCGTTGTGCTTGCTTGGGATCCACTCAGGAGTGTGATGGAAGTGCGGAGTTTCTTGGGTTTGGTCGGTTACTACCGGAGATTTGTGCCAGAGTTGCGGAACCCTTATTAGCATTAATGAAGAAGGGGATACCCTTCGTGTGGTCATATAGATGCCAATGGAGTTTCCAGGAGCTGAGGCAGAGACTGACGAGTGACCCTATCTTGAGGATACTAGAGGAAGGCGTTGGGTACGTAGTCTACTACAACGCATTAGGGACTGGGCTTGGATGTGTCCTGATGCAGGAGCGAGTAGTGATCGCTTATGGTTCTCGACAACTGAGATAGAATGATAAGAACTACGCTACCCATGACCTGGAGTTAGCAGCAGTGGTCTTCTCCTTGAAAATGTGGCAAAATTACTTGATGGGCAAATGTTTTACAGTCTACTCTGATCACAAGAGTCTTAGGTATATCTTCTATCAGAAGGACCGGGACCTGAGACAGCGGCGTTGGCTCCAGTTCCTCCAAGACTATGACTTCGAGATTGCATATACTCTTGGGAAGGGGAACGTAGTAGCAGATTCACTCCGTAGAAGATCTGGTATATAGTTTCCGAGTGAGGCAATGGAGCAGTTAGCTGCTTTGTAGATATCCTACATAGATCGATATGGAACAACTTATCTTCAGTCTCTAACGGTCACTCTCCCACTCCTTCAACAAATCAGGGAGGCATAGCTTGGGAACACTGACTGTGAGGCTCGACGTGTTCGGATATTCACAGGACATGCACCTGATGGATTTTTTGAATTTGGGGAGAACGTCATCCTTTTCATAGAACGTACTACGGTACCAATGGCACTACAGAAGGAAGTGTTGAGGGAGTTCCATACATACCCTCTATCAGTACATCTAGGAGAAGAGAAGATGTACCAGGACCTTCAGCATCAGCAATAGTGGCCGAAAATGAACAAAGTAGTAACAGAGTTTATCTCTTAGTGTCTCACTTGTCATCAAGTGAAGGCAGAGCATCAGGTTTCAGTAGGCTTAGTTTAGCCACTGGAGGTGCCATAGTAGAAGTGGGATGGAATTTCAATGGACTTCGTGAAAGGACATCCACGCACATCCAGGATTCTTGATTCTATCTGGGTGATCATTGAATGACTCACCAATTCAGTCCACTTCCTACCTATCAGAGAGTAGGGATCAGTAGATAGCTTGGGACGCCTCTATGTACAGGATATTGTGCGGCTTCATGGAGTTCCATATACAATTTTCTCTGATCGTGATGCATGTTTCACTTCCGTCTATGGAAGGGGTTGTAGGAGGCATTCGGGACACAGCTTTGGTTGAGCACCACCTTCTATCCTCAGACGGATGGTCAGATAGAGCAGACCATTCAGACCCTTGATGAAATAATACGTGCTTGCATCCTTGATTTTGGCCGCAGCTGGGAGGATCACTTGCATTTGGTGGAGTTCACTTACAACAAAAGCTATCACTCCACTGTCGGTATGGCACCATTCTAGGCGTTGTACAGACGACCATGTAGATCACATCTGTGTTGGACTGACCTAGGGTAGTCAGCACTCATGGGACTATAGATGGTACGGGCTACCACAAAGAAGGTGCAGATCATCCAAGAGCGGATGAAAACTGCACAGAGCAGACAAAAGTCTTATGCTGACAGGAGATGGAGACCTCTGGAGTTTGAGGATGGTGACCATATCTTTCTACGGGTGTCACCTCGACGAGGTTTGCATAGATTTGTCCGAGGCAGCAAGTTATCTTCGAGGTTCATCGGACCCTTTTAGGTCCTCAGCAGAGTTGGCGAGCTGGCTTACCGCTTATCTCTTCCACCTCAATTGAACCAGGTGCATGACATTTTCCACGTATCCCAGCTGAGGAGATACGTACATGATCTATCGCACGTTATCGACCATGGTGAGATGGACTTAGACAATGGGGCGACGTTTACGGAGGTTCCAGTAGAGATTGAGGGTAGACAAGAGTGGGTCCTTTGTGGGCGGTCGATACCTCTGGTTCACGTTCGCTGGTAGCACGGGAACCTACAGGAGAGAACATGGGAGTGGGAGGCTCAGATTCGTGCTCAGTACCCCCACTTGTTTCCCTAGTTTGTGTTGTGGATTTCGGGGGCACAAAGCCCTAAGGTGGGGATAATGTAAAGACCCAGATTTTCTCATGTAATATTTTTAAATTAAATGGTAATATTAAGAGTCTACAAAAATTGACGGCGCGTGATTATGAGGCCCGGTGTTCCTGGAATGATTTTCTAAACATTCATTCGGGTACGTTCAGTAAACGCACGAGCAGTGTTTTGTAACTTTTTAACTGGTGCTCAGAATTAAAATCCAAGGACATCGTTGAACTCGTAATGTCGATTTCCGCTTAAGGAGACCTTCACCTCGACCGTAGTAGGTCAAGGGTGGAAATTATTTTTTGGACTTTTCGTGGGAGAGAATAAAATAAACATGCTTTATTTTATTTTTGAAATTGAAACCTCCCATTTTAAATTTGGTGGTGGGGACCACCCAAACCCCTCTTAATATGAAGTTAACCCTTGGAATTACCCCTAGTTAATGTGCCAACTTCAATTTAATTAATGTTCCAACTTTAATTAAATTAATAAACTTAATTTTTTAAGTTGTCTCCTCACCTTTCTCGAGGTTGTAAAATTCTTTGGCAAAAGAGGAGGGTTTTGGGAGAGATTGGAGAGAACATTTATGAGGATCATATTCCAACGAAGAACCACCCCCAATGAAGAATGAAGACGATGCACGAGCCTGGATTAGAGGTGTGTTGTGGGAGTGACACACACTGACATCCCCTTTACTGACTTCAACTCCTTCCTCACGACATCTCTAACGAATGTCAAGGTAGGGGTTTTAATTTTGAAATATGATTTAATTTATTTGTTGATTCTTTATATTATGGATTCACAATGATGATAACCAAACTAACATATCCATCATCCCGCACATATACATTTCCCCTTTATCATTTGTTATTCACGTGTTCTTCTTGAATTCAACAACGCCAAATTTAACAGCACTGAAAACACAATGTTTTGTTGAGCGCGACGTATGGACGCGAAACCCTTGACCCGAGGATCGCGAATATTCGGTTGTTATATTTTTCAGGCTTAGAACAGAGATGAGGTGAACTGCAAAAGAGAGGAGAGGATGGAACACCATCCAGCCACGTGGAGGTAGGGCGACGCGCGTCCGCACCACCGGATGAGTAGGAGGCCACATCGTGTGTCCGCGCTACCGGTGGAGCTAGAGGCCGTGTCTGCTTGGCCGCGGCGGAGGCCAAAGGTCAGTCGGCACTCGGTCGGCACTCGGCCGACCGTGGAGGAAAGCGGCGTCATTGCGCCGATGAGAGGAGGAGGACTGACCAGCAAACTGATCGGTCGTGGTGCACCAAATAGGACCCGCTATGGCGGGTCTCTCTTCCAAAAATTGAATGCCCCTTTTGGCCGTTTGGGTGACCTGGGAGGCGCCTCCCTCCAGGGCATCGGCTAGGGCGGACCCTGCCACGACGGTCCACCCAACCGCGGGCCACTGAAGTGGGATGCGCCACCGAGCCGCACCCAGCACGGGTCGGGCCGAGCCGAACATGGGTCGGGCCGGGTCAGGTCGTCCTGGGTCAGACTGGACTCGGGCCCAGCCAGACCCTGTTTCGCCTTTTTGGCCGTATCTTGAGAACCGGGCATCCGTTGGATGAACTGTCTATGGCACCAAAATCCTTGGATCAAGATGGTCTTTTTGGTATAATCCACTTGAGTTTTGGATAATGTTGGAGTACAGCCAGGTTGGATCGAACCTGAATCCAACCAGGACATTGAAATAAAAACACTAATAACTTACAGATTGGGCGTCCGATTGACGCTCCGTATATCACGTTTGCTCTCTTTTTACATGACGGACCTTTGGGATACTTCTTCATGGAACTTTATACTAGTTAAAATATGACCAATAGCTTTAGGAGTGGTTCTCCTAGAATCAAGCGTGCTATGAGCGGGTATCCAGTGGGTGGCAGTGAGGCGGAGGTTGGAGACAGATCATACGGAGGTTAGTACCAAGAGATACTGTGTGGGTCAGCACCGATACTATGTGGGTTAGATCCTGTGTGGGTCAGTGCTCAGCGATCCTATGTGGGTCAGTGCATACTGATCCTATGTGGGTCAGATCCTTTGCAGGTCAACGCTCAATGATATTGTGTGGGTTAGCGCATACCGATTTTGTGTGGTTAAAATCCTGTGTGGGTCATTGCGAGGGTTAGTACCTATCGATCCTGTGTTGGTTAGACTCCGTATGGTCAGAAGTAGTTTCTATTGACAGAATAAGATGATCTAGATTCGGGAATAATCATCTGTACTTCTATACTTCACTAAAAACCTGGTTTGAGCTGAGACTCCGTTTGAACTAAGTCTTTTACCTATGTGGTACTTTCATCTATGTGGTGTTTCATTTGTGATATTCTCCACTCACGTATGAGATGAGTATATTTTGATAACTTAAGTATATGTATGGTCATATTCCTAATTAGAGTTGATGTCTTGCTTTGTGGTTTATC
Organism: Viscum album; assembly: GCA_963277665.1. Lineage (NCBI taxonomy): Eukaryota > Viridiplantae > Streptophyta > Magnoliopsida > Santalales > Viscaceae > Viscum > Viscum album. The sequence goes on from OY728145.1 coordinate 1,669,469,982, forward strand.
CTTTGTGTATTTTGAGAGACCTTCAGGGGTCTCAAGGTCCCTACTGAGTATTTTTATACTCACCCCTGCACAGGCTTCACCCGCACCTTATTGTGTCTTGTACAGACGATGGACAACGCTGACCGAGGACGAGGGTACCAAGATTAGAGGCTGCTCGGAGGTGTACATTAGACGAGGCGTACCATAGTGACGATAGTTCGAGAGTTGTACCTACCCTTTAGGTAGGATCCTTGGCATGTGTTCATAGGAGTTGTTTCCAATTTTACTTGTACTTTCTAGTTTTACTTGTACTTTTCAGTTGGTCTTGTATTCTGGCCCCTTTACTTTCTGTATACACCCTGTTTACTATATAGTTTACTTTGTGATTGTATCTTGTTGTGTGCTTGGTTTGTGTGAGTATACAGGTTATAAAGGCAATGTGTTCCCATTTTAGGGAATACGCCTTTCGGTGCTAGTCGTCAGCCCTTGGCCTATGGAAGGCGGTTTTGGGGTAGTCACAGTATGCGCCCTGGGGGACGGGTCATGACATTGATTTTTTTAATAAAAGGAAAAATCATCGGTCGTGTGACAACCCTTCATATCAAGAAAGTTCATGGGGTTTGAACCCATAATCAAAGTGTAACATGGGAACAATGCATTCAACTATTCTACATGAAGTTATGAGATAACCATGGTATTGAAAAGTTATTTGGTGATTAGGTGAATAATGTTATTTGGGAAGAAGTTCATTATTTTGGTAAGTTTATTTGATTATTTTAAAAAATAATATTTTGGTATTTTATTAACTTTTATTTTTTATGGATATACGCTTTTAATGGGGATTTATGGTGACTCATATTATTTATAGAAATTATTATAATACCTTAGAGAATATATCGTTAGGGAATATTCATTTGTTAGAATATTAAAATATGTTTATTTGAGAAAATATATTAAATTTATTTTGGATGAATATTTGATCAAATACATTTGATTTTTGGGTTTCTACCTTAGTCGGAAATATTTTAAATAATGTTATGGTTATTTATTTATCGAATTATCTCTCTTGAACATTTGGTGTCATCATTGAGGCATTGGAGAATAATATTTTATTTCTTCTTATAAAGGTGTATTATTTTCTAAAATTTTTGGATCTTGTTCTAACTATTTTGGATTTTGTAAATGTATATAAAATTTAGTTATACATTTTATCCATCTTTGGAGGTATATGACATGATAAAATATGGTTTTAGTGATTTCGGCATTAAAAATTAATCTTCTATGATCATCATTTAGTGGATAAGATTAGATTGCGGTGGAAATTGATTGGACAATAAGGTTATACATGTCATGTAAGTATATTTCAATATCTTATTATTCTGGAAGATTATTAAATTCCTAAAATTTGGGAAAAGTATCTTGAACCAAATACGTTATCATATTGTGTTCTTTTTTGAAGAATGGATGGCATTTTTCACACCTCGTCAGTTTTTAGTTTTGTGTTCATTAAATTTCATAGGATCATTCACATTATTGTGTTCGATGTCATATATCACTCTCCATCATCATTGGGACATTAATTTTTCCTTAATTGTATATATATTAAATTCCCCTACTATTTTTCCATTAGGAAACCATGTATGTTTTATCGAAGATGAACTTCATACTTCCTTTTATATCTTTTCAAATAGAAGTTTTAATAATCCATTTTTTAATGCGGGACTTCAAAAAATTTATTTTAAAATTTAAACCATTGATTTCTAAGATTTTACTAAAATTTAATGGACATAATTTCTTAAAGGGTTGTATAATGTCATATCCTAATATTTTTTAAAATAATAATATGTTTTATTGCATAAAAAATGTGCAACACCTACTATAAACAAAACACAAAAAAACATTATTTAATTTCATCTAATATAACATACCCAATAAATTAGAAGATATTAATAGTATTTAATTATTTCAGAAATATAAACAAACATTCTAATAAATAAAAATGTATTGTTTGATGATTAGGAAATAAGAACATAATTTTTAGTAAAGTCATTTTGTTCTTAAAAATACATTTTCTTCAAAAAATGTATTTTTTCATAATTTTTTATAATATTAGAGAATTTATTTGATAAATTAACTTAATTTTTGAAATAATCATATAAAATTTTGATTAAAGTGTATTTTTATAAAATTTTATGAAAATATTAATTTTTCAATGAATAATGAATAATATTTATTTTTTAAAAAATATTTTTATTTTGATTAATTACAAAGTAAAATTATATTTTTGATTAGTTATAAAATTTAATTATTTAAATTTTATTTAAAATTAAATAGTTAATTTTTTAAAAATTATTTTTATGATTAATCTAGTCCAAAATCATTTTATACTGAAAATATACAATTTTCTGAAAAATTATTTTTCATCATGTTTTTTCAATTTAATTTAAAATAAAATTCTTTCTCTTTTATATTATGAATATTGAAAATTTGAATCCATATTTTTAATTAGTGCTATAAAAAATTTTATATATGACTATTATATTTTTAGACAACATGAATAGTGACTATAGTAATTTTTTATTACTATAAAAGGTAAATCGGTTAATAAAGGGTTAAAAATATTATGATAATGACAATAGAATGACTGTAATAGATAAATTAATATTATTGGATGATTCCATATCATAAATACTCATCCTATATTTAGTTAGAATAACATTTTTATTCCAATTGGGTGTGATTATGACATTTTTAACATTTGATGTAATGAAAAGTAAAAAATGGTGCACTCTTGTTTTTAATAAATTTAATATTTTAAACATGGGTATTAAGAGAAGATATGTTCAGTTTTAAATATTTATTTTAATTATAAATTATTTATCTTCATTATGATAGTTTATTTTTTATTTTTAGTGAACATATAATCACATTAAATGCTTACACATTGTGGATGTAGTAATTATTCACTTAATTGAAAAATAAAATAAATGATATTAAAATATTATAAGTAATATAATTTAACATAATAAATACGATATAAGAATTTTATAAATTAATTTAATATTTTAGGGATGTAATAAAATATTTTCTATGAATTTCATTTTGTTAATGATGTTATAGATGTTAATGTAATTAAAAGTTCAAAAACATTACCATGATTGTATTTTATAATATATAATATTTCATTAAATTATTTAAAATTCATAAAATTCTTAAATTCATAAATATTAATTTTATATGATTAATTACATCATCCATGGTACATTTAAGGGTCTTTTTCATTTTAAGTTAACTTATTAACCCTTATAGTGTATAAAAAATTTATATTACCGTAATTTCCAAAAGGGATAACATAGAGTTAAAAAAAGATATATGTAAAAATTAGATCCAAACATGTAAAAAAATTATATGAGATTATTTTGAACCATAATCATCTTAAATTCAAATACATTCATTTTAGATCCATTTGGGAATAAAGAATCATATTAATTTAATATTTTTAGAAATTCCAATATTTCTCCTCTCCTCTCTAATATATGGGCATATCTACTTTTCTTTAATTCACACATAAAAATCAATTTGGTTATACTGAAATCTGACCAAATAACTACCTTAAATACCTCTTAACTTCCTAGAGTCTTTGGTCTTATCATGAATAAAACTTAATAAATGTTTTGGTGTAAACAATAAGAGGTTGTCCAAAGAAGAAGTATTGTTCTTAACCGAGAGTTTTTATTTTATTTTTTATTATAACATCATAAAATATTGTTCAAACATGATGATATAATAATACCAATATTCCCCATATAATAATATGTTATTATTTTAATAGAATAACATATATAAATCTCCATCATTTATAAAATGGTGAATGAATTCAGCAATCATGTGTAAGGCGGACTACCAGCTCACAGACTGATTTAATTCATTTTATATCACCACCTCTCACGACTTGATGAATTAATATATTTAGTTTATATATATGATATTACTAAATATTTTTCATTATTTAAATATAATATAACACCTATTTTCCTACCCTTCCAGTCAATGTATAATGATAACATGGTTCGTGCGTACGCGTGGACTACCACATCCATGAAGCGATGTGATTAATTTTTCATGACATCGTCACATGGAATATGTATGTATATATTTATTTTTAAATAATAAGTATGGTATTTATAACCTAATTTTTATAATTAAAATTCAAAATATTACTTACCTTCTTTCCCAAATGATAATTGAAAAATGGAAATGTTGCTCATATATATATATGGCCTACCATCTCAATGAATGAAAAGTATTTCATTTTTTATAATCATATCTCAATATTAGTTTTAATTATATAATTTAAATATTTAAATTATAATTATTTCAATATTATTATTCTTTAGATGATGTAATAATGACCTCTTTGACCGTAGTCAACCTATCGATATCATTTTGTACATATGAGCTGAATATCACCCAAACGACCAATGAGAACTAAATTGATTTTGTAATTATATATAAAATTCATGAAATTGAAATAAAATGAATAATAAACAAGAAAAAATTTCTCAAGGAATCCAATAATTATTAGTTTTTTTATTTACTATGATAAATAAAATATGCGATGATTCAGACTCGAGGTAAGGGATATTTGACTTTAAAACCCTCATTTTAAATGTTTTCATGTTTTATTTTCTAAATATTTATCTTCCCTATCCATGTACATCTAAATGATTCAAGAATAAATTATGATTTATACATTATGTTTTATAAAGTTCATTTTTTACCATATGTGAGTTCTTTAAAAAATTAAAATAAAAAATATTTTTATTGTTTTACAAAGGGGAATTCTTTTATAGAAATAATCTTTTAATGTTTCCCTTTAAACACTGTTTTTTTCCTTATCAATTTCATTAAAATTGATTTTATGTATGTTTTAATATATTTATAAGGTATATATAAAGGAAGTTTTATATATCTTTTTACTTTCTTTCAAACATTTTAAAATTTTTTCAGTTTACGTAACATTTTGACTTACTTTACAAAAGGAAAATGGAATAACCAATTTTAACATGTACGATGGAAATAACTCATACTTCCTCTTTAAAAAATGTTATTTTTTATTATTATTCTATAATATATCATGTTTATTAAAAATAACCCTCTTTCCATTTTCTCTGGGAATTTTCTTTCTGAAAATTGGTTTTAAATTAATATTATATATCAATATATGAAAAAAAATCTTATCGGTTCAAAGAACATTTTATAATAAATGATTTTTTATATTCTATTATGATTTGTGAGAATTTTTTATGTTAATGGGTTGTTCTATTATAAAACAATGGTGGGTGAGCCTGTTAGAGATATCTAATTCATTGGGTATAGGGACAGAGTAAACTAAGTTGGGTTCTACTAAGATAATATGGAAATATAGTGTGATGGTTATTCTAAATATAGAATATTGTTATCTAATTAGACTTATCCTAAGAGATTATGTGAATATATTGTGATGGTTAGGTCTTATGTAATTCCTTAGATATCTTCTCTTCACCTACCTCTTGGTGATTCCCTTGGCTCCCCCCACCATTTTCAGATCCAATGCCCCCATCTAAGAAACTCTTCCTCCATTTCTGGGGGATTGGCATGACCCTCCTCTTCCTTGATGGTCTTCTTCAGATGATTATCTTAGGGATATCAATTTTTTGGGGCTTCTTTCATTAAAAGAGGCCATTTTCATTCATTCAGGCTCGAAATCCAACTCCTTCCATCCATTCATTCTGCCTGTCAAGCCAGATCCCCATTGTGTGGATCAGGTGGATGGGTTCCCAATGGTGGATCTATAGTCTAAGGATATCAGTGATGCTTCATTATTCCACCAATTGACTTAATAGAGAGGTTTGGGAATGAGAAAGCCTCCCTAGATTTCTTTAGATCCTTGGTTTCTTCATGGGTTTTGTCTTCTCCAGTATTAATTTTAGTTTTTTCCCATTCATCTTCTACTTTTATATATTCTCAAGATAGGTTCTCGTTAAGGAGTTGTCTAGAAAAGAGCGTTGGTGTAGTAAATAGAGGTTATAGATCACAAGGTGTTCTTGGGGAGGTTTATTTTGGTAATGACGTTGGGGCTACGGTCATTTCATTAAGATTGTCGGTCCTCCTGCTTCCTTTCCACAAACCCTCGATTCTCCAGGCGATTGGTAACATGCTCGTGTTGGATATACAAGACGAGAAATTTATATCCAAATAAAATGGCACACAATAAACACCAAAGTAGATTTCAAGCTTTCATATATCACACTCTATTCACAGATTACATATTCCCATATTTATAGGTTATGAAACTACACCAAAAAGGACATCCCATACATTTAATGAAAGGAACAAAAAACAAAGCAATATTAATTGCTTTCATTGGAATTGAACAGACTCTTTAGGGAAGAGAGGAAACAACGCATGGTAAAGGGACCCACATGGGGAAGGAATTCTCTATGAGGAATACACACTGTAATGAACCGCCAATTCTCATTGGATTGAGAGTGCAATGAGTCATTACTAGGCCTTAAGCGATATCCCCAAGATGCCAAAGGCTGGAAATAAATGCCAAAGGGTCTCAAGCATAAGTGGGGGACGATTTACCCTTTAATAAATAAACCCATCCATTAATCATTCAATATATGATGAATGAAAAAATAAAAGACCAATCAATAACTTCATTTATGTTAAACCACATCAGAGTACACAACAGTGGAAGACCAAACCAAACATCAAAATACACAGTAGAAGAACAACTCAAGACTCTCAAAAGACACCACGACTCTATGGTCCACAAGCTCCAAGCTCCACATCATCTCCTAAACATCACCACGAGCCACTAGTAATGAGATGCTTTACCTTTACCTGTGTCTCGGAACACAACATCTGCAAAATCACCAAAGTGACAAAGCAGGGGTGAGTATAAAACTTAGTAGGTTTTCCCCAATGACTTCCCTACTCACTCCACTAGGATATAAGAGTTAGAAACATTTATATAAAAACAGTTGATATAAAACAATTTCTCCAAATTAGTTTATAACTAAATATCAACAATTTTTCCAAAACCATCCATGCTCAAAAGAATCCAAGTGCAATTTAAACCAGATTTTCCAACACGTTATTTTTCCAAAAAAATAACCAAACAAATTTTTCAAACCATTTCACAAACATCTTGTTTTGGCATACCCAACCATTTCACAAACCCGTGAAATCAACCATGCATGATTCATTATGACAGTTCCATACTCATGAGCGGTTTCTCATCGATCTACCAAGTCTTCACAAGGTAATTTTGTCACATGTGACATTACACCTTTGGCACTGAGCACAAGGTCATATTTCAACCAAGCCTCATACTTAAAAGTCTCATGTGCCATTACAACTTTGGCACCGAGCACAAGGTCCTATTTCAACCAAGCCTCGTATATTCAACATGAACACACCCTACGCATTCACAACATTCTTTCCAAAACCATCCTTTCAATAAAACACCCTTTTTTGAAAACCATTTTCCATAAAAACCAAGTGTGTTAAACCAATTCAAACCATTTCAATAAAACTCCATTTTTATTGAAAACCAAATCCATCAAAATAATTTCAATCACAAACCATATCAATAAAACACTCCTTTTTATTGAAATCCCATTTCTCATCAAACCATTTACAATTTCAGAAATTTCATAATTTAGAATCAACATTTTAAATTCAAACAACCAACTCACTTTGCACAACAATTCACCAAGATTTCGCAATTTCATCAAAACCATAAATCATCACTCAAGAAGATTTATTCCATGATTTTCACAATCAATACCATTCAAATAACCAATTTGAAACTAAGACAACCAATTATAATAAGAGAAGTCGAGAGTGAATCCACCTACCTCAACCAATTAGGGGAAACCAAGAAACGGATGAAGAACGCTCAAGAACACCGGGTCAAATCTCCACGAATCCTCCTTAGATCTCTTCTCATAACACAACCAAGACCAAATCTCAACATATTTGGCATCTGCATACTTAGGTCTACCCATAACAGGCATACATCTAAGGAACCGAGAGAAAGGGAGAAGTAGATCTAAGTAGATCTAAGAAACCATTCAAGAATGAAGGAGAACGATCACATACCTCCAGAATCCGGCTTCGATTCGCCAAGAGAAGCCTTCGGATCACCTCTGGAACGCTTGGGAGAAGTTTTCCAACCTTTAAGGGAGAGTAATCCCGAGTTATGGCCGCTTAGGAGATTTAATGAGGCAATTAGATGCAAAATGAGTTAGATCCACAATTTAAGGATCTAATTTAAGTGTCTGCACGGTCAGTCTGCACGGTTTGACAAACCGTGCACTAACCATGCGTTAGCTACTGCCTCAGCCATCCTTCTTGCATGACCTCATCACACGGTTTCCCTTAATTGTGCGCCAACCATGTGGAAGCCACTACCACCCCAGTCATCCACACATGGTTTGGTCGCACGGTTTAGACAAACTGTGCGCCTCCCATGCGCCTTCCCCTTTGCCTCAAAATTCAATCTAGGATCTCCCGACTCTCCCATACGTCACCCTTAACTTTTAAAACCAAGAAAAGCATCAAGTAAGGGTTACATAACAGAAATTGGGGGTACTACATTCTCCCCACCATTGGACTTTACATCCCCAGAAATTTTAAGACCACTGCTTGTCTGAAAGAGTTCTGGCCACTGCTCTTTCATTTCTTTCTCGTGTTCCAAAGTCTCTTCCTGAATCTGACCATGTTGCCACAAAACCCACACTAGACCGATGCTTTTTCCATGAAAGACTTTATCCTACCTATTCAAAATCCACATCAGGATATGTATCAAAGAAGCATTCGGCTCTAGGTCAACTTGATCTCATCTGATCACATGGTCAGGATCAGGTTGATACTTCTTTGACTGAGATACATGAAACACATTGTACACCGAACTGAACCGTGGTGCTAATGCCAACCGATATGCCACCTCTCCAACCCATTCCAGTATCTCAAAAGGGCCTATATATCGAGGAGATAATTTTCCCTATTTCCCAAAATGATGATTTCCAAGCCTTGGAGAGATTCTCAAAAAGACATGATCACCTAGTACGAATGACAACGATCTCCAACGGTGATCAGCATAAGATTTTTGACAACTCTGTTCCATCTCCATCCTCTTTCTAATCAACTGAATCTTCTCTGTTTTTTCTTAGACAAGGCTCGGCACGACTAGTGAAGTCTCACCAGTTTCCACCTAGTATAGTGGAGAATGACAAGGATGCCCATACAATGCTTCAAACGGAGCCATGCGTATCGAGGCTTGATAGTTGTTATTGTATGAGAACTCCACTAAGGGTATATGATCCTCCCATGATCCACCAAATTCCATTACACAAGCCCGAAACATGTCTTCCAATGTTTGTATTGTCCGCTCAGATTTCCCATCCGTCTGAGGATGATACGCCGTACTCATCGTTAACTGAGTCCCCAGGGCTTGCTGTAATGATTTCCAGAAACGAGATGTGAACCTCGAATCTCTATCTGAGACTATAGACACTAGTACACCATGCCTCTTTATCACTTCTTGGATATAGATTTTTGAAATATCTTCCACCGTATGGGTTTCACGAATAGGGATAAAATGGGCCGACTTGGTTAGACGATCCACTATCACCCAAATGGCATCGTTTTTCCAAACCGTTCATGGAAGACCTGTAACAAAATCCATTACTATCTAATCCCATTTCCACACTGGGATAAGTAAAGACTATAACATACTAGCTGGTCTCTGATGCTCTACTTTAACCTGCTGACAAGTTAAGCATCGCGATACGAACTCAGCCACCCTCCTTTTCATGACACTCCACCAAAACTGCACCTTTAGCACCTTATACATCTTCTGTGTACCTGGATGTACATCCCATCTTGAATGGTGGTGAGCATTAAGGAGTTGTTCCTAACAAACTATAGGTACAATCATCCGATCTCTGAAACACAAAACTGAACTCACTTCTAGTTTCCATCCATCAATGGTCTCCCCACCATTGAGTTTTGAACTCATTAACAGACATTCCGCATCAGATGTTTGTGACTCTTTGACCAATTTTACCAGATCAGGAACAAGTGTGGATGAAAAGAAAACCACAACATAACATCAGTTTTCACATTCCACATGCATGTCAGCTAAGACCAACATCAACTGCCATTCATCTGAAGCATCCTTTGCCAACTAAGCATACGACTTCCTGCTTAATGCATCAGCCACCGAATTGCCCTTACCCGGTGTATAAATTAAGTCAAAGTCGAACATTTGAAGATACTCCATCCATCTCCTCTGCCTCAAATTCAAATATCACTGTGAGAAAATGTGTTTCAAGCTTTTTTGATCCATAAAAACAGTAAATTTCTCACCAAAGAGATAATTTCTCCAGGTTTTCAAAGCATGGACGACTGCATCCAACTCCAAATCATGTGTTGGGTAATTTTTCTCATGCACCCTCAACTTCCTTGAGTCATAAGCAACCACATGGTATCCTTGCATGAGAACACAACCCAACACTATTCCCGAAGCATCACAATACACCACATACCCTTGTCCTGATTCCGAAAAAATCAAGATGGGTGCTGATGTAAGGAAAACTTTCAACTCTTGAAAATATCTCTAACATTCTTCAGTCCATTGAAATGCACTGTTCTTCTTTGTCAATTTTGTCATAGGTGATTCTAGTCATGAGAATTCACAGACAAAGTTTCGGTAATAACCAGCTAGACCAAGAAAACTTCGTATTTCAAAGACATTCTTCAGTGGATACCAAGAAATAATAGCTTCTATCTTTTCTGGATCCACTAAAACACCTTTCTCAGAAACAACATAGCCCAGAAAGTGTACCTCTTGTATCCAAAAATCGTACTTTGATAATCTGGCATACAACTGATGGTCTCTCAATATTTCCAACACTATCGCCAAGTGTTTCTCATGCTCAGCCCTTGTTCTTGAATACACCAATATATCATCCATAAACACCACAACAAAAGAATCCAGATATCGCTGAAATATCTGATTCATCAAATCCATAAATACTGATGGTGAATTTGTAAGACCAAAAGGCATGACTACATATTCTTAGTGGCCATATCTACTTCTAAAGGATGTCTTTGGAATATCCTCCTTCCGAACTCACAATTGGTGATATCCTGACCGCAATTCAATCTTGGAGAACCACTGAGCTCCCCTTAATTGATCAAACAGGTCATCAATGTATGGAAGTGGATATCTATTCTTTATTTTAACTTGGTTAAGTTTACGATAATCCACACATAACCTCAAAGTTCCCTCTGCTTTCTTTACAAATAAAACTAGTGCTGCCCACGGAGACACGCTTGGCCGAATAAAACCTTTGTTTTCCAATTCTTCCAACTACGATTTCAATTCCTTTAACTCCATTGGTGCCATCCTATAAGATGGAAGTGAGATAAGACTGGTCCCCGGAAGAAGATCAATCATAAACTCCACTTCTCTTGCAGGTGGTAATCTTGAGAAGTTTTCAGAAAAAACATCAGGAAATTAATCTACCACAGCTGGAAAAATATTTTCCTCACTCTCTTCCAATGATTCCAAAGTCAACGCTGCCAATTGGTAAGAGATCGTTCCCACCATTGGTGCCAATGGTCTCTTTGCACCTTTCTTTACCATTCTCTCTCCTCTGAAGAGATGCTCCATGTCGTCCTCAGTCGTGAAACTAATCGTTCTCCTATAACAGCCGATGTGAGCCTTAAACCTTGTCAACAAATCCATACCCAGGATTACATCATAGACATCCATATCCAACATAGAGAAGTCCCATTTCAGCTTAGCTCAATCAACAGTTATAGCACATTCTCTACACACGAAGGCTTGACATTCTCTTTCACCAAGAGGAGTTTACAGTTTCAAGACAGAAGGCGTCATTTCTAGTTTTAAGTTCAGCAAATCAGTAATAAGAGAAGCAATAAAGTAATGCGATGCACCAGTATCGAACAACACTTTTATGAGGGTAGAATTCAAAAGAATCGTACCTCTCACCATAGATGGTCCAGCCTGATTATCGACCATCATCTGCTAGACTCCATACAATTGCTTTGTTGTTGCACTTTGCTCTTTATTGTCTTATTGAGATTGCCCTACCTGGGGAGTCATGGTATTCTTGGAATCACCATAACTAGCTCTGTTCTGCTGGCGAGACTGATTTTGCTGTCCTTGCCCTGTCGAAGAATATGATGCTTGCGACGCCTGGGAAGTGTCCCGAACACCCGACTGTGGAGCACTGCAACAATATCACTGAAGATTCCCCATCTTGTTGCAATTTTGGCATGCTCTCAGTGGTGTTTTACATTCTCATTTCATGTGATCAGTCGAACCACATTGAAAGCAACCTGCTTTGCTCTGGGGTCATGGAGGAAGGTTGGCGGATCCCGCCGTCTGGTTCTGATTCGCACTCCCACCTTAGAAGTAGGTGTCCCTCTTCCTCTTGTTCCCAGAATTGGAGTTCCCACCCGTTCCCATGGGTATCATCATGCCTCCTCCTATTGATCTCGAGATATCACGTTCAACAATTGTTGCTCTGTTCACCATCTCTGTATAATCCATAATACAGAGCACTGCAATCTTCGATCGAATATCCTTCCTTAGCCCTGATTCTAAGATGCATGCCTTCAAAGAAGCACTTGTCGCAACCTCTGGTGGAAAATGGACTAAATTAATGAACTTATCCTCATACTATGTGACAGAGAGGCTCTCCTATTTCAAACTGAAGAAGTCTGTCGTTTTCTGGATCTTGAACGTGAGAGGATAGAATTGTTTGTTAAACAATTCTTTAAAATCCTCCCATGTAAGGACTTCATCAAATTTAGCCTGCACCGCTAAATACCACCACTGACATGCAAGATCCTCGAGCATATATGTTTCCATCTTTACTTTCAGCTCTACTGGTGTGCCGATGAAATCGAATATACGATTCATCCTGCTTAGCCACACCTCCGCCTTCTTGGGTTCAGCATCACCCCTAAAGTTTGGTGGATTCTGCTTCATGAACTGGATGGTATGATCCACATGTCGTGACTCATTCCTCCTGTTCCCTACATCCATAGCTTGAAAATATTGGAAAATACTCTGAACTAGCTCTTGGATCACACGTGGTTCGGGTGCAACCACATTCTCCGCAGCTTCTTCGGGTTGGTTTCGACGACGCCTACCAGGTGCCATTTTCTAAACCAACAACAAACTCCCAAACATCACCACGAGCCACTAGTAATGAGATGATTTACCTTTACCTGTGTCTCGGAACACAACATCTAAAAAAGTACCAAAGTGACAAAGCAGGGGTGAGTATAAAACTCAGTAGGTTTTCCCCAATGACTTCCCTACTTACGCCACTAGGATAGAAGAGTTAGCAACATTTATATAAAAATAGTTGATATAAAACAATTTCACCAAAGCAGTTTATAAATAAATATAAACAAGTTTTCCCAAACCATCCATGCTCAAAAGCATCCAAGTGCAATTTAATCCAGCTTTTCCAACACGTTATTTTTCCAGAAAAATACCAAACAAATTTTTCAAACCATTTCACAAACATCCTGTTTTGGCATACCCAACCATTTCAAAAACCTGTGAAATCAACCATGCATGCTTCGTTATGACAGTTCCATACTCATGAGCGGTTTCTCATTGATCTACCATGTCGTCACAAGGTAATTGTTTCCCATGTGCCATTACACCTTTGGCACCGAGCATAAGGTCATATTTCAACCAAGCCTCGTACTTAAAAGTCCCATGTGCCATTACATATTTGGCACCGAGCACAAGGTCCTATTTCAACCAAGCCTCGTATATGCAACATGAACACACCCCATGCATTCACAACATTTTTTCCAAAACCATCCTTTAAATAAAACACCCTTTTTTGAAAACCATTTTCCATCAAAACCAAGTGTGTTCAACCAATTCAAACCATTTCAATAAAACTCCCTTTTTATTGAAAACCAAATCCATAAAAATCATTTCAATCACAAACCATATCAATAAAACACTTCTTTTTTATTGAAATAAAATTTCTCATCAAACCATTTACAATTCCATCAATTTCATAATTTAGAATCAACATTTTAAATTCAAACAACAAACTCATTTTGCACAACAATTCACCAAGATTTCGTAATTTCATCAAAACCATAAATCATCACTCAAGAAGATTTATTCCATTATTTTCACAATCAATACCATTCAAATAACCAATTTGAAACCAAGCCAACCAATTCTAACAAGAGGAGTCGAGAGTGAATCCACCTACCTCAACAAATTAGGTGAAACCAAGCAATGGACGAAGAACGCTCAAGAACACCGGGTCAAATCTCCACGAATCCTCCTTAGATATCTTCTCATAACACAACCAAGACAAAATCTCAACATATTTGGCATCCACATACTTAGGTCTACCCATAAAAGGCATACATCTAAGGAACCGAGAGAAAGGGAGAAGTAGATCTAAGTAGATCTAAGAAACCATTCAAGAACGAAGGAGAACGATCACATACCTCCAGAATCCGGCTTCAATTCGCCAAGAGAAGCCTTCGGATCACCTCCGGAACGCTTGGGAGAAGTTTTCCAACCTTTAAGGGAGAGTAATCCCGAGTTATGGCCGCTTAGGAGCTTTAATGAGGCAATTAGAGGCAAAACGAGTTAGATCCACAATTTAAGGATCTAATTTAAGTGCTCACACGGTCAGTCCGTATGGTTTGACAAACCATGCGCTAACCGTGAGTCAGCAACTGCCTCAGCCATCCTTCTCGCACGGCCTCATCACACGGTTTCCTATAACTGTGCGCCGACCGTGCGGAAGCCACTGCCTCCCTAGTCAGCCATGCACGGTTTGGTCGCACGGTTTAGACAAACCGTGCGCCTTCCCCTTTTCCTCAAACTTCAATCCAGGATCTCCCGACTCTACCATACGTCACCCTTAACTTTTAAAAACAAGAAAAGCATCAAGTAAGGGTTAAATACCAGAAACCAGTGGTACTACACATGCTTTGGAAAAAAAAATGGTTTTGGTTAGTAATTTCCAACACTCCCCTTTAAACCAAGACTGGCTTTATCCCGAGCATCATTCTTTGTCGTTTGAATTTATTTGTCGGTGATACCATTGTGAAAATATCTACCACCTATTCGGTAGTATGAAAATAATAAAATTTTATAGTTTTCTATTTCATATAATCTCTCAAAAAATGGAATTTAGTATTAATGTGTTTGCCTCTCCCATGATGCACTAGATTTTTGTCTAGTTTAATAGTCGACTTGTTATCCACATATCTGACTATTGATTCATCCTACGGACGCTTCATCTCCTTAAACACATTTCTCAACCAAATTACCTCACAAAATATGGACGATGATACCACATACTCTGCTTCACATGTGGATAAAGAGACCACACTCTGCTTCCTTGAATTTTATGTGAATACAGTCGATCCAAGAACAAATACATACCATGTAGTGTGTTTCCTTTCATCTTGGTCACCTTTCCAATCACTGTCTAAGTAACAATATAGCTTTGATTCTTCATTTTATGGATAAAAGATACCAAAATTCATCGTTACCTTAATGTAATTGATGATACATTTTCTCGCTAGCCAGTGTGACTCTTTTAGAGCTTCCATATACCTGCTTAGAAGCCCAACACTATAGATAATATCAGGCCTTGTGATTGTAAGATACCTTAGGATTCTAATCAGAATCATGAACAGAGTTGGTCAACACTTCTTCCTTATCCATATTCCACCAGTTTTAATCTTGTTTCTACATTTTTGTATACAACATTGCAATTTTCCATCTTGAAATCTTCAAGTAACTCCCTGACATACCTCTTCTGAGGTATATAGATGCCGCCATGTTGTTGCTTTACCGCTAAACCTGAAAAGAAGGTCATGAGACCTCTATAAGTCATCTCAAACTCCTTGAACATGAATTCATCAAACATTTGTCGACTGTTTCTTATAAAAAAAATCATCAACATACAAGCATGCAATAAGTATAATGCGGCGATCATTCTTCTTGATGTAAACTTTGTGCTCATGTGGACATTGGGCGAAGGCATTATCTCGAAGATAACTTTTGATGCATGAATTCCAATCATGAGGAGCTTAAGTCAACCCATAAATATCTTTCTTTAGACAATATATAGTATCTTCCTCCTCTTTCATAACAAAGCATTCAGGCTGGTCACATAGACCTATTCTTCTAGAATTCCATTTAGGAATGCAAACTTCACATCCAGTTGGTAGATCATCCAATTGTGATGGATATCAAGGTGGATAATCATCCTTATATTGTCAAGGTGAGCAAAAAGAGTGAATACTTCTTCATAGTACACATCGTACTTCTGTTTTTACCCCTTTACTATGAGCCTTGCCTTGTATCAATTGATCTCCCCATCAACATTTTTCTTGATTTTGTACACCCATTTAACGCTATTGATCTTATGAATTTTTGGGAGTGTAGTCAGCTCCCATGTTTCATTTCTCTCTATAGCATGAATTTATTCTTCCATAGCCATTCTCCAGTATTATTGCCTCATGGATTCTTGAAACGTTAGTGGCTCATGATCTGCATACAAGAAAAAAAGATTTACCTCTTTGGTATTCTCATAAATGTCACTCAAATTTTTCATCTACATAGGAGCCATAGGCGATGATGAACTGGCCAGATTTTGATTTGCTGGAGTGCTTTCAGGAGTGATTAAATTCACTCCAGGACTCCTGTGTACTGATGATGTGCCTGAGGAAGGTGTTGCAGACGTTTTCTCCTGATAATCATGTCTTTCCTCCTGATCATTTGTTTCGACTGAAACATCTTTGTTTGATTCTTCATCATTCCATTTCCACGATTCTTCCTCACTAAAGACCACTTCTCTACTCACCACTAATTTATTGTTTAGTGGATTTTATAGCATGTAGGATTTAGAGGCTTCAAAATAGCTGATGAAGATGCACTTTTCACCATGATCATCAAGTTTCCTTATTCTCTCTTTTGGAACATGAGTGTAGGCGACACACCCAAAGATTCTTAGGTGCGCCACGCTCAGTTTGTAGCCGCTCCACACCTCTTGTGGTGTCATGTTTCTGACGCTCATTGTTGGACACTGATTGAGCAGGTAGGCAATACATGCTACTGCCTCTGCCCATAAGCTCTTTGGCATCCATTTCTCCTTCAATATGGTCCTCATTAGGTCGAGGATGATGCGGTTTGTAATGTCCCGAAAATTCGGTATAATTTTTTTAATTATATGAAATTATTTTGATACCGCGAAATATGACGACGCGCGATTCTGAGGCCCAGAGTGCTCGAAATGATCCGTCGAAGTTTTGTTAAACTTTAATTAGCATGTGTAAGCAGTCTTCCTAAAAAAAGTGGAATAACTCTTAAACGGTTACTTGGATAAAAAATCTGAGGGCACCATTGCATTCAGGATGGTAGTTTTACTCTCGGTGCGACTTAAGTTTAGTCGGCGTGGGCCTCTAGTGAGAAACCAGAAAATGGCATAACTGAAAATAAATTAATTAAATAAAGTTATTTTATTTTCCAAATGCTTATAACTCACAAACGGTAACTTGGATTAAAAATATGAGACCACCTCTAAACTCATGAGGGTATTATTTCTTTAGGAAAATACTAACATTGGTCGGCGTGGGCCATCAGTGAAAGTTAGTTTTTGTCGTAAATAAAATAATTAAGTGAAAATTATTTTATTATAAAATCCATAACTTTTAAACGGTAACTCGGATTGAAAATACGAGAGTACCGCTGGGTTCTTTGGGGTGTGTTTCACTTAGGAAGAGCCTAACCTCGACCGGCGCGGGTTGAGAGTGACTGTTAATAATTTTACGAACATTTTTTCGGGTATGTTCAGTAAATGCGTGAGCGGCGTTTTATAACTTTTGAACCGGTGCTCATATTAAAAATCTGATGGCATTATTGAATCCGCAGCGCCGAGATTCTCTTAAGGGAAGCTTTACTTTGACCGCATTAGGTCTGGAGAAAAAGTTAAGTTTTAAAAGAAATAAAATAAAATAATTTTGATATTTTATTTCATAAACCTCCAACGGACCATTTAAATGGGTGGGGTCAGCGGTGTTTCAAGCCATTAAATGGCTTGACCTGCCAACTTAAAGTAATGACAACGTTGGGGAAATTAGGAAGCTTCCTAATTAAGGAGCTCCATTATTTCCCCACACTGTTACTTATCCTCCCTCTCTCCTATATATATAGAGCTAGGGGAGGGGTATCAGAGAGCTTCACCAAATAGCGAAGTGCTAACAAAGTGCAGTGACGCCAAACCCTTGGAGGACGGAGCCGGTACCAATGGGAGGTGATGAGCGACACCAAAACCCCGAACCGAAGATCGACGATCGAGCGACGTCGTTGGAGGCTACTTGCGGGGAATGACGAACACCGACCCGCTTCCACTAAAACGCGCTCACCATCATTCTTGAGGTAGGGGTTTGTTTTTATATATATGTTTAAATTTATTTTATTGATTCTTCATATCCTAAATTCATGATGACGATGGCCAAATGAACATGGCCATCATCCCGCACATAAACCTAGCTCCTTTTTCTTTTTATTCTTTGTGCATTCTTCATGCGTTCTTCAATGCCAAGTTTCTATTGACACTGGAAAAACGAAGTTTTGCTGAGTGAGATATATGGACACAGATCCCTTAACACAAGGATTACGAATATGCAATTGTTTAATTTTTTGGGCTTGGAACGAAGCCACGATGGCTCGCAGAAGAAGTCGGCGGCCGACACCCTGTTGGCCGCGAGGAAAGTGGGGCGACGCGCGTTTGCACTGTCGGCTGAGCAAGAGGCCGCGACAGAGCAGGGTGGCGGCCGACATCCAGCCGGCCGTGCGGTGGAGCGGCGGCACACGTCCACGCCGTCGGGGGAGTAGGATGTCGCGGTCTCTAGGCCGCGGCGGAGGCCGAAAGCGGTCGACATCCATTCGGCCGCGGTGGAACAGTGGCGTACGACCGCGCCGCTGGGAAGAAGATCGGTCGTCCGCGCCACATGGGGCAAGATCCCTCCAGCGGGTCCCATGTTCTAGCATCCGAATGGTCCTTGGACCGTTCGGGAAGACCGGGGGGCGCCTCCCCCTGGGTGTCGGTCACGGCGGACCCCACCTCGGCGAACCACCGGCCGAGTGGGCCGCACCGCAGCAGGCCGCGCCACAGCGGGTCGTGCCAGTGGGCTGGGCTGGCCCGCCAAGGCCTAGGCCATCCGAGCTAGAACCCTATCTGACCGGGTCGACCCGAACCAGGTCGGGTCAGCCCAGGCCGGGTCGGACCAGACCCGGGCCCATCCAGACCCATTTTCTCCTTTATGGTCATATCTTGAGAATCGGGCGTCCGATTGACGAACCGTCTGCGACGTCAGAATCTTTGGATCGATATGGTCCTTTTGATATACTCCACTTGAGTTTGGATAAGGTTGGAGTATGGCTGGGTTGGATCGGACCCCGAATCCAACCGGGCCCTCGGAGCGGAAACAATAATAACTTACAAACCGGGTGTCCGATTGATGCGTCATCTATTGCGTTGGGTCTCTTATGACGTGAAGGACCTTTGGGATACTTCTTTGCGGGATTTCGGGGCAGTTGAGGTATTAATTATGTCTTGGGGAGCGGTTATCCCAAGCGCGCTACGTACAGAACCCTACAACTGGCTGATACTTGAGGATTAAAGACCATTTCGACTCTGAGTGACTCGATAGGCCCAGTGGGGAGCACCTCTATGTGACGCGGTAGACCCACGGTGGGGAGCGCCTCTATGTGAGGCGGTAGACCCATGGTACTCGACAGGAGGAGTACCTCAGCAGGCCACGAGGGGGAGCGCCTCTATGCGACACAGCAAACCCACGGTGGGGAGCGCCTCTGTGTGACACGGTAGACCCACGGTACTCGACAAGAGGAGTACCTCAGTAGCCCAAGGTTAGTAGGTAGTGCCTCTGTGTGACGTGACAGGACCATTGTACTCGTTAGAGGAGGAGTTCTCCAGCAGCTGAGGTGTTCAACGTTGTGACTGGGAGTGTTGTTTGTTATTATCCCTATAGAATCTCATGGCTAGCTATCAGCATACATACCAATCCTGTGTGGGTCATATCCTGTGTGGGTCAGCACTCAGCGATCCTGTGTGGTTCAGCGCATACTGATCCTGTGTGGGTCAGATCCAGTGTGGGTCATTTCGGGGGTTAGTACCTATCGATCCTGTGTGGTTCAGACTCTGTATAATCAGCAGCAGTGCCTCTTGACAGAATAAGATGATCTAGCTTCATGACTAATCATTTGTACTTCTATACTTCACTGAAAACCTGGTTTGAGCTGAGACTCTGTTTGAACTAAAACTTTTACCTTTGTGGTACTTTCTTCATGGTGACACCTGTGTCGTACTTTTACCTTCGTGCTACTTTCTTTGTGGTGATACCTATGTGGTACTTTTACCTTCGTGGTACTATCTTCATGGTGTTACCTGTGTGGTACTTTTACCTTCATGGTACTATCTTCGTGGTGATACCTGTGTGGTACTTTTACCTTCATGGTACTATCTTCGTGGTGTTACCTTTGTGGTATTCATCACTCATGTATGAGATGTGTTTATCTTGATAACTTAGGTGTATGTATGAGCATATACCTACGTAGAGTTGATTGTCTTGCTTTGTGGTTTTCCTTTGTGGAATTTTAGGAGACCTACGGGGTCTTGGGGTCCCTACTGAGTATTGTTATATTCACCCCTGCACGGGCTTCGCTCGTACCTTGTTGTGTCTGGTGCAGACGATGTACAACGTTGATTGGGGCTGAGGAATCTAGGACTAGACGGTGCGCGGAGGTGGACCATTCGGCGAGACGTGACATAGAGGAGACGGACAGACGTGGAGTGCTGAGGAGGCGATCTATACCTACCCTTCAGGTAGGATCCGTGGTGGACGATCCATGAGTTGCTTTTCACTTTTTAGTTGTATTTGTACTTTTGAGTTGTACACGTACTTTAAGTTGGGCTTATATTCCAACCCCTTTACTTTAAGTACACTTTTTATTACAGTAGTTTACTTAGTGGTTTCTTCTTGTTGTGTTCTACTTTGTGCATTTGTATAGGTTTAAAGGCAATGCCTTCCGTTTTAGGGATACGCCTTTCTGGTGCTAGTCGCCAGCCCCTGGCCTATGGAAGGCTGGCTTGGGGTAGTCACGACACGGGCCCCAAAGGACGGGTCGTGACACGATTATTTCTTTCTGCGATTTCATTCTGCTGTGGCGTGTAGGTTGCAGTTTATTGATGTTTGATGCCATGTTCCTTTCAAAAATATTGAAATGCATTTGAGGTGTATTCTCCAACTCTTTCATATCTGAGTACTTTGATTTTGTGGCCAATTTCAGTTTCAACATGAGCTTTGAATGTTTTAACGACAGTGAAAGTGAAATATTTTTCTTTGATGCAATACACCCACAAATTTCTACTGAAATCATCAATGAGAGTAATAAAATACCTATTACCTCGAAGTGAGGGTATTTCAAGTGGTCTGCAAATATTAGTGTGAACCAACTGAAGTGGTTCCTTTCCTCTTCTGGACACTCCACTGGGGAAGGAGTTCCTTTGTTGCTTACTGGGTGTGCATGCCTCACATACATGGTTTGGAACTTCAATCGCCAGCAAGCCACGCACCATGCTTGACGAGGATAGAAGTTTAAGCCCACTGAAATGGAGATGCCCAAAGCGTAGATGCAATCTCCATGAATCATTTTTCATGAGTCCAAAGAGAAACTCCTCAACATTCGTTTTGATATGCAGCGGAAACATGCGATTCTTCACCATTTGGACTTGAGCAACAAGTGAACTGTGAGCATCCCTTGTAGACTAAGAAGAATTCTCCATGTGTATGACATACCCCTTCTCAAGGAGTTGGCTGAGACTTCCGATATTACTTTTCAATCTTTGTACTTAATACACATTAGAAATGTAATTTGACTCACCATTCTTCAGATAGATTTTGATTTTACCTTTGCCAATCATGGGTACCTTTGATGAGTCGCCAAAACTCATGTCGCCACGAACTTTTTCAGTGAGTTCCTGGAACAAATCTTTGTTACCACTCATGTGGTTGCTTGCACCCGTGTCCATATACCATACATCGGGGGAATTCACATGCTTTTTCTTGTGCGATGATGAGTGTGGTACCTTATTCTTGATGATGAGATGCTTCAACATAGTTGGATCGTTCATCCTGATCCACTTTGCTCCAATAATCGGAGGCATAATGACCAAATTTCTTACAGTTGTGGCATTGAACGTTCTTTGTGTTTCCACGACCACGCATGAATCGGCCTCCGCTATGTCCTCTTCCACATAACCTAGTAAAAGTTTGTTGCTTTTGTTGATGTATGGGATGGTATCCACACCATCTGCCTCTTGCACGAAAGTCGCATCATTGTGCTTGGCCATTCTTTTGTTCTTGCAGATTCAACTTGGACTCTAAAACGTGCTCTATTATTGAACTCACATTCTTCTGTATTCGTTGCTCATTTACTTGCAACGACCCCATCAATTCTTCAATGGACAACTTTTCCAGATCTTTTGATTTTTCGATGGCCACAACCACATGATCAATCATGGTTGTGAGAGATCAAAGTGGTTATTCAATGACTTGAGTGTCCTCCATTTTTTCGTCATTTCTTTTCAAAATGTTAACAATGACAATTAGGTGTGAGAGGTAATCAGAGATACTATCACCTTCCTTCATGTGTACCGCTTCGAACTCCGCTCTTAATGTTTGAAGATTAACCAGCTTCACTCGATCAACACCTTTGAAGATGGTGGTAGTGGTATCCCAAGCAAGCTTGCTTGATGTTGTTTCGGCATTCTTTTTGAACGTTGATTAATCCAACCCTTGATGTAAGAGGAACAACGCATTGTTGTCTTTCTTTCTTTGATTTTTGAGGGCCATCTTTTATTCATTCGTGAAGGCGACTTCTTCCTCCGTAGAGGGTACAATATACCCGTCGATGACGATCTACCATAATTCTTGCGACCCGAACAACGCCTTCATTTGGATGCACCACCTTTTATAGTTGTGTATAGACAGCTTCGAAACATGCAGTTGGATTGCGGTGACCATCTTTGGAAAATTGAGAATGCCTTTGTACTGGTGTCTGATACTAGTTTGTTGGCTATACAAGCCGAGAAATTTAGAGTCGAATAAAAAAGGCACACAACAAACACCAAAGAGCTTTCAAGGTTTCAGATATCACACTCTATTCATAGATTACATATGCTCATATTTATAGGTTATGAAACTACACCAAAAAAGACAACCCATACATTTAATGAAAGGAACAAAAAAAAAAAAAAACAAAGCAATATTAATTGGTTGCATTGGAATTGAACGGACTCTTTTGGAGGAAGAGAGGAAATAAAGGGACCCGTCGGGTCCCTATGGCGAAGTTCCAGCAATCGATCATGGCACCGCCCAACCCGTCGGGTCCATTCCCTTCTCCTTCGGCTTCCCTACAATGGTACGGCTAGCTTAGAACCTGGAATTCCTCGACTCTCAAGCCACGCACCTCAGGTGCTTTCTAACCAAAAAGAACCTAGCGCTGCAAATGTGCTGTCTCTATAGGATGAGCCGCCCCTTCCGTCAGCCACTGTGTTGGTTCCCTCAGTGGTTCTCCCTCCTGCTTTGCCACCTCATTCCATTGGTGCTTTCCTTCCTCCAGAAGGCTCTACGGTTTAATCAGCCGGTGGATATTCTTCGGCTCCTAACTCTCTCATCAAGTCCCCCTTGGAGGGGGTTTGTGATGCTTTTGAGGTCCGGTGTCTGAAAGAGAAGGAGGTGTGGTTCCCTACTAACTTTGCAGAGAGGTCTTCTCCCGGCCGAGGGGCCTATGGCATCTCAAACCCATGGCATGCTCCCCTAATTGGTTCGCATCCCTTGATGGGTTGGCAGAAATGTCGGACGCGCTGGTACCTTCGGAAGTCCTAGAAAGGAGAGGCGTGGGGGTCGCAGATTCCTCACCGGAGAAGGGGCACATTACCCGTGCGAGGTATAAGGAATTATCTGCTACCAATTTGGCTTCTAATCTAGGTTCCTCTTCCGGACGCACGGCCACCTGTCAGTAATTTTATTTTAGCTGTCATAATATCGATTGTTTTTAGCTTGTGAGCCTGGGTAAAGAGTGGTTTTATTCGTAGTGAAGCATCTCGTTTAAATGGATCTGTTTTTATTGTGCAAACAAAATTAATTTGATGAGAAGATGTCGTATTTCACCAGGGGAATGGGCTTTCATGACTGCATGCATACATTTCCATGCAACAAACACATAGGGATTTTCTAGAAAAGAGGCGTTTCGGTGGAATTGTTGGATGTCTTTCCGAAGCACGTATCTACAAAAATCAGTGTCGGCGGATTGGTGGTTTTTTTTTTCTTTCATTTACGCAAGCTGTATTGTGGAGGAGAGATCAGAACTATGGAATCACCTTGTACTATTCCAACCCAGTTTCTTACCTTGGTTTGTGGGGGGTAGAATTCAACACCATCGCAGAGGCATCCGAAAAGAGAGGAGGTGTGGCATACTCAGCGATTTCCATACAGGGTTTAGGGGCATTACTTCCATGAAGAGACTCCTAGATTTGGGGTTTTCAGGGATCCAATACACCTGGTGAGACAACCGGAAAGGAAGTAGGATGATATGGAGTAGGTTGGATATGTGTCATTCCAATCTTCAAGGAATTGACACCTATGCGTAGGCAGTCGTTACCCATTTCAGAGGGATTTTTCAGACCACTCACCGGTTGTCGTTCAATTGGGGAAGGATGAAAGAATAAGTATACCGTTTGTTTCCTCAAGAAATTTGATGAAAATGGAGGGTTTCCTTCTAATGGTTCAAGACACATGGGTTAAATCAAAGTCGAGTATGTCATGGGTGGGTTTAACCCACCGGTTGCAGTGCATAAAGGACATTCTCATATGGATGGCTGGGGTGGGGATATCATCTTGGAGGGCATCACCACTGATATAGAGAGGATAGAGGAGAGGCTTTAGGATGGCTAGGATGACGAAGAATGTTCTACTTGGGTGGAAAAAACTCATTGGCTGAAAGGACCCTCGAACTATAAAGGATTTGGAGGGAGAAATCTAGGAACCTTTGGCTCATGGTGGGAGACAGTAATATGTCATTCTTCTAGTCTGTGTGAAGGAGAGAAGGTTGGCTAAGAAATTCAGTATTAAATTGGATGATGAATCTTATACGAAGGATGTGGAGGTGGCGAGAAAGATGGTGCTTGAACACTTTAGGGAACAATTGGTCGGAAATTTCAGGCTTAATGATGGATGGTCGATCAAGGAAGGCATGGAACAGTTTTTGGATAGTATTCTTAGATTGGTTGGATCCTCAGATAATGACATGTCGATATCAATTCCTGATGAGGATGATATTAAAGAGGTTGTGTGCATCTTGAATTCGGAGAGTTCCCTTGGCCCGAACGTCTTTAGTGGTCATTTTATGAGGATTCATGGGAGCTTTTTAGGACTAAGGTGGGAGAAGCAGTAAGGGATATCTTTAAGGGCTCTTAACATGGAAGTCTACACCTCCAAGGTGGTCCTCATTCCCAATACTAGGGACCCTACCTCACTTAATCAATACAGACCCATTTGACTCTGTAATTTCGCATACAAAATTCATTATTTCCTTATCAATAATTGTCTCAATATTGTCATTTGTAGGCTATGAAAGGAAGAGGCATTCAAGGGGTGATATAAATTACCTAGGAGACAGTCAATGACATCAACTCGAGGTCTATCGGGTCAAACATAATGATTAAAATGGACATGGACAATGCATATGATCAGTTTGAATGGGGCTTCATTATTATAGCCATGAGGAGGTTTTGATTTAGTGAATGGGCTTGTGATATTTGTTTCAAATGCTTTTCATCACCTTGGATATCTATATCCTTGATGGGAAAGATCTTTTTCTTCTTGAAGAGTGTAAGAAGAGTATGATAGGGTGACCCTTTTTCACCTTACCTCATCATTCTTGCGCAATATTTCCTTTCAACAAATGTTCATCAAGATATGGAGGAAGGGAAGTTTACACCATTCAAGAACTGGTCAGGGATTAGTTTAATCTCCAATATTATGTTTCAAGATGATATGATATTATTCATTAATGGAAGACAAAAAATCTATTGATGGATTCATTATAATAATGGAGACCTATGGAAAATGGATCGGCCAAATAATCAATGCTAGGAAGAGCAGTGTCATTATTTACAATACGTGTTCTAGCAGCTGTAATATGAGCGTCCAAGGGAAACTAGGAATTCAGAGGATCCATATTCCTATAGAGCACTTAGGTGCCCCAATTTCAAATGGGAAAATTAAGAAGGTGCTGCTTGAGAACATCATAGGCCTGATCTTGGGGAGGATTTACAATAGGAAAAATGTCCTTTCATTCAGGGGGAGGATTACTCTAGACAACAGTGTCATAGATTCAATTCCAATTCACGTGGTTTCCATTATAAAAGCTCCAAAGATAACCATTGATAGGATTGCAAAAGTTATGACGGTCTTCATTTGGGATTTCAATCAATCTTGGAGATGTCACTGGGCATCATAGAAAAGGATGGCGCGTCCGATTGAGGAAGGATGAACAAACATCCATTGCATCCCAGAGAACATGAATTCCATGAAGGAAAGGTTGGAATGGGAAATAATCGAAGGGAAATTGTTGTGGGAAAATTTCATGAGAAGGATGTATGGAAAAAACTGGGATCTCTAGGGCATTCCTAGAGGAAAAATTTCAAAGTTGGCCCAAACCTTACTACAACATCTGGAGGTGATGAAGGAGTAGGTCCGGTGGGTTGTGGGAAGAGGAGACATAGACTACTGGAATGTGAACTTGGTTGGGGAGACGTTAGCCTTTCATGGATGCCCAGTTCCAATAATTTCATTCAGGGAGGCAAGCCAATTTCCTAGCTTCATCAGCTCAACGCTGAATTCGCAGTTGAAGAAACTGTTTGATACCATCAGTTTAAATGAAGAAACAGACATATGCATCATTTCCAACTCATCCTCCAGATTGTTCAACTCCTAGAATTATATTGACATGTTTCATGTAGCCTACTTGAATTTGGTGCAAGGAGTTTTTGACAAAATTGAATTTTTTGATCTGGAGAATGAGGAATCAGGCTATTCTCACTGGTGATAAACATTCAGAGGATGGGTGTCGCTATCGTCTCCTGTTGATGGTGTTGTGCCTCACCAAGAATGGAGAAAGAAGGGAATCATTTCTTCGCAACAATTGGGCCTGTAGAATATGGATTTTTCTAAGATGAGAACTAGGCTTGATAGGGATCGGTGACAACATTAATGAGTTCCTACCCAGTTGGATCCAGTGGTCAGACCAGCATGGGCTAACTACAAATCCCGCGACTTCCTGTTCATTGCAGTTTGATGGGTTCTTTGGGAGTAAAGAATCAAGGGATGGGAATGAAGAGGCTTCTTGGCCCTATATTTTCAGGTTCACGTGAAGGTATGGCTGGCGGAGCTTAGTTCCCATATTAACGGCGGGGGCTCTTCGACCATTCTCAGGAATATCCTCCCCATGACCTTTTTTGATGCAAGTTCCTGGAGCTGGAGGGGTTCATGGAGAAGGGTTAAATGGAATCCTCCTCGCATGGGGCTCATGAGGAATGTGGATAGCTCATGCGCATCTGGTTTCATGAGAGGCTGGATTCTGTTCGTGATTTTAGAGGATCGGTAACCCGATCCATTAGTGCGTTCTTCGGACCCTGAAGTTCCCTGGAAACAGAGGTCAGATCCCTTCTCACCAGGATCTATATTTGTAGCCTGTATAGCATCAAAGTCGGTGTAGTGGAATTAAACTCTTAAGTACTCATGAGGATGCTTCAAGGTAAGGAGGGTGGTCCCTAGAATCTCAGCAACATGGTGAGAAAATGTTGGGATTTCCTCACCTTGTGTATCAGCATCGAGAACATCTGGAAGTAAGCTAATCATGCAGCTGATATTATGTCCAGTAAGGGATGTTCAAGAGAAGGCCACATCATCTATTCTGGCACAGGATCCTTACTGAACGACCGGTCCTTCATTGTAAGGGGTTCGGAGTGCAAAGTCTTCACCAGTGCGGGCCTTTTGGATTGGGAGGCTTGAGAGGGTATGACTATGTCATCGGTAATGTGCCCATGCATTCTGCAAGGACTGCTTGCCGAAGGGTCCTGTGTTGGTGAAGACTTCTTGTCATGATGTATTTGCTGGGGCGGGACAGGTCCGGTAGTTGGTTCTGGTTCTTTTCTTCTTGTGTTGTTCTCTTTTGTTTAGACTGTTTTTGTGGTTTCTCACTTTTTCTTTGAGTGTTTTGATAATAAAAAAGTAATTGTCAGTCAACTATGATGGTTATTTTTTGTATAATAGTGATGGTCATTCTATGTGTAACTACGAAGGTTATCCCACTTTAATGTTTTATATGAAAACTGTGTCCCAAGTGAAATTATACAATAAATTTTACAGGTAAAAAATGAAAAAAATTTAAGTAAAAATATTTTCAGTTTTTTATGATTTCAAAGTAACAATATGAGTTTCATTTTTCATTTAATATTTCTTATTAAATATTTTATGAAATGATTTGGGTAGAGAAGTTGATTTAATGGGTAATAAAAGGACTATTCTAAGCCTAATGTTTATTTTGAGAATGGAAAATTTTATTAAGTATTCACAGACTAATGAATTCATTATATTTTTAAATACCTTACTAAGATTTTTGTTTTCATCCTACATTTTAAAATGTTGTTCATTGGTTTTAAGGTTTTTTAAGGGAAAATAATAAGTCAAAGATGAAATTTATATATAATTTTCATGAATGTAATACAATTTGTATTTTAAATGTTTTATATTATTGAAAAATGGAAAATAATTAGATGTTTCAACATTATAGTTTTTGGGTTTTTACCTAATTATATAAAACTCATGAATTAAAATATCTTTATGAATAGATGTCATTGAATTATAGTTTAATGTCTCTAGAAAATGTATTGATTAAGGATAGGTCTTTACAATTTTTGAAACAATGATATTTCATCTATCTAGAATAGTATAAGGTGAGAATGATGATTATTTTATTATTCTTTGATAATTCTAGGTTATTATATTGTATTGTTGAATCTAACAATTTTTTATAAAATATTGTGAAATAAAAAAATATTCATATTGTATTCTCCCCAACCCCAGTAGCCTTGATCATGTGTGTCAATTTTTGACATTGGAATAAGATATAAAGAATCACATCCCAATGGAATGAATAATTTAGTAGTAATGGTAATATATATAAACTCATGATTCCCATGTTACATTTGAAAACACACATTATAACATAATTGTTTTCTAGAATAATTTTATTTTCTCTATAATATCCTTTCATATTAATCATACCATAAATCATTGATTCCCAGGAAAAAATAAGGGTGAGCGAAAATTCTTAGTAAGAGTTATGTATAGTGAAAGATATTATGAATTACTAAGAATAAAAAACATGAAAATATTAATAACTAAAAACACTTTCCATATAATAAATAAAATGAGATTTAAATGAATTTATAGATAATATCAGTGTGAAAATATCATGGATAATAAGATAAGACATAGTCAATATTTTTAGTTAAATAATTGAAAACATATTACATTTAAACAATGAAATGAGAATGAAGTATATCCATAGATAATATCACTGTGAATATATTGTGGATAATAAGATAATGAAGAATCAATATGGTAAGTTAAATAACTAGAAACTCCTGAAATTTAATTAATAAAGTTTGAATGAAATGCATCTTGAGATAATAGAATTATGAAAATATCATGGAAACATATAGGTAAAAATCCTTTTAATGTTAGCTTGCATATTTTTCTCATCAGACCTACTAATGCATCAAGGGGATGTATAATATAACACCCCACCCATCAATGTAGTTCCAAAGAATTCATCACACATCTAATGATAAATTTAATTTAGGAATAATGTGTCTTATCATCAAATATTTGAATCGTGAAAAGAATAATGATTTATAACTATTTATCTAGAAAAAAATAACATTCAATGTATAAGAAAATATGTAGAGATGATATATTTTTGAATAAATAAACATATCCATGATATATAATATGGATTTTATGGAATATTAAATGTCCAATGATCATAGGAAAGTGAATAATTCAATGAAAATTTAATGACTAAAAAAATGAATCAAGGATGTTAATGTAATACTACCCTTGGTCAAAATAATCATAAACCATAGAAAGGAAGAACAAGGATGATATCTATAAAACATATCATTAGAGGATTATATATAAAATAAAGGGTTGCCTTTATTGATTAATATAAATATAATAAAAGTATCTTTAAAAACATTATTGAGGAAAACATCCTTTTGATTTTGAAAATCAACTTTCAAGACTAAAAGTTCGCTGAACATTTTGAAAAAATGTTATTTGAAAATAACATTTGTAACATATAATGTCTTTTTCAAAACACGGAGATGTCATGATGTTAGGAGATTTCATACATGCCAAGTATGATAAAATAAAGGTTCCATTCACTTTCATAGTAAAGCCAAAGAGTCCTTGTTTGGAAAATGATATAATGATTCATTTCAAAACATTTTCTATAATGTATATATTTGTAAAAATATATTTTAAAAGTAATTTTGAAAATGGTTAAAAATTTGTTTTTTTAGAAAAAAAGATTTTGGAAGAAAAAAGATTTCTGGCTGAAGAATGAAATGAATTCGTATTTTAATAATAAAATTTCTCAATAATTTCAAGTTCCAAATAGTTAAAATTTGGAATTATTACATGAAAAAGTTCAAGAATAACTGATGTAGAAGAAAATGGAAGGGTTTATTAAACAAGGATTATATAATTTCCATCTATGGAAATTCATGGATAACAAATCCTGATTAAATAGGGATTGTTAAATAAACCTTTGAAACAATTATAATGATGAAGTGAGAATTAATTAATGAATTGATTATGTGTATCAAATGTAAATTCACATGAAATAATTGGAAATAAAAAATAAGATAATCATAAGTAATTACAGACATGATCTTAGAATAAGAAAGACAATGAAGAAGTAATATAACCTAATGAAAAGAAATTGATTTATGAAATTCAATACCACTTGATAACTATTAGTTCAAATACATTTCAATAAAATAATTCAAATTCAAAATTAAAATAAAATGAATTATTTTTTAATCATTATATTAAATTTCAAAGGGGAATCATATACACCACAAATCATTAATTAGGTGCATAAAATTACAATATGCATCAATGAAGGGAAATGGAGATGAATTCCATTACAATGATCATATCATTGAAGTGGGGACTGATCAATTAATTTATTATGTGTATCATATATAAACCCACATAAAAAAGTGTATATACAACATAAAGTCATAAATGGTCATTACAAACACAATCATATCATGAAATACCATATTAATTATAAGTTTAACCGAATGAATGGAATTTTTGTTATGAAATAAATTACCTCACACTTACTTTGGGTTAAATGTGATTTAAACTACTAAATAGTGGTTTTAAAAAATTTATTAACTTATAATAGAAAAATATTAATATTAATAATATCATATATGAACCTTTATGACATATTATCATTCGTCCTTTTATCTTTCATTATTTTCATTCTTTCGGGTCTTAATTGCCTTGTTTTATAACAAGTGTTTTGTCAAGAAAGATTTGATTTTTAAACATATTATATACTTCCATCACATCAAGAATTGTAATAATGACATTATTATCATATTTATATATCATTTATACTTGTAATACTAATACTGAATGTTTTTTTGGAAATTAAGTATGTAATGATCATTAAGACGGTATGTCATACATACACATGGGTAATGGTTCAATTTTTTAATGGTCATTATGGAAAGAATGTAAGTAATCTTATAACCTTAAAAATGTTAATAATATCATATATACCTTATTATTTCTTTATATATACTAATATATCATCTATTTTGTGTGGTGATGAAAAGAGAGTAACATCACTTCATGAAGGTGGTAGTCCACACATACACGAACGATGTTATCATCATTATGTTTTAGAAAAAAAAAATGATATAATCATTTTAGAATAATTAATATGTACTTATCATAGTTAATTAATTTAGATCACATGTACTCATTCACTTTATCCTTAATACCTTATGTATAATTCTTTATTGAAAAAGAAATCGCATCGCTTCGCGAGGCAGTGGTTTATTGTACAAAGGAGCGATGTTGTCGTATCCCCTACAGAATGGAATGTAAAAAACCAATATATGATATAATCAATCCATAGGTATAGAAATTTTATAAATATCACACACACACACATACACTATATCCATTACAATACCCAACCATGAGAGGTGGTAATGGAAAAACAAATGACATAAGTTTGGGAGGCGATAGTCTGTCATAAACACATATATTGATTTCATAGCCCATTTTATTGAATTAAAGATGGTTGTATGTCATGAAATTAACATAAAAAATCTATGTATATGTATGATAATAATGTTATAATATAATCATGATTAAATTATAATATAAGGACTTGTAAGAAGATATAAGAAAAATACTCATTGAAGAAACTTACATCTTCTTCGGGTTACCTCTGTATGTTTGCACGAAAAGCCTTCCTAAGATAGATTTCTACAAAAAATAAGGCTAATAAAATGATATGAGGGATTTTGGGAAGTTATTTGGGTAGGTATAGGCCAAAAGGGGTTTAAGGTGTGTTGAAGAGAGGAGAGTGGGTATCCTTTTATAATTGATGCGAGTGGAACACTTGTAAATTTTTATAAGAAAATGGTGAACCGACATTTTTCAAATGACACAAGGGTCAAAATGGAGCATTATCAAGTCATAGAAATTTTATGGTCTAAATATTTCATGAAAATAGATTTTATAAAAGTTTTAATTTCAATTTAACCCTTATCCATTTAGTTTAACCCCATGTGTAAATCAATTTTTCCTTATCCGTAATAAATAATTTTAACTATTTTAACTATTCATTTTGGTAAAAAAATATTTTTAAATTATAAGATAATATAAATAACTATTATTAAAAAATAAAAAACATTTTTCCAAATTCCATTTACATAAGTGAAAATGGATGATTTAAAAGTAATCCCGCAGAAGCGAAGAGAAAACAGGTTTTCAAAGAGAAAAATATTCAAATGTATAAAATGTTTTTATATAAAAATTCAATAATAAAATGATTAAAATTAAAAAAATATATTATATGATATATAATTTTACTAATTTTACTTTAAAATAAATTCAGATAAAAAGTTTACCTTTATAAATAATTTAAATGAAAATGGATTTTTCATTTGAAATTATGTATCTTTCACTATTCATTGAAAAAGTGAAATATTTCAAAAAAACCCAAAAAGAAATCCTTCATTTTTCGTCGCAGACTGACCACTTCTTCTTCAAGCTCTTTGATACGCCTGACCTGCTCCTTTCCTGTGTTAGTCAAACAATCAATTTCCTTCTTTTGTTCCTCAATTCTAAGCTTATGCTCAACAATATTTTCTGAGCTCTCTGGTGTTGAAGATTTTAGTCTTTCAATTTCTTCTAACAATTCTAACTTTTCTTCATCCTGTTGTTGCATATAGAGTTTGGCATCATGAACCACTTTATTGGCTTTCTTTGTTTTGGCTCTCCAAACATCTATCTCTTCAAGAGCTACTTCCAATTCGGCTTCCATATCAACTCTTCCTTCAACTTCTTCTTCCTATTCTCCAACGTCAGTTTCTTCCTTTTCCAGAGAACTACCGACAACCGCTACCATAGCATTTTGTCTATGATCTTTACAATTTTCAAACTCCTCAACCTCTTCATCCTCAGACTCATCTGAACTGTCTATTTCTTGTGAAAGAAGATTCTTCCTCTTGAAGAAATTTCTCTTAAACTGCTTCTTCCCTTTCACATAGGCTGAAGATTTCTTCTTGGGAATTTCAACTTCATCATCATCATCATCATTATCTTGAAATTTCTTGGGGTATCTTGCCGCAAGATGACCAACCTTTCCACATCGAAAGCATGCTAGTGGAAGTTTACCTTTAAACTTTCCTCTTCCTCTTTGCAGATTTGAAGAAAGGAATGACATCACCTCATCTGTCTCTTCTTCTTCATTATAATCTTCAATGGTGAGTTTCTTCATGGCCCTGAATGCCACCTCTTTGGATTTCCCCTTTTCCATAGTCTCGTTATCATCGTTTCTCATTTCATATGCAACAAGAGTGCTGTGCAGGTTATCCAATGTCAGTTCTTTTGGGTCTTTATCTTCCAAAACAGAAACTTTCGGATTGAACCGAGGTGAAAGTTTTCTCAATATGCGCTTCAATTTTTTTTATCTTCGATAATTTCTCCAAGACCCCGCATATCTTCTACCATAGCACTTACCCTGTCAAAGAATGCATCAACAGACTCATTCGGGTTCATTCTCAGATCTTCATACTTGTTCCACAACACTTGCAGCTTGGCCTCTCTGACTTTTGTATCCCCTTCATAAATATTCAAGAGCTTTTCCCACATGGCATGTGATGTTTTGCATGACATCACCTTTGTATATATGGGATTGGAAAGGGCTCCCCCTAAGGCATTGATTGCTTTGGAATCAGCATCCAACTCTTTATGCTCATCTTCTGATAATGCACCACTAGTAATACCAGCTGTGATACCATGCATAGCTGCTGAAAACACATCCATTCCCAAAGATCGGAAATAGTGTTGCATTCGATTCTTCCATATCTGAAAATTACATCTGTCGAAGATCAGAATCCCTCTATGATTAGTGACCTCCATTTGAGAGAAGAACAACTGTCAACCTTTCGCTCTGATACCAATTGTTAGGTCCACAAGGCTGAATACCCTGAGAGGGGGGTGAATCAGGGTATGACTAATTTAAAATTAACGCCTGTTCTGATCTTGTTTCGCTGTTAAGCAAAACACTCTTCTCTCTCTTTCCTGTTGCACAAAGTAAACAGAAAGTAAAGAATGAACAGGACACAACAATTTTACTTGGTTCACCGCAAAGGGCTACGTCCAAGGAGTATACGCCGACAAGTTGCCGGTCGTACCAATTCCACTAAACTTCACTAGCTGTGGATTACAATGTTCGGGCTAGATCACTTCTATGCCCAGGATCACTGCCTTTACAAATTTTAGGGTTAGCTCACTGCTTTCCCAAGGGTCACTCCCTGTTTCTCTCTCTCTGGCTCACTGCCGGTGGAGAGGATCACCTTCTTCCTCTTCCTAAGCTCACTGCTCTAGAAGGGAATCCACTCACAGTTTATAGACCTGTAGGTCTCTTCATTTTCATGAATGCACGCATCTTTAACTGATGATGGATGCTCTGTTAATGTACAAATTTCATCCACTGATGAATACCTCTTTGCCTCTGAACACTGGGCAATTCCTTTTGGAAACACCTTCGCAAAGCACCCTACTTCGCGAAGCTCCCAATTTCGCGAAGCTCAAACAAGCCTTCGCGAAGCTCCTGCCTTTTCGCGAAGCACTCTCGCGAAGCACTGCCGCGATGCACTACCGCGAAGCTCAAGCCGTTGCAAAGAAACTTCCCTCGCGAAGCTTACTAAGCCAACGCGGAGCTCGCAGGTTTCGCGGAGCTACAATAGCCGCCGCGAAGCACCTCTTTCGTGAAGCACACTGGCTCCGCGAACCACCTTCGCAAAACGAGAGCAAATGATCTTCTTTGAAAATTCTCTCTACTTCTCTCGAGGGGGTCGACCTCTATTTATAGGCAATTCCACCGACCCTCGAACTTTCCGCGCGAAGTCAACGCCATGTCATCTCAAATTGCGAAGCTCCGAAGTTTCCTCCGGAATTCTGTCCAAATCGCGAAGCACCACGGCAATTTTCCATTCGCGGAGCTTGACGTAGTCGCGAAGCATCACCGTCAACATTCCTTCGCGCCTTCGCCGCGAAGCTCCCTCGCGAAGCTCCCTCGCAAAGCCCTTCACCGCCGCGATGCGCTTCAACTCTGCCGTTCGCGAAGCTTTGACGTAATCGTGAAGACTCACCGCCTCCATTTTTATGGTCTTCGCGATTTCCAAACCATGCATCCTATCTTCGCGAAATTCATGCCTTTACCATATTAAATTATGCTCTTCATGGAAATCCTATTTTCACGATGCTTACTAAATTCCAAATTTTGGACCCCAAAAATTTGGCAAACACTAGGAAACGGCGCCACCTTGTACTGCTCTTTTGTACCGCCTCCAGATAGTCCTTTCCTTTTTCATCGTTCTTTGTCAACATGGATTGTCAACAACTTCTCAGGAACATGACAATTCCCCATGGAAACCTTCTTTGTCAACAAACACAATCAACCCAAAAATACTGCAATGTTACCTTGAGGGATTTTTGCCCAACAATTGATATTATTATTTCAAAAATTAAGTTCATGTAATCAATTATATTTTCCGATATTTGTAAAAATTAATTTTAAATTATGTTTGCAAAGGGTGACTAAATGACCTTTTAGAAAAAATATAGTTTTACAAAAAACATTTTTTTCCATTAAATGATTCATATTTTATTTCTAAACAATTAGTAACCATAATTTTCATAATTTTTTACTACTATTCATCCCCTCCAATTTAAAGGATATTTTATAATGGTATAGTATATTATGTTTCATTTCATATTTGGGGTTGCATGTTCCATAATGTATAGAAGAGATTAAAATTAAAGAAATATATATTTCATGGGTTGTTTAAGATCGTTGTTTCATGTCTCATAAAATATCAAAATTAATTTTAATCATTTAAAATATTAGGGTTTTAGTTCTACCCAACTTAAATAAATTTCATCTTCACAATTTAAATTTTACATTGGTAATCAAAAGTTTTGACATTAGGAAATACCATTTTTGAAACATCCACATCGTAAAATGGTTAATAAAATTCCCTCTTAATAAGAGTGAAAAGGGAATTTCAAAGGTCATATGGAATAACACATTACTAGGTTTCTATGTAGAATAACATTGGTGTAAAGTAAAGATACTAACATGGATGAAAGGCGTATATAAATATTGAGAATGATTGAAGTCATTGATCAGAAGAATGTAAATGATCAATGGAATGTTAAGGACCTAACATCAATAAATATTTGATCATTAAAAAGACCATTTAATTCATCATATATGATTGTAATTGGATAACATTTTTATTTTGAGATTAATTCCCTAATGTTGAGGAATTATTTTATTATCCATTAATATAATGAAATATAATTGATATTTTTATATTGCATAAGAATGATTTAATCTTTTTTTGGGCTTCATTTAAGATAAAATTCATCTCTTACTCCATGAAAATAATATCAAAAAATGATTTTTCAATGAAGCACTGATATTCACTTTTAATAGATTGTGAGATCTATAAAATATTGAGAATTTTTTCTATTTGTCTCTAAAAAATGCTCCAAAACAGATATCGTTAGCACAAGTTTTCTAATATAAAAAATTAATCTGTAAACCTCAATAGTAACACCACTGGTTCATCATTAATTTTTATTCAAAATTAATTTAACTAAAAAAATTACATATTAACCAGGACATCACATAGTCCAGTGGTAGGTGCAAAACCCATATCATCCTTCGTTCATGGGTTCAAGCCCCACAACCTTGATGGGCATGATGGTTTCTCACCCAGCATATAAGTTTTCCTTTTTGTAAAACTATATTAATAAAATTCCTATAATGTTCCCCAAAAAATATTATGGGAATCCTCTAAATATAATTAATCATGAGATAAGAATTTTACTATGGTTTTCAATACAATGTATTTTTTCCCATAATGTCTAAGAATCTTATTTCACTATTATTAAAATTTAATTACTGGCAATATTAACCATATATGTTATCTATACCTTTAAATACGTGTATGTAAAAACTAAAGGAATTATTCCTGAAATAAAATTTTCACTAAAAATATACCAAACCAATGGGTTTTATTTCTATAAATTTCTCACAGAATTTGCTTAATCTTGGTAGACACTAATAAAATAAAAAATATTAAGTGGTATTTAAGAAGTTAATCATATGATCAACCTCAAAATCAAAAACCCATGATGGTATACATAAATTTTATTTTAATGAAAAAATATATTATTCTAAGATTTAACAAAATATTGAGATGAATTAAGAATCTTATAACCAAAATACCATTTATAAAATAAATTCAATAATTTAATGATTGATTTATAATAAATTAAAACATTAACCATATTATTTCAACATATCTCCTTCCATGCTCTAGGGGATAACATTTAGAAGAGGTAATTGACTCAGATAATTACCAGGTTCTCCATGTTTAATACAATGTACTATAAATATACCCCAATGATGAGATTTATTTCCTCATATCATACTATTCATAAATCCTTGCAATTCATCCCATTATGCCCTTCTTTGTTAGACATAAAACATTTTTTCATTTCTTTAGACACCTTATTTTCTATCTAATCCACTTTACGTTTAACCCAATTCATTCTTTTTTATCTTATATTAAAATACTTCATAATAGTTTTTAAATAAAATTAGAATTATGCTATGCATATCCCCCGGGAGTATCAAACTAGGTGTACAGAATGACCCATTTCATGCACTAGGTGATGATCGTGTCAATATCAATACTCCAGTTCAGAGTTATTACCCCTAGGCACATCAAGTATAGAACCATGTCCACCTGTAGTATCCAGAGAGGGATATATTTCCCTAGAAACCCATGTTACCTTACCAAACATTATGATGTTATTTTATATTTATCCTAAAATTCTATTTTATGGTTATACTCACTAATATATGATTTCATAAATATAGTTCCAATGGTTTCTACTATAATTGTTTTCAGGCCAACTATAGATACCATCACCCCAGAATCTCAGAGCCACTGTCTTACATTAGTAAATTAGCATAAGATATAAGGAAACACATCCAAATGGACCGAATAGTTTAGTTTTCTTGGTTACCTATATACATACATGATTTACATATTACATTTGATAACAAAACTGACGGTATAATTTTTTTCAATATTAACATTATACCCTCTACCATATCGTTGAATATAAATCAGTGTACACATAATGGATTTCTAAGAAAATAAAAAAACAAGATTGAGATTGAATACACAGTAAGGGATATATGCAACATAAGATATCATGAATCAATAAGCATAATCGACATGTTAAGCTAAATAACTGAAAACACAATCCATTTAATCAATAAAATGAGAATGATATTTATACAGAGATAATATCATTGTGAAAATATAATGGATAATAAGATAATGTGTAATCAATATGGAGAGATAAATAATTAAAAACTTTTTCCATTTAGTGAATTAATCAAGAATGAAATGTATCAAGAGACAATATCATTCTGAAAACAACATGGATAATAAGGTAATGAATAATCAATATGGCAGTGTAAATAACAAGAAAAAAATTCCATTTAATTATTCAACTGAGAATGAAATTAATCTAGAGAATATATCATTGTGAAGATATCATGGATAATAATAACTAAATTCTTAATGAAAGAAATGATTAATTATCGGATTTCATTTACAATGCACAAGATACCTCTACTGTCAAGACAATTCACTAGATAGTTTAAAACTACATGTAAAAACCCACATAATACTAGAAAACTAATTTTTCTCATGCGACCTAGTAATGAATTGAGGTGATTTGTAAAATTTATCCCAAATTTTCATTGTAGGTCCAAATCATTTCACACATATCAAATTATCAATTTAGTTAATGAAAAATGTGCCTTATCAGAAAATATTTGAATTGAGTAAAGAATATAGATTTATCAATATTTACCCAAATAAACAGATAAAATTCAATGTATAATATTATATATAGAAATGATATTCAGTTTAAGAAATAAACATATCCATGATAAATGGTTTGGATATTTTTTGGAAATTTAATTTCTAATGATCATAGGAATGTAAATAATTTAAGAGAAAGTTAATGAATAAAAAAATGAATCAGGGAAGTGAATGTAAATACTATCCTTGCTCAAAATAATCATAAACTATCAAATTAAAGAATAAGACTGTTATCAATAAGAAATATATAAAGAGGAGTATATATATAATAATGTTTTTTTGTTGTTGAGATTTTAAAATACCATAAAATATATTTAAATTTTTTTTGAGGAAAATATCTTTTTAATTTTGAAAATCGCTTTTTATAACTAAAAGTTCAAACCATTTTAATTTTTTTTATCAAAAAATAACCTCAAAAAATCATAATATAATTTTTTATGCATGGATTTTTCATGATGGTAGAAAATTTAGTATGTGTCGAGTACAATAAAACAATGAATCCTTTCACTTTTTCAGTAATATCAAAATGAGACTTATTTTAAATAGGACATGAATTTTCCTTTAAAAGAAATTTCAAAAATATAAAATGTGTAAAAATTTCATTAATGAATCCTTTGTAAAATTCTTAAAACATTTTTGAGAATGTTTCTATAAAAAAATGTTTTGGAATAAATAGGATTTTTGACCGAATAGAGAAACAGAGAAAAATATTATTAAAAAAATATCAATGATTATTAGTAACAAAGAGAGGGAAAATGGCATGATTAGTTGAAAACATTATAAAAAATAGAAGACTAAAAAATGAATTGTTTTATTAAATATTTATCAAATAATTTCCTTCAATTGAAATTCAAGTATAAACAATCCTGATTAAAATCACATTGTGAAATAAACCCTTGCAACGATCATAATGTTGAAGCGAGAGGTTACAAATCCATCGATAATGTATAAAAAAAGATAATCCCCCTAATTTAATTTGAAATTAAATATAATATAATCATAATTAATTACACATTTATTCTTATAATATCAAATACAATGAAGAATTAATATAACCTGATGAAAAGAACTTGAGTTATGAAATTCTTTACGTATTGGTAATATTTAAATAAAATACTCTTGGATTTAAAAAATTAAAATTAAAACTAAAACTAAAAATAATTATTAATTAATCATGATTTTAATTTTAAAATTGGTAGTATATACACTATATATATGAAATTAGGTGCATAACATTACAATATGACTCAATGAAGGGAAATTGAGAAGGGGTCCCTTACAAAGATCATATCATTGAAGGGGGTTAATAAATGAATTTATTATGTCTATTAAATGTAAATCCACATAAAATAGGTTTAAATATGAAATAAAATAATAATTGGTCATTACATGCATAATTTCATTATGACATAATCAATGAAGTAGGAGTTTAACCTAATGAATGGAAATTGAATTAAGAAATCCATTAACTCACGATTCATTTTAGTTAAATGAGATTTAATCAGTAGTATAATGATTATAAAAATGTTATTAACTTATAAAATAACCATAATATTATTTATAATTCATATATGATACAATTTTAACTTCCTATAACCAATTCAGTAATTATGTTTCACTATTTTAGGTGTTAATTTCCTTGTTTTCTAATTCATGATTCATCATTAAAGTTCATAATTTACTCATATTATATAGTTCCTTAATATAAATAATAATAGTAATGAAATAATTATCATTTTTATATATCTATTAGCCTTTTATGATGAATAATGAAATATGGTTTTGGGAAATAAGGAATGTTACAATCATGGATACAGTAGATCATACTTACACATGAGTAACGTTTCCATTTCTTAATGATCATTATAGAAATGAGGTCAGTAATATTTTATCTTCAATGAATGATTATTATATCATATATACCATATTATTCCTTTAAATGTACTTATATATATATATATATATATATATCATCCATGTGGTGATGTGATGAAACAAGAGTCGCGTTGCTTTATGAAAGGGTAGTCCACACATACACGAACAGTGTTATCATATTTAAGTGTATGAAAGAAAAATTTATGTTATATTTTCAAAAAAAATTACATCACTAATTATATAATTATGTAATTAATATCAAAAATAATAATTGATTTTATCCTTCTTAATATCCATATAATACGTTAGTGAAAAATTAATCACACCGCATCATGAGGAGGTAGTCTACTGTACACACGAGCAACATTTTTGTATCCCTTATAGAATGGAACTTTAAAAAGTTATATTTTATATAATGGATCAATAGGTATAATATTTTTATAAATATCATATATATATATATATTTTATATCCATCATCATATCCAACCATGATATGTAGTAATGGAAAAATGAACGACATCAGTTCGTGAGGCGGTTATCTGTCATACAAATGAATGATGATTTCATAACTCATTTGATGGAATTGGAGATGGTTGTAGATCATAAAAATAACATAAAATAATATAATTATAAGTATGATACTGATTTTATTATATCATCATGGTTTAATTATAATTTAAATATGCGTAGGATGAAATAAAATAAAAATGCTCATTGATGAAAGTTACCTCTTTATCGGGTAACCTCCTTAGTATGGCATGAAGCGACTTCCTTGGATTTAAGCCCAAAATAAGGATTAAATGATAAGAGGATGGAATTTGGGAATTTTTTGGAAACTATTTTCCAAAACAAAAGGGTTTTAAGGTGTGAATAAGAGAGGAGAGGGGGTGGCCTTTTATAAATGAGGTGAGTGGCACACATGTAATTTTTGAAATGAAAACAGTGTACACACATTTTTCGCATACCATAAGGGTTCCAAATGGTTTATTAATGATTCTTAGACATTATATTACTGATATATATCCATAAAATATATTTTATAAAAGTTTTTATGTCATTTTAATCCTTATCCATTTAGTTCAACATGCGTTACATCCATTTTTTACATAACCACGATGAATAACTTTTACTCTTTTCTAAATTAATTTTGGTCAAAAAATAGGTTGACCATTTTAGATAATATGAATTATTATGATTCCTAATATGGTTTTTTTTTCAAAATTCCATTCATATAATTGAGTAATTGTTATTTAAAATTAATATCACACACATGATGAGAAAGAAGGTTTTCAATGAGAAAAATTTCAAAAGACTTAAAAAACATCATATCCAAATTTAGGATGATAATGATTCTAATGACCTAAATTGGTTTAATTAATTTATAATGGAACTAAATTTTATTTTAATCAAAATAAATATATAATTTTAATTTAACAATAATTTAATCAAAATGGATTTTTTCAATTAAAATTCAGTATTTTTCACCATTCATCAAAAAATAAAACCTTTTAGAAAAATATCAAAAATTTACCTTATGATATTTTTTGTTATTCTAATTAAAAAAATTAATTTTATTTTATTAAATAAATTTTAAAAAATTGGTAAATATTAACTTTAATTTATTTATGGAAAGTGGGACTAATCCTTCTGTAGAAAAAAATAGGGTATTTCAGAAAATATTTGTTTTTTAATCATTCTTATTTTATTTCTAATAAATTGATAACTATTATTTTATTAATTTAGTATGTATTATTCCTAGAAAATATAATTTTAGACTACTCATAATCAATAATTTATCAAAAAAACTTGAGGTCTCAAGGGTTCAAGTATTTTTGAATGAATAAATGACATTTTGGTTCATAGTATTAAAACCCCAAAATTGAAATCTCCATTTAATTATTAATTTAATTAAATATTGATGGATAATTGTTTCAAAACATCCAAAATATGTGTTAAAAAATTTATACAATTCAAAATAATAAATTCTATAGATTTCATGCATTTAAAGAAGTTAAAATGCATTACAGTCTCGATCTGGGAAGATGAAAAATGAAAAAACAGGGTTTTATTTATGATTAGACCAAAATGGGTTCTACATATGTGTAACATGTTATTACCCTAAAAAATAACATGGATTTTATGTACTCTTACATATATTTTGGCTTACCCCTATGAATCATTTATAATTTTAGAGTTACCCATAAGAAACTAAGAATAAGCATTATAATGACTTTGAAAAATCACACCTACCTATTTATGAGAATAAAAATCATGAGTTAGACCTTAAGTTAGTATAATATTTCCCTTATACAACTCAAAAAAATGGTTCTCTACACATATGAAATAGCTGAACATTGTGAATTATCATTACATTCCTCTTAAAAATTATCCCTTTAAATGGTATAATGTTTATACCATTTCATGGTACACAAGTTTTGTGTAAGGGTAAAAAAATTGAAAATTATTAATTTTTTACATCAAAATAGACATTAACTAAAATTAGAAGGGTCTAAAAACATGATAGAAATTCCAATACACCTTCAAAAGTAAGATGTTACACCCCCCAAATTTATTCTCATCCTTGCAAAGTATATCTTAATTTAATATTGAATAATTCATTCCACTATACCCAAACATCAATCTCCCTCTCATATGCCTTCTCCTAGTCCCATTTGTGCCTCCATATGATTCAAACTAGTGGAACCATCTTCCCTTATAATAATT
The DNA here is from genome assembly GCA_963277665.1 of Viscum album. NCBI lineage: Eukaryota > Viridiplantae > Streptophyta > Magnoliopsida > Santalales > Viscaceae > Viscum > Viscum album. The sequence goes on from OY728145.1 coordinate 1,669,514,617, forward strand.
TTTCACTTGGATGAATATAGGGACTGAAGATTCTTTATATTCTACATCCAGATCTAACTCAATGACCTCAAAGTCTATAATATGCACTGGATCAAGCATGTAATTCTGAACCTGAGATAAATGGGACACCTAATGTGACATCAACAACATAGTGTAAGACCCAAAAAACAAGACACTACCCAAATACACTCAATGATCTTGAGTGGACTATCACATATTCTGGTTAAGTTTCATTACTTAGGAAGACATTTATTTCCCTAATGAGGAGTTATCTTAAAGATTACTCATTTTGTAAGAATACATGTCTTTCTTATGAAGTAAATATACCTTATTTATTAGTTTTAATGTTTAAATATTACCAAATTTGAGTTCCCTTTGAGTTCATGGTGGTATCGGGGTGTTTGAGACTTTTTTAAATCCTGGAACATGGTTTTTGGTGTGAAAATGGTCTAGCACATGATTAACTCAAACCGTTCCAGGAAGGTTGCATGATTAGATATAATTGTGGGAGGATAGACAATGGGGAGACACATGACACACAATTAGACCACATCATGTGATTTGGGGCACATAACTTTGTGGCCATGTCTGCAATTTTGATAGTGGGTTTTGGCACAGTTTCTGCATGGTTAGTCAAACTGTTCTAGCAAATCGTGTGGGTTCCCCTTCCCTATATCTAACCATTCATGTATGGTGAATGGTTTGTAAAACAATTCACTTAAACCATCCAGATATTTCTATAAAATTACAATTTACCTTATTAAATCTATTAAACAATACTTAATTTGTATTCCTCCCTCACATTGGCTTCCAGTGGATTTGAGAAGTTCACTTGGAAACCTATGTTAGGATTTGAGGTAACTCCTCTACCCAATATCCAATTAAAGAATAAATAATACCATTAGATCAACATCAGTGAGAAATAATTTCCTTTTTATCCATTATTTATTTGTCTTGGTACTGGCCAAGCTATTTAGGTTCAAGATAATTTTACCTATTTTCAGGTTTTTGTTCGTTCATTGATTTTCTTCGGATTTGAGTTAAAATGGGAGTTGATAATGTAAGATGACTCTACTATAAAGCCACAATATGTTATATATACAATTCACATATTTTCTGGTTCTTTATTAGGATAGTTGTCACTGTGCCACCCGCTAGACATTCTAATGTTGCCCCGAAACTACATCGAACATTTTAATTAAATGATATAGGACCTAATATAGAATCCCTTAGGTACCCTTTAGGTGTGTTTATGGTTGTTTACCTAACCAAGGCCACCAACAGGTTGTGCCCTTTGCATATTCCACATGTTGAAAAACCCATGGGTTCTGATTTAGGTTGTTATAGTTAAATGTATTTTGGTTTTATTTAAATAACATTGAATTGCTTATCTAGGAAATGTAATGATTCCTTTATATGTTGGTTCTATTGAATTGGATGGTTATATAGAACTTTAATTTATTAAATTTATTTCTTATAAATTTTTTAAATGATTGGTTATACTAATTGGTTTTCTTTAAACTTGAATTTTTTACAAATGAGTGGTTATAATCATTTTTTTTGATGTGAATGATTACATGAGTGGGTAGACTCATGTGGTATGAATGATAAATCGTATAAAATTAGTAATTATTATTTTAAATCCTTTTATGATTATCCTTGTACATTGATGCGGTAGTTGAAGCCTTGGATAGATCACGATCCTTGGGTCATGATTCAGTGGGATTCCATGGGCTTTGATATCACATAGATCCAAATTTCTTGAACTCATGTAGGGTGTGTTTGGAATGAGATTCTCCCAGGAATCCAAATAGTTCCTAAATGAGATTCTATTGAGGGTGTCTTGGGATTTTATGAGTATTTCCTGGAATTATACACCTTGGATCCAGCTCTTTTTGGTCTAACTCTTTGATTATACGACATGGGCATGAGAAATATGAAATTATGGGTTAAAAAACTTGTCCATGGCAGTTTTAACACTCCAATTTATACCATAAGGTCATTGTTGATATGGTTATATAGTTGTACAATGAGTCTATGGTGTTTATATTATTTTACATGAAGATACCTTTTGAAGATCATGAACATATTCTTTAAGGATCCTTGAGAGGAAATTTCAATGTTACATGTTTTATAATGGATATTCCATTGGAACATTACATCCAATCACTACTTACCTTCACTAATGGAATGTTGCATAGATTATTATATTGAATAGCCTAGATTTGTATAGAATTTTGTGTAGTTAACTACTGGGATTTGTATCTCAAAATTTGTTAAATCCTCGGTTGGGTACCTGAACAGATTATTTAGATGTAGGTAGGGATCAAGGAATATCCCCTCAGTTCAATGATTGATTTTGTACTATTCTTATGAGAAAGGGAGAATGAGACCAAGATGAGGCCTGTGATGTAATACAGAGATATTTTTTTTTGTCTTTTTGGTATTTTGGGATACGTTTTGTGGTGTACTTCCTTGTACCTATTTTGGATTCTTTGTAGATAAATTATATGATAATCATTTTGTGTGAGATACGTTTTTACATAATTACCTATTTCTATTGCTCATTTATTATATGTATGATTTACTACATCTTCCACTTGTATGCTATTGATCTTCTGATATGTTACACTATGGTTATAAGTGAATAGTATCTCCATTAACACACCTAAGGCCTTACTTCTAGTTAGTAGCCTTTGACATTTTGGGAGATGTTCTTGATTCCATGTGACCAACTAGGCTAGGGTTACTTTTGATTGGTTTTCGAGTCTGAAATGTTACAAAGTGCTATCAGAGGAATTATTTTCTGGTTTTCATTACTATTTTGTGAAAATAGAAAGGGATATGAAAACATTAGGATTTTGTAATGATCTGTGTCTGAGAGTATCTACCCCACACATAGGAAAAATCCAAATTTCCTTGAATGAAATTTTATATTTTCTAAATTTGGGCTATTACAGTTGATTTGATTCACCTATTGGGTGATGCACTTGAATTGTGATGTTATTATTGATATGAACATGGGTTTTTTTTTCATCCTGATGAGATGAGGGAATTCCAACTCATGCATCATTGTAGGAACCTACTAGAGATCACATGGAATTCCATTTAGAATGTATTACCTGATGTACGTTGTTGTGATAGTTGATGTGATAGCTATAACTACAGTTGTGATAAAATTTAAGAAATGTGTTATTCTATGAATCAAGTGGAAGCCATTATTTGTTTCATAAGATGTATGGGAATGCATGTATATGAACTTGGTGAACCATTTGGTTTAATATTTAATTTAAATTGTGATATAATGGAAATGAATATTAAAAGAAATTGAAATGAAAAATTGAACTTGTAAATAGAGACTTGACCTAGACCCATATTTGGAGTGGGTAAGGGGCATTTTATCTAATGTTTTTTGGACTATTTCTTTATAAAATCTTGGATATTGGAGTAGATTGTGTGGTTTGGCTAGGTATTAAGAGGGTTTTGACATATCCTATGCTTTTGAATCGTGATCTTTGATATCATTCATTTCTGAGGCGTGTATGTGGAATTTTAAGGGCATTCCACCATGATGAATTCTATTTTTATGACAGGAGGGAGGCAAAGAACACACTGTAGAGGTTGTGGGCCATGGGAAACTAGTGGATCCTCGTTTAGTGTTAGCTGTGGTACTGACTATTGTTTTGGAAAAAAGTGTTGAGGCACAGTTCCATGAGGGGTCTTATCGATTTATGAAGATTTTTCAAGGAGCATTGTTTCCTTCCTTATCTATGGATGAACTGACGTGTGTGTTCTAGTAGTAGCATCTTGAACTTTTTCAAGGGATAGTGATCCACATGCTACTAATTAGTGGATTTAGACAATAATGTCAAACTTTGAGAACATGAAGACACCTCATGAGAGGAGAGTGAAGCTCATGAATTAAATGTTATCTAGGTCTACAAAGAGATAGTGAGATGTAATAAATTAGGATGATAGGTTATGAGACATGTTTTGGGATAACTTCCATTATAGGTTCTATGACTAATTTTACCCTGAGATTTTGTGGGAAGATCAGGCTTCTGAATGCATGTGTCTGGAGCTAGGCGCCATGATGGTTATGGATTACTCATCATGCTTTACAAAATTGAAATGTTTTGCACCGACATACCTTAATGATGATCTATTAATATAGAGATGTTTTGAGTAAGTTCTATGACATGCTGTCAAATCATAGGTCAACATGTTCAGATTGAACTCTATTAATGAAATTATGAAATAAGTGTTGATTATAGAGAATAACTTGAGGAAATATAGGGCTGTAGAGTAGAGAAGTATAATCTCTCAACCCAGTCATTTGACTTCCTATGGAAGTAAGTGATATTTTGAGGCTTCTAGTGAGTGAGTACTAAAAAGTTTGTGAGTACTGGTTGATTGATTTTCAGTCATCAAAATGGAAGATAGGTTCTCATGATGAATCAGTGTGATAAAGACCCTATAGAGTGATGATATTATGGCAGGATAGGCCACAGACATCATTTTTGTCGGAACATACCTCCAATAGTGAGTGGTAGGGGTTCAGCTCTAACACCAGGTTCTAGAGAAGGTTTCTCAGCTCTACATTAGGAAGGGAGTTAGAACACTGTCAGATGATCATGATAAGGTAGTGGAAGTCGTGTCCTAGGCATCGGGCACCATTTAAACTTTTACATTATAGTGGTCTTACTCCAGGATGTGAGGTCATGTCAAAGGGTTATGGTTCATTCCATATCTATTATGTACAACCTACCCCTAAGGATTAGGGTTCCAAACTATCTATGGTGAGAGGTATGATCTTGGTAGACTCTAATATTTCATCTCCTCTATTTGATATAGGTTAATCTCAGTGATTTATATCTATGTCTATTATGGAATGAATTGGCCTTATGGTTCAGTATTTTGACAATTTTATGATTCTAGAAACACCACTAGAGAACATAATGGTGGATGTATGGTAGTGCAGGGAGTTCCCCCTTTCAGGTTGGTGGGTGTCACTTTATATATGATCTTTATGTACTAGAGATGATAGGGTTTGACATCGTACTTAGGATAGATTGGATAGTATCTTATCAATATTATATTGAATGATATCACTGAAGGGTGACTTTCACATCACTAGAGGGTTCAGTTTATACTCACAAGGGTGAATGGGATGTCTATAATAGGGGTGCTGGCCCAAAAAAATTTGGGCTAGGTGGAATGAGAGCTCAGAACACAAATTTGTATTTGGATGATTGGGGAGCACATCAGATGGGATTTCCTCCAGTGGTTTATCATTCCACGAATGTTTTACCAGATGAATTTTCAGGTGTACCTCTTGATAGAGAGTTTGAGTTCTCCATTTACCTAGTGCAAGGAGCTGTAATGGTTTCCATTTCTCTATATGGGGTAGCTGCGATAGAGTTTCAAGAGTTTAAGAGGAAGCTATATGATTTAGAGTGAAAGATTTTTATTTAACCCAAAACTTCTATATGGGGTTCCCTGGTAATTTATGGAAAAAAATGAAGACGACACCCTTAGGTTATGTGTGGATTATCAAAAACTAAACCAGTTGACAGTTAATAAACAATATCCCTTTCCACAGATAGCTTACCTATTTAATAATCTTTGAGGTGATTAGTTGCTTTCGAAAATTAAATCTAGGTAAGGATATCACAATGTACATGTTTGGCCTGAAGACATGCCTCATTCCGACATTCCTAGTTGATATGACCTATATAAGTATATAGTTATGTAGTTATTTCTCATGATATCTCAAGTAGTTTTTATGGAGTTGATGAAAAGAGTCTTCCATCCTTATCTGTATTCATTTTTAGTGGTTTTCATGGACAATATATTGGTGTATTCTCATAATCGACATGACCATAATAGACACCATGAGATTATTTTGAATACACTGATAGAGAATCAATTATATGATAATATAACATGGTTCCACATTAGGATGGATCCTATTCACTTACTGGGTCACATTATCTTAGATACTGGAGTTTTAGTAGACCTAGAGAAGTTGAGAGTTGTAGATTCCTGGAAGAATCCAAATAACCACATTGAGGTATGGAGTTTATTATGGTTGGTTTGTTACTAGGACTTCTCATGCTTAGTAGCATCATTGACGGGCTTGACTAAGAAGGGTGTGATGTTTGTATGGTAAAATTCATGTAAGTTGACCTTTTATGAGCTAAAAGGGAGACTGACTTCATAACCAATACTAACATTTCTAGATCCATGTAAGAGTTACATTTTGAACTATAATTCATCTGTTATTAGGCTTAGGGTAGTTTAGATGAATGTGGATATAGTCGTGGTATACGAGTCTCTAGAGATGAAGCCACAGAAAATAAATTTCCTAACAAACGATGTCGAGTTATATGTAGTTGTTCCAGTATTTCATTGTTGGAGACATTGCGTACTTGGAGAGAATTTTGTGGTGTACACAGACCACAAAATCCTCAACTATATATTTACACAGCATGATATGAATATTAGGTAGTGAAGGTGGATGGAACACCTACAATATTTTGACTTTTAGCTTGATTACATGCATGGTAAATTTAATTTAGTGGTCAATGCATTAAGCACGATGAATTAGATACAGTCAGTTCAAAAGGCCATTAGTGAGTGGAATATTATATATTTTTTCTCACAAATTCACTTTGAGGGGAAGGAGAGTCTGGGGTATACTTTTCTATCATCCATAGCTGTAACCTCTACCCTTATGGATTATGTGTGGATGATAATTCTATCAGAATCAGAAGACCTAGTCCTATGGGACAATGTGGAAAGTGAAGACCCACCTTCTAATTTGACCGTACGCATGGATCAGATCCTATGTATTAATGGTCATATTTTGGTTCTAGTGGAAATATGCAAGGAGTTTGTTGGTCGGAGTGGTTTACTCAAGAGGGGGGTGAATTGAATACCAATTAAAATTTCTGTTTTTAAAAACAATGTCTTAAAGACCCCCAAATAAAATAATAAATTAAACTGTAGTGAATTTATATTAAAGTAGAGGTTCTGTCAGATTCTCAAGGGATTGATTAATTCCCAGTTAATCAACACGGGAGTGTGTGATTATCTTTTGAAACTAACTTACTAATCTACACTTAACATAAACACTTGCTAATTTAATTATCAAAGTAACTTTGAAAACATTATTGGTTTTAAAGTGATTAGCAGTGGAATAAAACTTTGAAAGAGATGGCACAACAAATGTAACCAAGAGGTTCAGTCTCAAGCCGAGACTTAGTCCTCTCAAAAGTTTATATAAAAATGATCCACACCCTGGATCGGGGGAACAGTTTACGACTGTCCAGGTCCAAGAACTCTACCACTGTTCTTCGTGGGAAACAGTACAACAACAACCAGCTGTCCAAGTCACACACGACCTCTACCACTGTTATTCTTGGGAAAGAAAGAATGAAAGAGTTTGGTAAGGATTTACAAATCCCCCAGTTTAAGTACAGGAGACAGTGTATGTGTTAGATACAGCAGATAACACACACTGCTTGAAAAGTATAATAATAAATCACATAACAAGAGATGTAGATTTTAGAAGTGGTTCTGGTGATTTCAGTGTAGCTCTGGACTCCTTTGGATTCGATCAGAAGTGAGTCTGAGTCCTCTTCTCGTTTCTGTTTGGGAAATAGAGTGTCGTATGCTCCAGGTTCACAGACAGTGAAAATGTAGTGGTTGAAGTTCTTCAGTGCTCTTCTTATATGCACAGAACACTCCTCGAGTATGCTTGATTGTCTATGAGCTTCTCTGTGTTCTTGATGGAACTGTTTTTGCTCTTTATTCTTCTTGTTCTTGTGTTTCCGGTATATTTCATCCACCACACACCTCTTTTTGGGCAGCGTAGTCTTCTCGTATTTATCTCCCAACAGGGGACAGAAAATATTTCCTTTCTGCAGGTACGAGGTACGGGTTCCTGACATCCGACAACCTTTATCAGATATTTGACAAATCATTAAAATGTACATGATATGACCGTTGGATAGATTAAATAAAGATAAATAAAGAAATTCAAACAGTGAGTCGAGTGATCGGTAGGTAATCAGCATCGGTAGCTTGGACATCGGTAGCTCAATGTCATTAGTTGCTTTGACTCTATCGGTGGATCTATGCGTCGGTTGGTACATGCTCGTATCGGTGACTTTGTTTATCGGTAGCTCCATGCGTTGGTAGCTTCATGCGTCGGTAGCTCCATGCGTCGGTAGCTCCATGCGTCGGTAGCTCCATGCGTCGGTAGCTCCATGCGTCGGTAGCTTCATGCATCGGTAGCTTCATGCGTCGGTAGCTTCATGCGTCGGTAGCTCCATGCATCGGTAGCTCCATGCGTCGGTAGCTGTCTGTAAGTCAGTAGCTTACATTTATAAGCACATCGGTAGCTCTGTGTTAAGTATATCGGTGACTCTGTCTGTCGGTAGACTAAGTCTATCGGTAGATTGGGTACCGATAGCTCTTTATCAATAGCTATAGGCAGATTACTTATCTGTTTTATGCAGAACACATCCGATTGGGTTAGAATCAATTTATAACATGTATGAACATGGATAAATGAGGATTAACATATTCCAAAGACTATTTTAAAAATTATTATGGGTTTGATCACAGATTTGAAAGAATTAAAGTATAGATCAATGATACTTAAGAATATCATAGAGAATGAAAACATAATTGGGATTTTCAACACATATGAATACATGATTGAGATTATCAAAACAGGTGAGGTCAACAATCTCCCCCTTTTTGATAATCACAATTTATGATATGGGAATTTAACATAGTGAAAATATAATAGTAAAGAGTATAATATTGAATTCAATTTTTTCAGAGAAAACAACATCAGAGATAATAGAAATAGTATGATATAGACATAAGTTATCAGAGGTAACAATCATAAGGCACCGAAGGTAAAAAGAAACATAATAATATCAGAGATAAAATTGAAAAGAAGGTTATTTTTCTCCATTGAAAATATTTCTCATTCTCTCATTTTGTTCTCCCCCTCTTATTGTTCTCCCCCTTATTATTCTCCCCCTTTGTGATAATCAAAAAGTGGGAAAGCATATATAGGAGACAAATAAAACATGAGAAGTAAAAGGAGTTCGTCTGTATTAGAGTAGTCAAAAAGTACAGAAACAGAATACAAATGAATTCCTATCAAAAATCCTGGCCACTGGATCAATCCACATCTTCCACGTGAGATTTTCCTTTGGGATCAGAAGAAGGTTCGGATGGTGAGGATGCAGGTGAAGGTTTTGGAATACCAGAAAAGATCAAAGGAGGCTAGGCCACTGACACAGAGTCAGGCCTGTAGGTTGAAGATCTTTGGGTGATCATTGGTGTGAGGATTCGAATAGCTTGAGCAGGAGTTAGCTGGACTGTGGAAGCAGCTGAGGCAGAAGCAGGAAAAGCAGGAGGTATGATGACTGGTCTGGCATCAACATGCAAGAAGGGCAGCAACAGATTTCTAAAATCCATAATAATTCCTCCTCCTCTTTCCATAGCAGAGATGAAATCATCTTTGTTCTCCATGAATTTCTCCAAGGCAGGAGTCAATTGTCTTAGTTTGCTCACTTGTTCTCTGAAAGCTTGAGTGACTGGAGGTAGCTTCATGTTTTCCAACATCAGCTTGAAGTGGTGTTCGAGTTGATGCTTGGTGAAAATTCTGGTGAAGTAGTAGTCCACTTTTCTCTTTATGGCTTCCTGAGAGGCAGAGGCTTCTCTCATATAATCTTGAACAGTCTTCATTATTTCTCTAGCGGAATCTCTTGTAGAAAGCACCACTCGGCTCAACTCTGATGAGTCCACAGAGCCACTGGTTGAAATAGAACCAATCTCCTCCTTCAACATTGCTCGAACTAGATTCAGGTCAACTAAAAGTTTGGATGTGAGAGGGCCAAGAGAGAAGGAAACAGTTTCTTTGAAACTCTTAGACAAACCACTGATTAGGCTTTGAACTTGAGAGTCTTGTAATTGAACGTGATCCTTCACTGAGGTTTTGAAACTTTCAAACACCGAGACAAACTGGCTTACTACACTCTTCACATAAGCTAAGTCCTTGTCAGCTTGAGACTTGGAGCTCATATAAGAGTCTAAAGCAACAACTGTTGTCTTGGAGCTTCAAGATCTGCTTCGATTCTAGAAGATTGAGTCTGGCACTCTTTCACTTCTTCCATAAGCTCAGACACAAAAGAAAATAAATTACAAGCCAGAGATAGATCGAAGGATCTCTCTAACATTTTCATTTCTTCATTAAAACTTTGCTTCATCTCAGCAACTGATACACTGAATGATTCGTTCAGCTCATTCTTCATGGATTCAAGATCAGATTTAGAGACAAAATCATTAGGGACAACTGCAGCAGATCCCTTTACTGAGGCCAAACTAACTACAGAATCAGCCATTATTGAATGAACTGAGGATGCAAGGGAGGTTTCCATTAACTTCACTTCTTCAACAAAACTGGTTTTGAGGTCCTCTTTCAGCTTATTCAGATCATGAAATCTGACCACATTATCTGGCAAAAATTCAGAAGCAAGATCATAATTGGTCTTCGGTCTATTCACAGACATCTCATTGTCAGAATCCGGATAATCCAATCCACAGACTATAAACCCTGGGTCTTCTACCCAGTCTCCAAACTCAACAGCTATTGTAACATTTCCAAGAACAGATTGATGCTCCCCCTCAATGGGTGCATTCTCATGTATCACAACAGCATTCAGTGCTGGATTCTCTTCATCAGAATCTTCTACTACAAGTTCCATCAGTGCAGCATCTAGAAGATCTTCTGTTACAGGTACAGCTTCTTCTGTATCTCTTTTTACTTCAGCAGCAGGCATAACTGAGTTTCCAATCAAAGGACTCATACTTAAACTACCAGAAGCAGACAATTCAGATACATTCTCCTTTTCCTCTTCTTCTTGGTGAGGTACAGACTGGTCTTCCTCATAAGTAGACAAAATTTCCTCTACCTTTCCTTTCCTAGAATAAACCAATTCTGCAACAGGACTTGGGGGTAAGTCTGGATCTCCTCCAACATCCATGGGAGTTTCTTCTTCTTCTTCTTCTGTTTCATCACTATAAACAGGTTCCTCTTCATCAGGTCTCATACTCGGATCTCTCATATCCTTTGGTCTTGAGGGATGATCCACAGGATTAAACCTATCATATATCTTCTGATCATCACTGACCCATTCTCCCTTCCATGGGTTCCAGTTAATTTTCATGTACTTACAAATAGTCGAGGTGATGCAGAAATTGTTCCTGACTACAACTGTCTCATCCTGAGACTCAGCTATTCCTTTCACTTTTATCATTACTGAAATCAGCTTGGCAAAGAACAAAGCATTAGTCTTTGACTTTGGTCTAATCATGTCTTCCATTTGAAGCATTAACAATCTGCACAGATTGATTTTTACACCATGTCTTAGCAAATGAAGAAGATAGATATCCTGATATCTCAGATTTTCAAAATCTCCTCACCTTGGTATCAACACATGCTGAACAAACTTGAAGAACAGTCGATTCTCTCCATCCATTTCAGTAGCAACCACTTGCCTTTGATTCCCATTACCGGTCAGTTCTTTTAAGGCGGTTTCATAATCAAAGATGTCACTGCTAGGTGGCATTTCTCTTGATACATACCCAGAGACACCTTCATGTGGTACTTTCAAACACTCAGCCCACTCTATTGAAGAAAAAGACATCTCTTTTCCATTTAAAAAAGAGCTTACCCGATTCTCATTTTCAGACTTCTCGAAGGTTACAAACTCGTAGAACTGTTTTACCAACTTCGGGTAGTATGGGCCATTGTTATTCGAGAAACAATCCACCCATTTCTGGTCCTCCAGAATCTCGAGTACTAACGATTTGCTAGGAAGTAGCCATTCCACGCACAGTTCCTTCTCGATTACTATGTCTCTATTCTGCAAGTGAGGATTCACTGGTCGCCTTCCCGATCTAGTTCTGACTTCACTAACATTGGCTTTATGCTGTGTCTTCTGCTTCTTAGCTTTTGGTTCTACACTTTCATCTCTGACGATAGGAAGCTTAGTTTTTGCCATTGCGGGTTTAGGGTTCTTGGTTGATTTGGGAGAAAAGGTTCGAAGGTGAGAGATTTTGAGCTCGGTGAGGTAAGAAGTGGCTTAGACTTAGTTTTATCATTTAGGAATTCCAAATAAACGACTAAAATAGAGTAAGATAAAATAAAATATAACGATTCGTATTCTTGGCGGCAGACAGAAGTTTTAAAATATAGCATCGGTGAGGATTTTAACATCGGTGAGGATTTTCACATCGGTGAGAATTTTCACATCGGTGAGAATTTTCACATCAGTGATTAAACATTCCCAATTCATGTCTTATGTAACTTAGCCTATCCAGACTTAAAGGTTTAGTGAAAATATCAGCCAATTGATGTTCAGTGCCAATAAATTCAAGAGAAATATCACCTTTTTGATAGTGATCTCTTAGGAAATGGTGTCTTACATCTATGTGTTTGGTTCTAGAGTGAGATACAGGATTCTTAGAGATGTTTATTACACTGGTGTTATCACAGTTGATTGAAACATGTTTAAAAACATATCCATAGTCCAAAAGAGTGTGTTTCATCCACAGAATTTGTGCACAGCAACTACCAGCAGCTATATATTCTGCTTCGGTAGTAGATAATGCAACTGAGTTCTGTTTCTTACTACACCAAGAAATTAAGGATTTTCCAAGCAAATGACATGTTCCTGATGTGCTTTTTCTATCTAACTTACAACCAGCAAAGTCAGCATCTGAATAACTCATTAACTCAAAGGATTGTCCTTTTGGGTAAAACAAACCTAAGTTAACCGTGTGTTTGAGATATTTAAAAATTCTTTTAACAGCAAGCAAATGAGATTCTTTTGGATAAGCTTGAAATCTAGCACACATACACACACTAAACATAATATCAGGTCAACTAGCAGTAAGATAAAGTAAACTACCAATCATACCTCTGTAATTTGTTTGATCAACTGGTTTCCCAGTTTCATCTGCGTCCAATTTATAGGTAGTACTCATAGGAGTTTCACTTTCCTTGATACTATCCAGACCAAAACGTTTTAAAATATCCTTTGTATATTTACTTTGATTCAAAATAATACCATCTTCATTTTGAAATACTTGAAATCCAAGAAAGTACTTAAGTTCTCCCATTAAGCTCATTTCAAATTCATTTTGCATACTTTTTGAAAAATCAGTACATAAAGAGTGTTTAGAAGATCCAAAAATAATATCATCAACATATATTTGTACAACTAAAACATCTTTAGAAATTCTTTTAATGAAAAGAGTTGGATCAGCAATCCCTTTAGTAAAACCTTTTGAAATAAGGAAATTGCTAAGTCTATCATACCAAGCTCTTGGAGCTTGTTTTAAACCATACAAAGCTTTAGAAAGTTTAAAAAATTGATTTGGAAAATGAGGATTAGTAAATCCAGGTGGTTGTTCTACAAAAACATCTTCAATTATAAAACCATTTAGAAATGCACTTTTCACATCCATTTGATATAACTTGAAATCCAGATGTGCAGCATATGCAAGTAAGATCCTAATGGCTTCTAGTCTAGCTACAGGTGCAAAAGTTTCCTCAGAGTCTATACCTTCTTCTTGACTATATCCTTGAGCAACTAGTCTAGCTTTGTTTCTAACTATATTTCCAGATTCATCTACTTTATTTCTAAAAACCCATTTTGTGCCTATTGTCAAAGTGTCCTTAGGTCTGTCAACTAATTCCCAGACTTTGTTTCTTTCAAACTGATTTAATTCTTCCTGCATAGCCATTACCCAGAATTCATCATTGATAACATCATTGATATTTTTGGGTTCTAGCTGTGAAAGAAAAGCTTGATGTTCAACCTGGTTTCTTAGAGAAGCTCTAGTTTGTGTTCCTCTATCAAGATTACCAACAACAGCTTCTAAAGGATGATTCTTTAGAATCCTCGTTGATCTGGTAAAGGTTGGACTAGAAATTTCAGGTTCATCTATAGGTTCGGGTTCAACAGAAGCAGATTCTGGAAAAAGTCCAGAACTGGATGCTTTTATAACAGGTTCTTTAGATTTATCATTAAGGTCCAGAATAGACAAATCTTCTTCAAGATTCTCAAGAGAGGTTTTAGGCTCATGTGGATCAGTTTCATCGAATTTGATGTGAACAGATTCTTCCACACATTTAGTTTTCTTATTGAATACTCTATAGGCTTTACTTGAAATAGAGTAACCCAGAAAAATTCCTTCATCACTTTTGGAAGAAAACTTATCCAGATTATCTTTAGTATTAAGAATAAATACTTTGCAACCAAAAACTTTAAAGTAATTAACCTTAGGCTTTCTATTGTTCCACAATTCATAAGGGGTTTTCTTAAGAACAGGTCTAATTAGGACTCTATTAATAACATAGAAAGCTGTATTTATAGCTTCAGCCCAAAAATAAATAGGCAGGTCATATTCATTGAGCATGGTTCTAGCAATTTCTTGAAGGGTTCGGTTTCTTCTTTCTACTACACCATTCTGTTGGGGTGTTCTAGGGGCAGAAAAGTTATGAGTATAGCCATTGTGTGAGCAATAAGATTCAAAATCTTGATTTTCAAACTCACGACCATGATCACTTCTCAAAGTTTTAATCTTAAGTCCACTAAGGTTCTCTACAGATTTAGAGTATTTAACAAAAGAAGAACAAGCTTCACTTTTGTGAGCTAGAAAATATACCCAAGTATATCTAGAAAAGTCATCTAAAAGAACATAAACATAGTGCTTCCCATTTAAACTAGAAACTCTTGATGGTCCAAAAAAATCCATGTGAACCAATTCAAGTGGTTGAGAAGTTGAAATTTCTTTCTTTGATTTAAAAGAAACTTTGTGTTGTTTTCCCTTTTGACAGGGGTTACACACTCTATCATTTGGGAATTCTAATTTAGGTAGGTCTCTAACTAGGTTTTTTCTAGAGAGTTTTCTATGTGAGTGAATGTTGCAATGTCCCAATCTTCTGTGACATATCCAAGATTCTTTATGAAAAGCATTCAAACAAGTAATATTCTGCTTAGCTAAAGAATTCAGATTAACAGCATAAACATTTTCATTTCTTAAGGCAGAAAATACCAAAACATTCTTATAATTAAAAACTTTGCAGGAATCATTTTCAAATTTAACATGAAAACCATCATCACATAACTGAGAAATACTTAATAAATTGTATTTAAGGCCATCAACAAATAAAACTTTAGAAATCAAAATTGAATCAGTGTTACCAATCTGGCCTAGACCGATGATTTTTCCTTTAGAGTTGTCACCAAAGGTGACAAAGCCTCCATCAACTTTTATTAAACTCTTGAAACAAGAGAAGTCTCCTGACATATGTCTTGAACATCCACTGTCCAAATACCAGGTCTCTTTACAGGAGCTCTTTAAGCAAGTTCCCTACAAAACAGATTCAGATGGGAGATGATTTTGGTACCCAGATTTTCTTGGGTCCAGACAGGTTAGCCAATAACACTTTAGGTACCCATATTTGTCTAATGGGTCTCATATAATTTGTAGAATTGACATGCTTTGAAAAATAAACTTTATTAGATCCATAGCTATGTATATAACTGGTTGAAGCATATGAAGTTCCAGAATTACCTTCATTATGTCCAGATTTAGAAATGAATCTAGTTTTGGAAATTTTCCTTTGTCCAGGTTGGTATCCTATACCAGTAGTATATTTAGGTGCTATTTTCTTTCCTAGCATCTGTGTTAGTGTATTTTTTCCATTGGTGAACTTCTCTAAGTCTTTATTGAGTTGCTCATTAGATAGTTTCAGTTCAGTGTTTTCTTTTAACAGTTGAGCATTCTTTTCCTTTTCTATAGTGAGTTCGGTTTTAACTGTAGTGGTGAGAGCATGCTGTTTCTTTAATGACTTGTATTTAACCTTAAGTTCATTACATGTCTCTTCCAGCATATCGCAGTACTCAAACAATTCAGTTTTAGACATTGTTCCAGAATCAGAATCAGATTCTGCATTATCTCCAGAGTAATAATTTAAAGCAGGAGTTTCAGCAGTTACCTGAGAAATGTTTGTCATAAAGCACATGTTTGCCTTATTTTTGTGTTCAGTTTCAGAGCTTTCAGATTCAGTAGAGCTATCCTCAGAAGCACTCCAAGTAGCCTTCATGACTTTCTTAAACTTATTGTCCTTATATTCATATTTCTTTTTATACTTCAGCTTTGGACAGTCGGCTTTAATGTGTCCTTTTCTCTTGCACTCATAGCAGACAACATCATCTGATTTGTCATTCTTCTTCCAATCCTTTTTCCATTTGCCTTGGTGATCATACTTACCCTTATAATTTGTTTTTCTGAAGAACTTCTTTTTCCTATAAAATTTCTTAAATCTTCTAGCAATGTGAGCCATCTCAGCATCACTGTCAGAATCACTTTCACTGTCTTCACAGCTTGAACTTTCAACTACATCTTGAAGCTTTTCTTTGTCCTTATTCTTTGATGTTGAAGATTTGAAAGCGACAGACTTTCTTGGAGGTTAATTTTCTTCCTCTTTATTCACTTTAAGCTCTTCTTCATACATCATCAGCTTGCCAATTAGTTCCTTGACAGGTAGAGCAGTAATGTCACATGATTCTCTGATTGAGACAGATGTGCCCCTCCATCTATCAGGTAGACATCTCAAAATTCTCATAATTTGTTCCTTCGATGAGACATCCTTTCCCAGCGAGATCATTGTATTTACAATTTCATTGAACCTGAGATACATGTCAGAAATGGGTTCGTCAGGATTCATTTTAAAATTATCATACTTGATAGTATAAGTGTTTAATCTCATTTCTTTAACATTCGTTGTTCCTTCACGAGAAACAGCTAAGGTATCCCAAATTTCATATGCAGTTTTACAAGAAGAAATTCTATTAAACTCTTCATCTCCTAGATCACAGTACAAGGCATTCATAGCTTTACAGTTGTTATTGTAAGCAGTCTTTGTAGGTTCATCCCAAGTAGATCTAGCAGTAGTGGGAATTTTGTATTCTGATTCAATATTAGTCCAAATATCAAAACCTATGCTTTCTAGATGAATTTTCATTTTCAGTTTCCACTGAGGATAATTAGTTCCATTGAAGAAAGGTGGCTGGTTAGTAGCAGCACCCTCAAGTCTATTGTCCATGATGAGAAAATTTTAAAGAGATAAAAATTTAGATATAACAGAAATTTTAAGAACTTTAAAATACAACTAAAATCACAGTTCAAAAGCAGAGTACTTTTAGAAAGTATTTTCAATCCTCTGATACCAAGTGTTGGTCGGAGTGGTTTACTCAATAGGGGGGTGAATTGAGTACCAATTAAAATTTCTGTATTTAAAAACAATGTCTTAAAGACCCCCAAATAAAATAATAAATTAAACTGTAGTGAATTTATATTAAAGTAGAGGTTCTGTCAGATTCTCAAGGGATTGATTAATTCCCAGTTAATCAACACAGAAGTGTGTGATTATCTTTTGAAACTAACTTACTAATATACACTTAACATAAACACTTTCTAATTTAATTATCAAAGTAACTTTAAAAACAGTGTTGGTTTTAAAGTGATTAGCAGCGGAATAAAACTTTGAAAGAGATGGCACAACAAATGTAACCAAGAGGTTCAGTCTCAAGCCGAGACTTATTACTCTCAAAAGTTTATATAAAAATGATCCACACCCTGGATCGGGGGAACAGTTTACGACTGTCTAGGTCCAAGACCTCTACCACTGTTCTTCGTGGGAAACAGTACAACAACAACCAGCTGTCCAGGTCACACACGACCTCTACCACTGTTATTCGTGGGAAAGAAAGAATGAAAGAGTTTGGTAAGGATTTACAAATCCTCCAGTTTAAGTACAGGAGACAGTGTATGTGTTAGATACAGAAGATAACACACACTGCTCGAAAAGTATAATAATAAATCACAGAACAAGAGATGTAGAGTTTAGAAGTGGTTCTAGTGATTTCAGTGTAGCTCTGGACTCCTTTGGACTCGATCAGAAGTGAGTCTGAGTCCTCTTCTCGTTTCTGTTTGGGAAACAAAGTGTCGTATGCTCCAGGTTCACAGACAGTGAAAATGTAGTGGTTGAAGTTCTTCAGTGCTCTTCTTATATGCACAGAACACTCCTCGAGTATGCTTGATTGTCTATGAGCTTCTCTGTGTTCTTGATGGAACTGTTTTTGCTCTTTATTCTTCTTGTTCTTGTGTTTCCGGTATATTTCATCCACCACACACCTCTTTTTGGGCAGCGTAGTCTTCTCGTATTTATCTCCCAACAGGGGACAAAAAATATTTCCTTTCTGCAGGTACGAGGTACGGGTTCCTGACATCCGACAACCTTTATCAGATATTTGACAAATCATTAAAATGTACATGATATGACCGTTGTATAGATTAAATAAAGATAAATAAAGAAATTCGAACAGTGAGTCGAGTGATCGGTAGGTAATCAGCATCTGTAGCTTGGACATCGGTAGCTCAATGTCATTAGTTGCTTTGACTCTATCGGCGGCTCTATGCGTCGGTTGGTACATGCTTGTATCGGTGACTTTGTTTATCGGTAGTTCCATGCGTTGGTAGCTTCATGCGTCAGTAGCTCCATGTGTCGGTAGCTCCATGCGTCGGTAGCTCCATGCGTCGGTAGCTCCATGCGTCGGTAGCTTCATGCGTCGGTAGCTTCATGCGTCGGTAGCTTCATGCGTCGGTAGCTTCATGCGTCGGTAGCTCCATGCGTCGGTAGCTCCATGCATCGGTAGCTGTCTGTAAGTCAGTAGCTTACATTTATAAGCACATCGGTAGCTCTGTGTTAAGTATATCGGTGACTCTGTCTGTCGGTAGACTAAGTCTATCGGTAGACTGGGTACCGGTAGCTCTTTATCAGTAGCTATAGGCAGATTACTTATCTGTTTTATGCAGAACACATCCGATTGGGTTAGAATCAATTTATAACATGTATGAACATGGATAAATGAGGATTAACATATTCCAAATACTATTTTAAAAATTATTATGGGTTTGATCACAGATTTGAAAGAATTAAAGTATAGATCAATGATACTTAAGAATATCATAGATAATGAAAACATAATTGGGATTTTCAACACATATGAATACATGATTGAGATTATCAAAACAGGTGATGTCAACAGAGTTGATGTGGGAGTTTCATGCCTCATATTGTGTAGTACATCCTAGTGTCACCAAGATGTATCGCGACTTGAACCATTAGTACTTATGGCTGGGATTGAAAAGATAGGTGGGAGTTTTTTACGATATTCTCCATTTTTCAGCAGGTGAAGGAAAAAAATTAGTGACCAATTTTAATTTTATAGAAGTTACCTATTTCAGAGTGTAAATGGGATTATGTGTTGATGGGTTTTGTGATTGATTTACTGAGGTTTCATTGAGGTAGAGATGTTGTGTGGGTTGTTGTTGACATGCTCCCAAAGGTTACTCATTTCATACCAATCAAGGATACCATCAATGTTGATGAGTTTGTGAGGTTTTATATACATTGGATATTAAAAATTCATGAGGTCCCTCACACTATCATTTCAGATAGTGATCCATGCTTTACATCTCGTTTCTAGTAGAGTTTTCAGAGGGTAATGGATACACATGTGCTTATGAGAAGAACATACCACCCTCATATTGTTTTCCAATCAGAGTGTACGATACATGTGCTTTTGGACATGTTTGGGGCATTCATCCTAGATTTTTTGGGTGCCTTGGGAGAGGCGTATACCCCTAGTTTAGTTCACATACAATAACAGCTATCAAGAGACTATACATATAGAACCTTATGAAACATTGTAGGATAGTCCATGATGATCACCCATGTTTTGGTTATATGTAGGAAAGGAAACCTTATTGGGGATGTGTCTCATGTAGGAGAATTCTGAGTAAGTCCAGTTGATTCAATGATAGATGGATATTACATAGTCTTGTTATAAATCATATAGCGATCAATATATACGAACTCCAGAGGTTGAGGTTGGGGATCGAATTTTCTTACATGTTTTAGTCAAGGTAATATACATAATAATCAAAACATAGGGTAATGTATCACCATAATATGTTGATCCATTTGATATTTTTTGGTGGAGTCAGGTCGGTATCCCATTTGATATAGTTACCTTAGAGGTACTGAGCCATGTACAATGTCTTTTACATATCTTAGCTTCACCATTATCATTAGGATATTTATTATGATTTTCATCATGATGAGGCTGAGTTATGGGAAGATGCGTCCTTTTAGGAGCATCTTATTAATATCTTTGATAGGATCACAAAGGTTCCCTATGCCCAGTCAGTTCTTATATTACAGGTGATATGGAAGTATAGTAGTTTAAAGGACAAGACTTGGGACTGGGAGGCCAACGTACATGGTTAGTGGACGGATTTGTTCTCAAAATAATCTTGAACACAATTCAGAGGTCAATATGTGGATTAATTTCTTTTAGGGGGAGGTTTGTAAGAACCCAAATTTTATAATGAGGTACAAATCCCTTCTTTCCCATTTTTAATTTTTAAATATGTCCTAATGTGAAGGAACTTTGAGTTTATGGAGGTATCAATAGTGTCTAAGGCTTGTTCTGAGCCAGGAACCATGTTTTTGGAGTGAAAATGGTTTAGAACATGGTTAGTTCAAACTGTTCGGGGTAGGCCACACAGTTAGATAAAATCGTGAAAGGCTACATATTGGGGAGATACAAGCCGCATGGTCAAAAAAACTGTGCAATTTTTGGGTTTATAGGCATGTTTCCATTTATGAAATTTTGAAAGTGGGTTATGGAATGGATTCCACATGGTTATTAAAAACATGCATAGAAACCATGCATGTTCCCCTTCCCTACATATAACCATGTATGGTTAGAGAACCATTATTCAAACTATGTTCCAAAACCATGTGACCTATATATTTGGGTAAAATTACAATTTTTTCCTTTTTAAATCTATTAAGTGACACATAATTTCTATTCCACCCTCATGTTTGAAGTCAATGGATTTACAAGGTTCCATTGGAATCCTAAGCTAGTATTTGAGGTAAATCCCTCATGCAATATCTGATTCAATCATATCTCATCTCGTTGTATCCACATCGATGAGTAATCGATTCCTTTATAGTCATTATTCATTTTTTTGGTATCATCTATGCTATTTAGGTGAAAACTAAATTTCCTTATTTTTATGTTCTCCATCCATTCGACATTTTTATTCTAACATGAGTTAAATCAAGAGATGATATCAAA
Organism: Viscum album; assembly: GCA_963277665.1. Lineage (NCBI taxonomy): Eukaryota > Viridiplantae > Streptophyta > Magnoliopsida > Santalales > Viscaceae > Viscum > Viscum album. Next base: position 1,669,535,934 of record OY728145.1, read on the forward strand.
TGAGCACTTTACTATAGATCCACAATAGGTGATATATACTTTTCCTATTGGTTTTGCTTCTTTATTAAGGTAGCTTACAATGTGCAACCCACAAGACTTTCTAGTGCGTCCCCAAAATTATATTGAATGATTGAATTAAATGAAATGTAACCTTTTGGGGAATACCTTAGGTACCTTTGAGTTTTTTGTTCATTTTTTCCAAACTAAGGCCACCCATGGAGTGTGATGTTAGCCTATGTGATATGTTGAACAACCCATGTGGAGTTATTCATGCCTTCCTAGTTAAAGGGAGATTATTTATATTTAAATGACATTGAATTTCTTAGTTATGAGATTTAATTCATCCTTTTCATGTTGATTATCTTGAATTTTATGGTAATATAGAACTTGAATTTCTTAAATGGATTTATTATAAATTTTATAAATGAGTGGGTGTACTCATTGGCTTAATTAAAATATGAATTTTGGATAAATGAGTTGTTATAATCATTATTTATTTTTGGATTTTAATGATTACATGAGTGGGTAGAGTCACATAGTTTGAATGATAAATGTTATCAAATTATTAATGATTATTTAGATTCCTTGGATGATATTCCTTGGATATTAATGCAGTAGTGGCCCCCTTGGATAGAGTATGCTCCTTGGGTATTGATTACATGGGATTCCATGTGCTTTGATGACCCATAGATACTAATTACTTGTACTATTATATGATATGTTCATTATGACATGCTAATAGGACTCCAAGTAGTGCCTAATAGATTTTCCATTGAGATGATCCTAGGACCCGATGAGGATAAACTTGTCTTATATACCTTAGATCAGACCCTTCTTGGTAAGACTCATTGATTATATGAAATGACCATGAGAAATATTAAATGATTGATTGAATGGATTGGTCATGGTAATTCTGACACTTCATGTTGTACGATAAGGCCATTGCTGATATGGTTCTATGGTTGTAAAGATAGGCAGTGGTGATTAATTTTATTTACTTGTAGCTACCATTTTTGTAGCTTGGTCATTTTTTTACAGGGATCCCTGAGAGGATATTTCAGTGTTACATGTTTAGTAGTGGATATTCCATGTGTAATTTATATTCTTTTACTTCTTACCTGATTTACTTTAAAACTTAATATCTTATAATATTGAACATCCTAGAAATTTATAGATCTTTGGGTGGTCATCTACATGGATTTGTATCTTACACATTATTCGGGCCACCGTTGTGTACCCAAATTGACTATTTGGATGTAGGTAGGGATCAGGAAAAATACCCTTAGTTCAATGGTTGATTTTTCACCATGCATATGAGAAGGGGAGAATGGGGCCCATCCGAGGCTCATGATTCTATTTGGAGATATCAATTTTTTATTTTGGTATTTTGGGATATTAATTGTATGGTACATCTCTATACTTGATTTTTATACTTTGTATAAACATTACATGATCATAATTTTTAATGAGATACCTTATTTCATCATTACATATTCCCGCTATTAATTTATTATCTATATGATTTACTTCTTCTTCTACTTGTATGTTATTGATATTTAATTGTTTAACACTCTAGTTATGAAGACGTAGTCCCCCACTAAAACACCTAGGCTCTCAATGCTAGTTGTTAGCCTCTGGAATTTAGGGAGATTCCCTTGAGGCCATGTGACTAACTAGTTAAAGGGCACTATTGAGTGGCATATGGGTTAGGGATGTTACATAATCTCTCAGAAAGAACTCCAAAGAAATCCTTTTATAATTGAAAAATGATCCATTGTTTCTCAATTTTCTAACAAACAACTTTGGGATCAACTTCAGTCTATTTTAGTTCTCTTTCACTAGTCATAGTCGTACAAAAACTACCTCACCTAGCTCATTATGGCATAAAAATGAGCACCAAGATCGACCATAAAGATCCCCATAGGGTTCTATCCCGATAGAATCCTATTAAATATTATTATAAGAAAAATATAAAATGGATATATATTCATCCTATGATACTACATAATTTAGGATGAAATCCAAAAATATATCCTCAAAAAATGGGTTGTCCTCTTAGACTAGCTATCTTTTTGTGGGATATATATCATTCTCAATCTCTTAAGAATCCATATACCCTTCTGCATGAACTACCAAAATCACAAAACGAAATTTTCTTCTGTATATTATATAATGATAAATATAACTCCATGTAGAGGTATAATATCATATGAATATATCATTTCCAACTCATGTATATAAATATTCTCCCATATTAATAATAAATAGACCACCATAGTTATTTGATCCACAATAAACCATATATAATCAATGTTCCTTGAGGTCTTTGGTAAAATGTCACAATTCCCATCATGTTATAATATTATTTCTACATTTTTGTGGGAAAATTTTGTAATAAATAAAATTGAAATTGATTATAATCCTTTACTCTCTATAAGGTAAGACATCATGAAAAAACCCAATGAAAAACCTTTTCATACCTAACCATAAAAACATCTGTTGGATATTAGTGCATATCTTTATCGACATGGGATTCAATATCCACTGCGAGGCATGAGAGTCTATAATAAGATCTTCCTTGATGAAAATAAGTAATAAAACCCTCCCATCGACAAAAATTATATCTTAATCAACTGAGAACCAATATAGTACTATCTCATCTACAGCCAACCATTCTCACATATCATAAAAATTTGAATCTAGCTCACATAAGGCCTTTACCCGACCTACTAAAGCTAGAATGATGACCAAATGTTCACATGTCACTAACCCTGACTCTACAATCTCATCATTCCTCCCTTAGATCAAAAAATATGATCAGACAATACCCTTCAAAAAATCATCCTCTATAATATCCTAAGAATCCTACATCTTCCCACTTAGAGAATAAACAAATTCATTAAATTTAATTGGTGAATTGTATATCTTAATGTAAAACATATGTAGATACTCCTCCCAGTTCCTCATCGTCAAATTGATTTCAAAAAAAGATAATATATTGAAGATAACCGTGATTTCTATGTAGAAAAAGACCTATATCCATATATATATTGTTTCCAACAATTTATAACATGTACCATAGATTCCAAATCCATGTTATGTGTTGGATAATTCTACTCATGGGGTTACATCTAGAAAGACCCATAAGTTACCACCAAATCTTACCATATCATCCCAACACCTATTTGGAACACTATGGTATGGAAATAAACCACATATCCCTTCATAGGATCATGAAATGTTATCCCCATAGCACTCATTAAACTCATCTTCATCTCAATAAATACTGCCTCACACTGATGTGACACCATGAACTTCTCCCCTTTCTTTGATAGAGATTTCAAGGTGGCATCCAAACATGAGAAATTATAGATGAAAATCAAGTTTTCTGCTAATATTCCTACTAATATCCTAATATATAATGAATTATATGGGTTAGACTAATAAATCACTAACTATACCCTAATCGGGTTTATAGAAATTCTAGACTCTATCACAAAAAGCACCCAGAAATGATCCTCCAATATCCAAAAGTGACATATAAAAAATAGAATAAATCCAATGTGCATAAAGGGTACTCCAGAATAACATGAGATGTCTAGAATTATGTTATGAGGTTCCTAAAAATATTAGGATATAATTAGTGACCACCATTATGATTTAGTAATGCTATTGTTGGATGTTTTTGAGGGACATGAACACCGCTGAGGAATTATTCAACAAAATGGAATCACTAAGAAATAATATTACCCATGACTTCTCCTAAACAACTTCATCAATGAATATTCCTCTTTAACATGATGCTAATGGTTTCTTGAACATAGGAACATCTAGGAAAACTAATTATATTCTCACAAATAATTGAATAGATCATTGATCCTACGAATGGGTTATAAGTTCTTCAATGTCACCAGGTTATGCTTTCTATAATATATATTTATATGATGATTATTGTCTCTAATTTTATTGATAAAAATTAGAGAACACCAAGGGGGAATTCTTGGTTAAACAATCCTTTATGTTCCATGTCATGAAGATAAAAATTTACTTTCTTAACATGAACAACACGATATGATAAAGGGGAATCAACACAGGATGAACCCTATGAATGAGTTCTATTTTGAACTCAATACCTATGTTAGGACTAAGATGTTGAAATTTATCTAGAAATGCATCATGATAACAGTCTATAACTATAGATAAATAGGAGGGTAATGAAATTGATCCTATATAAATAACTAAGATCATAATTTGTGTTATAATAACTCCAATAAGACTCAAATAAAGGACCACTCTATAATGTTCAAACACACACTCAATGTTTATTACAAATTACTCCCCCTAATGTGAGGTAAAGGATACCCATCTCTGACAGTAGTTGACATGTTCATGATATCTCATAATCCAGTCCATCCCAAATATCACATTTAAGATAGTCATTTGTTGGATCATCAAATCCCACAAATTCCCATTGCTAGTGATGGAAACATGGAATTACAGACACCTATAAATATAGTTTAATTTAGCCTATAAGGGGTTTTTTGGGAGAAATCATCTCTATAGATAATCTAATTTTTAATTTTAGTCCACTTGCCACTTTAGAATAGTTAAAATAATGGTACAAAGACCTATAAAAAAATTTGTAAGATATAATAGAGGTGTTCAAAAAAACACATTAAACTATAGATATTCCATAAAAACCATTATCTAGATCTTGATTCACTATAAAATCCCGACCTATTTCAACTCCATGCTCTTACACCAAAGTAATAAAATTTTGGTTATTATGGAACCTCTATTGAGTTCCACCACCCCAAGAATACTCGGATATACCAAATCACATTAATGAATCCCTTGAGGAAAAAATTGTACACGACTTTCCATGGAAAATCAATGGAACTCCATATGCATCTTCCTGAAATAATTTCTATGATACTCTATTAACTTCTAATTGATGCACCAGGTATAATTAACTACCATATATGAAATTTAGGAAGTCATACTCTGAACCGTCTATTATCTCCTCCTAATATGATTTAATTTACCTCCTAAACGAATAATATATTATAGTAGTGAGACAAATATCTGTCAATGTATACTATTTTTTGGAAGTAATATTATAATATTTTCCTCCTATATTACTTTCTCAATGATCAAGGCCTTGTGTAGAACCTCTAGGTACAATGTCGGTCCAAAACATTTATCTATCGATGTGATCTATGGACAGAACACTATATTTAATTTTCAGGCCTTTTGGGCCACATTTCTAACCAAAATAATGGCGATGTAAACAAGTTTCATGAAACAAGTAGAATATGAAGAGATAAACATATATACATGTTTCAACTCCACTAACTCATGAGCACAACCCATATTTAACACATTTAGAAAATATTTCTTGAGAACATCTTCTTCATGGTTTCCCAAGTAAATCCCTATCCTCTTCCATCTGGATTCCTAATAGTCCACCATCTTTTGGAATATCCCTAGAACATGAAGGTCACCAACATTAGTCACCCTTTCATAGTATTCTACACTACATTAATAAATTCCCCTATGATTTATATCTTGTCCTCTATAAACAGTTCTCCAAAAATACCTTGAATTTTCAGTGGATTCCAAACACAGATGACCTAAGTATAATCAATCATGGTCTTCTAAATTATTCCTATAGAAGGATATACAATCTAGAAAATTCTTGTCTAAATTTTCACTTTATCCTGAATCATTATAGCCAGAATAAAATCATGTTCTGGTAAATCCTCCAATACCATTGGTGGTGGTATATGAACATCCTATATTAAGGGAGGATATTGGGTGAACATTATTTGTGGTCCCATAAGATGCATCTGTGATAGTATTTATAATATTCCAATGCTATTTTATGATGTCTATGTATAATAACTAAAGATAGACCCTAATTATTCTGTGGTCTCATGCAACAGATCTCCTTAGAGGCTACCTATAACTGAAGCCTCTTTCTAGGTACCATCATAATATTCATAATTATAATTACATATGATCCAATAATAAAATTTTTAATTAAACTAATTTCAGTAATAAAATATCATAAAATCATTAATATATCATATGATTATAAGATTAGAATCATTTCATAAATCAATAAATATTTATTTAACAATCAATAGGAAGATATATGACATGTGATCCAAAGTGCCTAGTCCTAAAGAAATAATGCACCAAATACTATAAAATGTAATAAAACAATAGATCTTAGTTCAAACATAAAACTATAATAGGGACATGTATAATAAAAATCCTATTAATAATAACTCAGAGGTCCACTATACATGAACTATTCAGGAACACATATAACTCCCCTACCTGAGTCCCACATGACCTAATACCTTTTCAACCAATCCTAAAAAGAAAGTGAATGAAAATGGAGTATAATAAAATATAATTCTACACAATTTTGTAATACCCCATCCCAAATCACACAGTCAGATATAGAGCGTGAAATTCCCTCCAGCCCACATCCCCATACATAAGAAGTAACCAACTCGTAGTGAAGGTATGAATTCCATCAGTGGGTATAATATATCATCAGTATTAAATAATAAATGTATAAATAATTACATAAAAAATAAGCATTAATTTATATATAAAGTATATTATTTTATAAAAAACATATGAAGGACCCCCTGATGTGGTAGGTCAAACTAAGTATCAATAAATAAAAAAGTTCATAAATACAACATAAATAATCTGGAGTATGTCCCAAGATCGCATATAAATTTATGAATATATCATCCAAAATCTCAATCATATTTCCCTTTCCCATCATTTGATCCATTTTCATTAAATATACACACACATAGAGATTCTCATGCAAGGTGTGAGAAGTAAAACCTAGTAGGAAACCACCAATGTAACCTTGACAGAAGTGATGTTAAATACATAACTATGTATTTATGAAATAAACTAAATTCCCAAATAAAAAATTATCCACACAACTTTTGAGTAATTATATAATAAATAAGCTTCCATGATGACTAGACCCACCTTCTTTAGAACTATTTTGGTAAGGATTTCGTTTTCTGTCACTACATATCACAAGACAAGATGAAATTCTAGAAATGTTTGGCACCCTATTCCTATCAATTCTCTTCCAGCATTACACATTTATTGAATTATACATGTACCACCCTAACCCTAACTAAGGTCATAATTTTCATATTATGGTATGTCCCACATGAAATTTTTGACATATTTGGATACACAAAAAACCTCCTACATGTAAAACTACCTACCATCCTATAGCTAAGGGATTCTCAATTATTGAACATGGCATACTACCATGTTATCATATATCTCTATGAATCAAATCATACCATGAAAAAGTGATAATTTGTAGCATTTTTCAAGTAATCATGATCCCCAAGGGGTTATATATTTTTTTGAAAGATGGAGGATGGGTGCCTTATTAAAATAAAGTAAAAGACAGTGGCTAAGAAGAGTACAAGAAAACAAGTAAAAACTGAAAGCATTAACTATATACCGATCCTTTTCAATAGTCATGCACTTAGCCACCTTTCTTCTTCCTGAAGGGCATTATAGTCAACCCTTCCACGACCACACCCTTGGATATCGATCACACCCTACTTGAAGGAAGAGACTAAATGATTTTTTAAAGAGTCTCTATATCAGTACTTTCAGAATCAGAGTTGTCATATTGTCATTTCTCACATTTATTTGGAGAGGTGTCTCTTGTCACAGGCATCACCATTCCCTCAATGGTCAATGCTTCAGCTGGGTCCACAATCTCCTGGTACTTTTTCTCATCTGTATAATAATGAGAAACCTTATTATATTGATACCTGAAGAAAGGTTCCATAGGCTATGAAATAACACATGGAACAAAAATCATAATAGGAAATAATAAGTAATAATAGAAATAGTTCCCAATATGCTACAAACAAATCGAAAAACACATATCAAGAATGGGTCTAAATGGCCACTCACTCACCCATATTCAACTTTTATCAAGCATGGGATGCAATAACAAAAAATATTTAAGAAATCATATAAAAGGCCTTAAGTGAGGAACTTCTTATCTAATGTGTTTTGAAATCAAAATCATGGTTATTGAAGAGGATCATCACCCATAACATGTCTACGTAATTAATAGTTCAATGTACTCGTCAACGATTCCTAGAACTGATTCTAATTATATTATTAATATTTAATCCACTTGTGAGATAATAATTTCACTCTCATTTTTTTCAAATTATTTATTTAATTTAAATCATATTTTAACAATTTCCTTCTCAATGATTAATTATAAATTTGATATGAGTAGATATTTAATCTCTCTAGAATAGTCTGAGTTAACCTTGATAATTATTTTTTTCTTAAAAGATAACTCAGTGAAATTATCATTTATATATGAATTCAACCATTATTATCAAAAAATATACCACAAATAGTAAAATATACCTACATCATGTTTAATCCTTGAAAAAATATCTACCCAATAAAATAGGAGATAGGGGGATTTCTACCATTTTATAGAAAACAAATAAGAAATTAAATTTAATTTGGAATTTATTTTCAGATATTGGGAAAAGAAAATAATAACTACCTGGGCTCAAAGAGATATCTAAAAATAACAAGTATGAAATTATTGATTATTTTAGAATGAATGAATTTTTTTCAGGTTCACTGTATTAAAGTCAACATATAAAAAATCACTATTTTATTAATATTTTAATCAAATCATAAGTATGAAGCATTAAAAAGAATACAACATATTATTTAAAAAGTTTAGATAATTTAAAATAATTAATTCCTAATATTTTGGGCCTCTAAAACTGTGAAGAATAATTATAGGCCTGATATGGGAAGATGAAAATGAAAACAGTGTTTTAATTTACCTTTGTTCCAAAAAGTGTATTGAGTATGGGTAACCTGGTTTTACCCTAACACATGTTACTAACTTTACCTACCCATAAATAGTGGTCATTTTACCCTTACATGTATATTTTAATTTCAACATTACCCTTATACAGCTTGGAAAAACTTTTTTACAACATTTGAAAACTTACAGCTAACCTTACATGACAACAGAAAACATTAGCAGACCCTTATGTGAGTCCAATATAACCATTACCCAAATCATAGAAAAAATTTCTACCCTAAAGAAAAATCTTGAAATGTCGACTTATATTAACACAAATCCCAAAAAAATAATTTTTATAGGTATAATATATTTTACACTGTGAAGGACATATGGTTTTTATAAGGGTAAAATAAAATTTAAAATTATTAAATTAACACATCATTAAACTGAAAAATTAAAATAATAAGAATCTATAAAATTGATCAAAATAACAACAATACTAAAAAACAAGGATGAGACTGGGATTCTCTATTTGGTATCAATGATAAAGGACTGAAGGAGCATAGAAGTTATTTATTAAAAATGTATAAAATTCAAGATGATTAAATAACGATGATGGAGAGAAAATGTAATGATATAATGAAATTATAATATGATAAGAAAAATATTGTCAATGTGAAATTACTTGAGCATGAATCCAAATTTTAAATTTTGAAAATGGTTCTAGCTGTGTATTCTCAATAAGATGAGATAATAATTTCTTCCACATACAATTATTAAGTGGATTATTTTTATATGATACCATTATCTTTTTGGGGAAAAGTTCTTGGTTTAAAATTATTATAAATTCATTGTGATCCCATTGAAAAACATAACCCATGTTCCAAAAATTAAATTTTTTTGAACGTTGTTTCATTTTCTAGTATATGATTCAAATATAAATCTAGAAAAATATGGTTATAAAAAAAATGTGAGACCCAAAAATTTCACAATTGTGTTCATGAGTATGTGTAAGAATTTTGTAACACTAAATTAATCCCAAAAGAAGAGATTTTTTGTCTATAATGTCAATGGAAATAACTCTTTCCAAAATAAATTAAAAATAAAAAGATCAAGAAATACTGGTTATTATTGGGGTTATAGAAATATTGTTAAAAATTAATCTGATTATTAGAAAAGAATTTCAATTCAGGGATATTATTTAATTCATACATCAAGTTGGTCAAGGTTAAACAATGAAAAATTTCATAGAAATTAAGAAATATGGTAACTAAATGTGAATTTTAATGTAAGTAAGGTTTATTTGAGAATTGAAACCAATGTGGTTATTTTGATGACAAGTGGTGGTATAAATATTACATGTATGATTTTTATGTTTCTAGAGTATTATGGATAAAATATGAAAAATTTATAAAGAAAGTAATTTTTCTAATCCTTGGGTTTCAAGGGAAATAAATGTTTCATGAAAATCACACCCATAAAGTATGGTGAGAATGATGATACACCCAAGAATATATGTTTCAATTATGTAATAAATGGAAAAATCATAGATATTTGTGAAGGGGACATGGACATCAAATAAAAAAGAATCAAGGTAGGTCAAATAAGGGAATCAGTCCATGAAATAAATAAAAGGGTTTTTAGGACTCCTAATAAGAATAATTGGACATGATTCTAATGAAGTTAGGGGACTAATGTATAATATATATAAATTTTGTAGTTTTTAGAAGATAATTAAATACATTTCAAAATGACATATAATTGTTGATTTTTTGAAATTACTGTGTTCTAAATTAGATATATAATCAACATATTTTCTGAAACATATTCTATATATCACAATATTTTAGTCTCTCATAGTACAATTCTTAGACATATCATATCTAAAAACATTCTTCATGCCTTGGAGAAAATGGAAACATATGAATGGGTGAGCTTAGATGCCCAGTAAGGGTTAGCATGGGAGATATAAATTATTGATCATATGAAATAATTAGAAAAGGATAATCATATGAAATCATGGTTATAACATAATATTTAATACATAATCAATCATAGATCATAAACAATAATAATGAGAAGTCATTATTAATCAATCTTGAACCATAATAACATATAATAAGTATAATAACATGGAATCAGAATTTTGGCACAATCATATGCATATAAAATCATTTCATTATTAATGGTTTACTTCCAAGGCTATAATAGTATGAAATAACCCCATAATGTATTTTGTTCACTCCATATACCATCACTTAATTAATCAAGATTTAGTCCAAACACTATCATAGTTGATAAAGTACCTTATTGAATTTTGTTAACTATCTATTATAATCCATATTATATCACGAGATATAAATAATAACCTAATTATTAGAGGGGTTTAATTTCCCCGCACTTTATATTGTAATAAACATAGATATATGATCCAAAATATCAAAAAATAGTCATCAATTGATCATAACATAACCAATGTAAAAAATTGGATTCATAAAAATTTCATCATAAATTAATCATAATCTATCCAGAAAAGGACATGGATGGCATCATTTTATCATATCACCATTGATGTTTTCAAAATGTTAAAGGATGCTGACATATATAATAAATACCTTTAATATTGAATTTGAATATTTCCTTGAATAAGAGAAAATATCAGTTTTCTTATGTATCTTTTAAAATAAAAATTTCCAGAATATTGAAAAAATAATTCTATGAAAAATATCCTTGGAAACATGTAAAGTGGTATTTAATGCAGTTAATGGTCATTATAGTGGGAAATTTTTTCCTTATAGTAAACTTTTAAAAAGTATTCATCTCTAAATTTTAGTAAAAAGTTAAAAAGAATTTCTTTATGAAAAAGTCAAGAAGATTAGATTTTAAAATTTCATGATAAATATAAATATTTCTGAAAATTAAATTAAATATTAATTTTATCATATAAATGGATATTAATTAAAACATTTTAATGAAAATGGGCATGGAAGAAAGCTTTTGACAACTATAGAGGAAATAAGGTCGATATTTCTCAAAAAAATATTTTATCTATTATTTTATGTAAAACACATAGAAAAATTAAAGGATAAAATTAAAATATCCCTAATAACCAATTTAAAAGGGAAATAGATATGGTATAAGTGATAAATATCATATAATTTATCAAAAAAAAAATCATGAAAAAATAATCTAGATGAAAACTATGATTGCAATATAAACCCATACCTCAGATCCTGAATTTCATCACATAAGATCTTAAATTCCTATATAATAAATTTATATATAATAAAATTATATTCAATAACAATATTTTTATTTATTCTAAAATATAATTTTCCATTATAATTTCTAATTACCCATTTATTGATAATTCTTCATTATTATCAACATTTGGGTAAAAACTGTTCAGTTTTTATGAATGAATTGTTATGATGGTTACATTTCTTGCACCCTAGTCATCATTTGATCATATAAATAATCATAATAATTATATAATTATACTAATTTATTCATCATATAAACTTGTATATCCATTCGTATTAGATGGTGATGAAAAATGAATTTTATCAAATCGTGGGGATCATAGTTTATAAAGAGGCATGATTAATGCGTTCTTTTTCCAATAAGTGGAAAAAAAAGAAGCATAATAATAATCTATCATTAAAGAGTAAAAATAATATCATAAATATAATAAAAAATCATTTAATCCACATGTATTAGAAACCATGTTTTGCGCATGTGAAAACGAATCACATCGCTTTTGGGAGGTGGTAGTCTACACATACGCAAGAACATTATTATAATTTTTCATAAAATGGAAAAGAGGTATAAAATGGATTATAAATTCAAAAAGTAAAATTTTTATTATATTAATGATACATATTTCATATTTTATAGATATTTATAGAATTTTTTGAGGGGATAAATGAAGAAACAAACATAAAATGGTTTCGTAAAGTTGATTACCTATTCTTTGAGAAACCTCAATTTGATATCTTCTTATGGACCATTTGGTTCATATTTTATGAATGAAAAAACATCAATAATGTGGATAAGGAAGTTTAGATGAGATCCTGGATGTGTTTAGTTGATTTATGTGTGCCATTAATGTGTGAAGAAGAGAGGAGTAGAGGTTTCCTTTTATATTATAGGTGGATGGAAAATTTATAAATACTTAAATCATTAAATTATAATAAAAAATATCTAAGTGAAAGTGGAAACTAGGAAGAAAAAATTATAAGATAAGATAATTTTTATTCAAAATATATTCAAATAATAAACTCTATACATGTTTATGTGATATTTTAAACCTTATCTTTTAGTTTAAGTGTTTTGTTAACCAATTTTTTCATTAACTAATGGGAGAAAGTTTTAACATAGTTAATAATTGTTATGAACAAAAATGAAAGTTTAGTCATTAAAAAAATCATGAATATTTTAAATATGGATTTCAATTTACCAAATTCAATTTCTGAAAATATTTATTTTTTTAAAATAATTGTGCAAAATTAGAAAAAACAATTTTTAGAAAAAAAATTTTACTCATAAAAATTAATTTATTCTCATCCCATTCCTAGTAACAACTATTAAATCACTACAAAAATTTCAAATTTTTAGCAGGGGGTTTTAACATCTATTTAGTAAACAACCACTAAAAAATTTTTAAATGGTTTCATAGAGATTTTTTAAAAATCGTCACTAAATATTAAATGTTTATTAAAAAAAGATAGTTCTCCCTATGCCCCATACGTCACCCCCAACTCTCCTTCTCGTACAAGCTCCCCTCCCCCAACCCTGAGCCCTAGCATCACTATGGTTCCCTCATCCCTAGTGCTCGAGTATCTTCTGAGCCCACTGAGCCTGAGCCCCCCAAGCCCTCATCAATTCTACGATCATAACCCCCTGACCCACCGCCCCACCCTTACCCTCAACCAAGTTGTCTCCCTCTCCCGACCACTTTCCCTCATCCATGACGTCGCCTTCTCTTGAGTGCATTCTAGATCTATGGTTAAACCTGATCCCCTAATCCATCTCCCTAAACTTCTCCCATGAACCATCCAAGGGAATGACCCTTCTCACCCTTATCTATTGTTCCCCCAATGGTATTATCTCCCTTATTGGTATTTTTCAGAATTCCTTCTTACCTTGAACCCTATATCAATTTATATTACTTATACTAACTTTTGGGAAGCTCTAATGATGTGGATTTTGGTTTTCCTGGAAGATGAGGTTGATTATTCGCTTGATTGTTGAGTTTTCTACTTGTATACATCACATGGGTTTCAAAGTATAAGGGTAATCTTATTTTTTCTATTTTCTATAATTATTTATGTGTCTTAATTATAAAAAAATATGATTCCAAGAATTTATTCATCACATTTGGATCTTTATAGATTTAATGGTCTTTAAAATTTGTTTTGAGTTGTAGATATTTCATGTATATCCTTTTTAAACTGACTAGATTATTTTTAAAGCTTATTAGTTTTTTAAATATCTCATAATGAGTGGTTTTCTAAAACTAATTGGGGTATTTCAAAATGAGTAGATGCTTCTGTTAGTCGGAGTGAATACTCAAGAGGGGGGGGGGGGGGGGTGAATTGAGTACCCATTCAAAATTTCTGTTAAAAACTTCTAGGATTAAAATCCCCCAATTTAATAGAGGCCCAGTTAATTAAGGCAGTAGAGATATAAGTGACTTATTGTTCAACAGGTTTCTCAAAGGTTGATTACTCCTCAGTGAAATTAGTATGACAACTAATTTGACTTTCGAAACAAGTTTACTAAACAAATCTCGTATACACACTAACCAAATTTAACTATCAGAGTAAATAAAAAGGATTTCTGTTTTTGAAAGTAAGCACAGTGGATAAGTATTAAAAACAGAGTACTGAAAAGATGAACAAGATAATTTAAACAAGAGGTTCAGTCTTAAGCCAAGACCTAGTCCTCTCCACTTGGTGATCACCTGCCACCAAGTAATTTTATTATAAAATTGATACACAACCTGTATCGGGCTTTAAAACAGTTTTCACAAACTGTCCAGGTTTCACAACCTCTACCACAGTTACACATGGGAAATCAAAATAACCAAGCCACACCAGGATTCTTCAACAGTTGTACGTGGGTAACAAAAGTAAACGGGGTTTGAAATAGGGATTTTCAGTATCCCTCAGTTTAAGCCCAAAAGTCAGTGTGTGTGTAATAAAAACACACTGCTCACAAATGTAAGAAAAACTTTAAACACAACAGAGCGAAAAAAAAGGTAGGAATAAGTTTAGAATGCTCTGTAGTGTTGGCATATCAGCTCTGGACTCATTGGAATGGATGAGGTGAATATTTGGTCCTTTTCTGAGAGTTAACTTCAAAAATGGAGTGTCCCAACTTCCAGATGTATAGATGATCAGTTCATTGAGATTTGAGTGTATCACAGCATAGCTCGAAGAGGGTTATTTCAGTCGGTACACTTGAGAATTTTTTTGTTCTTCTGCAAGAGAATACTCTGTAGTGTTGGCAGATCAGCTCTATAAATCTTTATCTCGTGTTGTCCACCTTTTTCACCCAGTCACGTGTGCTTTTCCTCGTACATCGTAGTGTTTCCTGATATGCCTGCAAGGATTAATAAATAATCTCAGGTGTATTAATCTATTCAGACATTACCATTATATAATAGTATTAATAAATTTGACAAAGATAAATAATATAATATCATTAGACTGATCGCAGATTCAGGTCACACGGTAGACTTCAATTGAGGTCTTTCCAATTGTAGACTTTTTCTAACTGTGGACTTCGACTGTGGGTTATCTGTCTGTAGGCTTGTAACGGTAGCTGTTTTTCTGTTTAACTATAGCCTCATATCGGTAGACTTCAACGATGAATCTGTAACAAAACATTGTTGCAACTGTAACCTTTTCAACTGTAGACTTCGATTGCCAGTCGGCTTAGTCGACATTGGAAGCTGTCTGACTGTAGTCCTCTACTAACGGTAGACTCGTGCGACTGTAGGCTTGATCGGATAAATTCTCAACAAAAGACTTGATAAGGAAGGAGTCACACAGTGAACTTCTAACAGAATCCTTGTCAAATCATTAACCTTACAACTGTGACTCTTTGTCTGTGAGCTTTGACAAATGATTAAGCAATAGTCTTGTGACTGTAACCTTGTATCAGTAGTTTCTTAATCATAGCAGTAGACCTTCAACTGTGATCTTCTTGCAATGGTGACTTAAAGTGACAGTTAGCTGAAACTGTGACTTTGAACATAAAGCTTTTACCAATAGCCATCAATGGTGAACTCATTAAACGTAACTGTAATCTGTTGCAGTAAAGTCATGAGAGTAAGAGCATAAAATTTCTAGGATGAAGTGAGTTTAATCATAAATTAACAAGATTAGTGAAAGGCTTAATACGTCATGATCAATGTTTAACCATGATTTGGGATTATCAAAACAGGTGAATCCAACAATCTCCCCCCTTTTGATAATCACAAATTATGTTAGCATATATATAAAGTATAGATGTAGTAGAGAAACGGAATGCAAAGGCCTAA
Organism: Viscum album; assembly: GCA_963277665.1. NCBI lineage: Eukaryota > Viridiplantae > Streptophyta > Magnoliopsida > Santalales > Viscaceae > Viscum > Viscum album. Next base: position 1,669,552,346 of record OY728145.1, read on the forward strand.
TTTGAGGTTCTAGAATTAGCCCAATTATATTTCTCCCAATTAATTATATGTCTCCCCCTTTGTGATTAGCAAAAAAAATTAAGAAATATGGTAATAAAAGAAATCAGGACATTACATGACTGAAAAAAGTACAAGATCCCTATCAAAAATATATAGACAGACTCAATCCTCTTCATCGATAGGTAAGGGATCTTTTCCTTTGGAGGAAGAAGATGGAGCAAGAGAGTCAGCCGGTTTAGGAATGGCAGCAGGAATGACTGGAGGAGCAGCAACAGAGGCTCCTGAGGATCTGTAGTGAGTAGCTTGCTGAGGTATCAAGGGACGAAGATTTCAGACAGCATCAACAGGAGACATCACGGAGGAACCGCTGGGAGTTGAGACAGGCAAGGCAGGGGGTACTATGACAGGGGTGAAATCCACATGGAGAAAGGGTAGAAGAAGGTTTCGGAAATCCATGATAATGCTTCCTCCTCTTTCCATGGCAGATAAAAAATCATTCTTATTTTCCAAAAATTTATCCAATGCAGGGGTCAATTCGCTTAATTTGCTGACTTGTTGTTTAAAAGCTTGAGTCACAAGAGGCAATTTCATATTCTCTATCAGGAGCTTGAAGTGGCTGGTCAACTAATGCTTGGTATAAATCCTGTCAAAGTAATAGTCAACCTTGTTCTTAATGGCCTCCTGAGAAGCGGCAGCCACTTGAAGGTGTTCACGAACAAAGCCACTTACTTCCCTAGTGGTAGCAAGAATCTGTAAGTCAGAGGTGTCACTGGCGCTGGCCTTAGAAAGTTCTTCTTTTATTACATTCTGGAACTGGTCAAGGTCTACAGGAGAGCTAGATGAAGGAAGGGATTTGACCGAGAAAGCCACTGTCTCCTTGAAGGACTGAGTCAAATTTCCAACCACCTTCTGAATAAGAGCATCCTGGCTGTTTAAGTGTTCTTTGACTGAATTCTTGAAACGCTCAAACACTTCCACAAATTGTTTGAACACCTATTTGATGTACCGAATCTCAGCGGACACTTGAGTTTGAGAACTGCTCATGGCAGTCAAAGAAGCAACTGATTGTCTTAGGGAAACCACAGCTTCAGTCCAGCTTTCAATCTGAGTATGACATACTTTAACTTCATTCATCGTTTCTTTTACTGGGCTTGCCACAACACAGCCCAGGGATAATTCTAAAGATTGCTCCATGCTTTTCAGCTCATCAACAATATTGGTTTTCAACTGTTCCATGGATTGTCTTATAGCCTCCTTCATTTCAACCTTTAAGGATTCAAGGTCCTCCTTGGTTTCCAATTTGTCAGTCTCAAGCATTGGAAGGTTTTTAGTCAGGATAACTGGATCCCTTGGTGGGTTGTCTTCCTCATCCGAATCTTCATAGTTAAGTCCAAGGACTATATATCCTGGATCTGATGACCATCCTTCTATATCATAAAGTACAGAGACTGAACCAAAATGCTCCCCCTCACTTGGAGCTTTCTCTTGAGCATTTTCCTCTATCTGTTCGGCTTTGGGTAACTCCATATTTTCTTCTGCAGTCCCAGCAGGTTCGACTGTAGTTGCCTCTATTGGTTCAGCAGTGAGGTTAGCCTCTTTCTCTATTGAGTCAACAATGTCTTCCATATCAACAGAAGTGGATGCCACTCCTGCTTCCTGGTCAGACACCGACTTAATTGTATAGCCTATTGGAGGGCTCAAACTGAGCTCTTTTTCTTTCTCTTCATCATTGTCCTCTTCTTCAGTTTCAGCAAAATTTTCATTTTTCTCATTCTTAGCCCCAGCCTCTTCTGTCTCAACAGTTTCATCCTCTTCAGAGGCATCTCTGACAACGTATTGAGATTCATCATCTTCTTATTCAGTAGACTCAGTGTCACTGTCCCTTAGAATAGTCTCCCTACTTGGAAGTTCTTTTGAAGGGCTCGCTGTTCCAAAAGTTATTGTCCTGACAGGACTGTGAGGTAGCTCAGGGTCACTCCCATCATCAATGGGGGTGTTCTCTCTTGTAGGGTCACTAGCTTCTTTAGCCTCCTCTTCATCTGAATACACAGGTTCTGGCTCATCAGGCTTTAAGCCTGGATCTCTTTTGTTTCTTGGCCTAGATGGATGAGTAGAGGGATCAAAATTCTCATAAATTCTCTCTTCATCATTCACCCATGCTTTATTCCAGGGATTCCAGCTGATCTTCATGAATTTGCAGATTACCTTTGAGATACAGACACTATTTTTAGCCACAATTACTTATTCTTGATTTCCAGCTACACCCTTTACTTTTAGCATCAACGAAATAAGATTAGCATGAAACAAGACATTGGATTTTGAGCTGGCCTTAATCATATCTTCCATCTGTTCCATCAGTAACCTACATAGGTTGATCTTCCTTCCATGATTTAGTAAGTACATCAAGAATATGTACTGGTACTTTAGTGCTGCAAAGTCTCCTCTTCTGGGACTTAGTACATGATGAACAAACTTAAACAGAAGTCTATCTTCTCCATTTATCTCGGCAGCAATAATCTTCCTTAACTTACCATCACCTGTCAGTTCTTCCAGAGCCTTCTCATACTCAAATATACCACTATTCGGAGGAGCTACTCCAGAATAGTAGTCATATATGCCTTCATGAGGAACTCTTAAACAGGCAGCCCATTCGACAGACGAGAAACTAACTTCAGTGCCGTTTACTCTGGATATTAGTCTATGCATATCATCCTCCTCTTCGAACTTTAGGAATTCATAGAACTCTTTCACAAGTTTTGGGTAGTATGGTCCATTGTTGTTGGTGAAGCATTCGGTCCATCCTTGCACATTTAGTACTTCCAGTATTAACGATTTTCTCGACAACAACCATTCTTCACTTAGCTCCTTTTCCGCAAAGATTTCTCTCTTGGTTAGATGCGGGTTTTCAAGTCTTGTTAGGGTATTACTGGTGCCACTGGATTTGGCTCGAGTTCTCTTCGGCATTGGCACATTCTCATTGACAGACGGGGGTCTCTTTGTTCTAGCCATGGGATTTGAATGAGGTTCCTAGGTTTAGTTGAAGGCTTAGGGTTTAGGTCGTTCGAGAGCAAGGGTCGAGATAGAGAAAGGAAGTGGATTGAGTCGGGTTCGATGCATTTAATTTTATCATTTAGGGATTAGAAATAAAGAGAACGGTTCGAATTTCCGCAAAAAAAAAACGATTTAAACAGCGAAGTAGCCTACAGTGAGATGTATCAGTGAGGTACATCAGTGATGTCTAACTGTAAGGTCCGACTGTGAAGTTCAACTGTGAGGTTCAACTGTGAGGTTCAACTGTGAGGTTCAACTGTGAGGTTCAACTGTGAGGTTCAACTGTGAGGTTTAACTGTGAGGTTCAACTGTGAGGTTCAACTGTGAGGTTCAACTGTGAGGTTCAACTGTGAGGTTCAACTGTGAGGTTCAACTGTGAGGTTCAACTGTGAGGTTCAACTGCGAGGTTCAACTGTGAGGTTCAACTGCGAGGTTCAACTGTGAGGTTCAACTGTGAGGTTCAACTGTGAGGTTCAACTGTGAGGTTCAACTGTGAGGTTCAACTGTGAGGTTCAACTGTGAGGTTCAACTGTGAGGTTCAACTGTGAGGTTCAACTGTGAGGTTCAACTGTGAGGTTCAACTGTGCTATAGTTAATCATACCTAACTCATGTTTGATGTAATTTAATCTCTCATAATTCAACGGCTTTGTAAAAATATCATCTAACTGATGTTCAGTGCCAATGAATTCAAGAGTGATATCACCCTTTTGATAGTGATCCCTCAAAAAGTGATGTCTCACATCAATATGCTTTGTCCTAGCATGAGATACTGGATTTTTGGAAATGTTAATAGGACTTGTATTGTCACACTTTATAGAGACATGTTTGAATTGATATCCATAGTCTAGTAAAGTGTGTTTCATCCACAAGATTTGTGCACAAAAACTACCAGTAGCTATATACTCAGCTTCGGCAGTAGATAATGCAACATAATTCTACTTCTTACTACACCAAGATACTAGAGATTTGCCTAAGATGTGACATGTTCCAGAGGTGCCTTTTCTGGCTAACTTACAACCAGCAAAATCAGCATCAGAATAACTCAATAAATCAAATGATTGTCCTTTTGGATAAAATAGTCCTAAGTTGGGAGTATGTTTTAGATATTTGAAGATTATTTTAACATCAATCAAATGAGACTCCTTTGGGTTGGCTTGAAGTCGAGCACACATGCATACACTGAACATGATGTCGGGTCTACTAGCAGTAAGGTATAGTAGACTTCCTATCATACCTCTGTAGTTGGTTTGATTTACTGGTTCTCCAGTTTCATCACTATCCAACTTACAGGTGGTACTCATAGGTGTATCACTGCCTTTACTACTATCCAATGAAAAATGTTTTATAAGATCTTTAATATATTTACTTTGATTCAAAATAATACCATTTTTATTTTGAAAGATCTGAAATCCAAGGAAAAATTTGAGTTCTCCCATTAAGCTCATTTCAAACTCATTTTGAATTATTTTTGAAAAATCAATACATAAACAATTTTTAGAAGATCCAAAAATAATATCATCTACATAGATCTGTACTATCAAAACATTTTTAGAAATCCATTTAATGAAAAGAGTAGGATCAGTTATTCCTTTAGTAAATCCTTTTGAAATAAGAAAAGAGCTGAGCCTATCATACCAAGCTCTTGGAGCTTGATTTAAACCATATAAAGCTTTAGATAGTTTGAAAACATGATTGGAAAGATGGGGATTTGTAAAACCAGGAGGTTGTTCAACAAATACATCCTCATTTATATATCCATTTAGAAAAGCGCTTTTAACATCCATTTGATAGAGTGTGAAATTCAGATGAGTAGCATAAGCAAGTAATATCCTAATGGCCTCTAATCTAGCCACGGGTGCAAAGGTCTCCTCATAGTCTATTCCTTCCTCTTGACTATAGCCTTGTGCAACTAGCCTAGCCTTGTTTCTAATGATATTTCCAGACTCATTAACTTTGTTCCTAAACACCTATTTAGTGCCTATGGTTGGAGTGTCCTTAGGTCTTTCCACTAATTCCCAAACTTTGTTTCTTTCAAACTGATTTAGTTCTTCTTGCATAGCCATTACCGAGAATTCGTCATTGATAGCATCATTGATATCTTTGGGTTCAATCTGTGAGAGAAAAGCTTTATATTCAACCTGATTTCTTAGAGAAGCTCTAGTTTGTGTTCCTCTATTTAAATCACCTACAACAGCATCAAGAGTATGATTCTTGAGAGTTCTAACACCTCTATAAGGAGTTGAACTGGCTTCTTCAGGGTTTTCTGCTGGTCTGGAATAGGTATGAGCAGATTCTGGAAAATTTCCAGAACTGGATTCTTTTATAGGGGATTCGGTATTCTTATCATTAAGGTCCAGATTTGACAAATCTTCCTCAAGATCTTCAGGGTAGGTTTTAGGCTCATGTGGATCAGTCTCATCAAATTTGACATGAACTGATTCTTCCACACATTGGGTTTTCTTATTGAATACTCTATAGGCTTTACTTGAAATAGAGTAACCCAGGAAAATTCCTTCATCACTTTTGGGAGCGAATTTGTCAAGATTATCTTTAGTGTTAAGGATAAAGACTTTGCAACCAAAAACTTTAAAGTAATTAACCTTAGGCTTCCTATTATTCCAAAGTTTATAAGGGGTCCCTTTTAGAATACGTCTAATTAAAACTATATTAATGACATAGCAAGCTGTATTTACAGATTCAGCCCAAAAATAAATAGGTAAGTCATACTCATTAAGCATAGTCCTTGCAATTTCTTGAAGGGTTCTATTTCTTATTTCCACTACACCATTCTGTTGGGGTGTCCTAGGAGCAGAAAAGTTGTGATTATAGCCATTGTGTGAGCAGTATGATTCAAATTCATGATTCTCAAACTCACGCCCATGATCACTTCTCAGGGTCTTAATTTTGAGTCCACTAATATTTTCTACAGATTTGGAATATTTAACAAAGTAGGAACAAGCTTCACTATTGTGAGCTAGAAAGTATACCCAAGTGTATCTAGAAAAATCATCTACAAGAACATAAACATAGTTCTTTCCATTTAAACTTGAAACTCTTGAAGGTCCAAACAAATCCATGTGAACCAATTCAAGTGGTTGAGAAGTTGAAACTTTTTTCTTTGGTTTAAAAGAAACTTTGTGTTGTTTTCCCTTTTGACAGGGATTACACACTTTATCATTTGGGAATTCTAATTTGGGTAGGTCTCTAACTAAGCATTTCTTATAAAGTTTTCTAAGTGAGTGAACATTACAGTGTCCTAGTATCCTATTCCACAACCAAGACTCTTTATAGAAAGCATTTAAGCAGGAAACATTTTGTTTGACCAAGGAATTTAGATCAACAGCATATACATTCTCATTTCTAGATGCAGTGAAAACTAAGTTATATTTTGAATTAAAAACATTGCATGAATCATTTTCAAATTTAACATTAAAACCATCATCACATAACTGAGATATAATAAGTAAGTTATACTTTAATCCATCAACAAAAAGTACTTTAGAAATTAAAATTGTATCAGGGTTACCAATCTGGCCTAAGCCGATGATTTTTCCTTTTGCATTGTCACCAAAGGTGACATGCCCACCATATACTTTAATCAGACTCTTGAAGCAAGAATAGTCTCCTGTCATATGTATTGAACATCCACTTTCCAAATACCATAGAGTGTTAAAGGTTCTCTTTAAACAATTTCCCTGCAAAATAGATTAGACGTAGGATAATTTTGGTACCCAGATCTTTTTGGGTCCAGAAAGGTTACCTAATAAAACTTTGGGAACCCATATTTGATTTATAGTTTTTCTTAAACCAGAAAGTATATTTTGAGACAAAAATACTTTGTTGGATCCTTTAGAAAACTATTTTGTATAATATGGTTCTGAACTAGAACTAGCAGAAAACTGTCCAGATTTTGGAACAAATTTGGTTTTGCTTACTTGTCTCTATCCAGACTGATATCCTAGACCGGTTGTATATTTGGGAGCAATATGTTTTCCTAGCAATTGTGTCAAGGTATCCCTACCAGCAGTGAACTTTTCAATATCTTTTCTTAATTGTTCATTTGATAATTTAAGTTGAGTGTTCTCTTTCAATAGTTGAGCATACTTCTCTTTTTCCACACTTAAATCTGTTTTAATATTACTAGTCAAAGCATGCTGTTTCTTCAAAGATTTATATTTAGTATTTAGTTCATTACAAGTATCTTCCAGCATATTGCAATATTCAAACAGTTCAGCTTTAGACATATTTTCCTCATTGTCCGAATCATGGTCATTTCCAAAATAATAATTATTTAAAACTGGTGAAATAGGTACCTCAGATGTGTTAGTCATGAAACACATATTAGCACATTTTTTTTTCAGATTCACTAGCCTCTGATTCACTTGTGCTGTCCTCCGAAGCACTCCAGGTTGCTTTCATAGCTTTCTTATACTTCTTGTCCTTATAGTCATATTTTTTCTTGAATTTTAACTTAGGACAGTCAGCTTTGATGTGTCCTTTCCTCTTGCATTCATAGCAGACTATATCATCTTCTTTATCCGACTTCTTCCAATCCTTCTTCCACTTTCCTTGTTGATCATACTTACCTTTGTAGTTAGGTTTTATGAAAAACTTTTTCTTCCTATAGAACTTCTTGAATCTCCTGGCTATTTGAGCCATTTCTTCATCACTGTCAGAATCTGAATCTTCACTAGATGAGCTTTCAGTAGGCACATGTACTTTCTCCTTGTCTTTACTCTTTGATGCAGTAGTCTTAAATGCCACAGATTTTCTCTTGGGTTCATCATCATCTTCTTTTTTCACCTTCAATTCTTCTTCATACATCATTAGTTTACCAATTAACTCCTTGACAGGCAGTGTTCCAATGTCATAAGATTCTCTGATTGAGACAGACGTGCCTCTCCATCTATCTGGAAAACATCTCAGTATTCTCATGATTTGTTCCTTTCCTGGAACAACCTTTCCAAGTGAGCTCATTGTGTTAACTATCTCATTAAACCTGAGATAAATATCAGAAATGGGTTCATCAGTTTTCATTTTAAAGTTATCATATTTAATAGTATAATTATTTAACCGCATTTCCTTAACATTAGTTGTTACTTCGTAAGAAACAACCAAGGTATCCCAAATTTCAAAAGCAGATTTGCAGGCAGAAATTATATTGAATTCCTCATCTCCTAAAGCACAGTAGAGGGCATTAATATCTTTACAATTATTGTTGTAAGCGGCCTTAGTAGGTTCATCCCAAGTTATTCTTTCAGTTTCTGGAATTTTGTATTGAGACTCTATAGCTGTCCAGATATCAAAACCCATAATTTCTAAATGGATTTTCATTTTAAGTTTCCACTGAGCATAGTTATTTCCATTGAAGAAAGGTGGACGGTTAGTAGCAGCACCCTCAAGTCTATTATCCATAACTAGATTTTGGAAAACGATTTAAAGAGATAAAAATTTAGAAATAACAGAAATTTAAGATCTTTAGGATAAAAATAAAATCACAGTTTGAAAAGCAGAGTACTTTAGAAAATATTAACTCTCCTCTGATACCAAATGTTAGTCGGAGTGAATAATCAAGAGGGGGGGGGGGTGAATTGAGTACCCATTCAAAATTTCTGTTAAAAACTTCTAGGATTAAAATCCCCCAATTTAATAGAGGCCGAGTTAATTAAGGCAGTAGAGATATAAGTGACTTATTGTTCAACAGGTTTCTCAAAGGTTGATTACTCCTCAGTGAAATTAGTATGACAACTAATTTGACTTTCAAAACAAGTTTACTAAACAAATCTCATATACACACTAACCAAATTTAACTATCAGAGTAAATAAAAAGGATTTCTGTTTTTGAAAGTAATCACAGCGGATAAGTATTAAAAATAGAGTACTGAAAAGATGAACAAGCTAATTTAAACAAGAGGTTCAGTCTTAAGCCAAGACCTAGTCCTCTCCACTTGGTGATCACCTGCCACCAAGTAATTTTATTATAAAATTGATACACAACCTGTATCGGGCTTTAAAACAGTTTTCAAAAACTGTCCAGGTTTCACAACCTCTACCACAGTTACACGTGGGAAATCAAAATAACCAAGCCACACCAGGCTTCTTCCACAGTTGTACGTGGGTAACAAAAGTAAATGGGGTTTGAAATAGGGATTTTCAGTATCCCTCAGTTTAAGCCCAAAAGTCAGTGTGTGTATAATACAAACACACTGCTCACAAATGTAAGAAAAACTTTAAACACAACAGAGCCAAAAAAAGGTAGGAATAAGTTTAGAATGCTCTGTAGTGTTGGCAGATCATCTCTGGACTCGTTGGAATGGATGAGGTGAATATTTGGTCCTTTTCTGAGAGTTGACTTCAAAAACAGAGTGTCCCAACTTCCAGATGTATAGATGATCAGTTCATTGAGATTTGAGTGTATCACAGCATAGCTCAAAGAGGGTTCTTTCAGTCGGTACACTTGAGACTCTTTTTGTTCTTCTGCAAGAGAATACTCTGTAGTGTTGGCAGATCAGCTCTATAAATCTTTATCTCGTGTTGTCCACCTTTTTCACCCAATCACGTGTGCTTTTCCTCGTACATCGTAGTGTTTCCTGATATGCCTGCAAGGATTAATAAATAATGTCAGGTGTATTAATCTGTCCAGACATGACCGTTATATAATAGTATTAATAAATTTGACAAAGAGAAATAATATAATATCATTAGACTGGTCGCAGATTCAGGTCACACGGTAGACTTCAATTGAGGTCTTTCCAACTGTAGACTTTTTCTAACTGTGGACTTCGACTGTGGGTTCTCTGTCTGTAGGCTTGCAATGGTAGCTGTTTTTCTGTTTAACTGTAGCCTCATATCGGTAGGCTTCAACGATGAATCTGTAACAACAAATTGTTGCAACTGTAACCTTTTCAACTGTAGACTTCGATTTCCAGTCGACTTAGTCGACAGTGGAAGCTGTCTGACTGTAGTCCTCTACTAACAGTAGACTCGTGTGACTGTAGGCTTGATCGAATAAATTCTCAACAGAAGAATTGATAAGGAAGGAGTCACACAGTGTACTTCTAACAGAAGCCTTGTCAAATCAGTAACCTTACAACTGTGACTCTTTGTCTGTGAGATTTGACAAATGATTAAGCAATAGTCTTGTGACTGTAACCTTGTATCAGTAGTTTCTTAATCATAGCAGTAGACCTTCAACTATGATCTTCTTGCAATGGTGACTTAATGTGACAGTTAGCTGAAACTGTGACTTTGAACATAAGGCTTTTACCAGTAGCCATCAATGGTGAACTCATTAAACGTAACTGTAATCTGTTGCAGTAAAGTCATGAGAGTAAGAGCATAAAATGTCTAGGATGAAGTGAGTTTAAGCATAAATTAACAAGATTAGTGAAAGGCTTAATACGTCATGATCAATGTTTAACCATGATTTGGGATTATCAAAATAGGTGAATCCAACAGCTTCAATTTGGGTGAGTTTTGTAAATAGATGGAAAATAAATATGTTGTGTGTGTTCCCTTAGATATGTTAATTATGTTATTTTTATTAGAATAATTCATATTATATCTCTTTATACAGATTTTTTAGAATGTTTCCTATAATTTTGATATTTTAAATTGAATACAACATGATTTATTAATTCATTTATTACTTTCTTATTTACATTTAATGCTTATAATGAATTTCATGGGTGTTTATCTTGGTCTTATATTAGGTATACCATAAAACTATTCTTTTAATATATTTTTGGCGTGATTTTTGTTTGGGGAGACTATTACTTTTAGACATAAATTATTTATTTAAATATTTCATAGTATATACACTAATGTTTTGAATAATATCTTTGATTAGTTTATTAATTGAGTTGTTATAACTATATGTTTTTTGTATAGAGAAGGTATTTCATCTTAGCTATAGTTTCCATAGAAAATCATGAGTTAGATTAACCAAATTTCAATGTAAATAATTGTTTTATAAATCTTGTAAAATAGAATTAAATATATGGATAGACATTCATATTTTAAAATAATTATTTTCTTGATTTAATTTATATTACATGGGAATTGAAAATTTATAAAATGTATTTTTACTAAATTAAAAAATTTGGTTTCCTATGAATGATTTAGAGATATAGTTCATTTTAAATTGTTCATATGCAAAGAGTTTTAATGGGGAATGGGATAAAGTTATACATATTTTTTTGGGTAACATAGAATCATTTTGTTAACCCATATTGGTCAGATTCTAGATTATTTGGTTAAGAGTTATTTTTCTATATTACATAGAAACGCTCACACCTCTATTTAATTATTAATTCACTTATGATTATATATCATTACCATATAAATTAAAATTATATAAACATAAAATAAATTATATAATATTTTATGAAATTTTCATAAAAAACAAGTGGTATATATATCTTATCTATCTATTTATTTAACATTTCCATTCATGTAATGGATTACCACTAAAAGAGATGATCATTATTCATTAATTATCACATGATAAGTGGTTATTAAATTTACTAGTAGATTTTAAAATGGTAATTAACTATTTAAAGGGGTGTTCAATACTGGTTTTGTCTTTAAAATTTTTGTCTATTATTTTAGAGTAATTTTTTAGGAATTTATGGTAGTTATACATTAATCTGTTTTATATGGTTTTGAAACCATAAATATCATGGTGGCTTGAAATCAACTATATCCTAAATATGGGTTCCTTTTCTTCCACATGTCAAGAATATAATCCTCTATTTCCCTTTCACCCATCATTACTTTTTCCCCTTGGGTTCCTACAAATTTACCCCTTCGCCTCACAATTTGTCTCTGATTCTCCTAGTTTTTTGACTTGTAAATCACACCCCCTTATCCTATAGTTCTCTCACAACTCCAGTGATGTCCTGATCGCGGATTCCCTCATCTAATCCTATGGTTATTCCTTGTGATTCTCCTCCCCTCATCTAATGGTTCCCGTAGATCACCATCGACTTCATGCTCCCGCTAACTCCTTAAAATGATTTCATTAACATTTTCTCTATTTACACTGATTTCCATAAAAATCACTCCATTTTAACCGAGTCTTGTTACTCATTTACCCTCACTTCTCTAATGGTTATCATTGAAAAAAAATGGCTTTATAATCCCTCAGTATCATTCCATTAAATCCATTCCCCCATTTGAAACCAATCTCACTCTATTCCGTTAAACCCCCTCTAAATTGTGATTTTTTTTCCAACTATTATTAGGGTAACCCCTTGCATTTTAACCGATCCATCAAATAGATCACATAACCCGTTCATTAATTTCTTCAACATCAATATACTTAATCATCTATAGTGTTCATCTCTTTCTATATCCAACAACTCCCTTCCATTTTACCCCATATGTAGAAACTTTCTCTCCCTATACTGGATAAGTTCTATACACTTAACTATTTAGGTAACTTTATATTGATTCTTTGAACTCAAGTACTTCTTAAACATACTGTATTTTTTATCTCCTTGTTCTTATTTCTACAACTATATAGATAATTTTTATATATTTATTAATTATTCCCCCATTTATTAGGATACCCATTGATCTATTCCCTGGAAACCCTAGGATCACCACCTCTCGTATATAGTTTTTCACTCTAAAAAAATATTGAGTTTACATGTTTTCCTTTACTTCATCGATGATAGCAGGTTTAATGCGTGGGAATTAATATTATAGTTATTCCCAAATAAGCATGGGATCCAATGAGGGGGTTATTTTTGTGTGTCTAAATAATTCTGTTGTTTTCCCTTTTTTCTGTTTTATATAATATTATCCTTGATTCATTTCCATTTTTTACTTTGAAAATTTTAATACTTATATGATTCTAATTTTAACCACCTGGGTTGTGTTTTTTTCACTTCCATATATCTATTTTTATACTTAGTAATAATTCAGTGTTTTTATTTTTTTAATAATGTTTAGGCACATTGTGGTATATATGGATAAAACCAGGATCACATTATAGAGGAACACACTTTAGTATAATATATGTTTGGAGGAGTTTTTAGATTTTTAAATTTCAAATCAATCCATTAATATGAGAATAAGATATCCACATCCTAAATGTAAATTTAAAATATGGTTTAGGAGTGATTAAATTTATGAACACTTGATATTGAATCAATTCCCTACACAATATTTATGTTGGATTATACACGAAGAATCGAACATTATAGAATGTTTGGAAATGATTTCAATCATCATAATGGTCCCCCAACTTCATTTATAATGGAAAATGAAATGAAAAACCTTATAAATGATTTAATAGAAATTTCAAGACAACAAAATCAACATAAATACATATCATAACAACCAGTTGAGGGTGATACAAATATCAACTTGAAAATTGATTTTTTTGGGACTATAAGTCAACCAGACTAGGATTGTAATGTATCATTGGATTCTCCTCTCGATTATATGAAGACCAATGTAAGAGAGGAATTTCCTTAGAAGAAAAATGTGTTTTATTATTTGGTTGATTATGGAAATCAAGAGATATATCATGGATGTTTAAAATATTAAAAAAAATCATTTCTGAAGAAGTTGTACCACATAAAATGCTTATGTGGAATTAAAAATAAGGTGATGTAAATTATATTGGAATTTTGGTGTGATTCATTTCATGATTCTAATATATCTAATTAATTTTATGATATGAAAAATTTTGTTAACAAGATTGGTTTGAATTATAAAAAATACATGTTTATCCCAATGATTGTATGCTTTATTTGGGAGAGGATTCAAGATGATAAGATAAAAAATGTTATTTTTCTAGATAATAGTGAATGGGTGATATTGTAAGTATTAAAAAATATACTACTATGAATAAGAAGAAAAGTAACATGCCTAAAATAGTTTTTCATTACATTCCTCTAAATCATCAAGTAAAAATATTATTCATGTCATCAAAAACCACATAGCACATGAAGTTACATTTTATAGATAATAAAAATGACGGGTTAATGTGATATCCAAGAGATTTAAAAGCATGGAATACATTTGATTCATTACATATATATTTATAATTTTTCCCTAGGAATGTGTGATGGGGACTTGATGCTGATGGATTTATCCCATTTTTGAAACTGTGACCTACTTATAGAATTTGGCTGGTTGTTTTGTTCCCTAACAATATACCTTCATGGATGTGTATGCAACAACAATATATTATCATTTTGATGATCATTCCTAGAAAAAAAATTCATGGAAATTATATTGATGTATACTTTCAACCTCTAATTTAATCATTATAGTAGTTATAGAGAAATAGTGTTGAGATATATGATGCATCTTCTAGAATAGTGTTCAAAATGAAAGCTTCTCTAATGTGCACCATTAGTGACTTCCTTGAATATAGGAATTTAACTGGTTGAAACACTTACATAGGTTTGGATTATGCTATTTTTAAAATTGATTTTGAGATCAAACAACTACCTCATAGTAAAAAATGGTTCTTCTTATGTAATTATATATTCGTCGATGCATCTCATAAATTTTGATTGAAGAAGTCAAAATTCATTGGTTCCATTGATCATACAAAATCTCCATAGTTATTAATAGGTTCTGAAATTTTGACACAATATAGAAATTTGGAATTTTTTTGGAAAGTTTAATCATTTGAATGATATTGGGAAATGAATTTGAATTTCATCTCCAAGTGAAATCGGAATGTATCAATCGAAGAAAAAAGTATATTCTTTAAAATTCAATATTGGGAATTTATTTTTTGCTTCATAATCTTGATGTTGTGAATATTGAGAATAAAATTTGTGACAATTTTATCTTTAAATTTCTTAATGAGCATGGAAAATTTATATACCATCTCAATTTTTGGAAGGAATTACAAATAATGAACATAAAGTGTGATCTGAGGCCTGATGATTATAGAATCTATACTCCAGAAAAATTTTCAATGAAAAATTTAGATAATGAAACATTCCAATGAATATTAAAACATGTGAAGGTATATAATGGGTATTAAAGTAACATATCAATGTTTATTGATTTAAATAATCATAGGTTCATGGATTTAAAAGTCTTGAATCACATATTTTGTTACAGTAGTTACTACCATTAGCATTGCATACATTATTACCTAAAACATTACTGATATTAGACAAAATTTTTTAACATTATTAAAAAAAATGTGAGAAAATATACAACCATTTGATATTGAAAACCTTTATGAGTTATTCTTACTGAAACATTGTGCAATGTAGATGATCTTTCCTCCATCATTTTTTTCAATCATGATGCATTAAATGTTAATTTGTTCAAGGAATCTAAATTAAGAGGCCCCATACATTATCGATGGATGTATCAAATTTAGTGGTTTTTATTTATTTTTTATCATCTTATGTAATAAATTCTTGTAAATTAATTAAATATTAAATTATGTTTTATTTATTTTATTTCAAATATATCTTGGGAATTTCAAATCATTTGAGAAAAATAATGATCAATCTGGAGGCTCTACTTCTAAAGTCTATTTGTCAGAGGAGTGTCTTACCTTTTTTTCTAACTATATTGATGATATTGAGGAAAGAATCAATAGAGGAGGGCGTGTTGAGGACACATCGACTCAAACTCAACAACATGGGAAATAAAAAATATTTTTTGGTATCGGTCAATCAGTTAGAAAGACCTCAAATGTTACACTAAAAGAAGTGGTATTATTAAAAGAAAATAGACATGTACTTCTGAATAGAAAAATTAGAGAACCATTTGCTAAAGATATCAATATAAAAAAATAATGAATGAGAATCCGAAGAAGAAATGAGAATATTATAACAAAATTTGTTAATAAATATCTTTTATAATGGTTTTTACAATGTGTAAGTTCATAAATATTGTAATCAACAATGGTGTTATGTTGAAACATATATTTTGTAAATATAATAATGTATATTACTTTTTTTAGTTTATGAATACATATAATCAAGATGAGATTTCATAGGATACAATGTTTCTGAATTTAATTCCTCTAAAATAGGATACAATTTTTGATTCATACAATGTGAATGTATTTAAATTTCATACAATTGATAAAGAAAAGGTTTTGAGAACACAGAATAATGGTATATTTACTATTTCAGAATTGGGAATCTTGAAAAATACTCTATAATGATAATTATATTCATTTCAAGTTTTTAATTTTGGTCTCCCTTCTATATATCCCCCACTTCAAATTAAAAAACCCATGAGATCATCCCAACTAATTCCCACCCACTTCACTATTCCCTTCATGGTTCAAAAGAGATTTATTTGGGATTTCTCATCCATATCTTAAGGTAATGACATCCTTCTCATTACCCCCATCTTTCTATGGATTTATTATATGTTTTACCTTTCCTCTCTAACCCTAGTGGCCATGGTGGATGGGAATTATATATAAGGCAATCTTAAATTATTGTTCTCAGTTTATAGGGATTCCAGAGTCCCCCTTGAGAATTGTTCATATGGTATTCAATAAATGTGAAATGATTACATTGATTATGGTTTGTGTATTCATTATATTCCATTTATTTGAGAGTTCCATGGGTGTTTAGTACTTTAAAACTTGTTTTATTATCTATGAAAATATAATATATGTTAATTATGGTAGTTTTATCAAGAATACTCATTTTTTCCATTAATTTAATTTTTACATATAGGGGGAGTCTTATAATTTGAATGTGTTTTTATTTTTTAAAGTCATGATACAATATTATAAACATAAAACATGAGTTCATCTATGCACTTCACTAATTGGTTTGTGAATTAAAGTTATAGACCAAATATACTTTTTTATAAGGCATGGTTACAACATTCTTCATTCCAACATCTAAGAAAGTGATAGTTGGTTGGGAACTTCTCTATAGGTTATAAATATGCTTTCCCCTAAGAACCCTATTTCATTTACTTCTTCTCAGCTGAAATTTAATACTCATGGTGTCAAAGCTTCACGAGTACTAGTCATATTTTGTGACACAACTAGAGAGTAAGGAACCCATTTGTTGGTCTATTATATGAAATACACCATCAATCCCCCTAACAATCAGCCTTGACATGTTTTTATAAATTGATACACTTTATGTCTGTTATAAACTTTTAATAAGGGGTTTCATCTAATAGAATGATTTATACATGGTGTTTTGAAAAAAAACATGTTCTATGGATTTTGGATGTTTCATATTTTATTGATTTTCCCAAGTAATTAGGTGCATGTTTGGTCAATGGTTTGGTTTTAGGGAATTAATTACAAATTTATGATTATGTTTTGATGTTACTTATGTGTTATTTATATTTAAAATTATTTTTAATGTGGTTTTAAAAATTAATTTTAAATTAGATGATTAGTACCATAAACAAAAGGGCCATTTGGGTCTTTGTGTATACTGAGTTCAAAAGTCATGTTTGAAACCATATTGAGCCCCTTTATTATCATTTGTTCTTGATCAGGTGTATTGTGATGTTATTACAAAATGTATTGATTATGATTTACTTTAAATGAGAACACTTTTAACGGGTTTTGGATGTGGGATGGATAAATTTTTTTATGACATATTGGTATCTATTTTTCATTGGCTATTTTAGGGTTTCAGGTTTTTCAGCTATATTTTGTGAGAAATAAATATTTATAGGAGATTTAATCCACTACTGAAAATAATAAAATTTCCTAAAAAAGAAACGTTCTATAACTGTTCCCATAAACCACTATTAAATGGAAGGAACCAACAAGAGTTGGATGCTGATTCCAACCTTAGCAGAGTTTTTTTTTGTAAATCACCATAGAAACATTCGGTGGATGTTTAACCCACTTCTAAATAAAAAACCCACTGCTAATATGTGATTTTTTTATATTGAATAAATAATAAATCAATTATTTTAACATTCCACCTAAAATATTAATTAAAATTATCTATTAATAATGATTAATTTAATTTATTATGATAAAAACACATTATCTGCATAAAATATATTTATGAGAAAACATCTCTATTTACATTAAAATACTTTTATTTTCTTTTAAAGAAATTAAAAAGCAATAAATTATTTTTAAACACATGTTAAGAATAATTTTTCATATTTTTAATACTGAAAATTATTTTTTAATGTTAAAATTACATGAAAAAAAATCCCCATAAACAAAAATAATTGAAAATAGTTATTTAGGATAAATAATATTTCCAAAATGAAATAGAAATTATTAGTAAAAATTATTTTTCATTTTAATGCCATATATTTTCATTCATATTAAAATTTATAAAAATTATACACATAATTAGCGGATTTTTTCTTCATTACCTATAAAATAAATTTATTTATCAAATAGAAATATATTCTAAAATTTAGTGGTGTTAAAAGAAGTGTGTCTTAAAGGATGGTGGATAAATTTTTGTATGGTTGAAACAAATTGTACATGCTCCACAAAAATGAATGATATAGCTACTATAATATATGAATATGAGGATGAAAAGGGTAAATCACCATTGATATCATATTTCTTGTTGTAAATAGTGAAATAGGATTTTCTATAAAATGATAAATTGAGCATGGTCATATGGAATGTGAAGAAATTTGGATATCATTTTTGGAAATGGGGAAAAATGAACCAATCATATAAAAATGAATATACCTTGATAGAAAATTTGAAAAATATTATTTCACATAAGAAGAATGAGTAAATTAAAATGAATTCAATTCTTCCCATGAATGGACATGTTTATAAAATCAATGTTGGATCAATCAGGAAGGGTTATCACAAAATTAGAGCTATGTATAAAAGTGTTTATGGGTTGTGAATAAAATATCAACTGTAATTATTTCTCAAAGAAGCTATGGGAAACTCAAATTATCCCTAGATATGTCTATTTTTTATGTATTTATGTTGGGAATTATAGTTAACCCACACAAGAGAAGAACCTGATAAATGTTGTAAAAATTTTATATGTCAAATAATTATCAATAATAAAATACATAAAATGTTATCATATTTAATCCTTGACTGATTTGAATTTTTATCCAAAATAATGTTATTGGAGTAAATTCTAAAGAATACTAGCAACGAATAAGGGTGGATTGTATCCTTTTAGGAGGAGTTAAGAAGATGAAAAACTACTACAATATTATTATTTAATGTAAATATAGAATATTTTGGAAAAGATGAATATGAGGTAAGATCAACATACTTTACCTTCAATATTTTTATTAAATATATTATACTTATTAAGTGAAAATTTATGTTAAGATGGAATAAATATTTTATAGGGAATAATTTGATCATAATTGAATGATATTTATGTGTTTTTAAAGTTGAGTTCACATTATGATTTTCCCCCAAGAAAGAGTAATTTGAGTGGGTATTAGAAGCTAGTTAGTTTTATGGATAACTTTGATATCTGATTTAATATATCTTTATTTTTACTCTGATAATTACTCTTTTAAATTTTTAGTTGATTAATTTATTACTCATTTCTTATGAGAAATTTTCTCACATCCTAATCTAAAGTGAAAAAGGATTTTATAATTTAAAGAAAATGGAAGTCTCAAATTATGGAAGTAGGATGAGATGATTATGAAATTTATTTACCAATAAATATCGGATTTTGTTACAGTATGGGGTGAATGATATTGAATTTTGGAAAAAATTAGTAGATGCAAAATTGGTATTGTTAACACATCCAAAGAGGGAGATTGAGGTTCCAAAATGTATTATGATATGAAGGGGTACATTTTCTACAATTTTTTCAATATGTCAATATTGGGTATAGTCTATATATACTAAAGATGGGTAATGATAAAGTTACCAATGAATGAAGAGGATGAACTATGATTTTAATTTTGTAGTTTTTATATATTCTATATTTTTTCCTACCATTGTATACATATTAATGATTTATTCAAATTTTGGAAAAATAATTTAAGTTGACACCATTACAAATATGACCAAAGAAGATGGAGCTAATGATGATTATTTGAGAACATATATGAGCTATTTCATAGAATAATTATATAACATATGATTATTATAGGAGTATTCTTCTAATGAATCATGTATATGTAATTATTTACAATGAGATCACGATATACATCAGATTTTTAGAGGATAAGGAATGTGTTCCTGGTGGAGAAGAATCATGTTGATAAAAAATGATAACTAAATATTGGATTATCAATAAAAAGTATTTTAAATTAAATAGATAATATCACTTGAATGGTAGTTATAGAATGCTACATCTTTATATGAATAAGATTCTAGACTGTGTAATATTTGATTAAAGCATTATTTCCAAAGCAATAAAGATGTTTTAAAGAGAGTTGAGTTTGAGGTAGTGAAGATAAATTTAATAAATCCATATTAATTGTGATAAAGAGGTTTGTGATGGTTTGAAAAATTCTTGAAATTATTCATTGGGTTTTTCGATGAGTTATTATTGCCAAAAAAGCAATAGAATATTTGAATAAGTTTTTAGAATCCTGGAACATGTTCTAGAAATTCTAGAAAATTGAAATTTTGATAAAATTATAAAATTAAAGAACATTATATTGATACATATTGTTTTATCTACCTAATACATAATAGATATCATAGTAAATATATTAAGTTACAATGACTTAAAATTTGGGAAACATATCCTAAATCTGTACTATGATACATAAGGGTTCCTATGAATGATATTTAAAGGTTAATAAATAAGGGTTGAGACATAAGTGATCATATGTAAGGTTTACCAGTTATTAATAAGGAATTACTAGGGTATGACATATCCATATCATTCTAAAATTAATTTCAATATTAATATATCATCTAATGGGGGTAAAAATGTTTTGATGTTGACCAGTTCATCATGACATAAACATTAAGAATTTGATGTATTATGTCACTATTCAATAATCCTATTTTTCTAATGACAGTTTAAGAACATATATTTGTTATGATCAATAGATAAGAAATTCATTCGAAAAATAAATATGAGGATGAAAGAAAAAATTCTTGTAATGTAATTTGATATATATTAATGCCATGAAAATAAGTCCAAAAAACAATTCCTAGTGAAAATGTCTTACTGAAAAGTGTCACATTGTAGTGTTATATTGGAAAGATATAAAATATTCATAATGAGATGATAGATTATCTCACAAAAAATAGGAGATTCTATGATGCAACCTTCAAAAAATAAAAAGAATCCTCCACCATGAGAAATTATATCACATCACAATGGTTCCACTTCATGATATCATGATAACATGAGATTAACTGTTTATAGATTTTTTATAAACAAAACGTTATGATAGTTTATAGGGTATCATGTTTCAATATTTTAAATAATACATGGATATAGAAGTTATATGAATTATTAGTAATTACCCATTGAACTACGAATAACATTCATATAGGCGGGAATATAGTTGAGGATCATAGGAAATAGGGTCACACGGTCATTATGGATTGGGGATCATGTGAGAAAATTCATTTAGTTTACTAGATAGATATAAAATTAAATAAGAAATAATTGAATAATAAATAATTAATTTCATGGGTTATCATATCAATGGATCCTCACTCTCTAGGTCTACCAATTCTCCTTAAACTAGAGTTACTTCCTAGTGATGCCATTCCCTCCCTATCCCCACATAGTAACTAGTTTTTTTTCTCCAACATTCATCTCCTTCTCACACCCTATTCCTATTTTTCCATTATAGTATTTTTATATCACCTTCATAGGATTATTTTTTTCCTATCATTTTTTTGGAAATTTGGGCTTTGTCTTTCAATATGTTTTTTATAGAGATGTTAGGGTTTATTTGTGATTAATGGGATTTGACCACTATGATTGTTACTATTGTTGTTAGAACCACTATGATTAAAACCTGTTTTGGTTTAACTTGATAGAGCTTTTTCAATTTGGGATTTTTTGGTGGAATATGGTGAGCTCATCTCTTTCTTTTTCTCATCAGAACTCCTCCTTTACCCTTACATCCTTTCCTACCATGGAAGAACCAATATTTGGTCTTAAACAATAGTGTTTTATAGGAATTTGGGATGGTGTTGGTGGTAGGTATTTTGGAGGCCCCTCTCTGATTTTCATCATCTTTTCTAAATCCTTTTATGATTTTAGTTACCTTTTGGGTTGTTGATTGTTTTTTCTATTTTGGTTTCATTCCGTGGTTATTTTTTTCATGAATTGACTAGTTGGATAGATTTTTTGGTGATTATTCTATAAAAATGAAGATGGATCCCTATATTACTATTCTTAGTTCTGTATCTTAAGGAAGTGTTTGGTGGACATGGAAACTATTGTGGATCATAGATGAATATTTTTAAAATGATATAGCTCCAAGATTCCACAATTTATATCTTAGTTGGACTTGATCGGTGGTCTTCATAGTGTTTTGGGATGTGTAGTTTGAACATTAGATGGTGTTAGAGGAGTTTTCACTCATGGTGGATTTATCTATGCCCTTGGTTCCCTATTGGGATTGATCTTCATGGTAATCTTGGAGTTTAGATGACTGGTGGGTTTCCTTTTTGTTATGTCATTGTGTATTTTTAGGGGTGATGATAGATATCAAAGGGTGGTTCTAACCAGAGAACTAGATCCAATGATGGTTTTTATTGCTACCAGGGTGCATGATGATATGTAGTTTTTAACTCTAGGTGGTTATGATGGATCTATTTAAATTTTTAATTTTTAGATTTTTAATTTTAAGTGTGATTTTTTATGGGTTATGTGTAACTATGGTGTTTATGTAATATTCCTACAAACTAAAAGTGGTTTTTTAAATGGATTGGTTTATAAAATTCCAAAATTATTTTTTCTGATCATTATTTGGAATTTTCAATGTTTAGTTGTGTGAATTTATTATAGACCTATATTGATATTTTATTATGAATAAGGTGAAGAAAACTACTACAAAACTAGGTTTCTGCAGCAACACCCTTTAACAACACTAAAAAAAGCACTGATAAAGGGTAATTTTAACAGTGCAAAAAAATAAATTTTAAAAGTGGCATTTTATTAGTGCTTTTCTAAGCACTGATAAAGGCACCCCCTTTATCAGTTCTTTTTTAGCACTATTAAAGGGACTCCCTTTATCAGCACTTTTTTTAGTAGTGCTAATAGGGGGCTTTATCAGCGCTTTTTTCCCAAGCGCTGATAAAGGGTATATTTCAAAAATAAATATCATAAAAATATATATATTTAAATATAAATATATAAGTATATATATATTGATATAAATATAATATATATTTTTTAAATATGTTTTAGATAAGTATAAATAAAAATTTCCACTTAATATATATGATATATAGTGAAAATGACATATAAAATATCTTAAAAAAATTATTAATTAATATTTTTCTAATTATCATTGAAAAATAATCATTTAATAACAATTTGAAGACATAAAAAATCAAAAATAATAATAAAATATCTAAAATAAGTTGAAAACGTAACTCAAACTTCAAATGACCATAACATTTGATCCAGGTGTCCTTTTGAGCTCTACAATATATCAAATCGAAGCCTGTGACAAGATCTATGCACTAGTGATTGAAGGAAACCTTCTGTTACATTTTGTGAGGCCAAAAATGGCCCAGAATGCCTCCAAAACTAAGTTTTTAGTCTGGACACTGATTTTTTTTAACATTCAATGGAATTTCAGCCTCGTTTCAGGGGGTCTTTTTGAACTTTTTCACTAGGTAATGAATTTATTATGAGGGGTAACATTTATATTGATATTATGGCTATGAAATTTTATCATTTTTCAAAATGAAATGTTATATATAATCAATTATATCATAATATATACATATTTTTTTATATATTCACCCATAAAAATTAAATTTATAAATAAATAATATGACATATTTACATATAAAGTATATTTATCAATATATAAGGCTTATATAAATAAAAAACTAATATCCATTTTATTTAAAATAAAATATATATTAATATTTATATATCTTTAAGATGTGTGTGTATATATATATATATTTGTGTGCGTCTATATTGGAAAACATATATATATTATCTATATATTCTAAATATATATATATATATATATAGATATTAATATATATTATTTGTAAATATATATAAATATGTATATTTATACTTACAAATACACATATAATATATATATATCTCTCTCTGTGTGTTTTATATATGTATTTATTTATTTATTTATAAAACCACAGAAAAAAAAATATTTTATAAATGTATTTAAAACTGATCTTATAAATAAATATATATTAATATACGGATCAAAAATTTAAATATATATAAATGAATAGATATAAATATATACTAATATACGAATAAATATGTAAATATATAAATACAATTATATATGTATATATATTAATATACAGATATATATATATTAATATAATTAAATATATATTAATATAAATATAAATATATATATATTAATATAAATATATATATATTAATATAAATATATATTAATATACGAGTAAATATAACTAAATATATATATAAATAAATAGTTATATTAATAAAAGAAGAGAAAAGCAATATGATGGAGTGGTAAGGGCTTAGGTGCGCAGGCAACAGGTGTAGAGTTCAAATCTAGGGGGAGGCAGGTCACACGTGTGGGTGAAATAAAGGCTAGCACTGTTAAAGGGGGTGGGGTGGTGGTTGGGGAGTGTGGGCTGGGGTGGTGGTGGTGGTTGGGGCATGCATGCTGGTGGTGGGGGCGCTGTTAAAGGGGTCTTTAAGCGATATTGAAGCCCCCTCCCTGAAATGAAGATTTTTTTTAAGTTTTTTAACTTTTATCAGTGCTTTTAAAAAAGCACTGATAAAATGGGTCCTTTAATAGTTCTAAAAAAAGCGTTGATAAAGGAAACATTTATCAGAGATTTTTTTAGCGCTGTTAAAGGGGACCCCCTTTATCTTCGCCTCGATTATTAGGACTGTAAATGCACATTTCTAGCGCTGATAAAGGTCATATTTACAGTAGTGGAAGAAGAATATAGATGTGAGGGGAGAACTTTATGTGATACTGTTAAATATAATTAGTATTAGAGATAGAAAAATAAGTCTATAATATTCTTTAAAATAGATTATTTTTTTCAATGAAGAATAATATGTGGGGAGTAAAGACATACACTATGATATCATCATATCATTGATCCAAAATAATAAAATAAGGTGATGGTCGACAATGTAATACATGTAGACATGAATTATAATTACCTACAAAATAGAATAAATAAGAGAATGTAGGATGATGAGTATCTGAGTTGAGATAGGATAACCCTATTATTTCATGTTAATAATAAATGTGTCAACAATATTGAATTATTTTGAGACTCATAGACTAATGTGAATACACATATTTTATATTTCCACTTGGATATTGAAGACATTAATTGATATAGAATATCCTAACAATTGATTCATTAACATCCATGAGAGGTTTTAAGATATTTTTATTTATTTTCGTGGGACACATTATGATATGTTTGGAGACATTATAAATAATACAATTGGGAAATTGTAAATAATTTGTGAAACCATACAACTATCATGAGGTATTTAAGTATTTTCTATAGATTTATTATTTTTTTGACTTTAATTATATAGGATATATATATATATATTTATTGAAACATGACCCAATCATAATAAGGAGTGATACATACATTAGTATTGAACCTTTTAAATTATACCATATCCAATTATTTGTGGGTTATTTACTACATTGAGTGGCGTTGTGTGTTAGTAATACATAATCAAATCAATACATGTTAACTGATATAAGTCTTAAAATCTTAAGTGTTTAAATTAAAATCATGATTATTTTAGTAAAATTAGTTAAATCGATTCATCCCTCCCACTAAGAGTAACTGTACAATTCTACTAGCACATTTCACATAAGAAATGGATAATATATATATATATATACAGTGTGAAATTTGTTTCAGTGTAAATGGGAGGAATATTTACTACTAGCTCAAATGAACAATATCAAAAAAAATTTCATATTTTTTATAAAGTAATGAGTCATCGTAATGTGATATTGGATAGGGGAATCATGAACCTGTGTGAGATGGATGTAAAGCATTCTCTTCATAATATTATAATATAAATAACCCATTATATTTTAAAATTTACTGGAATGGTTCTTGAATTTGAATTTAAATTTATTATTTGTGATATTTTCAGAAAATTAATAAATTAATGACTGGTAACTACACATGTCTGGGGGAATGTGATTCAAATATATTTATAGTGTTTTCTATATTAGTTTTGATATAATTTAATGTGTTTATTATGTATATTAAATAAATTTAAAGAAAAATAGAAATTTTTATATCATATAAATAAAATAATAGAAATTTTGTTTTTCCATTTGGTGATGTGTATACTGATTGACGAAGGGAAACATAGAATCGCTATAAAAAATACGAATCTAACGTAAACAGTGATAAGAAATTTTAATTCTCATAAATTAATATTGGATATAAGAGATATTACTAAATCTATTCATGTTACATCTCAAAAGAGTTGTGTAGAATGAATGTTATCCATGCCACATCCCAAGAGATAGATAAAATATGACCCAAATTTCTAAATCCTCAAGGGAACAATTTTGAGTTACCCCATATATATAAAATGATAATATTCAAAGATATAGTTCTATCACTAATAGGGTTAGGGGTGAATTGGTGATTCATTTTTATTTTTAAAAATACCTCCTTTACTCCAACCTTTGTGGTTAATTAAAGCCTCGATCCACTCTTCTTGTGTCTTACAATCATACCTATATAATAAAGTAGTTAGATGGAATGGGAAAAAACTTCATGGTTTTAAAACGAAATAATACTCATTCTTGGGTTCAGGTTGACTTCTAAGAACTATTTTATCTACAATAAATTATCATGAGTGAAAATATAAATTATCTCTTGAAACTTACACTATAAAATCTATCATACTATATTTCCCCAATTGATCAAGTGGTCATATTCTAAAAGGTTCTTTATATTATCCCTCTTGAGTTTCATATATCTCATGAAAATATTCTCTAATAACATTCTCATAACTATTTATTTATTATATCCACCACCAATGGTCATGTGATCCTACACACTCTTATGAATAGGTTATTAGATTCCCCAATATACTTGTGAATTTGTGGGTCAGTCTTATCCTCTTTCAATTCCATGGTTCCTGACGTTCAAGAGGAAATGATTTATGACCCATGATTATATGAATCATCCTTATTCCTGACCTTCAATTTTTTTGAAATGTTTTCCTAAAGATTTAACATCTCATGTAGAATGAAATGTTTAATTATTCTCATTTTATCATATTCTTTATCACTACAATTCTAGAATTGGATTTATTTTTCTTTTCATTAGATAAAATGTGTTATTTTATGATATTGGGGATTTATTCCTCTTATTCTAGAAGATATCATGTACAATCAATTTATATACATGAATACAATATATACAATCATAATATATTTATTCTTCTAACTATAAAATTTATAATAACCATAGAAAACATAAAATCTAAGTAACAAAGAATATTAAATGAACCCTTTCAATTTCAGTATCCAAAAATGGGATTGTGATGAATAATTTTTATAATGATATCCAAATATACTATAATTAAATATCCATTGTTATTTCAAAATTATTTTAAATGGATTACCAACTAACATCCTCACATAAGACTTATTCCCATATGAATCATTTGAAAACTATCCCATGTCCATCATCTTCCAAAATTAGCCACTTTGGAAAACATTATAGAACATATATTTCTAATTTTTATGCACAAAGACCCAGTTAACTAGTATTCATGGAATAATGGATATCACACTGCTCATTATCTTTTAAAAACTCATATTCATATTCTATCTAAATATAAAAAACCATATCTATAGTCACAATAAAAATTTCATTTTATTTTAGGATCAAATGAACAAAAAATAATCATAAAAATTAATTTATATTATTCGTAAAAATAAATAAAAATAGTTGATTTACTTCTATAATAGTTGTTCTCAACCATGTTCTTGTTCTTCAGGATGCGAGGACAATATATTCTTCATGTTTCCTGAATCAAAAATTCATTGTGATGTTTTATCCAAAGAGCATCATATTTATGATCAACTATATTTAATTTGTTCTTCAGAATATAAATATGAAAATGTGATCTTTCAATCAGCATAAAAAAAATTTGACCAGAAAAAAATCAGATGTGTCACTAATGTCATAGGTTATTCCAAATTCATACAAAAAATCAAGAATAAAGTCATATTCAAAGAATAAAACATATTTCATAAATCATTTGAATTCATAAAATGTATCCAAACCCAATTAATAAGTCTTTGAACTTATTATGGAAAACTAAAGTCTCATATGAATGTATGAAGTCTAACAAATCAATGTTATACAATGGTTCTTAATTCAATACACATTATAATTAATTCATAAAAAATGTCTAAAAGTCGTATGATATACTCAAATGAAACTATTATAACATGCATTTGAAAAATCCATAACATATAGGTATTGTAATATGGTCATAATATATTTTAAATATAAATTTCATAGTTTTTAAAAATAATCCATGTATTATTTTTTTTAATTATATCCCGTATACATGTAAATTTCATCCTATATTTCAGTATTTAAAATTCTCATCACTTAATGGATGGCTTCTCTACTATGAAGCTAGATTTCTCCAATACACTGAACATGATTTAAACCTATCAAATACAAAAATAGAAGTTTTTATATCTATATATAATAGATAAAAATATCCAAAAATCCTTCCAACTTCCTGAATTATTATAAAACTTATAGATTGTGTTTTAAAACTTATATGAAATTATCTTTAACCTGAAGGAAATCACACAATTTATTACATGTAGCGTCTTCTACATGAAGTTGTCTATACAGGCTCTTCAAATTGAAGCCTCAAACGATTGTTTTCTATTTTCGAGGATAGTATCTCACTCATATATTCCATAATCCTATATCACATACTGATGGCTTCTTATTATCATAACAACCTTCTTGATTTCTTCAAAATTTAACCAACATATCACATCATGAAGCACCCCATTATATTTCTTGAAAACACTATTACTACTATAACACACCAAGTTTATATGATCCTTCTTATCGAATTAATTAATTTTCATTTATTTATTTTATCTCACACTACAACAAGTTAAAAATTTATTATACCCTACACCATGATAATATTATCCTACATGAAAAAAATATCTTGGCTTATATTACATGCAACACTGAGTCTCTATGAAACAACAACTAATTATTATAATTATTTAAATGAGATAGTTATAAAATAATAGTTAAACATAGTAATATGTATAACAAAAAATAATTTTAAAATATTATTCATAATGGTTTTATATTAATAAAAAATATTGATAATAAAACATATTTTTTTGTAAAGTCATTTTATGTTTGAAACTACTATTTTCTAAAATAAGCTCTTTTTTGTGTCATTCTGTGAAAAAAAATTACTTTTATAAAATTTTATAAATTTAATATTAAAAAATAAAATTCAGTTTTTAATTACAAATTTCAAAATTATATAAGGGTGAATTTTTGATATTTTTCTAAAAAACATAATTTTTGGATGAATAGTGAAAAATACCAAATTTTAATTCAAAATTGTGTATTCATCTAATTTATTTATATTGAAAAATTATATTATTAATTATGTTTTAATTTTTAATTAGTTAAATTTTACATCCATGAATACAATATATGTCATTGTAACAAATTTAAAATTTTAATTATATATATATATATAAACATTACAACATTTTGATTATTTTCGTTTAAAAACTTGCTGTCGTGAAACATCTGCAAGATCAATTTTAAATTACTTTCTACAACTTATGTAATTATAATTTTGAAAAATGGATTTCATATTTGGAATAATAATAATAATAATTAATTTATAATAATAACAACTTAGTTTCATACCAAAAATATTAGTGAAAGTAATAAAAATTAATTACCACAACTAAGGGAAAAACAAGATTACTTTGTAGTTAAACATTAATTTAAGGAATCAAATAAACTATAAAAATGTCCAAAAGACATTGGGAAGAAATATTTCAATCAATTACTATCTTTTATTGAAAATGGAAATTTGTTTGAGTCATATTATGTAAGAAATATCTCTCAATAGTTTTTACCTTTTTATATTTATAAAAATGCCAGTCCTTATCCACTATAAAAGGGAAATAACCCCCTCACTTGTTCACCCATCTCAAGACAATTTGATCATAAAAACAAAACTAAAATATCCTACCATATTCCCTCCATTCATCCTAGAATCCTACCATTTAGATGAAATCCAACCTATGAATCCCTTTGGTGAAAACCAATAGGAGTTACCCAAAAAAGAGGTAACATACTCCCTAAAGCTCTTTTATTTTATCTTCATTATCCAGGACCTCAAATATTATTACTACATAAATATATAATAACCTCAGTATCCTAAATATATAGAGATATTTTTATGTTATGGTTCTATCCTACACTGATAGACACATCCATAAAATGGGATACAAAATCAATGTTCGTGTGTACGACAGACAACCTCCTCGCAAACAGATGTCGCACATGATTCCATTACCACATTTCAAGTTTGGGAATAATGAAGGAATTAATATTTTTAATATATATATATATATATAATATTTATGATTTATTTATTCTATTGGACTCCTCTTTTATTAATCATGTTTTAATGATCACAAATCTCAATAATAATTACACATCATGATTTAATGATAAAAAATCTCAATAATAATTACACATCATGTTTTAATTATCAAAAATCTCAATAATAATTAAACATCATGTTTTAATGATTTCAAATCTAATTACTGTTAATTAATCTCTTTATTATTTATAAATCTTCTGCATGATCAAAACTCTTCCTTATCTTATCAAACCTTTGTATTTATGTTTCAAGTTCTCTTACTTGATAATGGTTAAGCTTAATTCATATTCTGCATATTACTATTTAAGTTTGAATATAGTTAATTGTCTAAGTACCCAGACACTGTGAAGGAAACACCTTGACCTAGACACCATGAAGGACACACCGTGAACCAGAAACCGTGAAGGAAACACCGTGACTCAGACACCATGACCCAGACACCATGAAGGACACACCGTGACCCAAACGCCATGAAGGACACACCATGATCCAGACACCGTGAAGGACACACCGTGACCCAGACACCGTGAAGGACACACCATGACTCAGACACCATGAGATAGACACCGTGACATGGACACACCGTGAAGCACATACCGTGAAGGAGACACCAGTTCAAAGAGACACCATTTGCACAACTACTGTGACACCGTTTCTTAACCTTTTTTTCAATATTATTTAAATAATACTAACGGTCATATTTGATGTTTTTAATGAAATTAATGTTATTTAATGATAGTTGTTGGTCTGTCATGAAACTGTACCTCGTACCTATGGAAAGGAAATCATTCCTATTGCTGGAGCTCATGGAATATAAAGAAGATTGAGCTGTAGTAGAGGACACACTCGTGCTTGAAACGTCTCGACACACATACTACAATACACGCGAGCTCTGTACTGAACCGAAGAACAATCCTGAGCACAACTCTGAAGAACACATTGCACGATCCTCAAAGAAGTTCCATACATGAAATCCTACATTACTGAAGAGTACACGAAGT
The DNA here is from genome assembly GCA_963277665.1 of Viscum album. Classification (NCBI taxonomy): domain Eukaryota; kingdom Viridiplantae; phylum Streptophyta; class Magnoliopsida; order Santalales; family Viscaceae; genus Viscum; species Viscum album. The sequence goes on from OY728145.1 coordinate 1,669,584,175, forward strand.
ACTCTGAAGTCAGAGAACATCTTCTCTCCTGGAGAAACAAAAGTTAAACCACGACACTCTGTTTTTCAATAGAAAAACCAGAGAAGGACTCAGGAGAATTTCTGATGAATCCAACGAGTCCAGAGCTGCACTGCCAATCACTAAAGCTTTCTAAAAATTCATATACTATCTCTAAGTGATTTATTATTTACTTTAGAGCAGTGTGTGTATCCTGTTTATTTTACACACACACTGTATCCTGTGCTGAACTGGAGGATATCACAATCCTCACACCAAAAATCCTTACTCTTATTTAACCACAACAACTGTGGAAGATGTCCTTCTATGTCCTGGTCTTTATTTTTGTTTCCCACGAAGAACAGTGGTAGAGGTTCCTACATGGCCTAGAAAGTCTTGTACTATTGTTAACCCCGATCCAGGGTGTGGATCAAATTTATATATAAATTTGAGAGGACTAAGTATCAACTTGAGACTGAACCTCTTGGTTATATTTGCTGTGAATTTTTAGTTTAAGTTCAAAATATACAGTATCTAATTTATATTCTGCTGCTTATTACTTTGAAATAAAAATCTGTTTTAAAGTTACTTTGATAGTTAATCTAGAAAGTGTTTGTATCTATTGTAAATTAGGAGGTTAGTTTCAAAATCTAATTTAATATTCTTATTAGATTAACTGAGAACTAATCAATCTTTTGAGAATCTAATCGAACCTTTACATTTTTACAAATTCACTACAATTTAACTTGTTTTATAAATTGGGGGAATTTAATAGAAAATATTTTTTAACAGAAATTTTAATTGGAACTAAATTCACCCCCCTCTTGAGTGTCCACTCCAACCAACATTTGGTATCAAAGGTTGTTTTTATTAATACAAATTTTTAAAACATTATGTTTTTCAACTGTGATTTTAGTTTGATATTTAAATATCATAAATTTATGTTAGTTCTAAATTTTATCTTTTTTACTTATCTTTCTAAAATATAGCTATGGAAAATAGACTAGAAGGTGATGCTACTAACAGACCACCTTTCTTCAATGGTATAAACTATTCCTAGTGGAAACTTAAGATGAAAATTCATTTAGAAAGTATGGGTTTTGATATCTGGACTGCTATAAAATCTCAATATAAAATTCTAGAAACTGAAAGAAAAACTTGGGATGAACCTAAAAAAACTTCTTACAATAATAATTGTAAAGCTATGAATGATTTGTATTGTGCATTAGGAGATGAGGAATTTAATAGAATATCTTCCTGTAAAATAGCTTATGAAATATGGGATACTTTAGGTGTTTCTCACGAGGGAACAAATAATGTTAAAGAAATGAGATTAAATACTTAAACTATTAAATATGATAATTTTAAAATGAAAACCGATGAACCTATTTCTGATATGTATCTCAGGTTCAATGAGATAGTCAAAACAATGAGTTCACTTGGAAAGGATGTTCTAAAAAAGGAACAAATCATGAGGATACTGAGATGTTTTCTAGATAGATGGAGAGGCACTTCTGTTTCAATCAGAGAATAATGTGACATTGGAGCTCTGCCTGTCAAATATCTTATTTGTAAATTAATGATGTATGAGGAAGAACTTAAGGTAAACAAGGAAGGAGATGATGAACCCAAGAGAAAATATGTGGCTTTCAAGTCTACTACTTCAAAGAGCAAAGACAAGGAAAAAATACATGTACCTACTGAAAGTTCAACCAGTGAAGATTCGAATTCAGACAGTGATGCTGAGATGGCTCAAATAGCCAGGAGGATTAATAAATTCTATAGGAAGAAGAATTTCTTCAAAAAAACAAACTACAAAGGTAAATATGACAATAAAAGTCACTAGAAAAAGGATTGGAATAAGTCTGATAAGGAAGATGATATAGTCTGCTATGAATGAAAAAGGAAAGGACACATCAAGGCTGACTGTCCAAAATTAAAATTCAAAAAGAAACATGATTATAAGGAAAATAAGTACAAGAAATCTATGAAAGCTACTTGGAGTGATTTAGAAGACAACACAAGTTAATCTGAAATTTTTGATTCTGAAAAGAATCGTGCCAACATGTGTTTCATGACCAACACATACGAGGTAACCTTAGATACTCCTGTTTTAAATTCCTATTATTCTGGAGTTGATGTAGAATCTGATTTTGATTATGAAGATATGTCTAAAGCTGAATTATCTGAATACTATAACATGTTGGAGGAAACATGTAATGAACTTAAGGAAAAATATAAGTCATTAAAGAAACAACATGCTCTCACTGAAAATTTTAAATCCACCCTTGATATAGAAAAAGAAAAGAATGCTCAACTATTAAAGGAAAATACATAAATGAAAATGTCTAATGAGAAACTTAGAAAGGACTTAGAAAAATTCACAAAGGGAAAAGATACACTTAATCAAATGTTAGGAAATCAGGTTTCAACAAAATACACTACAAGTTTGGGATTCCAACCTGGAAAAAGACAGTTCACTAAAACTAGATTTATTCCTAAATCTGGACAAAATTATGCTTGTTCCAGTTCTGGAATTTATTATGATTAAACTATTTATTCACATAGTTATAGATCAAATAGAGTTTATCTTTCAAAATATTTTGATTCTGTAAATTATATGAAACCCATAAGACAAATTTGGGTACCAAAATCATTGATTTCTAACCTGTCTGGACCCAAGAAGATCTAGGTACCAAAGTCATTTCCCATCTAAATCTGGTTTGTAGGAAACCTGTTTGAAGAGTTACCACAAGAAGACATGGTATTTGGACAGTGGATGTTCAAGACATATTTCTAGGGATTACTCATGCTTCAAGAGCCTAATCAAGGTTGATGGAGGCCATGTCACCTTTAGTGATAATTCTAAGGGAAAAATCATCGGCCTAGGAAAAATTGGTAACACTAACTCAGTTTTAATTTCTAAAGTTTTATTTGTTAATGGATTGAAATATAACTTGTTATGTATATCTCAATTATGTGATGACAGCTTTAATTTTAAATTTAAAAATGATTCTTGTAATGTTTTTAATTCTAATAATTTTTTAATATTTTGTGCTTTAATAAATGAAAATGTTTATGCTGTTGATTTAAATTATTTAGATAAGAAAAATGTTACTTGTTTAAATGATTTTTATAAAGAGTCTTGGTTATAGAAAAGGAGATTAGGACACTTCAATATACACTCACTTAGAAAACTAACTAGGAAGAACTTAGTTAGAGACTTACCCAAACTAGAGTTTCCAAATGATAAAGTTTGTAATCCCTGTCAAAAGGGAAAACAACACAAAATCTCTTTCAAATAAAAGAAAGAAGTTTCAACTTCTCAACCTCTCAAGTTGGTTCACATGGAATTGTTTGGACCATCTACAGTTTCTAGATTAAATGAGAAGCACTCTGTCTATGTCTTAGTGGATGACTTTTCTAGATATACTTGGGTATACTTCTTAGCTCACAAAAGTGAAGCTTGTTCTTACCTTATTAAATACCCCAAGTCTGTAAAAAACCTTAGTAGACTTAAGATTAAAATCCTGAGAAGCGATCATGGCCGTGAGTTTGAAAATCAAGAGTTTGAATCTTATTGCTCACACAATGGCTATAGTCACAACTTTTCTGCTCCTAGGACACCTCAGCAGAATGGTGTAGTAGAAAGAAGGAATAGAACCCTTCAAGAAATAGAAAGAACTATGCTTAATGAGTATGACCTTCCTATTTATTTTTGGGCTGAAGCTGTAAATATAGCTTGTTATATCGTCAATAGAGTCTTAGTCAGACCTGTTCTCAAGAAGAACCCATATGAACTATGGAATAATAGAAAACCCAAAGTTAGTTACTTTAGAGTCTTTGGCTGTAAAGTCTTTATTCTTAATACCAAGGATAATCTGGATAAGTTTGATTCTAAGAATGATGAAGGAATATTTTTAGGATATTCTGTAACTAGCAAAGCCTATAGAGTTTTCAATAAGAGAACCAAGTGTGTGGAATAATTTGTTCACATAAAATTTGATGAAACTGATCCACATGAACCTAAGTCATCTCTTGAATATATTGAAGAAGATTTATTTGTTCTGAACCTTAATGATAAAATCAATGAACCTTCTGTAAAGACAACAAGTTTTGGAAATATTTCAGAATCTTCTCCTAATGAACCCGAACATAGAGAAGAACCTGAAATTTCTAGTCCCACCTTTACTAGATCAACTAGGATTCTAAATAATCATCCTTTAGATGATATTGTTGGTAATCTTGATAAAGGGACACAGACTAGAGCTTATATCAGAAATTAGGTTGAACATCAAGCCTTCTTGTCACAACTTGAACCTAAAAACATTCATGATGATATTAATGATGAATGTTGGGTAATTTCTATGCAAGAAGAACTCAATAAATTTGAAATAAATAAAGTTTGGAAACTTATTGAAAGACCTAAGGACACTTTCACCATAGGCACTAAATGGGTGTTTAGAAATAAAGTAGATGAATCTAGAAATATAGTTAGAAACAAATCCAGGTTAGTTGCACAAGGCTATAGTCAAGAGGAAGGAATTGACTATGAGGAGAATTTTTCTACAGTATCCAGACTAGACCCCATTAGGATTTTACTTTCTTATACGGCACATCTAAATTTCAAAATATATCAAATGGATGTCAAGATTTCTTTCTTAAATGGGTATATTGCTGAGGATGTTTTTGTTGAACAACCACCTGGATTTATAAATCCTCATTTTGCAAATCATATTTTCAAATTATCAAAATCTTTATATGGTTTAAAACAAGCTCCAAGAGCTTGGTATGATATATTAAGTACTTTTCTAATTTCTAAAGGTTTTAAAAAAGGAATAGCTGATACTAATATTTTTATAAAACTAATTTCTAAAGATGTTTTAGTTGTAAAAATTTATATAGATGATATTATTTTTGGATCTTAAAAAACTTCTTTATGTACTGATTTTTCTAAAATGATGCAAAACGAATTTGAAATGAGTTTAATGGGTGAACTTAAATTCTTTATTGGATTTAAAATCTTTCAAAATGATGATGGGATTTTTTTAACTCAAAGTAAATATACTAGAGATCTTTTAAAACATTTTGGATTGGATAGCACAAAAAGTAGTGACACTCCCATGAGTACCACCTGTAAGTTGGATCTTGATGAAGATGGAAAATCTATTGATCAAACCACTTATAGAGGAATGATTGGAAGTCTACTCTACTTGACTGCTAGTCGTCCTGATATTATGTTTAGTGCGTGTATGTGTTCTCATTTTCAAGAAAACCCTAAAGAGTCATATTTTAATGCTGTAAATAGAATTTTCAAATACCTCAAGCATACTCCCAATTTATGACTGTTCTATCCAAAAGGAAAATCATTTGAGCTAGTTAGTTATTCTCATGCTGACTTTGCTGGATGTAAGTTAGATAGAAAAACCACCTCTGGAACATGTCACTTTTTAGGCAAGTCACTAGTATCATGGTTTAGTAAGAAACAAAATTTTGTTGCATTATCTACTGCAGAAGATGAATACATAGCTGCTGGAAGTTGTTGTGCACAAATTTTGTGGATGAAACACACATTACTAGACTATGGCTATCAATTCAGACATGTCCCAATAAATTGTGACAACACAAGTGCTATTAACATTTCAAAGAATCCTGTTTCACATTCTAGGACAAAGCATATTTATTTAAGACATCACTTTTTGAGGGATCATTACCAAAAAGGTGATATCACATTATAATTCATTGGTACTGAATATCAACTTGATGATATATTCACTAAACCATTAAATTCTGAGAGATTTGACTACATCATACATGATCTTGGTATGATTAACCATAAATAGACATCTTAAAGATCTTTCTATTTACTATTTTACTATATTTTACTTTACGGTTTCATGTTCACTGTTTCTCAGTTACTGTTTCATGTTTATAGTCTCATAGTTAACACCTTGTGTTCACGGTCTGTCACCTAACTATCTCACCATGACAGAAACGTTCACTCACTGTCTCACCCTAACTGCATAGAATGGTCACTGTCTCACTATGACGACCACCAACTGTCTCACCATGATGACTGTTTTTCATCGCACCGTAACGCCTACTCACAGTCTCACCATGAATATTATTTATATATTTATTTTAACCCGCATCGCGGTAGTTTTTATTTCACCACTATTTACTTTCCCATGTTTTTTATGATGTTTGACATTCCCAAATGATAAAACATAAGGGTTTTCACTTGATTCCTTACCCGAGATATCTCTTGCTCTCTCTCTCTTGAACCCTCTTTATCTTGAAAACCTTCTCTCCTTATCTCTCGCTCGAATCTTCAGTGGATGCCCAGGATGAAGCATCCATCTTCACCCTCATCTGAGAAGCACTGCATGAAGAAACATAAAAGAGCACCGAGGATAGCACCCAGAGGACCTCTAAATACGAACCTAGTAAGCCGTACTGTAGTACCTGAAAAAGAGATTTGCCCTGAGTGGCTGCTGTCTAGCAAGTATTTTGTCCTGAAAATATTAAGAGAACAAGGATGGTTCAAAGGGTTCTCTATAGAAGATAGACCGATTTATCCAAGGTTGGTATCTCAATTTTACCAATATGTAAAGTTTTCCTTTGATGCTGGAGAAAATTTTATGGTGACAAGCTGGATCAATGGAAAAAAGTGTTCATTATCTTCGAGGCTATGAGCTGCATGCCTAAGGATTCCTCATGAAGGGATTTGTGATGATTACCAGAGAGACCCTCCTCCAACAAATGACATATTTGATCTAGAAAATGCACTAGAGATCCTGACTAGAAATGGAACCAAGCGAAGGTCCATAGCAGCTGAATTGGATGGGGATACAAGAATACTGTTCAAATTTGTTCAGAATTTGATTAGTCCAAGAAAAGGAGATTTTGCTATGATGAAGTATCAGGATGTGTTCCTGATTCACCTGTTGAAGAATGGACATAAGATCAATCTTTGCAAATATTTCATTAACCATATATGTGAGCTGATTAAAGTCACTTCCAAATCCACCTCCTTGTTTTACTCAAGGATGATTTTGGCCATGTTAGTTGCAAAGGGAGTAGTTGGACCGAATGAAGAAAATCTAGAGGATTTTGATTTCTATTTATCCAAGCCTATCATCAGAAGGATGAAGATTAATTGGAACCCCTAGAAGAAGAAGTGGATTGAGGATAATGATCAACTTTATAAGAAGTATAATCCTATTGATTATCCAAGAAGGCCAAATAATATAACTAATCCTGGTTTGGACTCAGATGAAGTGGCTGAGTACCCAGAAGAAGAAGAAGAAGAAGAGGTTGAAATACCTCAAGAGGAAGCAGCTCCTATTGAGAAATAAAGGACTGCTGTCCCTGCTGATGTTCCTGCTGAAATACCGCTTAGAGAGGAAGTTGTTGATGTTTTTATAGAAGAAGAAGCTCCATCTTCTAGAGATGATGTTGATCAATAAATTCAGTCTGAGGCTGCACGATATTTGATTATCCCTGATTTAGAGAAGCAAGCCATGGAAGAGTCAGGTGGTGCAGAAGACCTCCCTGTCATGGAAGAAGCTGATCTAGGAGAAATCCCTGCTAGGGAAAATGTTAATCAAGAGGATCTCCCTGTTGAAAAAGAAGCAACTCTGGAAGCACAACCAGTGGAACAGTTGGTTCCTGAGTACATACCCTCTGCTGAAGAGAGGATGGAAATTGCCTTTCAGTTGGAAAGACAAGAATTTTCTGAAGAGATTAGAGCTGATCCTGTGGATCTTAACCCAATTCCCGAGCCTCAATAATCTGAAATGGAAGCACATTTTGAGGGGGAGGAACCTCAAAACCTTGAGATAGATGAATCTAGATCTGCTGAAACCTCTCAACCAACTGTCACATATTCTTTGTACACTCGGTATGATTTTCCAAGTTTTTATGATGTTAGTGAATCACAGAAAGTGATTGCAACTGGTATAGATCTCTCTTCTTTGTTTCAACTAAAGTCAGTAGCTCACCCAGAACCAGAACCAGAGCCTCAACCTCAATATGAATCTGAAACTAAAACTAATTCTGAACCGCAACCAGAATCTGCATCAGAACCTATACCAATATATTCATTTACTCTCTTACCCGAGAAACAATCATATGTAACTAAGGATGATTTAAAAGTCTTTGGAGAGACTATCCTGGATGGAGTTGAGAAGATTATATCCTCTCAATATCGACCAGTGACTCAACTAAGTTAATAAGATGCATCGATTCTTTTGGAAAATATTATTCTGCATATTCAACCAAGGATGATCCGAGAAATACAAGAAGTCATAGTTGAAAATAAGTTTCTTAGTTTTGATGTTGCAAATTTGAAAGGTTTGGTGGAAAAAATGCAAACAGAATTGTCTTCAAGATCAGAGCCTGCTCCTGTTTCTTCTCCTGCACCTGTTTCTCCTTCTCCTGAACCAGATGTTTCCAACCTTTCTAGAGAGATTGTGTCTCAAGTGAATCCTTATCTGTTATATTTCGATGAGAATATTGGAACAAGACACACAAAGATGCTGCAACGCATGAGAGATCTTGTAGAAAATCTGAATATTCTCACAGATGAGTACACTAGATGTCTGCAAACAGTTTTGAAACAGCTCAAATTTCTAATAGAAGCTGTCAAGGCTTCTCCTCCCTCTGGCCAGACTTTTGTTCCCTTTTTGGATGATTCTCTGTTGAGATCCATAATCAAGGAAGAAATTCAGAATTCTTTTAGTGGCTTGGATCTGTCTCCTTTGTTGGAAGTGGTGAAGAACAGTGATAGATCACTTGATCTTGTTCATATTCATTATAAGATTGCCAATGATGCTCAACAGGAGATCACCAAGAAGATATACTTTTATCTCACTCAGATTTTCTCTAAAAGTGACATGACAAATCACTTTAAGTATCTTGTGGAGAACCTAAAAATCCCTCCAGTAACTCAAGCTTTTAATGCTCAAGTTCAAAAGCATAAAGAGTTCACCAGATTGTTGGAAAAATTCATGGAGAATAAGGACGATTTTGAAAAATCTATGCAATATGGTGGAGAAATCATTACTTATTTCATCAATCTTTTGAAGCCATATCTTCATGTGCAGAGTACTGCTATAGTTTATCCAGCTGCTGCACCCCTTAGACCTGGTCTACCTGCCCTAGCCTCAACTGCTATGTCAGTCAGCCAAGCCCTTTATCAGATCAGACCAGTCATTCTTGATCAACCACAGACTAGATCCTCTACAGCTCCTACTTTGGCTCCCTCTATATTTGAAGGTCTACCTTTAACATCTTTGTCTACTACCTCCATTCCTTCTTCTACATCAGCTCCATATCTTGCTGATAAAGGCAAAGAGAAAGCTAATCCGTGATGCCTACCAATGTTTCTTAATTTTTGATGGGATGTCTTTTGCTGTTTACTGTTTGTATTTCTCCTGTATGTTTTATTATGAACCTTCTTCATGAAAAATGAAGTGTTTCACTCCATTATCTATACTTTTTTATAATCCCAAAAGTGGGAGAAACAATAAAGAGTTATCTCTTATTATTTTATATATTCTTATTATATCTGTTATTTTCTCTAATGTTGCATTTCATTTATCTTTTAACTATAAATGATTTGTGATCATCAAAAAGGGGGAGATTGTTGGACTCCTCTTGTATTAATCATGTTTTAATGATCACAAATCTCAATAATAATTACACATCATGTTTTAATGATCACAAATCTCAATAATAATTACACATCATGTTTTAATGATCACAAATCTCAATAATAATTACACATCATGTTTTAATGATTGCAAATCTTATTACTATCAATTACTCTATTTATTATTTACAAATATTCTGCATGATCACAACTCTTCCTTATCTTATCAAACCTTTGTATTTATGTTTCAAGTTCTCTTACTTGATAATGGTTAAGCTTAATTCATATTCTGCATATTACTGTTTAAGTTTGAATACAGTTAATTTTCTAAGTACCCAGACATAGTGAAGGACACACCTTGACCCAAACACCGTGAAGGACACACCGTGACCTAGACACCGTGAAGGATACACCGTGACCCAGACACCCTGAAAGACACACCATGACCCAGACACTGTGAAGGACACACCGTGACCCAGACACCGTGAAGGACACACCGTGAATCAGACACCATGAGATAGACACCGTGACATGGACACAATGTGAAACACATACTATGAAGGAGACACCGGTTCAAAGAGACACCGTTTGCACAACTACTGTGACACCGTTTCTCAACATTTTTTTCAATATTATTTAAATAATACTAATGGTCATATTTGATGTTTTTAATGCAATTTATGTTATTTAATGATAGTTGTTGGTCTGTCAGGAAACCGTACCTCGTACCTATGGAAAGGAAATCATTCCTATTTCCAAAGCTCATGGAATATAAAGACGATTGAGCTACATTAGAGGAAACGCTCACGCTTGACATGTCTCGACACACATACTACAATACACGCGAGCTCTGTACTGAACCGAAGAACAATCCTAAGAACAACTGTGAAAAACACATTGCACGATCCTAAAATAAGATCCATACATTCAATCCTACATTAATAAAGAGCACACGAAGTACTCTGAAGTCAGAGAACATATTCTCTCCTAGAGAAACAAAAGATGAACCACGACACTCTGTTTTTCTATAGAAAAACCAAAGAAGGACTCAGAAGCATTTCTGCTGAATCTAACGAGTCCAGAGCTGTAATTCCAATCACTAGAGCTATCTAAACTTTCATATACTATCTCTAAGTGATTTATTATTTACTTTTGATTAGTGTGTGTATCCTGCTTATTTTACACACACAATGTCTCCTATGCTGAACCAGAGGATATCACAATCCTCACACCAAAACTCCTTACTCTTGTTTACCCACGACAACTGTGGAAGAGGTCCTTGTGTGGCTTGGTCTTTATTTTTGTTTCCCATAAAGAACAGGTGTAGAGGTCCCTGCGTGGCCTAGACAGTCTTGTACTATTGTTAACCCTGATCCAGGGTGGGGATCAAATTTATATATAAATTTGATAGGACTAAGTCTCGTCTTGAGACTGAACCTCTTGGTTATATTTACTGTTAATTTTTAGTTTAAGTTCAAACTATACAGTATCTAATTTATATTCCGCTACTTATTACTTTGAAATACAAATCTGTTTTAAAGTTACTTTGATAGTTAATATAGAAAGTGTTTGTATCTATTGTAAATCAGTAGGTTAGTTTCAAAAGCTAATTTAATCTTCTGATTATATTAACTAAGAACTAATCAATCTTTTGAGAATCTAATTGAACTTTACAGTTTTACAAATTCACTACAGTTTAACTTGTTTTATAAATTGGGGGAATTTAATAGAAAATATTTTTTAACATAAATTTTAATTGGAACTCAATTCACTCCCCCTCTTGAGTGTCCACTTCAACAAACATTTTCTTCTTTTATTATAAATTCAACACATACCATTATGCATTCCATTTTGTGTGAATATGATAACATCATTTGTGGACGTGTGGACTACTGCCCCCTCAAATCTATGTGATTCATTCAAGATATGTATTGTATGTATAAATAATGGTTTTAATATGATATTTTATATATGTTAAATAATAATTATACTATAATCATAATATATATCATTTAAGTTTTTTCTTTCAATACAACATGGATTAGAAACAACCTTTATGCGTACGAATGACCTACTATCTCCAGGATTGGTGTATATTATTTTCAATGTCTATCATATATAGATTGTGATAAATATATATATATATAATAAATATATAAAGTATTTATATTATGGTTTTAATTCTGGATACCATTATATATTAATGAGAACTAAAAATATAAAAATTAAAACACATGCGAAAAAATAAAGTGGTTATTACCCAAAACGTAACTTTAACATGGAATTACTAATAAATGGATAATATAAAGTTTTGATTAAATCATATATGGAATAATATAAATAAATATGGATATGTTATTGATATATAATAATACTATATTTATTATACATGAGTTTTTAATGAGTATGATGAGAGTGAACACACATGGTAAGTAGATTTCCAATATCACTTTTATTTATGTGAGGCTTATACCTTATTCACCACTCATTTATTTGGGGAATATACTTATCAGGAATTCAATATATGATCCTTATCATTAATTTTAGGGGTATTTTCATACCCTTATGATGATCACTATTTTGTAGGGTTTTATTATTCAAAAGTTTCCAAATCTATACGGTAGTTTTATCTCAGTTTTTCTTCTTAGAGACACATGTGTTGTTATGAACCTCTATTATTTTAATAGGTGTATATAATCACATTTGAAATGTTATATAATTAATATTACCCTTTAAATGATATTTTTAGCTTCATTTAATTTTATTTTCATTCAAGGGGAGTTTTATTAAAAGTTACCAATGTGTTAATAGTATATTACAAAAATCTCATTGTTTGTCAGGATTGTATATGATCATGACTCCCTTGATGACATATTATGATCCATATATCATGAAAACTAATGATATTATTCTTTTATATTTATTCATGATATCTTCATATATTATTACCATTTTCCACTCTTTGATACTTAATAAAATTAGTAAAATGTTTTTATGGAAATCCAACATTATTTATCTCTTCGGTTAGAAATCTGTTTAATGAAAAAAAATAATGTTTTCAAAAATGATTTTATAAGGATGTATTAATAACATTTTAAGGAAAAATGATATTAATTTTTTTATGGTTATCAAATATTCTTTGATAATTTTTCAAATCTATTTTCAAAGAAAACTTTTTTTTGAAAAATGTTTTCAAAGAAGAATGAACATGTTTCCTCATGAAATGATTTTAAATGGTATTTATAAATTATGTCTCATATATTATTACATACATTGGTGTTAATAATGTACTTTTGGGGAAATGATCCAAAATTTTCATTCATATTCTTTCTCTTAGTGGATTACATTTTGATGAAATTATATTTACGAAACCTTTTTCTCATCCATATACAATATTATCATGAATATAACTTCTTTTCAGTGGTTATCCTTTGATAATATAATTATTAAAATTTTATATTTTTTATAGGTTATAATATGATTAAATGTTTCTGATACCCATTACATTTCATGGGTTATTTTATATTTAATTTATATGGTATAGTGGAACACATATGTATGATTCCATTATGAGATGGGGGGGACTTATATATCTGTCTAATGCATTGTGTAAAGATTTACATCTCCTGAGATATGCATGTATAGAACTAGGAGTGAGATATGTTTAGTAATGTGATATTCCCTCTATGATGGTATTGGGGTTGATTCATGAATACTAAGACAGTTTAGGGAGTGAACCCATTACACTAATATTTTCTTGGCCGTGATTCCTTGACTACTATAAAAATAAGTTTATATGTTTGTGTGTCTTCTACAGTTATATAAATTATTCCTATGCTATAATTTCATAGAATATGATCTTGATTCCCTTATGATTCATGTCTCATGAACTGTTAATATTTATTCCATGATTCTTATTTATGACCATTGATATGAATTTTATGATATTATATTGTAATGATCATATTCTCATACCATTATGCTCATGTTTATTCTTACATATCTTCTTTTTTTACCCCTACTGAGCATCTGATCTCATTGACTTTTATGTTTCCTTTCCCTAGGATATGAAGATATGTATTATGTTTGATGTGTTTAATAAGTTTTTTATTCTTGAATAACCTAGTGGTAGATAATGTATCTCAATTATGTACCATTATTTATATTTCCATGTTTCCAAAGGTAATAAACCAATACAGTGTTTAGGTGTCTGTTTGGGTAATGAATTAAGTATTCTTCAAAAATGATGTAATTTTAATGTATTTTAAGCAAGTGTATCAATAGTTTTGATTAGAGAAAAAGTTTAGTTATCCAATGGATAGTAGGATGTAAACAAACAGTGAGATCCCTATGGAAATATCTCTAAGGATAAGGATAAGGATGATTCAAAGTATAAGAAAATGCCTTGGAATTTTGGTAATGGATGTAGTGATGGTTTCCTAGAAACACATCCATATATAGAAAATAAAAGTAGATGTGGATATAGAAATTATTTATATAGGTTTAACAACCCTAAAAAAACCTAATTGAGCTACCCTTGATTGGGAACAAGTGTACGACAATGGGCATTGTTGCACACCAGGTTTGACACTCCAGGAGATATGCTTTGGAAACTCACAAAAATTCCAAGAATTATAAAAAAGGATTTAAATAGAATACATATAATTATAACCTAGTATAATCCTAATAATTCATCTATTAAATAAGTTTTTTCAATTTATACATCTTTTAAATGAATTTTCATGATTATGTGGTTCCCCGCTCTGATTTTTTTACTCTATGATTCCTATTTTTGAACAATGGTTAAAACCTAATTGAACCACATCAATTATATGTGTGATAGTAAATAAAATTATTTTTCTCCTTAGCATCCAAATTATATGGGATATGTACTACAAAATCTCATTGTTATTGTCACCAAACTCTCACAATCAATGAATCATGCTAGACTTACAGATGAGAAAAGGAGGGAACAAAATTATATTGAATCCTTTATGAGGCATTGTCCACCTTCTTTCAGTGGGTATTCTGAACCATTTATTTTTGAAAAAAAGGATAAGTACCATTGATGTGATATTTTCTATTATATGATATTTGAAATATAAGAATGTCATCTGGGATGTTTATCAGTTTTATGATGAATAAAACTAGTGATGGAAACCAATCAAGAAATTGTAGTGGCGATATAATGTTTAATCCATTCATTGGTATGAGTTAAGTAACTTATTATTAAATAAGTAATTTCCTCATATTCAACATAAAAGTATGTATAAATATTTAGAAAAGTTAAAGAAAATGGGACAATGAATTTTTTGGTACCCATAAGCCTAATTTCACAAGACTTATGAGGTACACTTATGGTATTATCATCCCACCCAAAAGTAAATTTGGTAGTTACATTAGTGGATGAATGTCAATTCTTAGAAAGGTTTTTTCCATAAGATAATTTATTATCAAAAAATATATAATGTGTTTTGGAATCAAGGTTTAAATGGAGGTTATAGTTATACATCAATATAATGGTTTTGATAAGAAAAGGATGATTTAGTCCAAAGTAAAATATAAAAACCATAAAGATAAGAAGATGATATTTACATTATACTCTAAGTGTGGGATGAATCATGTATGAAATTTTCTTAAGGGGTCTAATAAATTTTTTAAGTGTGGATGTGAAGGTTATCAGACATTTGATTTCAAAATTTATGGGAATAAGTTAGCTAACTGTGGAAATGGGGATAAAGCCTGCACAAAATGAACCTCCCCCAATTTAATGATATAAGTGTAAATAAAATTATATTTATACTAACTAGTTCCCAAAAAATAATTTTAATGATTATGATCTATGTTAGTATCCTCTCATGCTAAGGTACAAAGGGTAATATCATGTGATCGATGTTTTGGACATGGGGTGTGATAATGATATGGTTAAAGGTACAATTACCATACACTCTAGAACTTCTAATTTCTTATTTGATTCTGGATCTAACAACTATTTCATATTTAAATAATTCAATAAGGTTATTATGACTCAAAAAAAGTGATTAGATATAGAATTATAAATGAATGACCCTAATATAATGATGATTTAGTCTCAAGTGTATGATTCATCTCTAGTAGGTTCATTTGGGAATGTGCTTCCTATAAATATTATCATTCTTCCTCTAGTTGAATTTAATGTCATATTATTAATGGATTGTATTTCTCTCAACAAATCCCAAATCAATTGTTGAGGTAGGGAATTTGTGTTTGATATTTTAATCCAAACTATTATCGTCTACCAATGTAAAATTATGAAATTCCTATAGATATTAAATCCATTTTATGAGTCTTAATTCCCATTCAAAAGTCATGTTTATCTCAAATAGTTGGAGAAAAAATTGGAATTTTTGAAAAAACTATTGTTAATGAATACTTTGATGTCTTTCTAGAAGAGTTTTCTGTATTTTCACCAAAATTTAAAGTTGAATTCTCAATAGAAATCATACGTTGTTCCCCACCAATTTCTAATAATCCCTACATAATGGCCACAATTGAGTTGCATTAATTGAAGAATAACCACTGAGAAAAATAAAGATAAGGGATTCACTCAACCATGCAGGTAAAATTGAGGTGAACCTATTATTTTTTTTGAAAAAAGAAATATGGATCAATGTGACTCGACATTGATTATTAAGAGTTGAACAATGTCACAATCAAGAACAAGTTTCTAATTCCCTATATCGATGAAATTTTTGATCAACTAAAAGGATATAAATACATTTAGAATATTGATATTAATTCTATACATCATCAATTAATGATAAATAAAGAGGATATACATAATATGGAATTCTGTACAATGTATGGATGTTATGAATATTTAGTTATTCCTTTTTTGTTTCATATTTATTCCCTTTTTATATAAATATTTTTTTAATATACTCTTTAGATATTACCTCGGTCATTTTGTGTTCATATTTATAGATTATATTCTCATCTATTCAAAGAGAAATGAAGAGCATGAATACCACATGAGAATTGTATTAAAGTCTCTATGAAAGGAGGAACTCTATGAAAAATTTAAAATTCTTGAATTTTGGATACAAAATCTTTCATTTATGGGTCATATAATATCAATATAGGTTATAAAAGTAGATCCATAAAAAATAGAGGTTTTTGAATGTTGTCCTAGACCAACAACAAGGACTGAGATCCGTAGTTTTCTTGGTCTAGCTGGATATTATTAATGGATTATGGATTATTTATCATGATTATCTAATACTATAACATAGATTATAGTGAAGGGTGATAATTTACTATGAACATATGAATTTTTGGATTTTTTCAAGTAATTGAAGAGAATTTTAGTCAGCGAATCTATGCTTACATTACCCTGTAGTGCATAAGGGTTTGTAATATATAGTTATTCATCCAACAAGGTATTAGTATTATTTATTATGAATAATAACATGGCTATATATTATTCCTAACAAAAATTGAATATTCATAATGAAAATTACTCAACTCATGATTTGGATTTAATTGGAGTAATTTTTTCATTGAAGATATGGATGAATTATATTTATGAAGAAAATAGTGACATATATGGTGATCATAGGAGTATGAAATATATATTCTCATAGATAGAGTTGAACATGATCTATAGAATATGGTTAGTAATGATAAAGGACTATGAATACTCAATACATTACCACTATAATGAGGAAAAGGTTTCTAAAACTTTGAGTCAAAAGGAATGTGATATATTATCCATAATGATGATTGCAAAACATCTAATATTTATAAAATTACTAAGTATGGTTATAGTAATATTGAAGGGGAAAAATCTTATTTTTCTCAATTGAAGGTTCAACCCTCTATCCATGTTAAGATTAAATATGTGTAGAAGATGATGTAGAACTACAGAATAAGGTTTGAAATTTTCCTGAGATTAACCTTTATCATGATGGAATGATAAGGTTTAGAAACTGTGTATGTGTTTTGTGCATACTGAATTTGAAGAAGTAGCTATCAGAGGGACATCATAAAATTTCATTATCTATTCATCATGGAAGTATGTAGATGTATAGAGACTCGAAATAAAAATTCTGGTGGTATGGTACGAAGAGGGATATCATAGTGTTTTTATCTTGATGCTTTGTATACCAGCAAAATAAGGCTAAAAGACAAATTTATAACAGGATGTCGCATCCATTTCCCATACCAAAATGGAAATATAAGAATGTTACTATGGATTGTATACTTGGACACCCCAAAACCTCTAAAGGGTTTAATGTTATATGGATGGTGGTCGATCACTTTACTAAGTCATAAAAATTCATTGCTATCAGAGAAGACATATCCCTAGTTCAACTTCCAAGGATATACATTAAGGAACTGGTAAGGTTTCATATAGTACCAAAATATATTGTATATAATCTGGATCTAAGGTTTACCTCAAAGTTATGGTGAAGTATTCATAAATTCCTTGGTATAGAATTTATTTTCATCAATGATTATTATCCTCATAAGTGTGATCAGTTTGAATGAAAAATTTAATCCTTAGAGGATATGTTGAGATGTTGTTCTTTGATTTCAAAGATGGTTGGGATCAACACATTCCTCTATCTGAGTTTTCTTATAATGATAACTTTCACTAAATCATTCATATAGATCCTTATGAATCCATATAAGTTATGAAATTTTGATCTCCAATGTGTCAGATGAATTTTGAGAAAAAAAGCTATTGGTACCTGAGATCGCATAAGAAATGGATGATAAGGTTAGAACCATTCAACATCATATCAAGGAATCTCAAATTAATTAAAAAATTTATATTCATAACCATTGTAGATATATATAATTTGATTTTGGTGATAAGGTGTTTCTACAAATCTATCCCCAGAACAAGGTTATGAGATTCTGGAAGAAGTTGAAACTAATACATATGTATATAGGTCCTTATGAAATCCTTGATCATATCAAGACGGTAAAAAATCACTTGGAACACCCTTAAAATCTCTATCAAGTATATAATCTATTACATATATCTCTCTCGATGAAGTATATACCTAACCCTTCATATTTATTGAAACCAAATATCATACCGCAAGTGAAGGATATTTCTTATAAGGAAAAACTAGTTGAAATTATAGATTTTACAGAGAAAGTTCAATGAAATAGGGCCACTCAAATGGTCAATATTTTGCAGAAAAATCACTTTTTAGAGGAATATACATGGAAAATTGAGGATAAGATGAGGTATAAGTATCTGTATTTTTTGTATTATACTGAAGAATTTCAAGGTAAATATTAATTTTTATGAGTGGTAGAATGTAACACCCCAAGATTTCTTGAACCTTTATATCATAAAAATTAAATTTATTTGATTTCATTTGTTTCCTTCTTTATAAATTTAAACCTTAATTATATTTTATATCAATATAATATTTTTCAAAAAACAATAGGGACTTTTCTAGTGTTAAATGCAATAATAATTTTCTACAAAACAACATTTACATATTATAATTATTTAAATGAGATATTTCTAATATAGTCGTCAAACATAGTATTATAAATATTAACTAATAATTTGAAAATATTATTTATATTTTTTTACAAATAAATAATATTGATAATAAATCATATAGTTTTGGTAAAATCCTTATATGTTAGAAAATACTATTTTATCAATTGAATTGATTTTATGTCCTTCTGTGAAAAAAATATAATTAATTTTAGATATTTTAATAAATTTAATTTTAAAAAATAAAATTAATTTTTTAATTAATAATTTCTAAATTATCCTAGGGTAAATATTTTGGATTTCTTTAAAAAATGTTATTTCAAGATTAATAGTGACATATATTGAATTTTATTCAAAATTTATTTTCTATAAAAACATTTATAATGATAAATTATATTTTAATTTGGGGTTTAAGGGTAAATAGATCAATTTTACATACATTAATCAAATTTAGGTCATTGAAACCAATTTAATATTGAAATTGGATATAGAACATTTCAAAATTTTAAACATTTTCACTTAAAAACATGTTCTCTTGACACACCTGTAGGATAATTTTAATTTAATTTCAGCCATTTCATTGATTATAATTTTGAAAAATTTATTCCATATTTATAATGATAAAAATTTATAATTTCTAATATATTCAAATTAATTTTTAAGAAAAATATTACTTAATGTAATTAAAATAAATTATAGTGATTAAGGTAAAAACAAGAGTACTCAGTAGTTAAACATTAATTGAAGGGTCCTTATAACCATGAAAAAAGTCAATAATCTATCATTTTACATATTTAAAAAAATTACCCTCTCAGATCTAAAATGGATACTATTGGATTCACATTATGTAAAGGGTACCTATCCATAGTGTTTACCATTTTATATGTATAAGAACACCACTCCTCCTATACTATAAAAGGGAACTAACCCCCCCAAACTCTCACTTATTAACACATATCTATCCCTTTTTCTCATATGAAACACTCCCAAATATCCTCACAACTTCCTTTTATTCATTCTAGGATCCTCCATTTGAGCAAAAATCCAACCAAGGAAGTGCATTGGTGCAAACCAAAAGGAGTTACACAAAAAAGAGGCAACATCTGTCCCAAATCTGTTTTATTTTATTTTCATTATCCACCCACTCTA
Source organism: Viscum album (assembly GCA_963277665.1). Classification (NCBI taxonomy): domain Eukaryota; kingdom Viridiplantae; phylum Streptophyta; class Magnoliopsida; order Santalales; family Viscaceae; genus Viscum; species Viscum album. Next base: position 1,669,604,481 of record OY728145.1, read on the forward strand.
ATATCTACATTCGATGATTATATAATAAAATAATCATCTTAAATATTCTTATATTTTTTTAGGTTAAGGGTTTATCTTACACTCACACACACTTCCCTCAAATGGGATACACAATCATAATTCATGTGTATGGTAGACTACCACCTAGCGAACCAATGTATCTCATTCTTCCATTACCACCATTAAATGTTTGGAATAATTATGGAATTTATAATTATTATGAATATATATTATATTTATATCATGGTATAAATTATTGATATCATGATATAATTATGATAACTAAAAATACAATAAATAAAAAAATATAAAAAACAAAGGGGTTATTCCCTAAAACGTAACTTTAACATTGAATTCTTAATAAAAAGGTAATATAAGGTCATAAGTAAATTATATTTGGTATTATATAAATGAATATGGTTCTTTGATAGATTTAAAATAAACTTATATTTATTATACATGATGTTTTCACAAGTATGATGAGTGTCAAGACATTAGTTAATAAGATTTTTTAACTGACTTTTATTTCTACAATACCTATACCTTATTATCCACTCATTTATTTTGTGTGGTGTATATAATGACCATGAATGTAATATATGATCCTTATCCTTAAATAATTTAGTATTAAAAAACCCATTTTAACTCTATTTAATGTGTTTTATTGTCCAAAATATATCAAAATAAAAAGGCAGTTTTGTCTCAATATGCCTTCTTTGAGACACAGGTTTTGTTATCAAACTATATTCCTTTTCAAGGTATATATACTTCCATTTAACATGTAATATCATGAAAATAATCATTTCAATGATATTTTAAACTTTATTTAATTTCATTTTTTTACAAGGGGAATTTGTTTTGAAGTTACCCAAGCTGTAAGAGTTTATTACAAAAATATCAAAAATTATTGGGATGAATTATTATTATGCTTCCATTTATGAAATATTAGGATCCATCTCCCCAGAACACTCATGAAGTTTCTTCTAATTTGGTTATTCAATGTATATTCATGTATTTGTACCATTTTTATACACTTTGGTACCTAATATAACTAAGAAAAAGTTTTTAATAAAAACAAACATTATATATCCCTTCCCATAGAAATATGTTTTATTAAAAAAAATCATGATTTAAAAAATGTTTTCAAAAATGTATTTTGAATGATATCTTAATCTCATTTTCAATGAAAAATTATTTTAATAATATTTTATGGTTCTAAAATATTTCTTTATATGTTTTCAAATCTATTTTAAAATAAAAATGTTTTCTGTCTACTAATTAGTTTTTTATAGAAGAAAGGATATATCCATCAATAAACTTTTTTATTAGGTATTTCAAAATTATTATCCACCTAATATGAAATATTTTTATGTTACTCATTCATTTCTTGTAAAATTATCCAAATTTTCCATTTATACTATCTCATTGTATGGTTTACAATTTTATGGAATGATGATTATAAAATCAATTTCTCTACCATGAGTTATATGCTTCTGAAACTTACTTCTTTTAATGGTTTATTACTTGATCATATTATTATAAAACCTATATATTTTTCATAGATTATGATATGATTAAATTTTATGATACCCATTTCATTTCATGGGTTACAATATGATTAATTTTTCTGATCTAGGGGGACATATATGTATTATTTCATTATGAGATGGGTGGGACCTATATCGATCGCTATGAATTAGGTAACACTTTAAATATCACGTGATTGACATGGATATAAGGGGGAGTGAACTTGGTTCAGTAAATGACTTTATCCTCTAATATGGTATTAGTAGTGATCCTTGAATAAAAATATGGTTTGGGGAGTGGACCCATTCTACTAAGATGACATTGGCAGCGATGCCTTGACTATAATGGAAATAATTTTATATGTTTATGTATCTGCTGCAGTTCAATGTATAATTCATATTTAATGAATTTATGGATTATTATCTTCATTAACTTATGATTAATGTCTTATTAACTACAAATATTTATGCCATGATTCATGTTTATGTTCATTAGTATCTAGGGTATGATCATCTAATGTTATGATCATGTTTTCATACCCTTATACTGATGTTCATGCTTAAATATATCCATTAATTGACCTTAATGAGAAAATGAGAACAACCCTTTTTATGATTCATTTTCCTTGTTTATGAAGATATGTATTATGTATAATGCTTCTAAAAAGTGTTCCATTCATGAAGAACCTTGTGTGAGATAATTTATCTCAGTTATGTACCAGTGTTTCTCTTTCCATGTCTCTAAAGGAACTCAACAAAAATGGTATTTGGGTGTCTATTTTTGTAATTTATTAAGTATTATAAAAATATTATATATTTTTAATGTATATTAAGTGAGGGTCACTATAAATACCCGATATCAACATGCTTTTCTTTTCTTATCCCCCTTATCAATAATAAATGAAAAATTAGTATAGTGTATACACCATACTCATAAACCCATTAATCTTCTTTAAAAAATGGTTATTTCATTAAAACATTTCCCCCACATAGATATTAAATATAGTGTGAATCTATTCTGAGAGAAAGGAATAACTCTATTCATGTCTTAACTAAGATACAATAGTTACTCTTCTCAATATATCCATGGTGAAAACATAGGTATAAAAAATAGATATTCCACCATGATATTATCACTATCTAAAAAATCTAAAGAATTTGATATTATTATAAATATATATATTTTGGGGATGTTTCAAATAGGTTTATCCTAAATCATAATTCTTTCACACATCTCATCAAACACATAAAAAATATGTTATATAAGGAATAACATTCCCCATGTATCCTAAATAATTCATCAACCAACACTTCACATTTAAAAACATGTTTATTATAATAAAAAATTATAATTTTTTAGTTCCATTACATCATTATTTTTAAATATTTTAATAAAATTAAAAATTTTATGGTTTACCATACCTTGAAATCCTTTGATCATTTTTATATCCCCTTTATGGGATGCACTAACTTTATATTCATTATTATAGTTTACATACTCCATGAAATTCATTTTTTCATATTGAATAGTAGTTATTTCCTCAATCAACTACCCCATTATTTTTTTCCTTTCCATTCTATACATTTAAAAACATATAAACAAATAATGGGGAATAATGAGGGGGTATTCCTTACTTATTAGAAATTTTAGTATTGATTACAATCATCTCTCAACAAATATTATTTGTTCTTCCCATCTTCTTTATTTACTGTTATCCCTATAACTATACCATTTTTTTCATATACTTGGGATAGAATTAATATCCCCTCCATTTGGATAGGAACCTTGCATGGAATCCTTTTCTCATTATGATCCATAAAGGCACATTATTCATTATATTCATTCTTCTTCCCCTAGATATTTTTATGATATTTCATTTCTCTAAAAGTCTTTGTATCTTGTCAAATAATTAATTTCATTAACCTTTCAGTATGGTGACCTTATTGATCATATCTTCCACTAGTTTATTTTTGATTTAATTGTTTTTTATTTTTAGAAAAAATGATTGTTCATAAACATACATCCCTCTCCATAGTCTATTTTTCATCTTCATATATTTAATTTTATTCTTTTCAAAAATGATCCCACAAAATTCCTTAAAACTATACAATAAATATTTATTATACTTGAAGGAAAATTCACTATGTATAAATATCTCATGATGTTAGTGATATCCTCTAAAGGTTTATTATATAACATATCTGTGAGTCTATTTACCTAATTATATTTATTTTCTAGGTATCTCTGAACCATTATTTAGCCTTCTTCATGGGGGAGTTTTAATTATTAAAAACATATCTATTTATCCTCATATTTCAAGGAATTATTTTATGTATTTATTTATCCTAAAAACCATTTTTTATTTTTCAATTCTCTATAACTAGATAAAATATATTGAATATCACTTCTGAAATTAGAGAAAATTTTCATTTTCCTTGTGGTTGGTATTCTCAATATATTTTTTTGATAGATAATTAATTTATATAATATTTCATAGTATTATCTTCTATAATTCATGATGTTTTCATCATTAAGGTACATTAATTGTAGAACATGTACCAATTTATCTTATACACCCAATTTTCTATTAAGATATTCCATCATCTTATCTTATTCTATAATTTTTACCATTGATAGTTTAATCTCATTTATGATATCACACTATAACATATTCATTTAATTTATCCCTTTTCAGTATCTTTTCATAGTTATTAAACATATAATTTTTCTCAAATAAGGAAAAATTATATCTTCTTAGTATGTATTAAGAATAAACTTATACTACTTCATTATCAATACTTGACTAATTCCCATGATTTTGGATATAATCTATGGTGTTTTTCTATTATAATAATAACCATCATAATTGGTATCAATTTTGGATGATGATGAGTCTCACTTTATTCTATCCTCATCCAATTTATCCTAATGTTTCATGATATTTTTATTTATTCTAAAATCACATTTTAAATCTTTTAGAAAACATCC